>OX451741.1:1069467007-1070156208 GCA_948472305.1 Vicia faba | reverse complement strand
TTGTCCTGCTTCTTCTGTATGTTGATGATATGATTATTACTAGTTCCGATAATGCTTACATTCAAAGCCTTAAACAGCAGTTACAAGCATCGTTTCATATGAAAGATCTTGGTAATTTGCATTATTTTCTTGGTCTGGAGGTTTCATTCTACATCCAAGGTCATCTTTCTCCATCAACTCAAGTATGTCACATATTTAATCTCTATGGTTGGTCTCCAATCGGCTAATCTAGTGGACACTCCTCTTGAGGTTAATGTTAAATATCATTGTGATGATGGTGATCTCTTATTGTATCGTCAACTTGTGGGTAGCCTTAATTACTTGACTATTACTTGTCTGGACATATCTTTTGTTGTTCAACAAGTAAGTCAATTCATGCACCCTCCTCGCCATCTTCACTTGGCAGCAGTTCATCGCGTGGATTCTTTACTTAAAGGGAAGCTCTCATCGTGGTTTATTCTTTCCCATTAGATTTGCTCCAAAATTGAGTGTTTATAGTGATGTCGATTGGGCATGATGTCCTGATACTCGATTATTTGTCACTGATTGATGCATATTTCTTGGCTTCTCATTGATCTCATGGAAAAGTAAGAAACAAGCGAGAGTCTCTAAATCTTTTACTGAATCTGAGTATCGGGCCCATGTGTGTCACTTATTCTAAAATAATTTGGCTTCGTGGTCTTTTGACTGAACATGGATTTCCTCAAATCGAGTCAACCTCACTTTATGCTGACAATACAAGTGTCATCCAAATCGTTGCAAATCTAGTTTTTCATGAATGCACCAAACATATCGAAGTTGATTGTCATTCAATTCGTGGCGCGTATGATGACCGACTAATATCACTTCCCCATGTTATTACTCAGTTGCAAATTACAGATATTCTTACCAAGGTTGTTTCGCATCCACATCATCAGTTTCTTATTAGCAAATTGATGATCATTGACCAGCTGCATCAATTTGAGGGGGTGCGAATAAGAAATTGATTTGTCCTATTTATTAATTTGTTTCTAGATTAAGGAAAATAAATCAAAAATTGATTTGTTCTCACTAAAATATAATTATTTAGTGTAATTACTAGTATAGCCCTATAATTCAAGAAAGAATAATGTGAAAGGATGAAACCACGAATTATTGACATTGATACATTCTTTTGAGAATATTTGAAAGGGATTACAAAGGAGAATATTTGGAAGGATAAAGGAGACTTCGTGGAGGAGAATATTTGGAAGGATAACGGAGACTTCATTCTTTTATTTTATTTGTTTTTTACTGAAAATGTATCGATTTTAATCTGAACCTTTTTAAATTGTTTCTCGAGGGACATCACACAATATTGAGAGACACATTAAATTACATCCAAAATGGTAAGAATTCCACCTAAATATTACAAAAACAAGAATACCATTGCCAAGAAGAAACCTTGGACAATTATCGTCTCAAATAACGGTTATTAATAGAACACTAATATAAGAAAGATTACATTATCATAAAAATATAAGCATGGTTGATTTAGTTATTCACCTTTTAAGTAATTTCATGTCACAAACAATTCAC
The DNA here is from genome assembly GCA_948472305.1 of Vicia faba. Lineage (NCBI taxonomy): Eukaryota > Viridiplantae > Streptophyta > Magnoliopsida > Fabales > Fabaceae > Vicia > Vicia faba. The sequence continues at coordinate 1,070,154,651 of OX451741.1, read as the reverse complement.
CTTGTCCTCGTCGTGATACTTATACAAGCTAATCACATATTTCGGTAAAAAGTAGAATTATAACAAACCAAACTTTAAAAATATACTAAAAAAACAAATCATTTAATATATAAAATGTGCTTGAAGGAAGAAGAAGAAAATTACAAAACTTGATGTTGAAAAGGTGCCTGAGATAGAGTACTTATTATTCTAGTTTAAGATATGATATCTCCACAAGTTCTCCATTCAAAAATGGGATTTATACTACTGCTACTATGCTCCAACAACATGAAATTCTATATATTGCTGATACAATGTAATTGATGTTAAATTTACGGTCGTGAATTGCATGACTATTTAAATCGTTAAAAAAAATATCAGATCCATTGGTGTTCAATTTCCAAAATCGGCTACAACACAGCCAACAAATTATTCAATGCTGAAAGCTTGAATTCACCAGCAAAATGCTCGGCCATTGCCTACAATCCATAACTTTTCTCGAGTTTCTGAAGCTGGTTGAGGAAGATCCATGTCATCTGGTATAGGCAATATATAAACTTGAGAAAACACTCAAATATAAATTATTAATAATAGCAGTAGCAACAGTGGTTAGAAAAATATAACAAAGGCGAAAGAATCGTTGTGAAGAGAATAATACCATGACATGAGGAGCGATCCTGACACAATAAACAGGGAATCCAGTGTAAAATTTGAAGGGTCCTCCTGCTTTGAAGGTTTTGACAGCACAGTCAAGAGAGCCTGTGTAAGGATATTTTCCTTCAGCATCAGGTTGCATCTTCTGAATCTGAGTCTTCACGTAATCGAATGGCAAACTGCAAGCTGCTGCGAAAAATCCAGATACACTACTAGCACCTGAACAAGAGATTTAGTAGCAAATGGTGAGAATAGACTCTTTTTTTGCAGTATAATGTAAAGGGGACTTTTGGCATATGTAGCTTAATGAATGTCACTATCACATGGAAGATCATATTTCCAATTGGAAGACAGTTAGTGTGTTCATTAAAGGAGAAACCTTGATATAGAAGTGCTGATGTATAAGCTTCTGAAATATTAAAGAAGACAACTGTACCAGAAACACAACTTGGTATGCAAATAATTGAAGCAGACAATATCAGACAAATTGCAATAGCACTAATGGAAACAAAACCATGCAGCAAAAGGTGAATAACTAAATCTACAGTCCCTTTCGGCATTTAGTACCATCAATATTGGTCAGATAAAGAACCATGCGCCTAATTATAAAGAACAATGAATCAATAGTTTAATTATTGGCATCATGAATTACTCCAAGAAAACAAGGGTTTAAACTTTAGTGCTTTCCTTTAAAAGACCAACACATATAAGGTTGCTCCAGTTCACTTTTGATGTGTGCACAATTCTTTAAACTAAAGTTTGAGCAAAAAATAAATAAGCAGCCTCTTCAAAGTTCAGAGCCAATAATTCACAAGGGCAATCACACCCCTTAGCGGAATTTACTGGGCCAAAAACACAGATATAAGTAATTTGTTAAGGGCGTCCTATCCAACTAGAATTGCAAAGTTAAAAACAATCTGAATAATCTAGAACTATTTTGGGCACGGCTGATAGTTACTAAATTTGTAAAATTTCTTATGAATTATTCAGATTGAATAACCAAATATAACTTTCATCTTAATGTATCACTTAAATGAAAGGAAAACATTTACTATATAATTACTTAACTACAGGGACGGAGATTTTTACAATGTGAACTTGAAAGTAGGGCAGTAAATAAGTTGAGCCAGTTTACACACCACTCAGCTACTCAGCGCAATTCAGAGAGATATGAAAATGGACTTAAATGAGGCAAACTTGAGATTCCATACATTAACTTATTGATTTGAGAACCAACTCTAATTGCAATGATGTTACTGAAAATCGTATATTTTTCCAAGATTGCAATGATGAACCTAAATATTTTTCCGTCAAAAATTGAAATTGTTCTAGACATGTTGGCTTATAAGCATTATTTCAGAAATATTTCAAGATTAAAAATATCAAAATGGTTACTTACCAACCACAGTAGGCATTTCACCTAGACCAACGGTATCCTTGAAGAACTCAACACTTTGATCATAAGATGCAAGCATTCCCATGTTCAATGCCATGGCTCTTACAACAGTAGCCCGGCACCCTTCCAAAGTGACAAAATCCCTTCATCTGCACCAATACGGTAAAGTGCCTGGATGGCATTTGTGTAGTTTCGGCGCTGAGCAATAGGTAAAGTTGCATCAGCCTGCATACGAATAAGTGCCAAATCAGCTGGACTACCAACAGATGCTCCAATAGCACCAGCAGTCAGCCCACATAGAGCTTTTTGGTAGAGTGGGAGGGGCTTGCCATCATTAGCCTCAATTGCTTTATTTGTCCAAGATCCTACCGAAAATTAAAATAACAAAGTAAAACAAAATCATCAAACCATAAAAATAAGCATTGCATAAGCAGTGCAAAGGACTCGCACAAAACCTCATAAAGAAAATAAAAGAAACATGTCCTATTGACTAAATTAAGGGGCCGGTTGTAACACTGTAATTTTTCATACTATGTAATTTCTAATGAAGGCGAATTCAAAAGCTAATCAGCAGCTTTTGAAGAAAGCTCTAAATGAAATCAACATCATAAAGCCATTGTTTACAAAAGTGAATCCGAATCCAATCGTGACGAATAATGTGATCATAACAACTCACCTAAACGTTCCAAGTCGAGCAGTGGTGTAAGTAGCCTGCCTGAGTAACCCAGCCGATAGACCCTGCAAGAAGTGATTCATTTTAGACTTCACACACCACTAGATTCATATCTCAAGAAAGAAAAAATGACAAACCAAATCCTAAATTGCCAAAACATCGTCTCATAATTCATAAGCCAAACCAAAAGAAGCATATAAAATCCCTTCAACTCGCAGATCCATAGGCATGTAACTAAATAAATCAATAAAAGTAAAATGTAATTTGAACCAATAACACAATCATCCAACAAATAAATCTTATCTAGAAAGAACAAACAAACAAAGATCTATGAATGAAAGAAAAACCTTGTAGAAGGCACCAACACCCTCATTCTTGAGCATGTTAGTTGTGACACTTGCAGCAGATCCTTGACCGAGTTGAATCCTAACCTGAACAACAAACAAAAATCACAGATCTGAGTGAAACTTCAAAAAATCGGAAACAACAATATACCAATCTAGAGAAAAAGGAACCTTGATCATATCGATGGGTTGAATGACACAGGTGGCGAGCATGCCGGAAGCACCGCCATTGACGAAAGGCTTGATGGTTGGCCAGAAACCAGAAACAAGAGCAGGCTTGGGTTTCTTCTCGTCTCCCATTGTTGGTGTTGGTGTGAGATTGAAGAGAGCGAAGAAAACGAGAGAGAAATAGAGAGAGAGAGAGCTGAAGAATGAAGGGAGTCGAAGAGTTTTATAAGCCTTTTTGTTGTTTGTGGCTTATTTTGCTTTGGACACACAAAACGCAATGCTCGCTTTTCTCTCTCTCTTCTTTCTTAGCCCAACAAATAAGGAAAACGATGAAATGGAATCAAGGTAGTTTTTTATTTTTTATTTATTTTCTGACCTCACCTATTCCATGGTTTACTAAATGGAATATGACATAACTTGAATTTCAATCTATACATTAACTGTGTGTTTGAATTAGCCATGGAAAAAAATGGGTTCTATTAAAATTGAGTTTGGCAGAAATAACATTTGGTCAGTTATTTGTCTTTGTAGAACGAATTTTAGATTATTATGGTCTCTTTCGTCTGGAAACTACAGTACAAAAACAAAACAAAATAAAATAATAAATTTGATAAAATTGATTATATTAGAATTTAATTTAACATAATTGATTTATGTTTAGATATATTTATATAAAAGTAATTTAAACAATAAATTTTAATGAAAATTAATTTTATAGACAAAAGTTACAAATTTTAACTTTAAATAAAATAAATTCTATTTTTGATAAAACAAACACTTCTAAATTACCCAGAATTAATTCTACACCTTTAAAATTAATTTTAAGTCTTCTTTTAATCCATGCAAAGATGCTAATTAATTTTATAGTTTCATCCATATCTATATAATCCATATACATATTTTGTTTTAATTACAGTAAAATATGTAATTTTTAAATAACTCATACTTTCATTTTAATTTTATAAATATTTAATGTTTTATATATATATATATATATATATATATATATATATATATATATATATATATATATATATATATATATATATATATATATATATATATATATATATATATATATATATATATATATATATATATATATATATATATATATATCAAAAAGATTGAAACACATGCATATAAATATAACAGAAAAATAAATATGATTAAAAAAGCATAGTAATAACAAATAATTAAAAATACAGTAAATTACACGTAAAAATAAAAATATAATCATTAATTTTGTTATTATATGTCGCTATTAAATTTTAAATGAAAATATTAATTTTTTTTAAAATTATATTTGTTATTTTAGGTGACACAATATTGTTATGTATGAGTATTTGCGGTTTTTGTAAAATATTTACTATTTCTGATGTTAGAAAATTAAAAGTGTCAGAGATAAATGGTATAAAAATATGTTGATTGTCGGAATACGTTTACTCATGTTTAACTATTTTATATAATCGATATTGAGAGTTGTTTGTCTCATAATAAAGTTTATAGTCATCGGTCCCTCTAATGGGAAAATCCCAATTAAATATACATACGTATGTTTTCCTCTTATCCACTCATACCATGGGCGGATGTACATGTAGGCAGGGTGTGGCTATAGCCACACTAGTTTTTTTTTAGTTTTTTTTTTTATGTTATATACACGTTTAGTTATTAGGTAACTATAATTAATAAAAAAATATATTATCAAATCCAAGTCTAACTCACTTTTCTCTCTTATAAATATTTCTTACTTTCAGTTTTTCTCTCTCTTAGTATTTTCTTTTTCTTTTCTTCTCAAACTCCATCATCTCTCATGCTTTATCTCATATTTGTTAATCTAATAATTCTCTATTTTTTCTTCAATTTTTTCACTTAACTAGACTACATTTATTTATTAGTGATTGAAAATAAAAGATAAAATAAATATTCTAATTTTTCTTTATTCTTTTATTTTTTGAGTTGAATCCTATAATCTTAATTTGTTAAATTTTTTTTCTTTCAATTTTTCATAAATTATTTTATTTATAATAAATTAATTTTATTATTCTCTTTATCATATAAATAACTATTTAAATAATTTCATTATTCTCTTATAGAATTCAAGTGAGAGTATTAAAATTGTTGGAATCAGATTCAAGAATTAGCCTTCAAATTTCAAACTATTATTCTAACATAAAAATGATGTAAGAAAGCTTTATTTAAAAATAAATTACCAACCTCCTAATAAATAAGTGCAATATATTTAATATGATTTATAAGTTTTTAAAATTGACTTGGTCTTCTCGATAGCAACTATAAACGTGAACCGTGTTTTTTTAACTATGAAGTTTGTGAAGATTCAACTATGTAACAAAATGAGTAATCTATAATTAAATGTTCATCTTGTAACTTTTATAGAAAGAGATGTTCTTGGAACAATTAACAATGATGTTATTTTAGCTCATTTTCAAGAAATTGATACTAGACGGTTTTCATTGTAAATACACTTCATCAAACAATATTATTTTTTATTTTCAATATATTTTAGTCAGATAATTTCTTTTATTGTTTAGCCACACCAATATATAAAGTCTGGATCCGCCCCTGACTCATACACTATAATATTTATTGGCTTAATAGTCGATCTCCATAGGCCAGTCAAGAAATCCATGGATGTTTTTTTCTTCACAAATATTCTGACACGCCTAAATATATCAAATAGGATATCCTTAACAAATTCATGGTCGGTATTTAAATCCAATAAACTCTTTGAAATAATAACGTGTTTTTCAAATATATTCAAACACATTTTACGACAAACAAGACAAAAAAATCATAAATCAATATATTTTATATTTTACGAAGAAGTATTTGTTATTTTGTTTTATTTTTTATTTATAATTATATTATAGTGTATGACTGGATAAGAGGGAAACATACGTATGTAGACTTGATTGAGATTTTTTTACTAGAGGGACCGATGACTATAGGCTTTATTATGAGACAAACAACTCTCACTATCTATTATATAAAATGGTGCAAACATGAGAAAACGTATTCCGATAATCAACATATTTTTATACCATTTATCTTTGACACTTTTAATTTTCTAACATCAAAAATAGTGAATGTTTACAAAAACTGCAAATACTCGTACATAACAATATATTGTGTCGCCTAAAATAATGAATATAATTTTTTTAAATAATATTTTTATTTAAAATTTAGTAGCGATATTATCCACCTGCGTGCTATTTTTATATAATCTTAACTATATTGTCATAATTATATAATAACAAAATTAATGATTATACTTTTTATTTTTACGTGTAATTTACTGTATTTTTAATTATTTGTTATTACTATATTTTTTAATCATTATATATATATATATATATATATATATAATATATATAATTATATATATATATATATATATATATATATATATATATATATATATATATATATATATATATATATATATATAATATATATAATATATATATATATATATATATATATATATATATATATATATATATATATATATATATATATATATATATATAGTATATATATATATATATATATATATAAACAATAATATTTAATTTACGTTTAATCACATTTTTATTCTATATTTTATCACAAAAATAATTCTCCTACTTTAAAGTCAAACTGTTTTGTTCCTCTCTTATTATTTTTTTTCTCTCAAAGTCGATGAAATGTATATTTTTTAAAATTATATTTTTATTTATAAAGTTTTGCAAATTGTTATATTTCGTTACAAATTGAAAAATATATATTCATAAATAAAAAATTGTTTTCACTCACTTAAGTCAATTAATATATATCCAATCCAATCAAATCTATATTGTTGAGCCACACGCAACATTATTATTTTCATTAATAATAATAAGAATATCTCTAATTTCTTGATGTTTTTGCTATGTGAATGTCTAAATACTAATAATATTTAAGAATATAGTAGATGTGTTCTAAGAGTACAAAGTTAAACATGAAAAAAAAATCTCTAAATTGTGTGTTAGTTTTATTGAAATTTTATAATTAATTTTTTATTTTGTTTTCAATACTAATTTCTCATTTAAATTTATTTTGACATATTCTAGTGAGTCTTATTGAAAGTCTTTAATAATTCAAATACATTGTGAAAATTTATGTGAGTGTTTCGTTGAAAATAACTTATTAAAAAGATATTTTTAGAAATCTGGAATTTGGAAAATTCGCAGAGGAAATCGATTTTCATGTTTGAGGAAATCGATTTCCACAAGTAGTTTCAATTTTTGGATTTATGTTTATCGAAGGGGCAATCGATTTCCACAACTAGTTTCAATTTTGGATTTATGTTTATCGAAGGGGGAAATCGATTTCCAGGTTTTGAGAAATCGATTTTTGTCCTGTGTTCTTGTTTTTGGATTTGTTTTTTTGGGTCTGTTTTGTTTCAAGTTGTATTGTTGTATACTATAAATACTCCCTCATGTAATATTGTTTGAATTAATGTCATTTTATGAATATTCTCCTCAATTACTCTCTCTCTCTCTCTCTCTCTCTCTCTCTCTCTCTCTCTCTCTCTCTCTCTCTCTCTCTCTCTCTCTCTCTCTCTCTCTCTCTCTCTCTCTCTCTCTCTCTCTCTCTCTCTCTCTCTCTCTCTCTCTCTCTCTATTTTCTCATGATTTCACTTCACCTTCCCCAATTAACCATTTTTCTCCATTGATTCATCCTGCAAGCTATGTGTTTTGTTCCAACATTTGTCATCAAAAGCTTTGGTTTTGATCCATTAATTTGCTGCAAAGATGACTATCGTCTCCAATGATCAAGTCCCTACCAATCTTTTTAACCCTTGATTCAAAGAACTATGACAAGTTGTGTAAACAAATGAAAGTTTTATTTGGGTATCAAGACGTTCTTAAAGTGGTTAACAAGGATGTTAAAACACTTGGGACAGAAGCTACAGATGCTCAGAAGGCTACAATCAAGGAAGAGAAGAATAAAGATTACAAGGCACTCTTCTTGATTAATTCTTGTGTCGACAATAATAAATTTGAAAAGGTTGGTGATTGTGATTCGGTGAAGCAAGCATGGAAGATCTTGAAAAAAAGCTTATTAAGGGACTGATAAAGCAAAGGTGGTGAGGTTACAAACTCACAAGCGATGGTTCAAATTGGTGCAAATGAAAGAGAATGAGCCAATCAACGACTGCATAACGCGCATTACGCATTTGGTGAATCAAATAAAATCTTTCGGAGCAGAATGTTGTATCAAATATCTTGCGTTCTTTAACATTAAGATTCAAAACATTGTGGTTGCAATCGAAGAATCAAAGGACCTTCTGACGTTGAGAAATGAGGAGCTTCAAAGCTCGCTCGAGGCTCATGAATAAAGGATGGATTAAAGGGGAAATGACAAAGCTAAAGCAGAGATTTTGTCGCAAGCACGGTTCAATGAGAAGAGTAAAAAATTGAAAGGAAAATGGACTTTATAAGGGAAGATAAATTTCCAGAATTTTGGTGGAAAAGATCCACAAAATTCAAAGTCTTCAATGGTGCAAAGAGGTGAGAGCAGATCCGAAGGTAGTGGTCAAAGCAACTACACCAAGAAGATTAACAAGAGTAACGTGAAGTGTTACAATTGTCATAGACTTGGTAATTTCACAAGGTATTGTAATGCAAAATCAAGAGAAAATCAAAGCGATGAGGCTGAGTTGCTCGACAGAAGGTGGATGATGATAACACGCTTTTGGTCATGATCATAGAGGATAATTATGGCAACAATAAGTTGTTGGACAACAACTACAAGTTGATGGACAGTTGTGGCAGCAGTTCGAAAAATACTGCAGAAATGCATTTGGAGTAAAACATAATGGTAACGATTCGAGATGGAGTCCAAGGCAGTGATGAGTGGTACTTGGATTCTGGTTGTTCAACACATATGACAGGTAGAAAGGATTGGTTTATCAAAATCAATCAAGCCATGAAGAATAAGATGAAATTCGCGGATGACACCACTTTAAGCGGTCGACGGGGTCAGTGATGTTTTGATCATGAGAAGGGATGGGGGTCATTCCTTGATCAAAGATGTGTTATACATTCCTGGAATTAAATGTAATCTCTTGAGTATTGGTCAATACGCTGAGAAGAATTAATGATTCGTATGGAAAATAAGATTTTACGCGTTTTGGACCGAAACAGGGTTTTAGTCCTTAAATTACTCATGGATTCCAATCGAACTTTCAATATAGAGTTGAAAGTGATGGAGAACATGTGTCTTGCTACAACGGAAATTCATGATGAGTGATTATGGCACTATTGTCTTAGACATCTCAATTTTTAAGACCTAGACGCGTTACAAAGGAATGGTATGGTAACCGGGTTGCCAAAAATCAATGTTCCAACTGAGATATGTGAAAAGTGTGTTGAAGGGAAGCAACACAAGAGTAGTTTCAGCAATGATGAAGGCCATAAGACTAAACATCACCTTGAGGTGATGTACTCCTATGTGTGTGGTACAATGCAAGTCAACTCGTATGGTGGCAATAGGTACTTTGTCACATTTATCGATGATTTTAGTATGAAGCTATGGACATACCTAATCAAGAGAAAGGATTAGGTATTTGATGTGTTTAAGAAGTTTAAATCCATGTTTGAGCGGCAAAGTGGTCACAAACTCAAATTTCTTAAAATGGGCGGTGGAGGTGAGTATACCTCAAATGAGTTTGGGAATTATTGTGATGAGGAGCATATAGTGCACGAGGTTGTGTCACCCTATACACCTCAATAGAATGGTGTTGTCGAGAGGAAAAATTATTCGATAATGAACATGGTTCATAGCATGTTGAATGGAAAAGGCTTGTCGAATGAACTATGGGGAGAATTCGTTTCTACAACCACCTATTTATTGAATAGGTGCGCTACAAAGAACCTGGATAAGGTGACTCTAAAAGAGGTATGGTCTGGATTTAAACTAAGTTTAAGTCATTTGAAAGTTTTTGGTTCAATAGCATTTCGACATATTATAGATTAGCTTTGAAAGAAGTTGAATGACAAGGGTGATATAATGTTGCTTGTTGGTTATCATCCTACTGGAGGTTGCAAATTTTTGATGTGAAAAGTAAGAAGATTGTAATAAGTCGAGATGTGATCGTGGATGAGGTAAGGTTGTTTGACAGCAGAAAACTAGGCATGACAGGTGTGGAAATTGATTTCCAGGATGAGGGAATCGATTTTCGTCACGATTTTTGCATTCTGAGGCTCCTGGGACTGTTTCTGCAAAAGCTGAAATCAATTTCCCACATCCTAAAATCGATTTCCAGCACAAAAATCAAAATTTCTAGAATTTTGTAGGTCCAGTTCAGCAGCCAGTCGAAGTCAGAGACAACAGTAGACAACCAACTAGGCAAATAGGTTTGCCTTATAGACTCCAATATTGTGAAGTATTTCATGATAATGAGATCAATGATGATGGCGATCTCATTCATTTTGCGCTTATGGCTGAATATGAGCTCGTTAGTACAAAATAGGCATTAAACGATCCAAAGTGGGTGGGTGCGATGAAAGAGGTATTGGAATCGATTAAGAAAAATAGTACTTAGGAGTTTGTTGATCTACCAGCACGAAAGAAGTCAATCAGAGTAAGACGGGTCTATAAAGTGAAGTAAAATCCCAAAGTGAAATTGTCAAGCATAAGGCTCGACTAGTTGCAGAGGGATTTTTGCAAAGAGAAGGTATAGACTTTGATGATATGTTTAAACCTTGTTCGCGGGAGTTTCTCACAAACAATCTCTAGCCTCTTAATTAAAAGTTACTTGCAGGACCGGCTACAATAGTCCTAGACTTAGTGTTAAGTTTTACAGTGCTTTGGTGTTTGAAATGATTAAAGTGCAGAAAGCGTAATAAGAACGAAAGGATAAAAGACAATGAAAGGTAAATGGTAGATAAATTGCAAGACTTAAATGATAAACAAGACTTGTAAAGATAAATTGCTTTGAATTTAAAGGTGGATACAATTGTACATTTCTCAGAAGTGACTTGTTTCTCTATATGTTGGTACTTTGAGTGCTCTCTTACAATGTTATAAAATGCGACCTCGAAAATGAATACAGTGATTTGCTTAAATAGACGCTAAAATGTAATTATCGACGATTACTTTGAACCACTCACGTTGAGAGTTCGTGCGGTGTTGTTTTTAAACTTCCCACGTTTTACTAGTGCTCGTAGTTGATAACCGCAACTCGCTCTCGACCTGCCTGGCCTTCGTCGACCTAGCTTCTTCTCCTAGTATTGTATCGACTAACAAGCCTCTAAATATGTATAATTTCTGAAATCTCGTTGATGGGCCCCAACTTGTCATTTATAGAATAATTGACACTCCTTTTTTGCAAAGGATACCATCTAACTTGTGGCCTAATCCTTAAGTCAGAAATTCCTCGTCAACAGACCTGTAGCTATAATAGAAACCATACGGCTCGTTGTTGGTACTGCGAATAGCAACAATTGGTCGATTTATCAATTGGATGTAAAATCTGTGTTTTTGAATGGTCCACTTGAGGAGGAAGTTTATGTAGAACAACCCCCTGGTTTGTGGTGACAAATCAAGAGGGAATGGTCTATAAATTGAAGAAAGCACTTTATGGTTTGAAACAAGCTCCTAGAGCTTGGAACAAAGCATTAATGGTTTCCTAGTTAACATTGGCTTCAAAAAATGTGTTTCCGAATGTGATGTCTATGTGAAGACGAATGTAAGCAAATATGTGATCATACTTTGCTTATATATGGACGACCTATTGATCACGGGCAGCAATGAGTTGAGTATTTCTAAGTTCAAGAGTGAACTTATGGAAGAGTTTGAAATGAGTGACATTTGAACCATGACTTACTTTTTTGGCATAAAGTTTCACAAGTTAAAATTGAGACTGCTTATGCATCAAAGAAAATATGCTTTTGAGATTTTGAAAAGGTGTGATATAGAGCATTGTAATGTTGCCAATACACCCGCTGAAGCAAGGTTGCAGTTGTCCAAAAGTGATGACAAGCAGAATATGGATCCAAGGCAATATAGGAGATTGATTGAATCGTTATGTTACTTGTGCAATACGCAGTCAGATTTGGCATTTAGTGTCGGTATTGCGAGTAGATTCATGGAGAGAACGAAGATGTCTCACTTGGCAGTAGTTAAGAGGATCCTAAGATACATCAAAGGAACTCTTGGCTGCCGAATTCTCTTTCCCGCAACTGATACACGCAAAAAATGTGATTTGCTCAGTTACACGAATTCTAATTGGTGCAAAGATAAGGATGATTGAAAGTCTACAAGTGGTTATATCTTTATGTTTGGAGGAGCACCAATCTCTTGGTGTTCTAAAAAGGAACATGTGGTGGCACCCTCTTCTTTTAAGGCCAAGTATATCAATGCGTCATTGTGTGGGTGTCAGGTTGTATGGCTTATGAATCTGCTGGAAGAGTTGGCAGCAAGGTTAAAGAAGTTGTCTCACTCTTGGTTGATAATATTTCAGCCATTAACCTTGTTAAGAATCCCATTGCACATGGGAGGAGCAAGCATATTAAGATGAGGTTTCATTACTTGAGGGATCTGGTGTGTGAAGGTCAGTTGAGATTAGGATATTGTCGAAGCAAAGAACAAATTGTGGATCTGTTAATGAAAGGTGTAGCAAATATGGTGTTTAAGAAGCTTGTGATGAGCTTGGACATGAAGAACTCGGAGCATTTGAATTAAGGTGGTGTATTGGAAGTCCTTAATAATTCAAATGCATTGTGGAAGCTTCTGGGAGTGTTTCACTAAAAACAACTTATTAAAAAGCACTTATGAAAATCTGGTATTTGGATATTTCGCAAAATCGATTTCCATGCTTGAGGAAATCGATTTCCACAACTAGTTTCAGTTTTTGGATTTCTATTTATCAAAGAGGAAATCATTTTTCAGGTTTTGGAAAATCGATTTTCGTCCCGTGTTCTTATTTTTTGAGTTGTTTGTTTGGACTTGTTTGATTCCATATTGTATTGTTGTATCCTATAATTAGTCTCTTGTAATATTGTTTGAATTAATATCATTTTATGAATATTCCCCTAAATTATTCTCTCTCTTAATTTCTCATAATTTCACTTCACCTTTCCTAATTAACTATTTTTCTCAATTGATTCCCTTCAAGCATTGTGCTTGTTCAACCAAGCCTAAATTTAGTTATTTGATAATAACTTGCTCTACATGCTCCGATAGACAACATTAAATCGACCAACACATAATCAAATCAGATACTACATTAGCATAAAGTTCTTCATATGTAATTTCTCATCAATATTCATTTTACAGATTTCGTATGGTGTTTTTATGTGTAGCCTTTTTTGTCTACGACAAAATATAGAAAATATGGAGATGAGTAAGACACACATAAAAATGAATCTTCAAAAATTGAATATAAATAAAATAAAATAAAATTTTAATTAATAATTTTTAAATAGAAAAATTGCAAATGTTTTTTGTATTAAAAAATTGTAAATTTTCTCTAGACACGCAACTATTCAAATTTCAAATACATTCAAAAGATCAGAGTTGTTAAGGTGAATAAATTCAAATTAAATCTTCATATTTATAATACTTTTTACTTCTTTTTTTCTTCACATTACTTGATGTGAGATTTGGATGAGTATCCACTTTAACACCATGTATCCTCTCTTCATTCAAAGTCTCACATCTCTTCACTTCATAGTCACCTTCATCTTCACAAATAAAAAGATCGTCTTCACAACTAACAATGTTTGTAGAAGGAGCATTTTTCAAATCTTTTGCCTTCTCCTTTATGTTTCGCACATCCTCTATGAATTCTGGACATCTAGATTGCATGTGACCAAATTATTGACAATAATGATATTTGACCGAACTCACATCTCTTGGTTAAAAACTTCTATATTGATCACCATAGTTCTTTCTTTACCCTTATTTGACTGTTAGTACCTGATTTTCTTTAAAAGATTGATCAATACTCATCATTTGTTGACTCTCATTTAATGATCACTCCTTCATCTAATTGTAGTGTTATTCTCCCTGCTAAAATTGATTGTATTAGTGATTCATAAGATTTTGGTAGTGAAGCCAACAAAAATAATACTTGCTTTTCATATTTAATATATCCCCCTGCATTCATGATTCTAGATATTTGCTCATTAAACTTATTAATATGGTCAAATACACTACTTTTATTTTCCATCTTCTGTGAGTATAAATTCATTATCATCATCAATCAATTGGTTAATATGATTGATATAAACTTACTTTCTAATAAATCTTACAATTTCCTTGGAGATACTTCTTTCAACACATTAAGACATTAACACAATAAAATATGAATAAATATTGACGTTAACGCAACAAATTATGATATAATATAATAATAATATGATAAGAGTTGAATAGAAAAATAAAATAATAAAATAATATATATTTATCGTATTTTGTATTAATGCAAATAAAAAAATATAATTATATTTTATTATACTATATTTTTTATACACATTACATAATAATATAATAAAAATATGTATGTCATATTTAAATGAAAAGATTATATATTAGAATTATATTTTTCTGATTTTATAATATTTTATAAATTAACACAAAATACTTTTTTTTAATTACCATAAAATATGAAAAAATGAGTAAGTAAGTAAATTTTTTTATATCATTTAAAAAAAATCCACTTACACTACTATATAAAATATCTCATAAAATAAGAATAATTCTGTTATATACAAGTTAGTAGATTAAGTAAATATATAATATATATTATATGTAAATAATAAAACTACTTCTGCAAAAACAATATATTTTTTTGTTTAAAATTTTTTAATTAATTTTTGTATTTTTGAAATATTTAATAATATTTTTTCACAAATCTTCGTATAATTATATTTTTATTACAATTTATTTTATATATTTTAAAGAATATTTTATTGAAATAAATTGCCCATTTATTTTTTAATTATACATGATAGTAAATTTTTATCTTAATTTATACTATTACTGTCTTATTTTATGATCAAACACTGAATTAAAAATATAAATTTAAAAGTTCGAACATGGAAGAAGCGTTTCACGAACATACATTATGATGGTCGGGTTAAAAAGGAACATTGATGGCTCGATTTCTACTTTCTATCTACTAGAGGCTACGAAGCAAGTTGTATGGTGGTGTGATGCTTGATAAACCACACAATACAACTTGATCAATGACTTTATGATCATCATTACTCCTGTCCCCAAAGGAGCTGTACTTTTGGAAGACCACAGAAAAATAAACATGAAGTTGTAAAAGACATTATTTCAGAAAAAAAAATACAAAACATATTTAACCTAAAACAAAAAGAAAGATCTCTAATATCCCTTGTTGTGGCTGGGTGGCTTTCCTATATAGGTAAGGAATGAGCTTTAGCTTAAATTAATTAAAAGGTGTAAATAAGAGTAAAAAGCAAGCAACGCCAATAATAATGGAGTATGGTCCACGCCCCATACTACATGGACGTGCCAAGTTCTCATACTTAACTTGAGAAGGTTAGAAATACAATTTTTAATATACTTTTATCTTTTTTACTATTTAATGTTATGTACTTGCTCTACTTAGTATTTATTTATATAAAATGACTAATTGTGAAATAAGATGGATGTGTGAATCACGCATGGACATCAAGAGTAAAATAATCAAGGCGAGAAGGGCATTTTAGAACAGTGACAAATTAGGTTTGGCATTTTTAATGTTGGTGTTCCACACGAGGATGTGTGATTCCATGTGTGCCAACTGTGGAAGTGGTTGGTTTTTCTACAGGATATAAATCTTGTGGAAGCTTAGTACTGCCCCACAGCAATCTCAATTCTCAAAGTACGAATCTCTTTGGATTCGCCAACGAATGGCGATTATTACATTAAACGTGTGTATCCTGAATTATTTTGATTTTTTAACAGATTATGGTATGATGGTTTAAGATAATGAAAGCTGTATTAATTTACAGCCAGATAAATCCCAAGGGAAACATTTTATATTCAACTTTCCTACCACACACAATTTCAAATTTTGATCCAACACAGAGCATACAGACAGGTTTGACAACTTGCAAATCACTGCCACATTCATTTTTGATGATCAATAATTTTATATATTTGCATTAATGGATAATAGTCTTGATATAAGACTTTCATAATTATCAGAATTTAAATTTTCTACACAACAAGGGCCATGTGACATTTTTGGAAAAACAATTAATATCGTAAATATAAGGCCTTGTCATCTATCCATGCAGGCTTCTTTGCATTGTAATAGAAAAATGCAATCATCTGAACCAGCTCATCTGCAGTTCTGAGTTCTGCAAAGGTATAAGCAACAGTACATTATTATGAGTAGAACCTAGACGATGAGAGTGTGCATGCCTTAATGTCAAAGCCAAAGCCGAACAAAAACTATGTTACTGAATGAACAACAATTTTACCTTTTTCCCGGTACACCATCTTATTGCCCCGTAAAAATAAAATTTGTGGACATTCTCGAACTTTGAGGGCATAAGCCAAGTCTCTCTCGATGTTAATGTCTATCTTAACCGCCTACAAATAGGGAAATCAAAGAATATATGATACTGAAAAACATTAGAAACTCTAGGTTCTAAATCTAACTAGTGAGTGATCGGAATGTAAAGTTTGTAGTGATGAGAAGCAAATGTTTTTTTTTTCCTTTCATTTCAGGTACGTGTAATAGATGAAAAATGCAGTTTCAAAAGAAATTGAGCATACCCGGGGAGGTAACCGATCTTTAGCACTCCAGTACACCTTTATTGCTTTCTCTAGCTCTTTCAAATTTTTCCAGTTATCACTTGCCCTGTTGAATAACAAAATCAAACACCAAAGGCTGCATTTAGCTATAAGTTGTTGGGAGTCTAGGAGCTCTAAGATCAAGAATGAGCTAACGAGAACACCGCATAAGACATTGACTATAAGAGTCACCTCTTTTATATATTTTTCATTTAGCCTATTCCTAACCAATTTAGACTAACCACACCCATTTGAATTCCATCATATGTAACTATGACTTATTTAAAATTCCTATCAACATAACATTATCATTATAGTAATATAAATGTAATACATAAATTTCTCATCCATTCCAACCAAGTACTTGGGTTCTAGTGGGAAATGAGCTTCCACTAAGGACGAATCGTCCAGGTACTACTCAAGTTTGATTTTTGATGGAAACAAAACTTGGCCAGTGAATTGTCACTCTGAACCACGAAATCAGATTAGTCGGTTCACTATATGGATCGGAACTGATTGACTAAACCAAAAAAAAAAAAAAACTCATGCATTCCTAGACTCAACCAAGTTCTTATTTTCTTTACAATACCTTTGAATAAATGACCATTATCTTTTATGAACAACACACATTTTAAAAGACAATAAGTAAATCATCCTTAGTAGTTAGGACAAAATATTTGGAAAAAAACAATTTATTTACACAAACAGACCTATTTTCATGGAAGCACATCAAGATTTAAGACATATAAACTGATTAATCTGACTCGAGTTGCATGGTAGTATCACTTAAAGCTTTGAACACAAGACATGAAGTGCATGACTAAAATGCACGTTTTGTTGGATAGTGATCAGAGAAATGTATATCTTAAATATGAAAAATTGTCATCAATGAAACACGGACATAATACGGATATCAAACACGATACGTATCCAATACGGAGATACGTATCCAATACGGAGATACGTCAGTCATTGAAAAATCTAGGATACGATACGGTTATATAAAGAATTAAAATTGAACATTTGTTAAATCATTCTCGTAACAAAAACCAATTGAGTTTGCAAAATTTGATAGTAATTGGTAAAGGAATTACCAGAAAAATAAAAGATAGTTAAAAGTTGAGAGAAAAGTAATTAAAGGAAAAGTTTGATTCATGTAATAGAAAAATGAAAGTGATGGGGTAATTAAGTTGAGAAAAGAAAAATTAGGACGAGGAAGATTGATTAATGTTCTAGACGCATTGCCAACTTATCGCGACCATATTGGAGACATATTGCCAACGTATCCCGACATGGAATTTTTTATTTTTTATTTTTTAAATGAATAATTCGGATACTCCTACG
The DNA here is from genome assembly GCA_948472305.1 of Vicia faba. Classification (NCBI taxonomy): domain Eukaryota; kingdom Viridiplantae; phylum Streptophyta; class Magnoliopsida; order Fabales; family Fabaceae; genus Vicia; species Vicia faba. The sequence continues at coordinate 1,070,136,287 of OX451741.1, read as the reverse complement.
AAACATATCGGCGGCGTATTGGAGCGTACCGGTACGTATCGGATACGATATGGCATAAATTTTATAGTATCCCTGCTTCATTGATTGCCATAAATTCTATCATTCACTACTCTGTCAAATCCATATCAGAATAGAAATTAGTAGTACCTGTTATAGCGTTCAAAGACAAGGACAATTAAAGGGCTGGGATGAAAAGCAAAACTCTCCCATTCCAAACAATTGATCTCCTGCACCCAATTATCATCAGTTTCCCCTTCCCAATCAATTTCAACACCATCATCTCCCACAACATTCATGATTGGATGCTTCTCAAAATACTCTGAAGCTCTAACTCCCCACCCAACATCCGTATCCAATGGCCAACTCTCACTTTCTTCCTCAATCACCATCTCCTTTTCACCACCATCTCCCTCTTCATCTTCTTCCTCTTCATCACTATCATCATCATCGCGTTTCGCTTTAGCATCATCACCAACACTGTCCTTCATTATATCGTTATGATTCTTCAAAGCATCCCCATTTTGCTGCCGAATTGCAGCAAAAGTATTCTCCAATCTATCGCGTACAAAATCTTCAATTTTCATAGCCTCACTTTTACGACCGCGCCTTGGCTTCCTTGGAATCGTTGTTGGGAAGATATCCTCCGAATTTCCACCATCCTTATCTTCACGTTTGGAACTTTTTCCCTTGTTTTTTGCTCTAACTTTGGCGCTAGGATTATATTCGGGTTCAGGTTTTGAACTAGAGTTTCTTGAAACGGAGCATGATATTGAAATAGGTTTTACAATGTGATGGGTAGATATAGTGGAACAAGATAAGAAACACGTATCAAATTTTGTTGTACGGAAAGTTGAGAAGGTTCCAGGAACAATAGAAGTTTGGAGAATTATCATTTTGGTGGCTCAGTTTATCAAACACGAAAAAACAACGTTGGTTATGGTTGGGTTATTTTAACAAACAGGTGGTGTTCAAATACGCGGGAACACAGATTCTCTCTAAACTGAATAGATCAATTAAACACTTCTTTAATTTAGGTATGAAAGTGAAAAACTAGTTGAAACAGAAGTTGCTGACGAGGGAATGAAGCAATATATACCACGTATGGATTGTAGCTGTTAACTGTTTGAATGGAGTAGTTGCCTTTTACCTCCTTCCTCCGCCTCCCTCGCCACTTTCTGTTGATAACCATGCTACTTAGCTTTCTATGGCTGTCAATTTGGGCCAACTAGATCCTTTATTGGGTCTTTTATTTCAATAGTCACTAGTTTGAAGAGGAATTAAGTTCTCACGCCAAGTTATACATGGCACCTCCCGTACTTTCATAATGATAAAAATATATTTGTTATTATTTACTCTAAAAAATAGAAAATCCGTAAAAAAAAAATCACTATAGACATTCAGTAAAATTTGAAATTTTTGGTATCTGCGTTCTAGTTCTCATTGAAAATTGTATGCAAATTACGAAATTTTCGATGACGATTTATCGATAAATTTGAAATTTTCAGTGTTTTACAGAAAAACCAAACACAATTATCGTAAATTTACTAGATTTCCGATAAAGAACAAAATCTTTCGGAAATTTTGATATTTTTGGTATACGTAAATTTTGGTTTTGCTTGGAATTTCCGGTATACCAGAAAAATGCTTTCCTTGTGTGGTCAGAACCGACAACCTCTTCTACAGATTCTTGTGTTTATTTTACGAAGTTTTTCACCAATGATGTTGTATGTTTTCTATGTAACGTATGCAATTTTTAAAGGTTTTTCCATTTCTATGATATTCATAATTTACTCTTTATATGTTGTAATTGACAGATTTTCACCTCTCAATCTGAAATTTTAGCATGTGCATAACCTACTGGTAAACGACATGGTATTAGTGTTGTCATTGCTCGTTCTGATTCCGTTAATGGAAGGCCAGGGAGGAAAGATAAATTGATTATAGATTGTGAGAGAGGATGAAATTACAAAAGGAAGAATGCATTCGAAAGCAATAATTCCTCAAAAGACATTTATAGTATAAAAGTTAAAATGTCCTTTTAGGCTGAGATCTGTTCCAAGTGGTATTAGTTGGAAGAAGATTGTTAGGTGCGAGATGCACAATCACAAACTATCTGAAGATTTGGAAGGCCATGACTGTTTACCGTGAAATTTGGTAAACAACCGCTGGTCTTCCAAATCAAAGAAAAGATTGGTGGCTTGCAGGATCCACCAGATTGATCCTAAGTATACGTGTTCTTATTCAAACTTATGTTCTTGAAAACAAAGAATACTTTCGATAGCATTCTTAATCTTTTAAGCAAAAACTGATTTCAATTGTTACTTCAAATACAGTAATGTAATACTTTAAAGAAAAGACTGATATGTAAAATATTTTCGACTTAAACTTAAAAGGAATGTATAAAAATTCAATTGAAGTTGAATGACAATAAACATAAAATTGGTGCATCATACGTGCATTCTCACAACTCGTTTCTCGAATGCTGGTACTTTGAGTAATTTAGAGTAATTTGTACAAATATGTGAATACACTGAATCCTAACGCTAAGATCCCTATTTATACTAATTCGACCAAAATTGTCTCTTTATAAGATGTTGCCATGTTCGACATCTACATGCACCTTCAAATCCTATACTTCTACGTGTCTCTTTGGATAAGATAAAACTTTCAAATTTGAAAAATGGTTTGCCTTCGAAGCGCCAAACAACACAAACGTGACGGTAGAAATATCCTTTCTAATGATACTTCGAATAACTTAAGTTTCAAGGTTCGCATACGAACCTTTCGCCAACACTTAACAAAATGAAGCTCTTACTAGCTTTTCATCTATCGAAATCTTCATAAAATCTCCTTCATGCTTCCTTTTCGAACTACATTTCTTCTAAAATGTATTATTTCAGCTTAAAAACTCATGCAGTCGAAATTCTCAGTCAACAAATTTCCCCCAATAAATGTGTATTTCGACATACTTGGAGAAACATACATTTTTTGCAAAACAGTCATATTTTGACGAAAAACAATCTTCATGATGAACATTAACCGATATGACGTCAAAAATAATCATGATTTTTTTCTCTCAAAAATTTCTAATCAAGACGTGCGTGCAGCAGTTCCATCATTGCTACCAAAGTAGGTTTCCTATATGGCTTTTAAATAAGCAACCTTCCTCATTAACTTATAAAAAACCACCACGTGTCCCACTAACTCAAACATTTAAAATATAAACTAAATAATTTCCATATATAAATACCTTCTTCTTCCTCAAACACACTTTTCCCATCTTCTTGACTTTTGGTTTTCAAAAACTCGCACTATTTTCAGTCTTTTTTTCTCAAAAAAACCTCAAATCGTCCAAAATCTGAACTTTCAACCATGGCACCATCCAAACAAGGTAGCAAATATGACAAAAATGTGAAGAACAAGGAAGTGAAGAACACCAATGATGCTGTATTCCAACTGATTTATCATATTACAAAACCATTTCTCATTGGAAATCAAGAACTGGCTCCAACACCACATGTTTCTACTAGACAACAAACTATTTACGCTTCTCAGGTGATAATCCCTTTCACCCTTGCTGATAAAACCCTAGGATATATGGATCTTATGTTATCCTCTAAATGTTTAGAACAGATTAAAGAAATATTCCCCGTTTATCATGATACAAAACCCATTGTTAACAAAGTTGGACCTCCTAAGAAGAAAGATAACAATCCTGATAAACATTTAGCAGAATCGTGTGTAGAGAAAATCCAAATAGAACATCTTTGTGTTCATGTAACTGAAGACAAATCCTTTTAATTCGACTATGTAACTACGAACTTTATACCTTTTAGGCCTTTCCCTATAGCAGATAAACAATATCTTTCTTGGCTAGCTAAAGTCGAAAAGAAAAAATCCCAAGCCTATAAAGAGTTAGGCATTTTCGACTTAATTCAAATGTCAAAAATAAGTTTTAGCTATTGTCAACCTACGTTGATGTCCTCATTATACTTCTGGGATAGTACTTACAATACTTTCCATCTCCCTTGAGGAATGATAACTCCCACTCTCTTTGACGTGGTTGTTATCACTGGACTCCTACCAACTAGAGAGACCTTCGACCCTTATCAACAAGAAGATAACACCATCAACTTTGTCTTCGAAAACGCCGCCTTCACCAAATACATTAATCTTTACCATGCTCAGGGAGATAAAGTGTCTGATGTTAAGCATATAGCTTTCATTTCTCTCAAGCTACCTAGGTGCATCTTTTTCTGTAAATATTTACAAGTTGAAAAAAGATTCCTTACCTTAGCAAACCAATTTCACGCTGGTAAAAAAGTGTGCCTCAGTGAGTTAATTCTCATTGGGTTATATGAAAGCCTTAGATCTGCCACTTCCAAAATGAAAGGATGCAAGGCAAGCACAAATTTACTGCTATCTAGCCCATATTGGCTTCTCCAATTGTGGCTTAATACAACATTCGAGCCATCTCTCAGTACTTCTGGCACATTGGATAACAAAGATCCTAAAATTCAGACTCGAACTGTCGAAGGAACAAGACTGCTTCGACTGACTCTGGATGATGTTGCAAATAAATTTAGGGAGTGCTTCACTAAGTACTTCATGATGTTCTCTAAACGTCATATCTTTATTCCTTTGATGGCTCCTTTTTACAATAGGACTCGTGGCCTTTAATGATTCACCAAATCTCTCTGACATTTCACTTGAAGATACATATATTATCGACATCTGAAGAGCTTTTTTACTCCGTATGCTGATTGTTTCGAGGATCATGCTTGTGAAAAGCAACATTTGCATGCTTTCCTATCAACCAAATTTCGTATAATTTGTGCTTTGCCAACTAATTCCTGAGCCTATCTTTGGAAGAAAACGTGAACTTTGCACAGCAGGAATGAAGTTCTTTTTTCCAGACTTGGAAAAACATATGGCTTATCATGTCAGCTTTGCAGAATTTAACCTCATTCCTTTTCAACCATCTTTATACTGCTCGAAGGATTTTGATATTTAGTGGAAAGAAGTTTATTCAAAGAATATGTTCGACACCATCTTTCTCAGCCAACAGTTGATGAAAGCTTTTGCATCTATGTAGGATCTGATCCAGAAAGGTAAGCACACGCATATCAAGGAAATCCAGGCGTTCCAAAAGTACTTTGAAACTGTCTATGATCAACCTAACCTTAGTCGAACCACTTTCAATGCAACACAATTTTCAAAAGAGAAATTTACTAAAAAACTTCCTCATTTAAACATCCCCACTTGTGTTAAACCCGAGGACAAATATGACTAAGCTTTCAAACTTCAACCACCAAAATTTCCAAAACTGCCTAGCACTGATTTTGGTCGGGCTTTTTATCCTCTTTATCCAAATTGGTTCGTTTGTGGGGATTGCCTTAACTTTTTAAAACAAGAGTCTCAAAAACCCGTTAAACGAGTGGTTTCGACTAAGCATACCCTGAAAAATTTCAAAGGCTTTCTTCACTATGACTTGTCAGCTATCTCCATTCTTTCTCATACAGATGAATATGTGGAACCAAAGGATTTCCCTGATCCTTTTGATTACCTTTGTTATTTATTTTGTACCTGGTACTAACGAATGTTATCATGTACATTGTCCTTAGTTTTCGAAAGGAAAACCAAAAAAAAGGAACAACCTATTTCGAAGACAGGTTCAACTGAAGCTTCCAAACCACCCAACACTTTAACAAAAATTGCTACCCCAGACACCAAAAAATTGAAAGCATCAAAGGTATCGTTCAAAATTTCGTCTGCTGTTTGTATTACATCACTTTTCTAACAACAATACCCTTTCAGGATAGTCAATTACCTCCAAAATCTTCACACAAAAGAAAGTCTACCCATGATATTCCAGTAGAAGTCGAAGATGATGAAGACACCCCTCCTACTCCTTTACAAACTAAGAAGATAAAGAAGAAAAAGGCGAAAACTTCTGATGCAGCCTCTTCGCAACGACCCAAACAAAAACCCGAGCTCACTATACTGTGTAACACCCCTTCTAAATAACCCGCAAATATATTAATTAAATCAGAGTAACATGGAAAACAAGGATGTCACAATTCAAGATAAATATAAAAACCTCAAATCTACAGTATCATGCTTTACTGAAGGAATTATTAAGATAAATATTCAAATCAATATCATGTTCTACACAGCGGAAATGTCTCAAAAACCAGAATAACTTCACTTCATAAGTATTCCCAACATAAATTAAACAATAGAGTATAAAATAAAACTCATCATTCAAACGTTTCCCCCAGTGTTACAACCTATCAGAGCACGACACTGACACACGGACTTAAAATAACATAGCTCTAGAGCCATCCTCACCAACTCCTGAGCTGCTAACTTTAATCTGAAATCATTAAAGTAAGGGTGAGATTTCTCATAATTAACATGCATTATAAGTTTCTCAATCAACGTTATATCACAAGTGTGATACGGTGAGAGAACTGACTTGGGTTTTGCGTTTGTTTTCGCAAATGTTTCGATTGAGCAAGAGTCGCCACCGACTTTTTATTTTATCCTAAGGAAAGGTTAAAAAGCACAGCAAAAACCTTTGAGATGTTTTCTTGGGTTCGGGGAGTAGATTATAGAAAGGGAAGGTGTTAGCACCCTTTCTATCCATGGTTATCCATGGGCTCTTAGTTACTTTCTTAGATCACTTGCCTTGTGTTTTCAATTGTTTGAAATGGTGCTTTGTGTGTGGGTTTGAAAATGTTTTGAGAAGAGGCCATTTGTTGTGGCAACCTTTGTAATGATCCATGTTTGGATGTATACAAAGGTGTACTTATCTTTTGAAAAGTTTTCAAAGTTTTTGAAAGTTGTTTTGAAAGTGTGTTGTGATGTGTGTTTTGAAAAATGGCAAGGATTGTTTTGCAAGATTTGGTCAAGTAACTAAGAGTTTGTCTACCCCTAAATTTACTCAAAGGTTTTCTCTATGTTTTAACCCTTTTAACAATTTTGTTCCACCATTGTATTTGGTGGACAATCTTGTGTTAGGATGTGAACGGGACAGGCGCGGGTCATCGTTTAGACCATGATTGCAGTGGTGCCAAGTGTCTTTGGGCAATTTTTCCTTTAAGGGACTTGATCATTTTTAGGCAACTTTTGAAAGCGTCATCGAGGGACTATGATCATTTGATATTGTTTTGTTTTTGCCAAAGAAACTCAACATGCAACATGGTCCATTATTGAAGGCAACAAGTGGAGTAACCCTAGGGGTGCAAGTGTGATTGATGTTGTCCATTTTCATGCTTTTTTGTCTTTTGAATTAGGTCAAGCTATTTGTTTGGTTGATTTTTGCATACAAATCCTAAGTCTATCATGGCATATTTAGAAAGCTTTTAAATGCAGAATTTAAAGTCCTAAATTATTACAACATAATTATGGGATGGGGGGTACAAATGTTCAAATGGGGGATATTTAGCAAGAAAAATTAAATCTAAACTATTACATCCAAATTGAATATACAAATTACTTAATGTACAATAATTAAATAAAAATACAATAAATATGCAAGATGCAAAAAAATGATTTTTATATGTATGTAAAAATGTTTTTCATGTAGCAAATAAACAAAAATAAAAAGGTTAATTTTTTTGGGTATTTTCATGTTTAGGGCAAAACCCTAATTTTGCAAATAAATAGTATTAATTATTTATTATATACAAAATTTATTAACTATATACAAAATAAATAAATAAAAGGAAGTATATTGTAAAAAAATGATTTTTGAGGTTAAATATTAATAAAAGAAAAAAAAAGTATTATTTTTATGTTTTTTCCCTAAATATTCTAATAAATATGTAAGTATTTATATTATTTACTAAATATATTAAATATGTACAAAAATAAAATATTAATTATTTTACAAAAAAAAGTATATTTTTAGAAAATGTTTTCAAAATATGAAATAAAATAAAAATCAGAAAATAAAATGTATTTGTATTATTTTTAAATATTTGAATAAAAAGTAAATACCTATTTATTTACACATATATATCAAATAAACAAACAAATGCCTAATAAATACAAAAAAGGGTGAAAAAATATTTTTAGTATTTTTTATGTTTTGACAAAAAATAAACAAGTCAGAAACAAAAAGAAAAAAAAATCAAAAATGATAAAAATAACACATAATGGGCCAAGGGGGTGTATGTGTGAAAAGGTGGTGTAAACAGAAAAACAAAACTCAGGCCCAGCCCAAGGAGGCTTCTTCAACCTCCAGCCAAAATTCTGTCAAAAATGCGCGCCATTCACACCTTGTTCAAACATCTTGATTCTTTGATCTTTTGACAAATCTTAAAACATGAAACTTGTAGAGCTTGAAGCCACGATTTCAAATATATAAAAAAAATATTCTAACTCTCAGAAATGAGAGAGAATTTCTTCTCCCCCAATTCCTGACCTAGCTTTTTTCAGATATTCAGTTTCAAAATTCTCTTAATACACACAATATAAATGAAAAGTAATGACATGGGTAGCTTCAGGGCCATGAGTAGAGCATGACTTCTTCACAAACCTAAGCCTAGATATGCTTGGATAGAGAGATAGAAGTTCAAAAACTTACCTGTTCAGCTTGAATCGTGTGCAACAATGGAGGTACTTCCAATGCAGTGTGAGGACTTGTACAACTTGCTTGAGGTCCAGGGATGCTTCCTCTATGCTTGGCTTGCTCTGAATCCTTCTGAATCAAGCTACAGAAGTCAACCTGCACATATGAAAAATGAAAATGGCACACTTGGCTATGGCTGTTACAGTTCCAGTTTAATGCTTGGAATAGCTTCAATGGATGTTAGGGAGTGTGTTTGAAAAGGTTTCAGCCAAAACGCACGATAGGAATGGACTTTGGGATCCAAACTGCAGCCTATGCCCTGTTTTGCCATAAAACTGTGTTTTTCTGTATATGGAGGTTTGAGAGATGGTTTGGTCGTGTTTCAAACTTGGTTTGATGTTTGGAAAATGCTCATGAAGTTTGTTTAGGCTTCTCTTGACAGGAATGTGAGTTGTGATCAGTTATGCAAGTTTCCTTCTTTCTTAAGTAAAAAATGCCAAGTCTTGTTACAGGCTCCTCTAGGCCCCTCAAATATGCTGCAAAGTTTGTTCTTGATTAGTGGGATATGTTCATACATTTGTGCCTCAGAGATTTCCTTGTACTTCTTAGATTGTAAACTTGACATAAAGTTAATCTTTACAAGAATAGATAAAATGCTTTTTCTATTTATGGCTTAATCTTGTATGCAATGGTTAAACACACAAAATAAGGCTTGAACACAAAGGGTTGGCATTAAATTATTGAGTGTGGATGAGATAAAAGGCCTGTAATCTAGCTTGTACAAGCTGATTTCAAAAATGCCCAAGTTATGAACATGTAAATAGCTTATGAACAAAGTGACTTTTGCCCATCTTCACAAATTCGATTCTCCCTAACCACAAGGGTGTTTGAGAAGTTCTTGGACAATATGGAAATCTTGGAATGTGTACTACAATCCATATTTGTAATTCAAGTTGAAATTCCAAGTGGAAGCATGTGAAAAGTGGCCATGAAGTTGGGCAAAAATCCTGCCTAGAATAGGTCAAAAATTTTCTAAGTTAGGAATGTTTTGCACCCCTGTTCCAAAAATCATAACTTGAGCTACAAGCTTCTTTTGAGGAAACTTTGTGAATCAAAGTTGTAGATTTTGCAATATACTACAACTTTCGTGTTTTGAGTTTTCCTTGAATCCAAATGTATCTTGATGAAAAAATGGTACAAAGTTAGGAAAAAAATTAGGAATTTTCATAACTTAGAAAAATTCTAAGTTATGAAAATTCTTCATTTCAAACCCTAATTTGTAATCTTTGATTTCTTGATGAACAAGTTTCACAATTTGACATGTTTTGATGAAAAATGAATCTTGACACTTGATTTTGACCAAAAAGTCAAAGTTTGACTTTTCAGTATACAGTCAAATTTTGATCAGTTGACTGGAAAATTCATCTGTCAATCTTGTGCATTTGGGATCTTTTGAACTTGTTGAATGTGTCAAGACCATTTCATTGAGTCCTTGAGTCCATATGTGAGCTTGATTTGCCATTGGTTAGGTCAAACAATCAAAAATTGCCTTTGTGCAGTCAAAACCCTAAAAATGACTATTTTGCCCTTTTGGTGATCTGATCAAATTTCTTGTGGAATTGTGATCCAAACTTGATCAAATGGTCCATATGAGTTCATAATGTTGATGTGGGTCAAAAATCATGAGGTTTGACTGTCAATTGACCACAGTTGACTTTTTTCCCCAATACAGTTGATTTCTAGGTCAACTGTCCAATTGACTGGGCAAAGATTGAAATCAAGGCTTGAAACTTGGTATGGATAAACTTGTGAGTCCAACATGAAGCAAGAAAGTCATCTTGGGAATTTTAGGTCAAAACATCTTTGTGCAAACTCAAATCCTAATTTGGGTCAACAGTGCAAGGAGGGGCCTTGAGCAGAGTAAACCCTAACTTGATCTTGAGCTCCAAGGGTCTTGTGATGAGAAAATGTTGAGGAAATGGGAGGGCAAATTTTGGGGTACAACAGTTGCCCATGTTCAATCTTCTTAGACTTGAGGATGTAGATTGGCTTGTGTGCCTTTCGTGATCCGAGGGTGGAAGATGATTGAACACTAGAGTGCCTAGAAATTTGCACTCGCATAATGGAGTATCAGCAATGTGACGGCGGGAATGGGCTTATAGATGCCATTTGGAGAAATGGTGGATAGGAGGATGGGCTTATAGATGCCATCTGGAAACGTGACAGAACCTTGTCGGGAATGGGCTTATAGATGCCATTTGGAAGTGTTGGTCGCGTAAGAGATTCCTTAGCGAGAACTTGCGTACTTTGAGAAAGAAAGATGGTTTCCTGGCCTGTTACAGGTGTTGATCTTCAAACTCTTCATGCAGATATGCCCTAGCTAGGTACAGGTATCGAATCCATAATTAGTTGCTCACAGATGTGCCCTGGCTGGATACAGGTATCGAATCTGGAAATTGTCGTCTACAGATATGCCCTGGCTGGATACAGGTATCGAATCTGGAAATTATCGTCTATAGATATGCCCTGGATGGATGCAGGTATCGAATCTGGAAATTTGTCGTCTACAGATATGCCCTGGCTGGATACAGGTATCGAATCTCTAAACTCTTCATGCAAATATGCCCTGGCTGGATACAGGTGTCGAATCTACAATTAAATCACTCACAGATATGCCCTGGCTGGATACAGGAATCGAATATGGAATTGTGACAGTTGATAGTAATCATCTTTGGATTGACCTTTTTCCTAAAAAGGCAAAAACATTAGTTGTATGCAATGTCATGATGTATGAAATGCATGATGTCATGATGCTCAAAATGAGATGGTGTTGTATGCACCTTATCATGTATGTAAACAGGATGTATGAAATGTGAAATGTCTATGAATGTATTTTCGTCTAGGAAAATAAATCCTTGACGAATGCCGGGAACTTGTTGAATCCTGGGCTGATGTTTTGAAGAATAGTGTTCTTCGCTTCCGCTGGGGATGATGGTTGCAAGAATAAACCGGTAGGAGAAGACGACTCCGTTGGGGAAATAAAATTGGTGAAGAGATTACTCTGCGGGGAATTACTCTGTGGGAAGAGATACTTCGCTGAGGTTTTGATGAGAGCTCCGCTGGGGATTCCACTAATAAGTTATATTGGGGAATTTGATGAACTCCGCTGGGGAATTGGAAGAACTTCGCCGAGGACGATCTTTCCGTGGTAATTAGCTGAGGATAACCCAGTTATAAGCTCTGGTGGGAAATAACCTTTGAATAAAGTCGGGGAAAGACGTATGTATTCTGCAGGTGATAAGCTTCCAGAATCTACTGGGGATATGGATTCCACTGGGGTGTCTGGTATTCCTCCGGGGAACAATCTTAGATTAAGATTGCCGGGGATGCTTGCTGAGGAATGTCTATACTCCGTTGGGGAATGTTGAGATCTTCTGGGGATACCCAACTTCCTTAAGGCTGATAGTAGACTAACTCGGCTTGGGGAGAGTATCGCCGACTTGCTGGAGATACTGTGCCTTTTCAGGGCTGATGGGAGACTAACTCTGCCTGGGGAGAGTATTGCTAAAATCTGGTCTTACCCTGTGGGGAGTTGAGGTAACTTGGTTACGTTCTTCATCCGAACCTACTTTGGTACCTTGGTGGACAGAGCAACTAGGTCGCTTAGACAATTCTTTATTGCCCTTGTTTCTGATGTCATCTGTAATTAGTCCTTTGTTTCGCATGCAAATATTTATGATTAGTAATTAATGTCAAATGCATATATCAAAAACGAACATTGGACGTTCTTTGCAAAACAAAACAGAGAAAGGAAAAGACGATGGGTAATTTGTCTGAAAAATCGAACTTGTATTGATTCTTGAATTTTCCTGTAAATAGGCGTTTTTGTACAAGAGGCTGACGTCCTAGTAAGAGAACGCCGCCGAGCAAAATAGAGTTTATACAATTTGTGAAAAGAAACAAAACATCTATGTGAAAAATAATCCCACTGGGTTCCAACTCTGTTATTGCCTTTATGTCTTCAAGCGTCTCATCACTTTGCTGTTTAGTTGAATATGAAGCTGATCGATTGGAGTCATCTGAGCCCGAAAGTTGATGCCGAATTCTGGATGCAAGGTGATCCAATGAGACATAGTATTACGCTTTATCCCTAACTTTTTCCTGGACCGCCCTTTCGGGTTTTCAGTCCACCGGGATACCCATTTTTGCCCAAGCCGCCTTTTCAGGTTTTCGACTTGCCGGGTGTACAGATTTTTTTCATTTCATCCCTTATTTTTGCCCGAACCCTTTTGGTTCGCCGGGAAGCCCTTATTTTTGCCTAGGCCAGTCGACCTAGCGGGTCTTTGATCATGCGTAGTATCTTTTTACTATGTCTGCATTGGAGGGGTGAGGAAGGTCGTCACCATCCATGGTGGTTAGAATCATCACTCCTCCTGAGAAGATATGCTTAACCACAAATGGCCCTTCGTACGTAGGGGTCCATTTGCCCCTGGGATCACTTTGAGGAAGAATGATGCGCTTGATTACCAGGTCCCCAACTTGATACTCTTGTCGTCTGACCTTCTTGTTAAATGCCCTGATCATCCATTTTTGGTACGTTTGACCATGACAAATAGCAGTGAGTCTCTTTTCGTCAGTTAGGTTTAATTGGTCAAGCCGAGTCTGGATCCAGTCATCTTCGCTCAAGTCTGCATCTTTCATTATCCGGAGAGAGGGTATCTGGACTTCAATAGGCAAGACTGCCTCCATGCCATAGACCAAGGAAAAGGGAGTTGCCCCTGTCGACGTCCGTGCTGTGGTACGGTACCTATGAAGAGCAAACGGTAACATTTCGTGCCAATCTTTGTAGGTCACTGTCATCTTCTACACAATCTTCTTGATGTTCTTATTCGCTGCTTCTACAGCCCCATTCATCTTCGGCCGGTAGGGAGAAGAGTTGTGGTGCTGTATCTTGAATTACTCGCAGAGCTCAGTGATCATCTTGTTGTTAATATTGGTACCATTGTCCGTAATGATCCTCTCAGGTATGCCGTATCGATAGATCAGGTTGTGCCGAATGAACCGTGCCACGACGTTCTTGGTTACGGTAGCATAGGAAGCTGCTTCAACCCATTTTGTGAAGTAATCAATTGCTACCAGGATGAAGCGGTGCCCGTTGGATGCTGTAGGTATGATTTCGCCGATCATATCAATGCCCCACATTGCAAAAGGCCAAGGTGCTGTCAAGACGTTCAGAGGAACCGGAGGAATGTGCACCTTATCAGCATAGATCTGGCATTTATGACAAGTTCGAGAATGCTGGTAACAGTCGGCTTCCATTGTGGACCAGAAATATCCTGCCCGAAGGATCTTCTTTGCCATGGTATGTCCACTGGAATGTGTTCCGAAAGTACCTTCATGCAGTTCTGCCATGATCTTTTCTGCTTCAGTCTTATCCACACAACGCAGTAAGGTGGAATCATGGTTTCGCTTGTAGAGAATGCCATTGCTGAGGAAGAACTTTGCCGCAAACCTTCTCAGGAACTTCTTGTCATTAACAGATGCGCCTTCGGGGTATTCTTGAGCTTCAAGGTATCTCTTCACTTCATGATACCAGGGTTTTTCTGTTACCTCTTCAGCCTTAAGGTCACAGCAATGTGCAGGTTCATCCAGTTTCCAGATAATGATCCGGGGAGCCTCGTTGTCCCATTTAACTTTGAACATAGAAGACATTGTAGCTAACACGTCCTCTAACTGATTCTCCTCTCTTGGGAAGTGCTTAAAAGTTATCTCCTCGAAGTGGGGAATCAATGTCAACACATACTCTTTGTAAGGAATAAGATTTGGGTGTTTCATATCCCACTCGCCTTTGACCTGATTGATCACGAGAGCGGAATCTCCGAAGACACTCATAAACTTGATCCTTAAGTCAATTGCAGCTTGAAGACCCATGATACATGCCTCATACTCTGCCATGTTGTTGGTGCAGTTGAAACATAACCGGGCGGTGAGTGGAGTATGAGTGCCTTTAGGGGATATGATCACATCGCCGATACCATTACCCAAAGCGTTTGAGGCTCCGTCAAAGTTCATAGACCATCAGGATCCTTCCTCAGGTCCTTCATCCGGTCCAGGTACTTCACAATCAGTCACTACCATGATATCCTCATCTGGAAATTCAAAGTTCATCGACTGGTAATCGTCCACTGCCTGGTGTGCCAAATGGTCTACCAATACACTTCCCTTGATTGCTTTTTGAGTCGTGTATTGGATGTCATATTCCGTCAAGATCATTTGCCATCTTGCTATTCTTCCGGACAAGGCGGGCTTTTCGAATATGTACTTGATTGGATCCATTTTTGAAATCAACAGAGTAGTGTGAGTCAACATGTACTGTTTAAGCCGGCGAGCAGCCCATACCAAAGCGCAACAAGTTTTCTCGAGCAGTGAGTACCGGGTCTCACAGTCGGTAAACTTTTTGCTAAGGTAATAAATGGCGTGTTCTTTTCGGCCAGACTCGTCATGCTGCCCCAACACACACCCCATTGAGTTGTCAAGTACTGTCAAGTATAAGATTAGAGGTCTCCCTTCAACTGGCGGCATAAGAATGGGTGGTTCTTGGAGATACTCTTTGATCTTTTCGAAAGCGGCCTGACACTCATCGTTCCAACGTACTACTTGATCCTTCTCCAGCAGCTTGAAGATTGGTTCACAGGTAGCAGTTAGATGCGAGATGAATCGGGCAATGTAGTTCAACCGTCCTAGAAAGCCTCTGACTTCTTTCTCTGTCTTGGGAGTTGGCATCTCTTGTATGGCTTTCACTTTGGCAGGGTCCACTTGAATACCTTTGTCGCTTACAACGAAGCCTAGCAATTTTCCAGATCTCACCCCAAAGGTGCATTTGTTTGGGTTCAACCTCAGCTTGTACAACTTCAGACGGTCAAACAGCTTCCGTAGATGGTCAAGGTGTTCCTCCTCAGTTTGGGACCTTGCAATCATATCATCGACATACACTTCGATCTCATGGTGGATCATATCATGAAATAAAGCAACCATGGCACGTTGGTAGGTTGCCCCAGCATTTTTCAACCCAAAAGGCATGACCTTGTAGCAAAAGGTGCCCCACTGAGTGACGAAGGTGGTTTTCTCTATGTCTTTAGGAGCCATCTTGATCTGATTATAACCGGAGAAGCCGTCCATGAAGGAGAAAACTTTATGCCGAGCAGTGTTGTCAACCAGAACATCGATATGAGGCAGAGGGAAATCATCCTTAGGGCTCGCCCTGTTCAAATCCCTGTAATCAACACACATTCGGACCTTACCATCCTTTTTCGGCACTGGAACCACGTTGGCAACCCACTGAGGGTAAGAAGTCACTGCTAGAAACCCGGCATCAAATTGTTTCATAATCTCAGCTTTGATTTTCTCGGACATTTCTGGACGCATACAGCGGACCTTCTGTTTTATCGGAGGGCATTCTTCCTTGGTAGGCAGGTGATGAACCACAATGTCGGTATCCAACCCAGGCATGTCTTTGTAAGACCAGGAAAAGATTTCCACATAGTCATGCAGCATCTGAATCAATCGTTGTTTCACACTGAGCTCTAGATTGGCACCAATCTTGACTTCCTTTCTGTCTGTCTTAGTACCCAGATTTACCGTTTCTACTGGATCTTCATGTGGCTGAATGGCCCTCTCTTCCTGGAGTAGCAGTCTTGCAAGTTCACCAGGCACTTCGCAATCATCTTCACCTTCGTCTTCGGCTAAGTTGATCGGATTTTCGAAGTCATAACTAGCAGTAGCAGAGTCGTTACCAGTGAGATCCAGAGTGGATTGGAACCTGTATAGGTGAGTGTGTGTAAATATAGCTGTTTTGCAATATATAATAGAGAAAGAAAAAGGAGCGCAAGATTTTGAAATGCAACAAACGTCCAATGTTTTTATTGATGATATATGAAAATGACACACAAAAGCCCTCACAAATGAAGCCACGGTGCCCCAGGTAAGACACCGAGCCATAAAAGTTTCAAAATATTGTTTGTTACAAATTCAAAACAAAAGAGTTCATTACTGAGTGACAAAAGTAATAGGTGTGAAGTCTTTGGCAGTCCAGTTGCTTGGTCCACCGTCGGTTGTTGGGTAGATCCAGCTGTCGAATTCAGATTCCTCCTTGTCGTCTTCAATAGCATTCACTCCCGGGTTGGTGATGAACACATGAGGTCTTCCAATCCTTGCCTTACAAACAGCCCTCTGAGCTTCTGCAGTGAAACCCAGACCAAACTTGTCAGTATTTGGAGTGAAATCAGGAAGTCGGCCCCAGTTTGCACACTCACCCTTCTCAATCACAACCCGAGCATCCTTTAAGGAAGCCATCTTCAAAGGAGGGTCTTCAATCACAGTTTCAGCTGATGCCAGTGTCTGAGGAACTTCTTCAAAGTGCTGGAATGGAGTCTCAATGAATTCCCCATCCATTTCTATGTACCGGAACGAGTTGAGGTGGCTGACCATATACTCTTCTTCCCCCTGAACTGTCACAATCTTCCCTCTAACCGGGTACTTCAGCTTCTGATGTAATGTGGAGGTCACAGCCCCAGCCTTGTGGATCTATGGACGACCCAGCAAACAAGAATAGGATGGTCGGATATCCATCACATAGAAAGTAGAATCAAAGACTTGAGAACCAACCCTGATTGGGATGTCAACTTCCCCATGTACCATCCTTTTTGAACCGTCAAAGGCTCGGACAACAATGTTACTAGGCTTGAGCTCCAAACCCTCATAATCCATCCTGTCTAGGGCCTTCTTGGGTAATACGTTCAATGAAGAACCAGTGTCTACCAACACATGGGCAAGAGTAGTTCCCCTGCATTCAATGGAGACATGCAGGGCGTCGTTATGGTTCTTTCCTTTGGCAGTCAGATCGGTGTCAGAGAAGCCCAACCCATTATCGGCAGTCAAGTTGGCCACACAATCGGTAAATTGATCAGCAAACGTTTCTTGTGGCACATGGGCCGTCTTCAGGAAGGAAATCAGGGCCTTGGCATGGGCCTCTGAACACAACAACAGTGATAGCATAGAAATCTTTGATGGGGTGTGCCCCAACTGCTCAACTACATTGAAATCACTCTTCTTGATAATCTTGAGAATCTCTTCCATCTCTTGCTGGGAAGCTTCAACAGTGGTTGTCTTTGGTGCCTCCGTCAGGGCAGGCAAATCAGTAGCAATCCCTTTGCCCCGAGCGTCAGATGACTCGGCAGCAGGGGTAGAAACAGGAACTTGAAGGGAAGCACGCACACTTGTAGGTGTGATGATAAGAGGTTTCTGAATAGCTGGAGGTGTGATATCAGGTGAGAAGAGCCTACTACTACGAGTGACTTTGGCAGGCACGGTGATGTTACTGACGCCGGTACTAGTATCAAACTCTTGCTTTACTCCAAGAACATAAACATCTGCCCCATAGTGCCATGGGACAACTTTGTCAGATGTATAAGGGAGAGGCCCCGGAACAGTGATGATGATAAGAGCAATCTTCTGAGTGGACATGATTTTGACAGGCTTCTTCGAAGGAGCCTTAGGAGGGTTGTTGAAAATAGTAACAATAGACACTTCTTCAGCAAGGACAGCAGGAACAACAATCTTCTCGAACAAGATCTCTTTGCTATCCATCAGGTTTTGGACGCCTGACTTCAGCAAAGGACAACCAGCAGGTGAAACAGAACATAGAAGGCAACCTTTACTACATCCCGGAAATAAACCGGCTAGCAACATGTTCCTTTTGACAGTCAATAACGGAGTAACAATCTCTTCCACGGAGGCTACATACCGGTCTTCTTCCACATCATTCACTCCATGCTGGGGCATGGGAGCAGTCACAACATTGGGCCTTTAGGGTGCCTCAAACTGTATTTCTTTGGCATCAATAAGGTCCTGAACCTTATTCCTCATAGCCCAGCAATCATCCGTAGTATGCCCCGGGCTATTAGAGTGATAAGCGCAGCGGGCGTTGGGGTTGTACTTTGGAGAAGCTGTGTTCACTACCTTCGGAGCTTCTTTGACAGTTACCAGATTGGTTGACAGTAGTTACGGCAAAATCTGAGACAGGGTCATGCTGAGTCGAGTGTACTTCCTTTTGGGTCTCTCACCCCTTGGTTGGTTATACTGCTGAGGAGCAGCAACAGGCTTTGAAATTACTAACGCATTGACAGCTTGGCGGCATTCCAGTTTAATTTGTCTTCTGGGACCATAAACAGCACTGGCTTCCTTCTTGAAGGGCTTCTTTTCAGTACTCGCGGAGGCACCTTTCTGTATCTTCCCCGACTTGATACCAGCTTCTATTCTCTCGCCAGTCAAGATCAAATCTGTAAACCCAGCAGAAGAATTACCAATCAGATGGTTGAAGAACGGACCTGACAGGGTCCCTAAGAACATGTCCACGAGTTCACGGTCAGTCAGCGGTGGCTGCACCCTGCCATCCAGGTCTCTCCACTTTTGCGCATACTCCTTGAATCCTTCGCCCGTCCCCAGTGACATACCCTGGAGTTGGGTACGCGTGGGAGCGAGGTCAGAATTGTACTGATACTGTTTATAAAAGGCAGTAGCCAAGTCCTTCCAATTTCGGATACTGGCTCCATCCAGCTGATAGAACCATTCGATTTGAGACCCCGAAAGGCTATCCTGGAAGAAATGGATCCAAAGGTTCTTGTCTGCAGTGTAAGGTTGGATCTTCCTTACATATGATCTGAGATGCAGCTTAGGATAGGAAGCCCCGCCGTACTTCACAAAGGCAAGTGCCTTGAACTTCTGTGGGATCACCACCCCAGAAGATAAACCTAGATCTCCAAAATCCAGCCCCGTCACATGTTGAATCTCCATGGCACTTAAACGGTCCTCTAGTTGCTTGTACCTGTCTTCAGCAGGAGGGTACTGTTCATCATTGTAATCCGTCTCGTTGTCGGAGACCACAGGACTAGGAGCCCTTCCCCCTTGGGGACTGTCTTTCTCTGCAGAGGAAGTACCCTGATCAACCTCATTATGTAGTGTATTCCCAAACCTCCGTCCAGTGTTAAACAACGCAGTCCTCTTCTTCTTCTTCTTCTTCAAGAGCAAAGTATTCAACTCCTGTTGACCCTGGGCTAAGCTCATGACCAGCTCTTGAAACTGGGCGTTCTGGGCCTGGAGGGCCTTGATAGCTTGTTCGGTAGTAGGCTCGGAAGACATGATGATTGAGTGCTGAAATAAACAACGAAGAAGATTAAGCAACCTGTATAAGAAGGGTACCTGTTATGCATATGATGCAATGAGATGCGTATGATTTATGTTTTCAAAGACAATCGGGATTCAACTTTGTAGTCAAAAGGAAACACACTTCATTAGATTCAAACTTTTAATTGTTCAACAATTTTCTCTTAGGCATTACAAGAATGAAAATACTGAAAAGGAAATAAAAGCTGTAAAAGAAACATCCAAAGCCCATCAGTGCTCCCATGGTCTCCTCTTCTCAGTGCGGATATAGTCATTCAGGATCCGCTCTTCCTCCAATTGCTTAGTCAGCTTCTGGATCTTTTGTTCCTGTTCGTTGAATTTTTCCCAATAAAAATCCCGTTCTTCCTGTAGCTGCGCCCAAGATCTCTTTAGTGTATCAACATCAGTGGGTATCTGAGGAGGGAGGACAGTTGGAGGAACCCCATCTTCATCAGGAAATTCAAGAATGATAGGCCTGACAGCTTCGTATGGCATACCTAACTTCTGAGCACGGATGCGGACCCATCTGCAGTAGGGTTCCATTGGTAGAGAAGTCTTCGATCCCAACTCATGTGGGTCAGCTTTGTGAATTCTGTCCCAAGCCTTGATGAATCTACGGCGCAGCTCGTCACTGTCTACCTGAAACTCAAAACTGATGTGAGGCACCAACATCTCGTGAGGCCCTGCTCTCCTGGCTCTTCCAAACTGACGGAGAGCTAAACATGGATTATAAGAGATTCCTCCCTGGGTACCGATCAATGGAACATTAGGATATTCTCCGCAACGATCAATAACGGCTACCTCATCCAAACCTCTGAGAGTCCAAATGATGTCGTTATCAGTGAGAGACATTAACCTACGAGCCCAGCCCTTTCCTTCTTCATTCTTCATCACGAACTTAGGGAGGTGCGAAATAAACCACCTCACTAACAAAGGAGCACAACACCACAGAGTTCCCCGTCTTCGGGCAGTACGAGCATAGAGTTGTTGCAGGATATCACCCAAGAGAGTGGGTATAGGGTTCTGAGACATGAAAATCCTTATGGCATTGATATTGACAAAGTTATCAGGATTCGGAAACAATACTAGACCATAGATTAAGAGAGCCAGAATGTCTTCGTACGCCTTGAAGTCTAAGTCATTCCAGAAACTATTAGCTTTGCCAACCAGAAACTTAGCCAAAAAGCCCTTAACTCCACTTCTAGTCTCCCAGTTAGCCATTACCTCTTCTTTGGTCAAGGGAAGGACTGCAGCAATCTCTTCAGTCCTAAGAGTCTTCTCCCAACCAGTGAATGGAGTCTGCTCCAAAACAGGGATACCAAGCAAATCAGAGAATTCTTCCAGGGTAGGGACCAGCTGGAAGTCTTGAAAGGTGAAACAATGATATAGGGGATCATAAAACTGGGTCAGGACACTCATCAGTTGTTGGTCCTACTTTGAAGTGACTAACCCAAGGAGAGAACCATGCCTCTTGATGAAGGAAGTAGTGTTTGGAATCATATCAACCAATTCCTTGAGCAAAGTAGGTGGTTGAACAAAGTTGAGCCGGATAGTATTCCTACGCACGGGCATCATGATGTCCTACAAAACAGAGCAAAGATGAAACCCTTTTGTCTTTGAAATGGGTCAGTCCTTATGCAGGATGCATGCAATGGTATGATGGTATGATGTTTATGGTAAAGCACACCACAAGTACTCACAAAGGCAAACATGATAAGGCACACAAGTCACACAAGACAGCCCTTAGGGTTTAGGCCAGCATGAAGTTTAGGTATTACCCTCTTTTAGTTCCGTTGGTTAAGACACATCCTATCAAAAGTAATCGGGTTCTAGAGGATCTCAATATCATTGACTACCCTCAATCGGTCATAACTCCAACATCGCAATCTTTTCTTGCAGCCAGAACCATCGCGAGAGTTTAGCCTCAATGAGTGTAGCATACTGCTACCATTCTATGGCCAAGTTGGGTCAATTTAGGGTTCTAAGGTCGGTTGGTATTTAATGACTCCTCAGAAGACCCATATTCTCCTCGTTGCAACACAAGGGATATCGGTACAGACTAAGGTGTCACACCAACGTAGCCATTACTTCACCCATGTCGGTCTACACCGGACAGGTCCCTCACAGCTTATGCTACCTAAAAGGGTAATTCTCAGATCCGGGTTAGGATCTATGAAACTCCGATGCAAAGCCCACAAATATAAAAGCAAACAAAGCAAGCAATTGAAAACAAGGTGATCTAAGCCCTAAGGTTAATCCACTTTTAAGTTCTCCCCAGCAGAGTCGCCAGTTCTGTGATACGGTGGGAGAACTGACTTGGGTTTTGCGTTTGTTTTCGCAAATGTTTCGGTTGAGCAAGAGTCGCCACCGACTTTTTATTTTATCCTAAGGAAAGGTTAAAAAGCACAGCAAAAACCTTTGAGATGTTTGCTTGGGTTCGGGGAGTAGATTATAGAAAGGGAAGGTGTTAGCACCCTTTCTATCCATGGTTATCCATGGGCTCTTAGTTACTTGCTTAGATCACTTGCCTTGTGTTTTCAATTGTTTGAAATGGTGCTTTCAATTGTTTGAAATGGTGCTTTGTGTGTGGGTTTGAAAATGTTTTGAGAAGAGGCCATTTGTTATGACAACCTTTGTAATGATCCATGTTTGGATGTATACAAAGGTGTACTTATCTTTTGAAAAGTTTTCAAAGTTTTTGAAAGTTGTTTTGAAAGTATGTTGTGATGTGTGTTTTGAAAAATGGCAAGGATTGTTTTGCAAGATTTGGTCAAGTAACTAAGAGTTTGTCTACCCCTAAATTTACTCAAAGGTTTTCTCTATGTTTTAACCCTTTTAACAATTTTGTTCCACCATTGTATTTGGTGGACAATCTTGTGTTAGGATGTGAACGGGACATGCGTGGGTCATCGTTTAGACCATGATTGCAATGGTGCCAAGTGTCTTTGGGCAATTTTTCCTTTAAGGGACTTGATCATTTTTAGGCAACTTTTGAAAGCGTCATCGAGGGACTATGATCATTTGATATTGTTTTGTTTTTGCCAAAGAAACTCAACATGCAACATGGCCCATTATTGAAGGCAACAAGTGGAGTAACCCTAGGGGTGCAAGTGTGATTGGTGTTGTCCATTTTCATGCTTTTTTGTCTTTTGAATTAGGTCAAGCTATTTGTTTGGTTGATTTTTGCATACAAACCCTAAGTCTATCATGGCATATTTAGAAAGCTTTTAAATGCAGAATTTAAAGTCCTAAATTATTACAACATAATTATGGGATGGGGGGTACAAATGTTCAAATGGGAGATATTTAGCAAGAAAAATTAAATCTAAACTATTACATCCAAATTGAATATACAAATTACTTAATGTACAATAATTAAATAAAAATACAATAAATATGCAAGATGCAAAAAAATGATTTTTATATGTATGTAAAAATGTTTTTCATGTGACAAATAAACAAAAATAAAAAGGTTAATTTTTTTGGGTATTTTCATGTTTAGGGCAAAACCCTAATTTTGCAAATAAATAGTATTAATTATTTATTATATACA
This sequence comes from Vicia faba, assembly GCA_948472305.1. Classification (NCBI taxonomy): domain Eukaryota; kingdom Viridiplantae; phylum Streptophyta; class Magnoliopsida; order Fabales; family Fabaceae; genus Vicia; species Vicia faba. Next base: position 1,070,112,936 of record OX451741.1, on the reverse strand, counting down.
AAATTTATTAACTATATACAAAAAAAATAAATAAAAGGAAGTATATTGTAAAAAATGATTTTTGAGGTTAAATATTAATAAAAGAAAAAAAAAGGTATTATTTTTATGTTTTTTCCCTAAATATTCTAATAAATATGTAAGTATTTATATTATTTACTAAATATATTAAATATGTACAAAAATAAAATATTAATTATTTTACAAAAAAAGTATATTTTTAGAAAATGTTTTCAAAATATGAAATAAAATAAAAATCAGAAAATAAAATGTATTTGTATTATTTTTAAATATTTGAATAAAAAGTAAATACCTATTTATTTACACATATATATCAAATAAACAAACAAATGCCTAATAAATACAAAAAAGGGTGAAAAAATATTTTTAGTATTTTTTATGTTTTGACAAAAAATAAACAAGTCAGAAACAAAAAGAAAAAAAAATCAAAAATGGTAAAAATAACACATAATGGGTCAAGGGGGTGTATGTGTGAAAAGGTGGTGTAAACAGAAAAACAAAACTCAGGCCCAGCCCAAGGAGGCTTCTTCAACCTCCAGCCAAGCTTCTGTCAAAAACGCGCGCCATTCACACCTTGTTCAAACATCCTGATTCTTTGATCTTTTGACAAATCTTAAAACATGAAACTTGTAGAGCTTGAAGCCACGATTTCAAATATATAAAAAAAATGTTCTAACTCTCAGAAATGAGAGAAAATTTCTTCTCCCCAATTCCTGACCTAGCTTTTTTCAGATATTCAGTTTCAAAATTCTCTTAATACACACAATATAAATGAAAAGTAATGACATGGTGTTGGCTCCTAAATTCGACACCTTTGTTTTGATTGATGGCAGCCATTAAAAGCTGTAAGATGCTTTCGACTGGCTAAGCCTGTCGAAGTGCCCGTCGAAAGATGGCAAAATACTTAGAAGATTTCTTCCAAGGAAGAAGGCTGATTGCCTTCGACGTCGAAGGAGTTTTCGTCGAAGACGTTTCTTGATGAAAGTGTTCGATGGTCCAGAGTGGAGCAGTTTGAAATTCAAAGCTTTGGAGGGAAAACGGTTTCCAGCAGTTACTACGTGCAAACGTGCAAGGATCTGGAGTGTCGAGCATGGAGGACGTGCCAAGTGGCTTAATCTCGAAGCAGTGTAACTGCCCGACGGTTACTTGGAATGTTTTAGTATAAATAGGAGTAGACATGTAGTTTCTCGCGTGTGTTCACAATCATATACATAGTCACTCATTTAGATTCAAGTACCCAGTGTGAGCGAAAGAATTGTTGAGAAATGTATGTGTGAAACACCAATTTTTATCAATTAAAGTCATTTACTTTTCCAGTATTTTACATGCTTTTCCCCTTTAAATTCCTGTCGAACCTTTACTTTAAAGCCTTGTTTATTTTACCAAGCCTTTCCTTTATGCAATTTACTTGAAACATTTTACTTAAAGCCTTATCCACTTTAATCAAACTTCAAAATCAACCTATGTCCATAGGATCAATCTGATCGATCCTGCGAGTAACCAAATAAGTAACCATTTGGAAGATCAACGGTTGTTTACCAAAACCCAAGGTAAACAAATTGGCACACCCGGTGGGACTGTGTGTTGATTGTTGAAAAATAATCTCATCTTTTCGAGTTGTATGTTATTGAGGAGTGGTAGAATATACACTAACGATAACAATACTGCCAGAAGAAGGGAAGAGATGGCGAATCCGCCAAACAATAATGAAATCCCACAAACGAGTGTGGGAGCAACGGTTAATATGACCATAAGTGAAGCGACGAATGTTGGTTCGACACCAGCAGTGTCAGTCACAACCACGGGGCCAATAACTTCGTTTACAGGCCCCAGAATACCTTTGGGAACCCCCCCTCCAAGGGGAAATATAGGCACAAGGCCTGTGGTTCCCCCAGGATTTATTCCATTCTATGGTATGCCAACTTCTGAAGTGGCAAGCCTGACGAATGCTGCGTCCACTTATTCAGACCCTTTCGTGAGTGCCTCTTCGCCACTCCAAGGCTCTGGAGTAGGCATGGCGAATAGAAATAGGACCCAATTCTTAGGAGGAACGTCCCAAGTAGCCCATGGCCTTACAAATGCCTCGACAGCAGTCTTGAGGCAACAGATGGACGAAAGCAACCACGATATGGTGCAAATGTTGGCACAAACTTTGAGTACAGTGCTGAATCCTCTAATACAAAATACTACTCAATCGAATCAGCAAGTTACAGCGCAAATGACTCGTTTGGCTGACTTCTTTGGAGTACCCCCACCTATTCGACAGCCCCAAAGGGCGCAAACAAGAGGAAATCAGGGGATATTTGTAGAGGAAGAAACCACCATTAATCAGGCTCAACAGCCTGTAGAACAACCTGTCGAAGAACCTAGGGTAATAGCCCCAGAGGTAAGGTTAGTTAACAGAAACCAAAATGCTGACGAAGTGGTTCAGCATATCCAACACCAAAACATGGGTTTGGAAAATAATCTGGCAACCATGATCGAAAGGATCATGAATCAGAATGGGATGAACATGGGCTTTCGAAGACCCAACTTTACATCTCCATTGTCAGAATATGTGTTACAAACTGACTTACCTCCTAGAAGCAAAGTCCCCAAATTTACTAAGTTCTCTGGGGACACGACAGAATCTACTGTCGAACATGTGGCAAGATATTTGATCGAAGCAGGAGACATTTCGAATAACGAAAACCTAAGGATCAAGTACTTCCCAAGTTCTTTAACCAAGAACGCTTTTACTTGGTTTACAACTCTCCCCCCCAATTCGATCCACCATTGGACCCAGTTGGAAAGATTGTTCCATGAACAATTCTACATGGGGCAAACCAAGATAAGCCTGAAAGAACTGGCGAGTGTGAAGAGACGTTTCACTGAATCTATAGACGAATATCTGAATAGGTTTAGGTTGCTTAAGGCGAGATGTTTTACACAAGTGCCAGAGCATGAGTTGGTCGAAATAGCTGCAGGCGGTTTAGATTATTCCATTAGGAAGAAGCTAGACACCCAGTACCTAAGAGACATGGCCCAACTGGCCGATAGAGTTCGACAGGTCGAACGCCTCAAAGCTGAGAAAGCTAAGGCAACGAAAACTCACAAGAGAGAAAGAATAGCGTACGTTGAGATGGATGACGAAGATCTAGAATCCTTCGACGATACTTTAGCTGTCGAAGAAGGAGAAGTCGATTTAGCAGAACTAAAACAAGGGCCTCCATACTCTTGTAAACAGTTAGTCCCCTCAAATGGGAAAAATCCCATTGGTCCAGACAGGACCAACGATAGGTTCCCAAAAAAGACTTATAGTTTTGACATCACAAAATGTGATGAAATATTCGACTTGCTAGTTAAAGATGGCCAAATGATAGTACCCCCTGGGGTAAAAGTGCCTCCTCTTGATCAAAGAAAGAAGAGAGGTTTTTGCAAATATCATAATTTTTTGGGCCATAAAACTTCTCAATGTTTTCTTTTCAGGAATCTTGTGCAAGACGCTATTGAGGAAGGGAGATTAAAGTTTTCTGACAAATCCCCCATGGCTGTCGACTCCAATCCACTGAAGGCTGAAGCCCACTATGCAGAACCCTCTGAGGTGAACATGATAGAGGCGACCAGCATCCCGTCGAAGAAGCCAGGAATTACCATGGTTGAAGTCTCAAAGGACCACATCAACATGCCAATCTTTGGCAGTTTTTCTGGAAATTTATCCAGGAAGACAATTGAGGCTGTCCAGAAAGCGGTCGAAGACCCGAAGTCGAAGACTGCTGAAGCACAAAAAACTGGACCAAAGCCCAGTTCCCATTTGGCCACTATACAAGGCCAGACGGAGAATCTGGAGACACAAATGAAGCAACTGACTCTTACTAATAAGGATACAATGAATATCAACATGGTTGAACTTTCTGACCCTAAAGCTTCAGAAGAAGCCATAAGGCAAGAGCAGGCTAATAAAACGGCTTTCCCTAGGGAAAACGAAAACTTGGCAGATTTCTTACAAAGATGCCAGAAGAAAAAATCAGAGGTGATGCTGTGTCCAAGATGCAGTTCTATCTTTGATAAAAAAGCTGCTGAGCACATACAAGGCGTAAGAGCAGCGAACAAGAGAAGGGAGAACGCTGACCTTCGACCAGATCCCAGAAGGGGTTCTAATCAAGACAAGAGGCCATTGACTTTTAGGCCTCCAACAAATGTACCAGTAGACACTTGGTACAAAACATCTGGCCGGAAAAGGCCAAGTGAAGAGAAATGGCATTCTTTCGATGTGCCAAGAGGTTCCTCTTTAATTCAGAAGAAAGAGCCCCAAGTTGCTGCACCCAAGGTTGCTCAAGTGTCCAGCAACTACAAGGGAAAAAATCCTATGTCGAGATCCCAATGGAGGAGATATCAAAGAAGGCGAAAAGCTGAAAGAGAGGCTGCCAACGAACCTAAGGCAGAAACTAGTTCGAATGTGCCTCAAAGGAAACAAAGAAAGCCTCTTGAGAGAGAACCAGTTACCAACAGGCTGGTTTGGCCTAACCAAAGTGAAGTCGAAGACGAAGATGATGCTGAGTCCGACGATACTCTGGATATAATGGTGAATATTGTTTCAGTACTGCCTAGGGAATTCAATCGACAGGTAGAAGTCGAAGCCAGTGACTGGGAGGTGGAACAAGAAATGGCCAAACATAGGCCAGTGTGCTATTTCGTCATGGACAATGGCACTACAGAGGAACAAAATGGCTTCTTCGAGCCACCTACAGAGGCGATGAAGAATCACCTCAAACCTTTGTTCATAAGGGCTAAGCTCGAGGAGACCACTGTGAACAAAATATTGGTCGACTGTGGGGCCACCATCAATATTATCCCTCATTCTATGCTAAGGAAGATTGGCAAAAGGGATGAAGAAATCAAACCTCACAATATGGTCCTGTCCAACTATGAGGGAGGCATTGGGACCACCATGGGAGTGATCCAGCTCGACATAAAAGTTGGGTCGATCCTTCGACCAACAATGTTCATGGTCATATCGGCCAAACCTAACTACAACCTTTTGTTAGGCCGTGAGTGGATTCATGGTGTAGGTGCTGTGCCTTCATCGATGCATCAAAGGCTGCTTCTATGGCGTCCAGATGGGATGGTCGAAAACATAGAGGCGGATCAAAGTTACTACCTTGGCGAAGTAAATCACTTGGGTGTAACAGATTTCGACAAAAACTTGGCTCACATAGGGCCATGTCCAACTCCTGACTTCGACATGGCGCCAGCGCCAAACACCTTTTGTTCCCTATACCTGCATCCTGAGCATGGTTTCCAATGGGACAGAGAAGACTTGTCCCACATAGACTTCAGTGGGCTAACTGATATCCAACCAACTGGTTGGGGAAGTGAATTCAGTGATAATGACTGAGTCACAATCTCTGAAGCGAATTTCGGCTTATGTGGCCGAAACCAAGATGATAACGGCTCTCGAAGCCGAAGTAAAGTACATGGCCACACAGGACAGTGATCAACAATTATCTGCTGTTGGCCCAGGAAAGGATTTCGATCCAAGACCTCCTGATATCATGCCAGATGAAATGCAGGAACAGAGGCTCGACGCCATCTATGACGATGAGCCTTTGGGCTTCGAAAAGGACCCCTTGGCGAACAACATTAAGATGCTAGCACAAGACCCTTTAGAAGAAATCAACTTAGGCGAAGGATCAGAGAATAGGCCAACTTACATCAGCGCCAAAATTGATCCAGAACTTAGGTTGGAAGTAATCCAATTGCTGAAAGAGTTTAAAGATTGTTTTGCATGGGATTATGACGAAATGCCTGGTCTCGACAGAGGATTGGTAGAACTTCAGTTGCCAATCAAGCCTGGAAAGAAGCCAATCAAGCAAAATCCAAGACGCTTCGCTCCAAAAATATTGTCGAAGATCAAAACGGAGGTCGAAAGACTTCTGAAATGCAAATTCATCCGTGTTACAAGGTATGTCGAATGGATTGCAAATATTGTGCCAGTAATCAAGAAAAATGGCACATTAAGGGTGTGCATAGATTTCAGAGATTTGAATGTTGCCACCCCCAAAGATGAATATCCTATGCCTGTGGCGGAAATGCTAGTCGATTCTGCCGCTGGCTACGAATACCTGAGTATGCTCGATGGTTATTCAGGATATAATCAAATATTCATTGCTGAAGAGGATGTGTCGAAAACAGCCTTTCGATGCCCTGGGGCCTTAGGCACTTACGAATGGGTAGTGATGCCTTTTGGCCTAAAGAACGCTGGGGCAACGTACCAGCGAGCAATGAATACTATCTTCCATGATTTTATTAACACTTTTATGCAAGTTTATATTGATGATATTGTTATAAAATCTGTTTCCAGGAAGAGTCACATTGACCACCTTCGACAATCATTCGAAAGAATGAGAGAACATGGTCTGAAGATGAACCCTTTGAAGTGTGCGTTCTGTGTAAAAGCTGGAGATTTCTTGGGTTTCGTTGTCCACAAGAAAGGAATCGAAATCAATCAGAACAAGACGAAGGCAATTTTGGAAGCGAAAGCGCCATCGAATAAGAAGGAATTGCAATCCCTCTTAGGCAAGATAAATTTCTTGAGAAGGTTTATATCTAACCTAAGTGGGAAAACTCAGGCCTTTTCACCCTTACTTCGACTGAATAAAGAGGGGTTCGAATGGGGGCAGGAGCAACAAGAAGCCTTCGACAAAATCAAAGGGTACCTTACTAAGCCACCTATTTTGGTGCCTCCTTGTAGCAATAGGAGTATGAGATTGTACATAGCTGCATCTGACAAAACTCTGGGAAGTATGTTAGCCCAAGAGGATGAGAATGGAGTCGAAAGACCCATTTATTATCTCAGTCGAGTTTTGAATGATGCAGAAACTAGATATAGCGAAGTTGAAAAATTGTGTCTATGTCTGTATTTCTCTTGTACAAAACTCAAGCAATATATAAAACCAGTTGATGTTTATGTTTCGTCTCATTTTGATGTTTTCAAATATATGTTGTCGAAACCTATCTTGCATAGTCGAATTGGCAAGTGGGCATTAGCATTGACTGAATACTCCTTGACCTTTATGCCTCTTAAGGCAGTAAAAGGACAAGTGGTTGCAGACTTCATAGTCGACCACTCAATTCAAGTCGAGGATATTAATTATGTGGAGATAGAACCTTGGAAATTCTACTTCGATGGTTCCAGCCATAAAAATGGAACAGGAGTAGGAGTCTTGATTATTTCTCCAGATAAAATTCCAACAACGTTCAAGTACCAAATCGAAGGTTCTTGTTCGAACAACGAGGCTGAGTATGAAGCTCTAATTACTGGCCTTGAAATATTGTTGGAATTGGGGGCAACTCGAGTCGAAATAATGGGAGACTCAGAGTTAGTCATCAAGCAAGTCACAAAGGAGTATAAATGCATAAGAGAAAATCTCATTATGTACTTTGTGATTGCAAATCGTTTATTGAAACAATTTGAAAGTGTCAATATTCGACACATACCCAGAGTCGAAAATCAAATAGCCAATGACTTGGCACAAATTGCATCAGGGTATAAGATTTCAAAAACGAGACTACAAAGAGCAATCGAAGTTCGAGAAAAGATAAAGGCAACTTGTCTATCACCATCAGACTTGGAATCGACGAGGCTAGGATATGCTGATCACAGTAACTTCGAGATTTCGTTCATTGATAATTTGTCAGATCAGGATTGGAGGAAACCCATTGTGGACTATCTTCAAAATCCAGGAGCTCCGACAGAACGAAAAACAAAATACAGGGCGTTGAGTTTTGTACTCATGGGTAATGAGTTATTCAAGAAGACGCCTGCAGGGGTGTTGCTGAAATGTTTAAGTGAAACTGAAGCATACATAGCCCTTTCGACTACACATGCTGGGGCATGTGGGGCTCACCAAGCAGGCCATAAGATGAAATGGTTGTTGTTTCGACAAGGACTATATTGGCCCACTATGCTGAAAGATTGTGTTGAGTTCGCCAAAGGTTGCCAAGAGTGTCAAGTTCATACAGGCATTCAGCATGTACCAGCAAGCGAACTTCACTCGATAGTGAAGCCTTGGCCCTTTCGAGGATGGGCGTTGGATCTTATTGGAGAGATTCGACCAGCATCATCAAAGAGTCAGAAATACATATTGGTAGGCATTGATTATTTTACTAAGTGGATCGAAGCTATCCCTTTAGTCAATGTAGACCAAGAAAATGTCATTGAATTCATTCAAAAGAACATTATATTTAGGTATGGAATCCCTGAGACAATAACAACTGATCAAGGTTCAGTTTTCACTGGTCGAAAGATGCAGGAATTTGCTCAGGAAACAGGTTTCAAACTCCTAACATCCACGCCTTACTATGCACAGGCGAATGGTCAAGTCGAAGCAGCTAACAAAGTAGTGATTGGCTTGATAAAGAAACATGTTGGGAAGAAACCAAAGAATTGGCATAAGACGTTAGACCAGATTTTATGGGCTTATCGAACGTCCCCAAAAGAGGCCACTGGTACAACACCATATAGGCTAACTTTTGGCCATGATGCAGTATTGCCAGCAGAAATTTGTCTTCAATCTGCAAGAGTTCAGAGGCATTATGATATTCCTTCTGAGGTTTATTGGAATATGATGTTAGATGAACTGGTGGATTTAGACGAAGAGAGATTACACGCTCTCGACTTACTCAGGCTTCAGAAGAAAAGAGTAGAAGACTCTTATAATAGAAAGGTAAAACCTAAGGTATTTTTGCCTGAAGATTTAGTTTGGAAGGTAATTCTTCCCATGGATCGACGGGATCGAAGCATGGGGAAATGGTCACCCAAATGGGAAGGACCCTTCAGAGTTATCCAAACTTTTTCTGGTGGAGCCTATGAAGTCGAAGAGATAAGTGGTGATAAAAGGCTCTTGAGAGTAAATGGTAAATATTTGAAAAAATATAAGCCTATACTTCAAGAGATAAAAATAAAATAATAAAAGAACAAGCTAAATTAACCATAAAAATGCCAAAATGGAAATTTTTATTAATTTCAGCCAAAATGGCAATTGTTGTCGAAAGCGATTACAGAAGTTGGTTACAAAAGAGAATCAATCAAAAGGTAAGAGAATTCTTGAGTCGAAGATACTTGGCATACTGCAGCTCCAACCTCTTTTTGCACCAAGATTTTTCTTGCACCAGTTTGGCAATTTGGGCGTCGAGGCTTTGAGCTCTCTCAGCGAATTCCAGGCCTTGCTTGATCTCAGTCTGGCTCTCAGCGTCTGGGATGGTCGAAAGAATTTCCTCCTGGAGTACAGTGTTGGCGTTTATCTTCGCCTCTATCTCTGCAATTTGTGCTCGGAAGGAGACATTCTCTCGCTCAATAGCATCGACCCTTTCCTGTGCAGACGTTTTCTGTTTCGACAACTCGGCAATTCGAGAAGTCGAATCTGAGACAGCAGTCCACGCAGATGAGCTTTTGCCATGCAGCGCTTCGAGCTGACTGTTAAAAGTTCGTTGGCGCCTGTAATCCGCTGAGACTTGATCAATCATAGAATGTAATTCCATGATTAAGTCTGAGATTTCTGGGGCTACAGCTTCGAAGTCAACAGCATTCAAAACCTCTTTTAAGCATGATGGAGCAGTGGGGTCCCCCTCTAAAGTCTTCATTAAATCTCTCTTGAAGAACTGGGCCTTAACCTTCGCCAACGCATCATCAAGAGGAGAAGTTTCAGTAGACTTCCCCGACAGGGTAGGAATTTCCTGACTAGTGTCAGAAGAACTCTTACTCTCGACGATTGCATTGAGGTAGCTGACACGGTCAGTTTGTTTCAAGATTTCCAAGTCCTCTTTTGACCTGTGCTTTGAGGAGGTGACCCTTGCCACAGTATTATCTTGGGCTTGAGGCGGTTGGATGCTGAGTGCCTCGTTGGGTTGCTCTTCGACTTGGACTGAGGCGGCACTAGCGTCGACTTGTGGTTCTTCGTTAACATCACCTTGGGGTCCTTCGCCAGCGTCATTTTGTGGTTCTTCGCTAGCGTCACCCTGGTGTTCTTCGCCAGTACCACCTTGGTGCTCTTCGTCAACAGCATCTTGATTCTCTTCGCCATTGCCTTGGTCTCTTCCTTCAGGATTCTCTTCTGACGACAAGTCTACCACAGGAACCGTTTCTGGCTGTGTTTCCTCCGCCATAGGTTCTTCTGTTGTCTTCTCCACTGTTTCAGCATTGGCCTCATTCTCAGTGTGGGCTTCGTCATTGCCCAAATCTTTCTCCTGAGGCCTGCTGAGGTCAGCAGATTCTAGAGTTTCTGAAGTCCTTGGTGGAGAACTTTCAGTAGTATCCTGAAAAAGAGAAAGAAGACAAATCTTCAGATGTCGAAAGAGACTTAATCGAATACTGGTATCTATGCCTAAAAAATAGATTACCTGTGGATTAACTTCAGCCCCAGGGCTGGAATTGTCACTTTCGACAGGCTTTGTAAGAAGAGCGTTCAGTTCCTCCTCAGTTGGTTCCTCGATGATCACTGCAGGTGGCCTAGGCTTTCTCACAGCGACCTTTATTCTGACGGTTCGACCTTCAGGAGCAGGAGTAGGAACAGAAGCGTCCTTCGTTAACTTTCGCCTCTTTAAGGGAGTAGGAGGGGAATCACTGTCGTCATCACTCCCCGATTCGACCACCAATGCTGCCCTTTTCTTGGGCGAAGGGGCCTAGAAAACCAATAGGAATTCGATTGAATAATTACGTCGAAAATAAAAAATCGAAAGCCAGAATGAAAATGAAGAAAATCTGGTTACCGATGCAGGAGGCCTCCTCGAAGAGCCTTCCCCCTGTTGGTTGCCCGTTGTCTTCGCCGGCGCTATGGTCTTCGCCGGCGGTGGAGGTTTTGTCGAAGGGACTCTTCCTTGTGGGCCTTCTGTAGCCTTCTTGGCTAAGGGTTTTCGAACAACTGAAAGCGAAAAGGAAAGTTAACAGGCTAACAGTCGAAGAGAAAGATAAAAAGTAATGTGAGAGTATGAACTTACATTTCTTTACTTTGTCCAACACAAGGACAAAAGACTTCTGCAACTCTGATATGAAGTCCTTCTCGTCGAAGAAGTACTCAGCATAATAGCTTCTCCACCACTCTTCAAAAGATGGTGAGCAAAGGAAGTTAAGCTGGTAGTTAAACAGCGAGAGGATTGTTCGACCAGCATATCTTCCGATATGCTTGGTGGCGGCTTCTTCTGTATAATCGTTGCAGAAGTACAACATTGACTTCTCTCTTTGAAAGATGGGGGAAGGCAGGGTTTGGATGATACCAAACTGGCGAGATACCAGATTTGGTTGATAGGCAAGCAGACTCAAATGAGTCTTAGAACTCTTAAATCGAAGAGGCATGATCCTGGGTGTCAGGAACGCCTCCCAAAGTACAGTGTGCTCATCGACGTTGGGACCACTCGACTCCTTTGGGTGTGGCCTTGTGAACCATGCTGGCCCCACTTTCCGTTGAGCAAATGGAGCCATAGTTGAAACAAATTCCTTCCTTCGAGCGAACATCAGAACGAAGTTAGTGAAGGTTTGTTGGAACTCCAGCCCATCTTCCACAGGTGTCAGTAGAGCCAGCCTAATTCCTTCGATACGTCTATTAGCTATCGCTGGGGCTTGTTCATTTATCTGAATCTTCTTGGGTAAGAAAGATTCAAAAGTGGCGTTGAGCCACAGTTGAAGTAGCCAGAAAGGCCCAGCGAGTAGCAAACTGTTCCTATCTTCGACATGTTTCAAGAGAGTAACCCCATTGCTGATTGAGTCATAAAGACTGGCCAGAATTAGTTCTGCCAAACAGATGTTTTGGCGGTGATGCAATTGGGTGGCAAGAGTGACCATCTTTTTGGTCACTTGTAGAGACTTCGAGCAAAACACAAAGCGAGTTAGCCATAAGGCTAGAAACGCTATGTGTTCGACATCTGACACTGAATCCGTCGACCTGTCGTGATAATGGTTGATAAAGGTGGTGTATGTTGGCTTGGTCTCAGAGAAGCCAATTTGGTCCTCCGACATCTCTTCCGGGTCGAAGTAATCTCCGGTTGGTCGAAGGCCAGTGATGGCCGCTACGTCGAAGAGTGTGGGGGTTAACATCCCACATGGAAGGTGAAAGGTGAAGTGAGAGTTATCCCAAAACAACAGCGAAGCTATAAGCATCTCTGGGGAGTAGTTTAAACCTGTCTTCGACAGCATTACTAGGTCAAAGATTCCCATTTCCTTCCAGACTGGAGTTTGATGTTTCTCCAACTTTGTTAGCCAAGCAACATAGTCAGAGGTCAGATTAGGGCAAGACCTGAAGACCCTAACACTTCTGTTGAAGAAACGGAGGTCGATCTTCTCGTGTGTAGGGTCTTCGTTGTCTTCTGCATCCTTCTTGGCGCAGGCTACTGGCTTGAGCTTCTCGACGATGGGGAAATAGCTCTTGATCTTCAGAGCTTCAGAGATGCTTGGGTTCATGGGTCCAGACATTGCGAAGATCTGGTTGGAGTATCCAACCGGGATCATCAAGTGACGCGAGTAAGCATCGCGAACGGAGATGTCAGAAGGTTCGGGAACCCTTCGTTTCCCTGTAGAGTTCACTACCGGAGCAGTAACAAAGACCTTGGGCTTAACAAGTTGTTCAGTTGGTGCGTTAGTCTTGGGGGCAGTAGAGGCAGAGGCCATTGTTGAGGATGAAGATGAAGTGAAAAAGGAAGAGTTTTTCTGCAAAGAGAGCAAGTTTGTATGAAAGCAAGGGAGTTTGAGGGCTAGTTTGCGTGAAAAGTCCCACAATGGGATATTCACTACTATTTATAGTAGTGGGAGAAATTCCCAATAACGAGGACATTAAATGTCATTTAATGCTGCAGGAATTAGTGGGACGCGTGGCAGCATCCTGTTGTTTTGGCCGTTTCTGCAGAAACAGAGAGACGCAGCGTGCGTCCTCGTTTTTTGGGATTTGTCATAATGACAAATTCTGAAGTGATGTTTGGTACTGCACGCCGTACTGAAAGTGACGTCCTAGGATCAAATCAATGATGGTTTCTTGGGATTGCCAATAGTTGGTAAAAAGCAACAAAAAGTGCACAAGTTAACTTGTGACTAAGCGTGGAAGAACAGGTGTCGAATGGCGTTTTCAAAGAATGCCTTTTTCTTTCAGAGTCGAAATAAGGCATTCTTGGGGGGCAATTTGTTGGCTCCTAAATTCGACACCTTTGTTTTGATTGATGGCAGCCATTAAAAGCTGAAAGATGCTTTCGACTGGCTAAGCCTGTCGAAGTGCCCGTCGAAAGATGGCAAAATACTTAGAAGATTTCTTCCAAGGAAGAAGGCTGATTGCCTTCGACGTCGAAGGAGTTTTCATCGAAGACGTTTCTTGATGAAAGTGTTCGATGGTCCAGAGTGGAGCAGTTTGAAATTCAAAGCTTTGGAGGGAAAACGGTTTCCAGCAGTTACTACGTGCAAACGTGCAAGGATCTGGAGTGTCGAGCATGGAGGACGTGCCAAGTGGCTTAATCTCGAAGCAGTGTAACTGCCCGACGGTTACTTGGAATGTTTTAGTATAAATAGGAGTAGACATGTAGTTTCTCGCGTGTGTTCACAATCATATACATAGTCACTCATTTAGATTCAAGTACCCAGTGTGAGCGAAAGAATTGTTGAGAAATGTATGTGTGAAACACCAATTTTTATCAATTAAAGTCATTTACTTTTCCAGTATTTTACATGCTTTTCCCCTTTAAATTCCTGTCGAACCTTTACTTTAAAGCCTTGTTTATTTTACCAAGCCTTTCCTTTATGCAATTTACTTGAAACATTTTACTTAAAGCCTTATCCACTTTAATCAAACTTCAAAATCAACCTATGTCCATAGGATCAATCTGATCGATCCTGCGAGTAACCAAATAAGTAACCATTTGGAAGATCAGCGGTTGTTTACCAAAACCCAAGGTAAACACATGGGTAGCTTCAGGGCCATGAGTAGAGCATGACTTCTTCACAAACCTAAGCCTAGATATGCTTGGATAGAGAGATAGAAGTTCAAAAACTTACCTGTTCAGCTTGAATCGTTTGCAACAATGGAGGTACTTCCAATGCAGTGTGAGGACTTGTACAGCTTGCTTGAGGTCCAGGGATGCTTCCTCTATGCTTGGCTTGCTCTGAATCCTTCTGAATCAAGCTACATAAGTCAACCTGCACAGATGAAAAATGAAAATGGCACACTTGGCTATGGCTGTTACAGTTCCAGTTTAATGCTTGAAATAACTTCAATGGATGTTAGGGAGTGTGTTTGAAAAGGTTTCAGCCAAAACGCACGATAGGAATGGACTGTGGGATCCAAACTGCAGCCTATGCCCTGTTTTGCCACAAAACTGTGTTTTTCTGTATATGGAGGTTTGAGAGATGGTTTGGTCGTGTTTCAGACTTGGTTTGATGTTTGGAAAATGCTCATGAAGTTTGTTTAGGCTTCTCTTGACAGGAATGTGAGTTGTGATCAGTTATGCAAGTTTCATTCTTTCTTAAGTAAAAAATGCCAAGTCTTGTTACAGGCTCCTCTAGGCCCCTCAAATATGCTGCAAAGTTTGTTCTTGATTAGTGGGATATGTTCATACATTTGTGCCTCAGAGATTTCCTTGTACTTCTTAGATTGTAAACTTGACATAAAGTTAATCTTTACAAGAATAGATAAAATGCTTTTTCTATTTATGGCTTAATCTTGTATGCAATGGTTAAACACACAAAATAAGGCTTGAACACAAAGGGTTGGCATTAAATTATTGAGTGTGGATGAGATAAAAGGCCTGTAATCTAGCTTGTACAAGCTGATTTCAAAAATGCCCAAGTTATGAACATGTAAATGGCTTATGAACAAAGTGACTTTTGCCCATCTTCACAAATTCGATTCTCCCTAACCACAAGGGTGTTTGATAAGTTCTTGGACAATATGGAAAGCTTGGAATGTGTACTACAATCCATCTTTGTAATGCAAGTTGAAATTCTAAGTGGAAGCATGTGAAAAGTGGCCATGAAGTTGGGCAAAAATCCTGCCTAGAATAAGTCAAAATTTTTCTAAGTTAGGAATGTTTTGCACCCCTATTCCAAAAATCATAACTTGAGCTACAAGCTTCTTTTGAGGAAACTTTGTGAATAAAAGTTGTATATTTTGAAATAGACTACAACTTTCATGTTTTGAGTTTTCCTTGAATCCAAATGTATCTTGATGAAAAAATGGGACAAAGTTAGGAAAAAAATTAGGAATTTTCATAACTTAGAAAAATTCTAAGTTATGAAAATTCTTCATTTCAAACCCTAATTTGTAATCTTTGTTTTCTTGATGAAAAAGTTTCACAATTTGACATGTTTTGATGAAAAATGAATCTTGACACTTGATTTTGACCAAAAAGTCAAAGTTTGACTTTTCAGTATACAGTCAAATTTTGATCAGTTGATTGGAAAATTCATCTGTCAATCTTGTGCATTTGGGATCTTTTGAACTTGTTGAATGTGTCAAGACCATGTCATTGAGTCCTTGAGTCCATATGTGAGCTTGATTTGACATTGGTTAGGTCAAACAGTCAAAATTTGCCTTTGTGCAGTCAAAACCCTAAAAATGACTATTTTGCCCTTTTGGTGATCTGATCAAATTTCTTGTGGAATTGTGATCCAAACTTGATCAAATGGTCCATATGAGTTCATAATGTTGATGTGGGTCAAAAATCATGAGGTTTGACTGTCAATTGACCACAGTTGACTTTTTTCCCCAATACAACTGATTTATAGGTCAACTGTCCAATTGACTGGGCAAAGATTGGAATCAAGGCTTGAAACTTGGTATGGATAAACTTGTGAGTCCAACATGAAGCAAGAAAGTCATCTTGGGCATTTTAGGTTAAAACATCTTTGTGCAAACTCAAACCCTAATTTGGGTCAACAGTGCAAGGAGGGGCCTTGAGCAGAGTAAACCCTAACTTGATCTTGAGCTCCAAGGGTCTTGTGATGAGATAATGTTGAGGAAATGGGAGGGAAAATTTTTGGGTACAACAACAAGTATATTATTTCACCCATTTTAGCATAAATCCAGATCCAACACACAGTTTCAATCATACAAGTCATTATGCACAAATCAATCATCAACCAAAAGAATTGTAACACTGGAAGACATCCTAACATGTTACAATTCCATGAAAACACAAATGCAGACACTATGCATGTGGTACCAATTACGTGACCAAGTCACCCATCACTGATCCATCATAAATCAGATACAACAACCATCGATTCGTCCATCACACTCGGACATGAATCCAGCCGAAGCAATCATCGATTCGTCCATAACACTCAGATACGAATCCAGCCTAACCACCCATCATCTCCCGGGTATCGGTTAACGACAATACAAGTCAAATTCCACACAATGGGAATTAACTTCACCAAAACAATGCATATGCATGCACATCACTAGCATGCAACATCAAATCAGTCTATGAAATACATCAATTTATCATAACTGAACCAAAACCAAAAGAAACATGATATCATTATCTATCATACACACATCAAACATCATAAACATGCACTTCATCCACAAGGACCTGATACAATCAATTATCATGGATACACCATTGCATATACACTAAATATGCACATAATAATAAACCGCATAATCGGAAAGTCAACATCAAATCAACGGAATATGATCACAACATAATTCCAAATAATGCCAAAACCAATATATCACATGATCACATCTCAATCATAATGGATAGCAGGCACAACACATAAGTATTAGTTCTCATTCACCAAATCAGAACAATTTACAAACAATTCTACATCGTTCTCAAAATACCAAAGTTTACAAAAATCGGGAATTCGACTCTTTTTAAAATAATTTTCATAAAATAATATTTTTCTTATTTTATAAGATAGTATTTTTAATTTAAGAAATCCTGCCGAAAACGGCACTCAAATCGGACTTACGGTTTGAAAGTTATGAATTTTCAAAGTTTAGTATTTTTCAAAAAGTTACGTTTCTGGAAAATGTACTGGAACCCGGTTCCTACCTATACAAGAACCGGTTCCTACGTTGAAAAACGCCAGTTTTTGTAAATTTTCACAGTGGAACCCGGTTCCTCCCCACTGGGAACCGGTTCCCACGACCTACAGAGTCAAAAACTGCTATTTGACAGTATTTAATCATTCCAATTCCATCCAATTCATACCCATACGAATTATAATATTTGGAACACCAAAATGCAACCAATACACATCAATACAACATCATAAATCATGTTTCCATCACTCCTATTAATTATTCATCACATTAATGGTTCCAATTCCTATACTCTGACACAATTAGGGATAATCCCACAAACCTAGAATTCCAAAAATCGAGATTCCTAACATGCTTAATCAATTCTATTGATCTCAAAATCTATAAGGCATATTAAATAATTGAAATCACCCCTTACCTCGCGATGATCCTTCGAATTCACGGCGTTTGGCTTCTTCCTCTCTTCTCTTCTCTTCTCCAATTTCACGTACAATGGTTTTTCCAAATAACCTCCTTTTTCTTTTCCTTTTTTATTCTTCTTTTTATTTCCTTTTATTATTTGCCAAATAATAGAAATAAATTAGTTATTATTTTAGTAGAGCTTTTTACTTCACACACCTCTAATTCAACCTTACACCCCCCGGTCTTCCTTTTTAATTCCATAATTAATTCATCCATTTAATCCAAAATATTATTAATTAAGCCTTTAATTAATTTAATAATTAAATTCATAATTATTTAACACATGAATTAAATTGGGGTGTCACATACTGCCCCAAAAGCCCAAAGAGAAAACACTTCCCAACCATATGTAGGTGTTATTCTGGAGCGGATCGAAAGTGACAACTCAAGTCCTGGTGGGATAAAGGTATAACTTTTATTCGTTAATCTTATTTGATCATCCTTATTCTTTTATTTGAACTAAAATTTTCTTTTAATTTGCAAGAAAATCAACCAACTCTCGTTGAGTCTCCACTCAAGCATAACGTTCTTCCTGATAGTGGTACTACTTTTTACCATCCCTTGTCTAGTGACAAACAATTTAGCAAAGGGTCTTCATCGGTAATTAACAAACTTAATGTAACCGTACCATCTGAAAAGGAATCCATTCCCCAGATTGAGAATGACCCAGAGGTACATCAAGGGACAAAGAGGGCTAGTGATGACGAAGAACAGGAGGATAATATCCCTAGTGATTCTTCTCCAAAAAAGACTAAATTTGCTGATGATTTTCTCGATGAGGATGGACATCTTACTGATGATGAAATTGAAAAGTTCTTCGCTGAAGACGAAGAAGCAGCAAAAGAAGAAGAAACTCAAGGAGAAAAAGACAGAGAACTTTATGTCCAAGCTAGTTCCCAAGATAAATCACTTCTGCAACTCAACTAACTCAAAGCAATGCTTCACCAAAGCTTTCTCAAGAAGAATTGGAAGCTCTGAAAAAGAATAAGCCTCTTGAGTATGTAAGGCTTATGATGGCGAATAGGGTACCACTTGCCCAAAAAACTTGCACCAGTTCATCTGCAACTTCGAGTGGGATTTCCAACGTTGGAACTAATGAACAACTTCTCCAGAAAGTCAAAGAGAAAATCTTTGAAGCTGATTTGTTCGAAGTCTTGAAGGATAACGCCACTACAAGCGCTGTATTAAAGAAGCTGATAAACCAAATTGACATAGTCACTTGTCCTTCTGAGACTGCTAAATTTTGATGGATGTGACTACTTTGATTAACACAATCAACGCATATTTCCTTAGGGAGCAAGATGTAGCCTCAAAACTTCAAGAAGAACAAACTCTTCAGGAGACTGAGTGGTCGAAAGTTCTTAACTCAACCAATAAAGATGAGAAACTTGGAAAAGATTTTAAAAATGCCAAAGAGGAGTTTTATACCAATGCTCGCTCTATCTCTTTCTGGGAAGAACATATCAATGAGTTGAAAGAAAAGATTTCTCAAACGGAAGCACGCCAAAAATTCATTGAACAGATGGATCATATTGAGATGGAACGCGAATTTGCTCAAAGTGTACAACATGTGGCTGCAGCCAAAAAACTAGAGGATGAAATATATGCTCTTCATGCCACTAAATCTTCTATTGACTGCAGACTGAAGCTGGCGAAGACCAAGTATGACAGGATGAAAGCTAACTTGTCTTTCTAAATATGCTGAAAACTTTGATGTATTGTTGTTTTGCATTTGTGCACTTTTTAACTATTTAATTTCAAGACAAAGCCATTTTGGCACTTTATGATGACACCATGTTGGCTTTTATTTCGTTACCTTTACCATTCTGTCGAAATATTTAGTTCTTGAAGGATAGGTTTATATCTTTTTAAGTACTTGCCATTTATCTTTAAGATTCTTCGATCCTCTGCTAACTCTTCTATTTCGTAGGTGTTATTTGCAAATGTTTGAATAATTAGAAAAGGCCCTTCCGAATATGGAGACCATTTCCCTAACAACTTATTCTTTTGATCCATTGGAAATATTACTTTCCACACCAAGTCATCATTCGAAAAAACTTTCCCTCTGACTCTTTTATTGTATGTTCTAGCTATTCTTTCTTTTTGTCTTCTCAATACCTCTAAAGCATGTAGTCTCTCTTCGTCCAGATCAACTAATTCGTTCGTCATCATTTCCTAATAATAGTCATAGGGGGAAGACGCGGAAAATAGAGGCTGACACGGGCACCCGTGTCAGTTAACACCGCCCGTATAAGAAGGTCTAAGCGAGAGTTTTCTTTGGGAACAATGGACAGAGGACGACATAGGTGCCTGTGTCAGATGACATGGCCCGTGTCGTCCTATGACGCTGATTTCCTGATTTTTTTCATACTTTTTCCACATGTTAAGCTGTGAGGGCGTTTTGGATACTGATAACCGACCTGGATGAATGGATACTATTTAAATGAGTTTTCACAAGGAATAAGGGACCTTTTGACATGAGAAGAATTCTACGATAAAATTTGGAGCTTTCAAGGGATTCGGAGGACAAAGATTTTTCAAGAGCAATCGCAATTGAAGATCAAAGAAATCCAATTATCTTGTAATGTCTAACTTTCTTATTATAATTTCTTTGAATATTATATGCGGATAAACTCCCCAATGCTAGGGGTGTTCCTATTTTGCAGTATAATGACTATGAATTATTGATTTTTAATACAATAGTTTCCTTTCAATTTAATCATTCAATGTTTCTAATGCTTTCATGATCAGACCAATTAGGATTGATTTACGGTTAACAACCAGTTGGACCGCGGCCGTTAAGGTTTTCGTACGATTAGGCTATAGTAGATATCACCTAGGACTATGGATACCCTATAGTAACTGGATTTAACCCTTAATAAAATAAAGGCTTGACTCCATCATATATCTCTAAGGACTTAGGATTTATGATGGATTGTTAAAGGTTTTCCCACTAAGGACTTAGAGGAAGATAATCTAAAGGGTTGGTAGTTGAAGGTAATGAATTTGTTGAAGAGATCAAAAGTAAAGGTCATTATAGGGAAAATCACACACTCACTCCTAGCATAATATTCATTCTAGTAAAAAATCATAATTTACATTCTGCATATTTTTAATTTCTGTTAAGTGACAATTCCTAAACCAAAAACCCAATTAAGTTTTTATTTAATTGGACCACAAATTGAACTTAATCCTGAAACGCAATCATTGAGATTGACATTCGGAGAATTTCTTTATTATTACTGTAAGGCAAAATAGTACACTTGCTATTTTCCCTATCAAGGGTATTAACGTAACAACATTAAAAAGGGGGGTGGCAGGTCAACTTGGGAGGTAGAAAATTAATTTTCAAAATGTAGTTCCCAAAATACTTGGTGTGAGTATGGGTAACAAACTAAAAATTGAATGCGGTGAAAAATCAATAATGTCATAAAATTCGGAACTTAAACTCCAAGCACATCCAAAACACAACTAATATTGTGTTCTTTAGGTTTTGTCTATTACGAAAGTTAACTTTCAAATTTTCCTGATATGCATAGTTTGTTCGATTTTGTCTGTGCTGACCATTGGATTTGACTTCTTTGATTATGATATGATTTTTATGGTTTAATTAAAAGTAAGATGTCTGACAACCAAGAAAGATTGTGACAACCAAGTAGAGTGATCTATCATGCTTATGTTCAGAGGGAAAAAGCTAGACCTTCACGTCCAACCGTTGGTGCCACTTTATTTAATGTAAAAGCATTTTCTTCCTGAGTTTACGTGTCTTTGACATTGACTTCCTAAAGGCATGTGTTCTCTGTTGCTGCTCCAGATGTGCAACCTGCTAAACCTTATACTATGTTTTTGATGTGTTTACATGAGGTCCAATGATACACCTCACTACTTTAACAATTATTAACAATTATGTATACTTTTTATAATGGCTTAAAATATAAGGTT
This sequence comes from Vicia faba, assembly GCA_948472305.1. Classification (NCBI taxonomy): domain Eukaryota; kingdom Viridiplantae; phylum Streptophyta; class Magnoliopsida; order Fabales; family Fabaceae; genus Vicia; species Vicia faba. The sequence continues at coordinate 1,070,091,508 of OX451741.1, read as the reverse complement.
TATTAAAATATATCAAATTTAAAAAATAAACACTTACAAAGTTAACACACTATCATGAGTTTAAAATGTGTCCAGACACTACTACAGAAAATCCATTTGACAACGGTTGGAAAACCCATATAATTATGCGGGTTGAGGCGTTATTGTGTAGAGTATTATTGTAAATGCATAACTTACAAGCACGGTTCTGGGACCGTTGTAGTATACTGGAAAGTTCATGTGATATCACAACAGTTAGTTAACTTAATTGTTGTGGCATGTCTTTTAATAAATAAAAAAATAGCAGTAGAACAACAATAGCAGTAAGAACATCAAGAACAACAACAAGAACCACACAAACAACATGAACAATACCAAAAACAATAGGAAGAGCAAGAACAACAAGAAGAAGAACAACAAGAACAACAAGAATAACAAGAACAACAAGAAGAACGACAACAAGAGCAACAGAAACAAAAAGAACAACGACAAGAACAACAAAAATAAGAAGAACAACAATAAGAACAACAAAAACAAGAAGAAGAATAATAGCGTACAACAACAACAAGAACAACAATAATAAGAATAAAAAACAACAGGAACAACAACAACAACAATACCTTAAAAAAGAACAATAAGAAGAACAACAACAACCACAATTAACGTTGCTAACTTGAGTCCATACTTTTGTTGTCTCATTTAAGATGGAGAATAAATGACGAAGTTCTGAAATTTATAAATTAAAGAAATGATGCTTTCGAGTTTTACTTATGGAAGAAATGATATTTTCGAGCTTGGTTTAGTGGAGAAATAGAGTGTCGTAAATGAAAGATGATGTTTGAAGGTAGAAGATGAAGTTCGTCAAATTTGGAAGTTTGTCTAAGTTTTAGGTTTCACGCGGATCGTTAACAGTAGTGTCCCGAGCATTGATAGTCACTGAATAGAGGATTGAGATTTATTTAAGAATAGTGAAAAAATTCAATAAATACGCTACATACAACAAAAGTTGTATTAAATAATCGTTGTTGTATGTCTTTTAATAAAATATAAAAAATGCATTAGTAGAACAACAATAATAGCAAGATTCAAACTCATGACCATGTGCGCTACATACAACAACATTTGTATTAAATAACAATTGTTGTATGTATTTTAATAAAATATAAAAAATACAGCAGTAGAAAAGCAACAACATCAAGATTCGAACTCATGACCATGCGCCACTTTTTACTATGGTTGGAACTTTCAACCGTGATAAAAAGTGGCTTAAATATGAAGAAAAAAACGCTTAGTCGAATAGATTCTACCACGGTGGATCCTTTGACGTGATGACTTAGGCATTGTTGTTTGCGCATTTTATAGTTATGGGAGATGACCACTTGAATGCATAGTGTGATAGGGCACACATGGTAATCAAATGATTGAGCACAATTTACATAAACACAACTTCTAGAAAGTTGTAGAAGCTAAGGGAATAAAAATTATTTGAGATATTTTTCCGAATTTTATGGAATTTTCTGTTATAAGAGGGAGGGAGACAGAAGTTGAGATTCATTCCTAATAGTTGTCAGGGAAATTTGTTCTCTAGTTTAGGAGCTAGTTCAGGAGTTCTTCTTGTTAATAAGAAATAATTTATTTCTTTTTAATCATATATATTTTTCGATCATAATATATATTAGAAAATTAGATATATAAAGAATGATTTAGTCATCCTTAATTATATATATTTTCCATTCCTAAAATAGATTAGGAAATCAAATATAGAATATTTTGTAATCAATTGTGTAAATATTCATATTATTATAAATGAAAGCAATACAGTGAAAAAATACATCAAGCCAATTTTACACGGTATCAGAAGGTTCGACCAAACCTGTAAAATATGATTACCTTGACTAAACAACGACACTCCACTGGGATCCTCAATACTATTTATCCTCAGATGATCAATAATTTGAGTTCGTTTTCAACTACTCAAGAAATGTGAAATTATTTTAGTGTATTTACAATAAGGACAATGAAGCCAAGCGTTTTCAGTTAGAGATAGAGATAACCAATTACAAAAAAAGGTTATTTATCTATTCAAGAATATTATTCTAGTCTTTTGAATCTATAGACATAACACTTTGCCCTTATTCATGCTAACGTTCCAAGACTGCTCTCATGGTTGTCCAAGAGGTATACAACACAAGTAGTTGAGATCAGTTTCTCACAAAACTTTGCCCAGAATTTGAGGTTGTTAGAGGTGCTTTGCTTAATAGAAATCACGCTCCTCCTTTGGATACATGTGTTGGAAAACTCCTAAGGAATGAACAATATCTCATTACTCAAGGAGTCATGTCTCATGAAGCTGTTGTTTCTGAGCCTGTGACGGTTCCATATGCTGCTCAGAGTAGAGATAAAGGTTGTGATATGAGACATGTTTAATGTTTCTCCTACAAATAATTTGGACATATTTCTCAAAGATGTGGTAAAAAGTTCTGTAATTATTGCAAGCAACAAAGTTCCATACATTCTTCACGACCAACACAACGTTCAGTGCGAGCATTTCATATAATTGCAAATTTTTCAGCTAATCCTTCTGCCACTTGTGCATCTAGTAGTGGTACTCTATAGTCTGAAATGATTCAACAAATGATACTTTCCATTCTTTCCACTTTGAAAATTGTCCAAAGAATTAAAGATATATGGTTGATATAATAATTGAAGTGAAAGAGTTTAGCAATAACAAAGTTGAGGTTTTATCTCCCACCATAATTAACACTAACATATAATTACATTTTCTTCCCTCCGTTTTTTTATAAGTTGCTTTGAAGAAAAAAATTATATCGTTTTGCAATGCCCAAATAATTATTGATGTTATTTTTCTATTATAACCTTAAATATTATTATTCTTTTTTAAAATTATTTAAATATATCTTTCTCATACATTTAATGAAAAATAATTTTGTAAAACCTTTCATAATTCCTTTTTTGCACACAATAACAATTACATTTTTTTATTTTTTTTAATATGTGTGAAAAATCCAATACATTTTATATAATAAAAAAAAAAGAAATGAATCATCTCCTTCATTTCTTCTACTGCTATCTCTCCTGCTCAATTTCCAGCCTTTGGATTTGATCAAACCATTGGATCTTGTCTATTATTTAATGCAGATTTTTTATTTCTTGTTTTCTTAACCATTAGATTAAAACAGAATGGGCAGCATGGCAAAAAAAAAAGAAGGGATTAACATACTAACATTAACATTTGTCATTAAACTCACCGGCATATACCATACCAGGGAATGCAAAATTCACATGCATATACTCACCACCATTGTTTATAAAACATTAATGAGTGGTTGTAACTTGTACTTCTACAAATCAGTTTTGTTTTTTCCCCACATTGTTTATTTCAACAACTTTTACATTGATATACCTGCACAAGTGTCACTTATTTTTCTAGTTAAAATCTTCAAGCTTCCAAATTAAAGGATTGACTTTTGTTCATGATGCACTTATTTATGCACATGAAGAGGACTATGTCCTAGTCTGCCTGAGAATTGGTTGTGTCACTAAAGTCTGCTCTGAACTGATAGTTCGCGCTTCATTTGATCTCTCATTACCCTCCTCAGGATTTTGTTGGAAGATGTTCGAGGAAACTCAGGAACTATTTTAACAATGCTTACCTGTAATGATCCCAAGTCAGGTCAGTTTTCACTTTTCAAGTAGTAAACAAGCTGCAATCAGTTCATAATTGTTCAAATTCTACCAAAGGGTCAAACCTTAAACAAAGGATTGAGGTTGCTTTGAATAGCTTTAGAAAATTTCGTTCTTAGAGTTTCTGCATTTGAATTGTATCCTTTCTTTAGAACTACAAATATAACCAGTTGTTCTGGCCCCCTATTAGCAGTTGCAACACCAACTGCAGCTGTCTCCAAAATGCACTCGTCAGCTCTGTCACAGACGCGCTCAATTTCTACTGAACTTGTCTGCACATCAGCAACAGAAAATTCTAAATATGAATAAACAACATTCAGTCCATATAATCCCAAAGAGTAATGTTCGTGTTAAGTTAACAATTCATCAAGAATCCGAGATCCCTTTCAGAATATGTTCACTGCAACCTTTATTCCACCAAGATTCATGGTGTCATCAGCCCTCCCTTGTACAATGATATAGCCACCGACCATTCTCTTGATTATATCTCCATGTCTCCTAAGAACCTGCTAATACACATATCAATATAGTCATGACAATTGACTAGTTATAGCAATAATAGCAAAATGAAAGTAGTGAAAATTACGAATTTAGTCTAATGTAATTTACAAAGAGGGTATTGTTTGAACTTTGAAGTCCTTAATGTATATCTTACTAATATACAGTAGTAGATACCTTTCCTTTATACACGGGCATTCCCTTAAAGTAAACCTCATCATGGTCGGCATTCAGCAATCTATCAGATGCTCCAAGAGAGAGAGGGAACAAACCCACTTCACCAACACAAGGAACATTTTCTGGCTGTTACATTGATCAAAGAAATCAATAAATCAGAAAACCTATAAATAATTTGTATAAACCCAAAGATAGTATGATACTATGGGAAAAATGATGAAAGTTTACTGAAGGTGATTTCACAAGTGTATGAAGTTTCAAAAGAGTTTAAGAGTGCAATAGGAACTGAAAGTTACAAAAAAAAATTGGAGAACAAAGGGCTGGCATAAAAACTAGACCTGTACAGAAACAAGTATTGAAAAAGATTCATATGGAGAATTCAAATTGATGGCCATTAAAAGTTATGGATCACAGATTTTGAGACTAAGGTATCTGATTACACCGACACATGTCTACACAGACACGATATTAACACATGTGAAAACATTAAATTTATTTATTTTTTAAAATTATTATTGGTGTCGAAGTGTCAGACGCCACTGCCGTGTCTAGTGTCCGCTTCATAGACAACATATCCTTTCTGTTCCCTAGTCCGGAAGCTGAAGTAAGCACACAATCCATCACCTTTGCCACAACAAAATTATACCGATGTATTGACACAATGTAATGTGATGGGAAGTAGAAGAATGGAAGCACAAGTAAATAAAATTATGACCAAAGAATTTAAATTATCCAGAAAAATATCTTACATAAGGAACTCCATTTTCGTCAAGAATGACAAAGCCAGTTGTCATTGAAGCTGTGCTGAATGCTCCAAAAGCTTGAGGCTGCAAGGGGCTTCCCGTAATGTAGCTGGACGCAAGCTCAGTTCCTCCACATAGTTCAATGATTGGACTGTAATAAGATTTTGAAGAAAGCCATAGATCATCATCAACATTTGATGTTTCTCCACTGGAACAAAACAATCTGCATACAAGGAGGGCAGTTTAGTTCATTTTTCTTAGTAGCTATTTTATTCTTTACACTTGCAATAGACATTACTTTATCTTTGTCCAATCCAAGCCCTCCATACATCGAGTACTCTTCCAAGTTTTCACTAAGCTTGGAACGGTTCCTAAAATGGTAACACCTGCATCCTGAACAATCATAGTCCAATGAATAAAGTTGTGCCTTGGTGTGATGTATTTGTTGAGAAGGAAAAGACTCACCTGAACGAACTTCCCAAAACCACGGCCTTGAGGAGATCCATGGTACAAAGCAAGAGTAGCACCAGTTAGAAAGCAATGATATAATACAGTAGGTCCTATCACCCATCCTAAATTTGTAGGCCAGGAATAGACATCTCCAACTTGTACATCAATAGAAGCCCATCCATCAGCGGCGCTTCGTATTGGGGCAAGTTGAGTCCAAGGAATAGCTTTTGGATCTCCTGATGAAACCCAAAATATAACCAGAAAATCATTATAAAGGTACGGTGATTGGTGGTCTCAAAATAACTTATAAGGGATAATCTTTACCTGTGGTTCCAGATGAGAATAGTATATTAGTAACAGCATCGATAGATTGATAGACTGGAGAGTAATCATCTGATCTGCAAAGAGTCGGGTAATAAGATCGGACTAAACAAACTTTAAAAAAAAACATGATAATTTTCAATCTCTCTCCTTTTACCTCGTTATTAGGATATTTTGCAATGAGTATTTAGTATATTATCGTGACCACTTGCTTAAATTAAGGTATTGCCGAATGAATGCATTGCAATACGCACTACCTGGAGTTTTGATTTCCAGAAGAGAGAAAATATTTCCATGATAAGTCTTGTTCCCTTAATTGTACTGCTACATCATCACCTATCACGGGTAGCACAATAACTTTACATTCAGCTGCCTCAATGACTCGACTGCACAGACAAATACGCAGAATGAGGTATCTAGCGATCAACGTGCTTAAAGAACAGTTGTAAGTCCATCTAACAATCATTAAACATGAATAATACTAAGCTCAAGTTAAGACAGTAAAGCAGTCTGAGAGAGGTACTCACGTAAGTATTTTTTAGATCAGCATCTAGAATTGAAACATCAATTAAAGAGTGCATCAACAGATGATCATTACACAACCTAACTACCTTTAAATAAACTTTGTTTGCACTTTACATGCCAACTATCTTTAAACAGATAAATCAGACTAAGGCCTCATAAACGGTGCCCCAGGCCCAAGTTAAGTATGATTTCAGTATTCAAAAGTTGAAGTGCTGCCAAAAATTTAGCAACAATTACAGTGCTATTGACTTTTTACCTGTACAAGGGGATTTTTTTGCCACCTCCTGATATGAAATCCTGAAAACAAAAAGGTGAGTGAAATACAATTTTAATTTGCTAAAAATTGGAAAATGATAGAAATCCACTCTAATAATGAAGAAACCTAGGAGTTAACCCATAGATTACAGAAACTAAAATAAGAGAAACAGAAATGGAGCACTACAGTAACTAGGCTAACTCTTCGATGGGCTCACTTCCTCCCAAATTCCACTTTTCTCACGGAATTCTTGCTCTCCTTTCCTCTCCCACTTTCTATACTTTAAATACTCTAACAGACTTCACACCTTCTTCATTCTTCCCTACGTTTTCCTAACCATTTTGCACATGTGGGTCATTTTTCTGGTGAGCCAAGGTATCCCAGCCAAGAGACAGAGACTAATCTCTCGAGTTATGGAGATACATTGGAGGGACTGTATACAGAGTACGGAATTTTGACAATGCTCCGATCTCTTTTGATGTAAATGAAGATAAAAAAAGAAGCATGTTTAAAAGTCCTTATAAGACAAGTTTCACAAAAAATTATTAAGAAATAATACTTTCTATCATGCATTGTTCATTTTACAGTTAAGCATAGTTACCACTTTCTTGGTTGTGTGTGTTTGAACTAAGTCCTAGACATGAAACATCAAGCCAATGATAGTCACCATCCTCTTTTAGAACTCATATGCTTCCTTGGAGTTAAATGATTTGTTCTGCTATGTTCTCCTAGCTAAACATCATCAACATTCATTCAATAACAATCACAATCCTAATTGTTTGTTGTTTAAATCTAACTAAAACTCTTGGTTCCGTGAAGTTTAGTTTCCAATGTACTGTTTTGGATGCAAAATCAGCCAGCATGATGGTTGTTAAATACCAAATTTGCTTGCAAGTCATCCTTATCATGGCATATTGACTATGTCTGCGTTTGTTTTGGCAGTTCCAACTATTGAATACTACTATTATACACATGAATTGAATACTAAGAAACAACCAAAGCAAGTTCAACCATTGAATATTTCCGCTTCCATCAACTGTAGCTTTAGAGTTAGTCATAAAAATGAGTACCAAATTTAGAATATTACTTGTGTGAAAATACCCTTTGCATTGGAAACACGAAGGCGAGTTGCAATTTCTTTTGGTGCAAAGCTATCAGCTATTGATACCACAGCACATCCTGCTAAAACAATAGCAAGATATATAATCACAGCACTGACTGTCATTTGCATATCAATTGCAATGGCATCACCCTTGGAGAAATTGGCATCTATTGCATTCGCTACCAACCTAAAAATAATATGGAAAACACATTAAGAAAACCAAAAGTGTAAGGTGAAACATGAGTCATGAGAGGTGACTTTACATGACTTGTTGTCGAAGTTGTTTGAGAGTGATACGATTAACCTCAGAGTCATCATCAAAACCTTCAACCCTCCAAACAATGGCTACACTGTCGTCTTGTTTGTTAGGGTGGGAGCTGGGTTGCAGACAACAATCAGCAATATTAAGGACAGAAGCAGGAAGCCAGGTTCCTCCGTGTTTCGATGGGTTGAAAGATGTATCTAGAATGCGATTTGGAGGTTGAAGAAAGGAAATAGAAAGTTCTTTGAGAACACGAGACCAGTATTCCTGCAATGCAATACAATTACAAATACATATACATAACAGAAGCAGAATAAAACAATGTAAAATGAAAAGGTAACTAAACTTGCACTTGCACTTGCCTCAGGGTGTTGAACAGAGAAGTTATGAAAAAGAGGAAAACTGGTAATAGGATCCTTGTAGGAGGAGGCTCCTAAAAGCTCAGAACCATGAACTTCCATGAAACGACCTAGATTGGTGCGTTTTGCATGCTCTCTAAAGGTGGAAACCAATAAACACTAAATCATTACATGAACATGAATATGAAATGTAAGAGGAGATAACGTATAATTAGAGTGTGTTTACATGGAAGGAAACCAGTAAAGAGGAGGAGGAGAAGATGAAGAGTGATGATTGGAATAGATGGTATAGTAGAGAAGCTGATGCAAGGGATGAGGATATGATGGTTTGAGGATTCTGCGGCTGACAATACGTCGCCATGTGTCGGAGGGATCGCCGGAGGAAACTGACAGTGAGAGCACAAGTTCTTTCAATTGGTTGGCTTCAGCAGGCGGTAAGCCAGCCTTAACAAAGTCGTTGACTCCCAACTCCGTTATACTCTTTGGAGCCATCTTGCTCATTTCCTTCCAACTTCTAAATTGCAATGCAAAACTTCAATGCTGCTCTTGTGCCAGCCAAGAAAGGTTCTGAATAATGACCACCAATTCCAACTTCAACTTCAACTTCACCCCACCTAACTTTGTCTATAGGTACAGAGGTGGTAGGTGAATAACGATGCCTATCTTAAAACTCTATATTGAATAGCTAAAAAAAAAATTTTATATCATCTTTGCAAGGAAAATATCATTTTATTTTTTTATCTTTAAAGTTTAAAATTTCACTTATTAAATTATGATTGGTTGTGAATAATGATCACCAATTCCAAGTTGAACTTCACACCATCCAACTATGTGTATAGGTAGAGAGAGGTGGTAGGTGAATAATACTACTTTTCTCCGTTTTAAAAATTAAAATAACTATATTTATTTTAAAATAAATTTTATTTGACAAATCGATACTCATTTTAAAATGGATGAAGTATATTGAATATCTCAAAGTTTTATTTGATATCATCACACTAATATGATTGGTAGCTTTGCAAGGAAAATATCATATTTGTTATAAAAGATATGATTATGGATGTCAATTGATTTATGCATGCTTAAGAAACGAATTGATTCAAATTTAATTCAGAGACGTACAATTATGAATGAGACTTAATAAATAATAATAAACGAAACACGAAAGTGATAAGACAGACAACAAAACAACCGTATTGGAGTTCTCCTCCTGAATGTATTAGGGACATGCAACTTCACAAATCTCAAAGGCTCATCATCATAGATGCACTCGAACATCTGGCTGTCTGAAATTGGTTTTTCACCAATCTTATATATTTTATCAATTTCGATTGTAGTGGCTTCGACGACCATTTTTGTTGGAAATTGGCCTATAAGGCTGCCTTTATTTTATTTTCAACCAAATAAGCCAAAATTTGAGCTAATGTGTTCGTTTCAGTCAATACTACTATTCGATTCTGGCCACCCAATACTTGTAGTGGCCTTTTCGTCATCCTAATTCCCCCTGCCCTCGTGTTCCCACATGAAGCCGTGTGTGGAATATGACTTCATAGAACAAAAACTATCCCATTGCAAAGAGAATCGTGATTCAATAGGCGAGTAAGGTGAAATATTAGCTAGCCTTCAACTAATAAAACATTATAGATAAAAGGTAGATAACTGTTACCAATAGTTTCGAAGCTAATCATTTTTCCTTTTTGATCTCATTTTATACCAACAAAACCTCTAGGCTTAAGTTACATTTGGAACATATGCCTTCTTCTCGTCATGTGTCATGAGCATCCAGAGTTCAGGTATCATGACTAGTGTTTTAACTTAGCTGTTAAGGATGTCTCTTCATTGTCTGATTCTTGTTCTGACTCAGAGTTGTTGCTTCTACCTTTTCCATCAGCGCCATGTTTTCTTGTTCTTCTTCAGAGTCTTCATATGAATAGTCAGAGTCATCCCACATTGCCATTAGAACTTTCTTCTTTTCTTTGAAAAACTTCTTCTTTGGTCTTTCTTTGTTGAGTCTGGGACACTCATTCTTGAAATGGGCAGGCTCTTTGCATTCGAAGCAAATAAACTCTCTTTCAGCTCGAACTTCTTTTGCCCGTATGTTGACTCAAAATGTCCATTTGATCTTTTGTAGCTTCTGAACTTCTTTTTCTGTCTTTGCTTCTAGAATTGGTTAATTCTTTTGGACATTAGATACACTTATTCCCCATCATCCGAATTTTCTTCTGATTCTTCTTCTTCAACTTGAAAAGTTTTAGTCTTTTTAGACATGATTTTGGATTTCAAAGCAAGATATTTTCCTTTCTTTAGAGGCTCATCTTCCTCAAGCTATATTTCACGACTTCTTAAAGAACTTATAAGTTCTTCCAAAGTTGTATTGTTCAGATTCTTTTACACCTTTAGTGCAATCACCATTGACCTATATTTATTTGGAAGACTTCTGATGATGTTTTTCACATGATTTGCAGTAGTGTAGTCTTTGTCTAGAACTTTCAGCCTTGCTACAAGAGTTTGAAACCATGAGAACATACTCTCAATAGTTTCATCATTTTCCATCTTGAAGGATTAATATCTTTGAATCAAGGCCGTCTTGATTTCTTTAACTTGCTCATTTCCTTCACGAGTCATTCTAAGGGAATCAAATATAGACTTTGTAGAGTCTCTATTTATTATCTTTTCATACTCGGTGTATGAGATAACATTTAACAAAATGGTTCTTGACCTATGATGATTCTTGTTGTCCTTCTTTTGTTGATCACTCATAGCATTTGTTTTAAGTTTGACACCATTTGCATTTAAAGGGTGTGTGTAACCATCTATTACCATATCCCATAGATCATCATCGAAACCAAGGAAGAAAACTTTGATTATATCCTTCCAATAGTCAAACTTATCACCATAAAACATGTAGCTTAGCAAAAAAAATGATTTTTATCATTGTTGATATTTGTTGGTGCCATTGTGTTTCAAGTACTGGATCTTTATCTGACACGCTTAAATGTTTAATAATAATCAATATCAGAACTGGAACTCTGATGTCAATTGAAGGTTCAAAGAAACACAAGAAGGGGGGAGGGGTGATTTGGGTTTCTATATTTGAATATTTTTCATTGACCCAAAGAAAAACAACACAAAGCAAGCAATGATAAAGAACACAAGACTTAATCCAATAAAATTCTTTGATTACAACCACAAATACTATTCATCAATGTCTTCTCTAGGCTTATGACTATTCCCTAGTCCCTAAAGGAAATAAACTCAAAGACAACCTGTCAATGACTTCTCGAGTATTCTGACTAACACTTAGTCACTCAAGCAAATTAACCAACTGATTAATATTACAAGGTTTTGTGTTTACAAAGTGCTTCTTAAAAAGGTGATACACACAATTTCAATACAATATGATTTTATAAATAATGAAAGTTATAAAGCTTCCAAGATAAAACTAACTTTATTTTTTGTGTAATTGCTCAACTTTTTGTTCTCGGTGTTTCTCTCTTGATTTTTCTTTTCTTTGATTATGTATGTTTCGATTCTTATTTTGTCATAGCTTCAATATCTACTTTATATAGATGACAAATATATTTGTTGGAGTGTGAAGTTGGAATTTCACAAATCATAGATGTAGGAAGATGTTTGATGCACAATAGTAGAGTGGCGCTAGCAGAAGTGAGAGGAAGAATGAGACGCATTGAAAAAGTTGGTACTGACGCATAATCCTTTTTGTAGAGTAGTGTAAAGGATAATGATTTTGTATTATTTTAATATTTCCACACTATCTTACTTCAGTGATAACTTCTTGATTTAAAGGCTTATGAATAAAAGTGTTGAAGCTTGATCAGATTTGAGTTACTATCTCTCTTCATAGTTAACTTCTTGAGTCAGAGGCTTTTGAATATAAGTAGTTGAAGCTTGATCAAAGAGTCTTCAGATCTTGAGAACGTTGAGACTTTAGAGTCTTGAATCATTAGTCATTCAGGATAAAATTCTTTCACGATTTGACTTAATGCTTTTAGATGCAAATTTTCTTGTAAACACATCTTGTATACTTCATTGCTTTAGAGTGTGTTTGATGTCCATAGTCTAGAGTTGCTCGTTCAGAGTCCATAACTTTCTAGCTCAACGTCCAGGACTTTAGCTCATAGTCCAGAACTATTTATCAGATCCCACACACAACAAATTATTAGAGTACAAAATTATTCTCCATACAATGTATACTTTGTTATCATCAAAACCAAGGATTAGTTGTAGAATAAAACTTGTTCCAACATGTTTATGGATCACTATTTCTTCTACAAGACCATTATCTTCTTCCTTTGTTATCTCAGTTATTATGTCATATTCTATAGGAAGGACATAAACAATGTTAAACATGATGTCTAATTCCTCTTCTGAACCTAAATCGAAGTTATTTCTCAACATCTCATTATCCTCGTTTGGCACATGTTCCTTGACATTTTATTTGACTACTAGTGAAATGGAGGGAAATGTCTTTCTTTTAGGGGTCTCTTTGCTATTTGATCATTTTCCATCTTTGACATTTTACCATTTTTATTTGATTCTTCGACCTCAAGAGCCAATTTCTTTTTTCTTTGATATCTTCTCCACTGAGTTCGAGTCATTGGATTTTTACCCGAATATTTTTTTTTAGTCATATGAGTATTTATTAGATAATGGGAATTGTCATTATATGAGGAACTTGCACCTGCCTTAATCACCTCCCACCTTGGTTTATCAACATATGGTCATCCCACAGGTTAAACCCATTCATCAATAGAGGAAGCAATGGGTGACACGTAAGTCTTTTGACTCCTTTATTGGTGTGATGGATCTTGTTATTTTTTATATGGAACACCTCTTTTGTCGAAGGTATATTGGGGCCTTCTTTTATTCCAATGATTCTTTATGGGTGGTTGAAGTTTGACATCTTCGACGCCTTTTATGGCCTCTTTGTAAAAGACAACAATGTAGCGAGGGCACAACATGACTTTAGAGTCTTTGATCTTGCATCTATTGAGGAATTAAATCAACTATTATTCAGCCTTTGGATACACAACTTTGACCTTCTTAGCATAGTTTAGTTTACTCTTTTCTCCTGCCTTCAAATTACAAACTTCAGTGATCTCGACCATCATGACGTCGGCAAGTTTGACGAGATTTTCTTCTTCAACTTGCAGAGGGTCAGAATCAATCTTCATGGGTGGTTTGGTTTTGTGTCTGAACTTCAACCTTCCATCTTTTAGAGAATTTTGTACTAGATCCCTGAAAAGGACACATTGAGAGGTTTTATGACCAAGAAATTATGATATTTGTAGAAACCTTTTTTTTTCTTTCTTTGTTCCAATGGTGGTGTCTTTAGGCCTTTTGGCACTATGAATTGACCGTCAACCATCAAAACATAAACAATTTGATCACATTTAGTTACATCAAACATAAGTTTTTGTAATGAATTTTTCATTTCTACTAGGTTCTACATGATTTTTTTTCATTAGAAGGTCTTAGGACCTTACAAACATATGGAGGTCTTGGCTGCAATTCCACCAGGTTAATATCATTTTCTTCAACATATTCATAAACTATATTGGATTCTTGATTGTTTTCATTTATTTCTACATAATCAACTTTTCTTTTTGTGATATTTATTCAACCTAGTCTTTTAAACTTTCAACCTTTTGACTTGCCTAACTCTATATGCTAACAGGGCCACATACCTTAGGTATTGGGTATCTAACTTCTTCATAATGGAATAATCTAAACCTCCTATATCCAGTTTAAGTAACTCATGTTCAAATACTTGAGTGAAGCATCCCGACTTTATTATCCTAAACCTACCGGTATAATCTTCAATTGATTTAGCCAATTTTCGTTTCACACCAGCTAACTACTTCAAACTGATCTTCAAATGACCCATGTAAAACTGCAAATGAAACACCATTTCCAATTGATTCCAATTAAATATAGAATTTTGAGGCAAGGTGGTGAACCACGTGAAGGCATTCTTGGTCAAAGAATTAAGGAAGTATTTCATTTTCAAGTTTTCACTATTGGCTAGATCTCAAGCTTCTAATTGATATCAAGTGACATGTTTGACAGTGGACTCATTAGTGTTGCATGCAAACTTTATAAACTTAGGAATCTTCCAACCCCCGAGGAGTTCCGTTTGCAAATGAAATTTTGGAACTTTAAAATAGATGTCAATACTGATTTCCCAACACCAAAACACAATGTCAAGACATATGTTATGACATCATCTGCTGACATAAAACACTTTTACCAAAACAGTAATTATACAGAAGTAAATTATAGAAGGTAAAAGAGACAATCAATTGTTAACCCAGTTCAGTGCAACATCACCTACTCCGAGAGCTACCAAGCCAGGAACAAAATCCACTTTGATAGTATTAGTTCAAAGCTAAACAACCCTAGTTTACAACTTATCGCCTAATCACTACCTTGTGCTATTTCTACCTAGAAACCCTCTAGATATGAGATCCCCCTCTCACTTCCCACAATCAACTTAGTGATAAAACCAATCACAAACTAGTGACAAGAACCAAAATAGAAGATTACACTTCCAATAAACAATACTCAACTCTTTGCTTAAAAGCTTATGAGTGAGAACAATAACTTGACATACAATCAACTCTTTGCTTAAAACCTCATGAGTGATGGGAAAGTAACAATAAACAATCGATCTACCTTATTTATTTTCTAAATGTCTTGACAATATCTGGGATATATGTCCCTTCAAATAGCTTATAGTGAAAATAAAGAGGTGAATCCCTCATACTTGTATCTAAATCAGTCAAGATTTCTGGATGTTGACTCAGAATGACTCCACAAATTAAGCTTGGGTAAGCAATTGGAATTTTTAGTGCATAAGAAGTTTATTACTTCATGATTTATTCAAAGATATAAGCTCCAAAATTATAGCGTTAGATCCATGGTTTTATGATTGGAATAAATTTTGGTAAAACATGGTTCTTAGCTGATGTTGAGCAAGATGTCACAATATCTTGACCAACTGTCATGACACGTTCTACTGTCGTGAATATCAGACAGATGTTGATTCAGATGTCTTGATGTCTTGGCCAACTTTACAGTAGGTGATGTTGTTATTTTTCTTGGCTGATTTGATTTGTTTTTATGAGATCCTCTTGGATATATCTCACTGATTTTCACAGGTCAAGACGATTTTATTAGGAACAATGCAGATTTGATTTGGTTTCTTTAAAAAGGACATTTGAGACTTTTTAGGAAACTTTAAGGATTGGTTTCTATTTTTGTTAAAGATCTTGCATCTGATTTAGAATTAGAAGATTGGATTTGATTGAAGAGTCTAAACCCATTCAGCAAGAGTATATAAATAAGGACTTGCTAAACCTAAAATAACAAGCATTCACAACAAATAAGTCGTGGGTGCATAAGGGTTTTGGGTTTTGGGAGTCTTTTAGATTTTTTTGTGTTTTTCCTAGTATGTCACTCATGTATCTTCTGATACATTGAGGTAGACTAATTGTTCTTAGTTAAAAGCTTTTAAGCAAAATTGAGTATTGTTCTCACTCATGAGATTTTAAGCAAAGAGTTAAGTTTTGTATTTGAAGTGTAATCTTCTATTTGGTTCTTTTGATATCGTCACTGGTTTATGACAGGTTTTATCACTAAGGTGATTGTGGAAAGTGAGAGGGGGTTCTCATATCCAGGAGGTTCCTAGGTAGAAATTGCATAGGATAGTGACTAGGTGATAAGTTGTAAACTGAGATTGTTTAGGCTTTGAACTAATACTATTATAGTGGATTTCCTTCCTGGCTTGGTAGCCTCTAGAGTAGGAGATGTTGCACCGAGCTGGGTTAACAATTAACCGTGTTTATTTATCTTCAGCAGTTTATTTTTCTGCATAATTCATCTTCTGGAAGTTGTTGTATCAGGAACATATGTCTTAACATCTGTCTTGATATTGTGTTTGTTGTTGGGACGTTAGTCTTAACATTTGTCTTTAGAGTGCCAGAATTTCAATTGGCATCAGAGTAGGCACCTTGTTCTGTTTATTGGGTGAGCTCCAAGGAGAAAATTTTCCTATATTATAGAAAAGGAAGGAGAATACCATAACATACCACCTCAATTAGATGGTGCAAATTATGACAATGGGAAGGCTACAATGGTAGTCGTTTTAAAACCAATGGATAGCAAATCTTGGAAGGTTGTTTTGAAAGGAAGGAATCATCTTGTGGTGAAGGACAAAGATGGGAATGAGTCCTTGAAGGCAGAAGAAGATTGGTCTAAGGAGGAAGATAAATTAGCTCTTGGAAATTCCAAAGCCTTTAATTCTATATTAAATGGAGTGGACAAGGATGTTTTTAGGTTAATAAATTCATGTACTGTAGCAAAATGAAATTTTGGTATCAGATATGTGATGTCAAATGAGATGTCACGACACAAATATCTGTTTTCAAGTAAGGTGCAGTAAAATCAAAAGCAGTAAAAACACAAGAGATTGTTCACCCACTTCAGTGTACAACAACACCTACTCTGAGAGCTACCAAGCCAGTGACAAGTTCACTAAATAGTATTAATTCATAGACCCTTAGTAAACAACTAGTTTACGATCTAATCACTTAATCACTACCCAAGCTAAACTTCTACCTAAGACTCACCTAGGTATGAGGTCATCCTTAAATCCCTTCAATCACTTACAGTGAAGAACTCAACAAAATTAATAAGTTTGAAACACTTCAATCATTCAATGCTTAAAAGCTTATAAATGATACACAATTAACAACCCAAATAACAACTCAAGTATTTAAACTAATGCTTAGAGTATATTACAAAAAAAAGCCTAGACTTCTAATCAGAAAGAAAGTATTATTCTTCAAAAGTTGTTTGTCTTTGAATAAGGAAGCAAGTCCTTATATATGCGCAGCTGTGGGCTTGGGCTTAAATTCAAATATTCAAATCTTTTGAATATTTCCATAAAAACAAGCTAAGATAAAATTCATCCAATTTGAAAAATATTCCTCCATATTTTTTGCAGCCTGTGAGTCACAAATCATGAATTATGGCACACATGAAAACATGAAACAAAAAGACTTAACTGATGTTGGGCTGAGATCAGTTTAGTAGGCAGATGTCAAGACATCTACTTTAACATTATACAAAACAGTTTTTCTCTAAATGTTAAGACATTTAGCAAAACATTCTCAAGTCATTGTTTTACCAAAATTGCTGCCAACAAACACTTACAAACTCTCCTTTTGGAAAATTTTGGCTAAAACATTATTAGAGAAGATTATCAGAGAAACAACACAATTATCAGAGCATTATCATGGCAGCAACATAAGTAAAGCAATCAAAACATACGTTCAGTTAGCAGTTAGCTGTTAGCAAAGGAAGATGTCAAAACATATTTTGAGACATGAGGCTCCCCCTCAAGTATTGAGCATCTTCTGAAACACGAGGCTCCCCCTCAAGTATCGAGCATCTTCTGAGACATGAGGCCCCCTCTCAAGTATTGAGCTTCCCCTCAATCAATGGTTAGTGGTCAGTTAGTGGTCAAACTTTCTCTCCTCTTTTTTAGTCATAATATGCCAAATAAAGGATGCATTCGAGAGAGTATCAGTATTAGGGTACATACCATATAATTCAAATGTCAAGCACATGCAAGTTCCAAAAAAGAAGAAACAAAAGGATCATATCAAGAAACATTAATTAGTTTAATTGTCATCAAGACCAGTTGACTTGTCTAAGCCAGAGCTTTCTTCCTCACTAGAGTCTTCACCTTCGGAGTTCACTGTATCATCAAATTTGTTGTCCTTTTGCAGGTCCTTGATCATATTTTCAAAGGTTAGCTTCCTTGCTGAGCTAACTCTGATTACATCATCCAATTCCTTGTAGGCTTCTCTTAACTCTTTGATCATATCATCCTTGGTGGAGATCTTTTCAGTAGGTGCATATGTTAAAACAATGTCTGGGACATGTTTTCCTGAAAGAGCTTAAAATGAAGGGTCAAGGCAGACTCTCTCTTGCACACAACATCATTTCCACTTAGGATTCCAGGATGCTGATTTAGGATAATTTCACAGAGGAGGGAAGGAAAAGCAGTTGACATCTTAATGGCACAAGTTCCTGCATGTTTAATGGTCTGATCAAAGATATAAGTCCCATAATCAAAATGTTTTTGGTTTCCAATAGCATAAATGAACTTTCCTAATCCAATGGAGATGGTTGAAGTGTGATTAGTCGGAACCCAATTTGGAACTCCAATCCTATGTAAAATAGCATATTTCACACTCAGTTTGCTGACATGAAGCTTATTTTTCATTGGCCGCTCACTTACTTGATTAGGAGTGATGGCTCTGCACACTTGATTGTCTGTTACTTCCAGCTCACAACAAACATCTTCAGACCTACCTAGAAATTTGTTTATAATGGCAGGAGAAAATTCTACACACTTTCCTCTAACAAAAACCTTTCTATACTTCTTACTCTTATGGTCATCATAGTCAACAGGAATATTAACAATAAACTCCTTAATAATAGTTTCATAGCAATTGGCAAACCTAGTAACTATTTTCATTAGTCCAACACAAGAGATCAACCTCATGATTTCCTTGCATTCCAAAGCACCAACTCATAATTCTCTCTCCAGGGAAATCCTTCTTTGATACACATACTTCCACTTTTCAGCATTCCCAATAGAGTGAAAGGAGATGTTGTCAAGTGGGGAATCAGAAACCCTAACAGACAATTTCTTACTTGCATACTTTTTGATAGGAGAGATGTCCTGGACATCTTGCTCGACATCATACTCAGAGTCAGTCTCTTCAACTAGAACAACTTTCTTCTTACTCTTGGATCATTTTACAGCATCCTCATCATCATCAGTAGAGCTAACAGGTCTAGCTTTTCTTTTGCTAGTGGGAGGGACCACTTTACTTCCTGCTTTGGGGTTCCATACATGGCTTTCTTCTTGATTATTTTGGAAGGGGGTGTGACACTTGCATCTTTCACTTTCCTGGACTTTAGCCTTCTTGCAATACCAGGTACAACATTAGCGATGAGCTCATTGTTAGACAACTCTTCTACATTGACTACATTCTCAGCATTGTGACCTTCTCCATCCTTGGAGGCAGCAACATCCTCTTTAGATGATTCAGTAGCATCATTTTTAGGATTACTTCCTTTGTCGGCAGGAGGAGGCATGCGAGCAAGGGGAGTAGAAATCCCAGGCACAACAAAGCCTTCATTTAATACTTTGTCCACAAGCCTTATGATGCTTCTATCAACATTAATAATTTCTTCTTCAGTTCTATTGTCAGTAGCAGTAGAAGAGTTATCTCTATCATCTTTAGATTTCTTAGCTAGTGACGATCTAGGTTTCTTGACCTTTTTCTCAAGTGGAGGGATCGTTGATAGAGGAGTAACATCTAGTAGTCTGTCAAGGGAAATATTTTCATTGCCATATTTTGAGGAAGACGATGTGTGATGTTGAGACATGTTTGAAAATTTTCTAGCAAGGAGATGAAGAATGGAAAGGGTTCTTTTTCTGTGGAGGAGAATGAAGAGTTTGTGAAAGTAGAGAGAAGAATTATCGTAGCGTGTGGGAAATAATTTGAGGCAGTCTTGTAATGATTGCTTTCTAAAATTTATTTGTTGGAAACACAAATAATACAATATCACTTTAATGATATTCCCACACACTTTTAATTGCTACAAGCCCTCATATAAACATATCCCTAGTTTTCCTTTTAAATTCTCAAATTGATTAGCATCCAAAGCCTTTGTGAAGATGTCAACCAGTTGCAATTCAGTGGCTACATGTTCTAAGGCAACAATTTTTTCTTCAACAAGCTCTCTTATGAAGTAATGACGAATGTCAATATGCTTGGTCCTGGTGTGTTGAATGGGATTCTTTGAAATTTTTATGGAGCTTAAATTGTCACAGAATAATGTCATGACATCTTTTTTGACATTGTATTCTGTTAACATTTGTTTCATCCAAACAAATTGAAAACAACTGCTTCTTGCAACAATGTACCCAGCCTCGGCAGTGGACAGAGACACACTGTAACACCCCAATTCTACCCGGCGGATAATAATAAAATAAGAGTTCAAAATAAATAGGATGCTACATTTATAACTTAAAATCAAACTTCATTTAATCGCATACAAAATAGATACCTAACACTTAATTTGGATGATTCGATAACAACCTGATTTATTCTTTAAAATCAAACAACTTTTTATTGATAAGCAACAAAATTTACATACTCAACTTCAAATCACTTAACATCTTTTATTCAACTAAAATAACTTCAAGACAACAATTATTTCACGTAACCAACTTAAAAATTTAGCAACTGAAATAAATATCAACAACTAAACATCAAGCATCCATCCCCATCAGAGCAACGATACCGACTCGAACTAACAAGGTAACAACTATCCTTCTTGATTACCTGCATGTTACCAACAAAAGGAAACATTCAAACAGAAGGGGTGAGATATCAGACAATATAATAAGTCGTATGGTAAATAATATATTATATCGGATCATATAAAATCACCACTTCACAACTTACAAACAACTTTAATCACAACAAACATCAAGAAGACATGACTACTAATTCACAACTTTTAAATAATACTTATCACAACAATTCCATAACATAAAGCAACAACAACGCAAAAACAAATATCATCACCACAACTCAAGATGCAACATCAACTACAACTCAATTACAATTCACATGCATGTGGTACCATTGGAGCAGAACTCCCATCTTAAAAATCTACCAATAAATAGAGGCATCAACAAGGCATAAGCCTTCTTCGCAATTCGCCAATCCAGGTCATCACGGAGTATGCAAATGTATGTGACTCAATGAATGCACTATCACATACTCACAATAATCATCATCCATCGTAAGGCATAAGCCCACATCACCAATATTACCAGTAAATAGAGGTGATTCATCATCATCTAAAATTCTCTGCAACTTCACATTATCAACAAGAATTCACAGAGACAATCACAACAACATAACATCTCAACATTAGCCATAGGCCTACAACTTTATATTTCCAATAAATAGAGGCAACATAACAACAACAACAAATATTTACAATAACATAACCACAACTATTCAACTTTGGCAACAAGCCTACAACTTGATTCTTGTTAATAGTTAGAGGCAATGCAACAAAATTTACCACCTGCAACTTCATAATTAACCACAATAATTGTTCCGTATAATTATTCAGACAAATCGACCAAATCCTGTAAATTAATTACCTGCTAATCGTCCCATTATTTTCTACTTTGTACTAATGTACTTATTGGCTCTCTGTTAATTGGCTACTACACTGCTACCAAATATGTGTACATCAGTTACTATTGATTTTTCCACCAACATCACTAATCCTGCTATTTGAATAGAGTTTGTTATTTACTACTATGAAATATCTCTACTATATGTAATATTACTTCTCTACTAATTCAGTAAATCTACTGTTCTTATTACTACTAAATTTCTACACTGTTAACATCTAACAATCACTAAGTGTCTCTGCAGTTAAAGCTATCACTGCTATTTTAATTTCTAAGGCTACTACTAATATAACTCGGCTAATTATTAACTCTGCTATTTTCATTACTATTCTACTAAATATATTAGACTGATACTCTAACTACACACTAAGTCTTAATCTAACAAGTACCTCCACTAGATACCAACAACTCTGCTACTTAATTTAGTTCTAAGTGCCACTATGCTACAGTACGCATGAGCCACAAAACAAAAACAAGTTAAGGCTTCATGTAGCAACAAACAAAACAAAAGGGAAGGAAAGTGGAGTGTGCCCCTCGGCACAACTCCCTCCCATATGTACATAGTGCCGATCAAAACTCCTTTCTCCACAACCATTCCATTCGGCATGTATCTTGGGCCCCTTGGCACCCACCATCCTCAAGAGTGCCACTCGGCACACACACTTGTGCCAATCGGCGCAATGTGTTTGTTTTGTTTGTTTTCTTCCTAATTTCCTCCGTCTGCTACGAAACCAATACGATATCAAATTCAACAACACAACATAATATCATAGTAACACAAAAATTATACCCAATCAACATAAAGTAATTTTCCACAACCAATTTGTTGACAACAACCACATCCCAGTATCAATTACAACAATTAAACACAAACAGAGGCAATTTTATAAACCTAATCCCACATAAAATCTGTCATACAACCCATTAGATAGTCGGAACCCCACCCTTACCTTGGATTGGAGACCACTCTATTCTACCGGTTAAAGTCTCTTGTCGTAGCTTCCAACCTTTGCCTCTTCTCTGTAACTTTACAACTTCTCACGTTCCCACAAAATACTTAAGACTTTTTCCTTATTCCTTCTAATTAACCTAATCCTCATAATTAGCTTAACCTTATAGTTATTAATATTCTTATTGGACCTAACTTTCACATTCCACCTATTACTCCATACAACCAAATAATGAGTCCAACTAATAAGCATTATATTATTCTAAATCTATATTAATATTATTGCCAATATTAATCAACCAATCAATTAAATATCAACCAAATGACAACTTAGCAACTTAAATCAACATTTTCAACCATTAATCCATAATTAATTTAATTAAATAATTAATTAAATTAACGGGCGTTACAACTCTCCGCCACTTAGAATATTTTCGTCCTCGAAAATCTATTCAATACTACCACTCTTAGTACGAGTTTCGCATCCAACTTGTTAATTTCCAAGTTGCATTTGGCAACACTTCGACCACTACTTTCCCGACAACTCAATAACTCAACACGATTCAAATCGATTACACACATGCCAATCATTCAACACTTCACGATACAATCGTTACTAGCATCTCCACTACTTCACCATAATCTGACATATCAACATTTAGAGTATCAACAACTATAACACACTTATACTTGGATATACATCATCGTAATATCATCTTAACAGTCTTTTTCAACATCAAAACACATACACAATTTCATTCCCGCATGTCAATTATCAATAAAATATCAACAACTCTACTCATATTGTCGTATCACTCTTATAGTGACATCAACACAACCAACATAATCAACTTCGTCATGTTATGGAGTATCATTCCTTACTTAAGGAAATCAACAATAACATCTCAATAACGATAACAAAATCATTACAACATCAACTTAACTGTATAACTTAGCAAGCATACCCATAGCTCATCATCAACCAACAATCCAGAATAATATCCTTATAAAATTCGCAAATATTTACTAGCAGACATAGTGCCCTGGCATAACATCTCTATATCAACAATCCACCAAATCAAGCATGTAGATTAATACACACCATTCCCATAGGCTTTTGATGTTTTAATCCTTCACTTCTAATGAGTCGTACACGCATAGCAACTGCGGAACATCACGCTTCAGCTGCACAACTCTGATAATCCACCTTAAGTCACCGTCCTCGTTAAAATTTTTGTCAACTATCTAGATCACAAGTTTCAATATAGTTTTAAAATTTCCTTAATGCCCACCATAAAACCATTGTTCACTTGATATTCTCAATCTTTCACTTTGCGGCGTTAATTCGCATATAACTCGCCACTCCGACTTGTTCAATACATTTCAATTCTTTCTTGGGAATTCCTCTATTACTTCACACGAACTGGTGAGCGACTATCATCATCATATAATATCAATCACTTCACACACCATTAAGGCAATACGACAAATCTATGCCACCCAACATGACCTCGTCTACTATCAACAAGAGATTAAGGGTGATCAGTTCCTCAATTTGTCAACAGATAACCGAAAATTATAATGGATTATAAACTATCGTTACTAACTATAATAGTGTTCCTTTCGAATTTGTACTCAAGTCACCTAAAGCACCATAACTTCAATAATTTCCAACGAGGTTTACAAATACTTCCACAATTTCCCCTCTCATTCGATTTTGTCGATGAGACACCAACGCTTAACATATTACACGGTCCATTTTACACCCACTTAGCCTCACACGAAGGTTAAGCATTCTCTAAATCAAGAACTACTTTCCTTATCTTCGCATCATTAGGAATACATATTCGATTACAGAATCTCAACACACCTTGCACATCTAACTTGAAATCATCATTCTCAGACTGATTGAGTCCAACCACCAAATCTACCAATTCCACATCTAACTTCTGAGCTTCTTTGATACTGTCCAGAAAATCATTCTTAATCTTCAACATCCCTAACACAACACTCTTCGGTGTCACTTCACAAACTAAGCTCATATCTCTGAATTATTCAATTAATTACAATTCTTTAACCATCATTACCGACATATGTAAAGTCTTTCGACCTAAAACATCAGCCACGACATTAGCTTTACTTGGATGATAATTCAAACCGAAATTATAATATTTTAACAACTATAACCATCTTTGTTGTATCATATTCAATTCAAATCTCAACAACATCGTTCCCCACTGTTTTGGGGATAGAGCCTCTCCAATACTTCTTTTACACATTATACTATCTTGGCATCATAACCACGACTCTAATTCCTCTTAAAAGCACCCCCCTCTAAAAGGACATCTTCTCTTCATAAGCGGCATCTCTATGCGCTCCTCCAATACTTTCACATCCTTTTTAATGTCGAACATCTCATTTCTCAACTTATTCGTCAACAACATATTACGCTTAACCTCGTCTCGAACAACTGCGATAATAACTATTTATGCCCAAAAAGCCTCTAGTTCTGTAAACGACTTCAGAGTCCCTCCATATAGGAATGCATCTACCATATTCAAAAACACTTCATAGGATATAATACATTTCTATCTCCTCACAGGTTCAAACAGAACACCAATCTGATACTCGGAACACAAGATATGAATTTCCAAAGTTATCCGAAAATGCAAACACCAACGTCATGCAGCGACATACTATTACACACCTTACGATAACATCAGAACAAAATTTCTTTGTACTAGTACCAACACTTACCATTTTTGAAATCATACTCATTTCCTTGCATTTTCGACTCTGACTCGCGATTCAAAACATTCCAATAACTTCAAAAGCTTTTACAGTCACTTACAAGGATTCCACGACACGGTCTACAACAATATGTCACTATATCACCATTCAACCATCGACATCTTATGCAAGGCTACTCAAATCGACAACTTCACAGTCCACCAGTAGCGCTGAAACATCACAACTTTCTAAATTCCATCTTCCAAAAATTATCCTTGTTACTTAACATTCACCTTCATAAATTTCAAGGATTTACACTCCACTCATACGTCAACAACCATTACATAGCTCCTCATCCTTCGAGAAGTAGACATCAACGTTGTCTGATCGTCCTCCCTCAAGACGCTCCAACTTGATTAACAACAGAATGTTGGATCCATGTCACATTCGGATTCGGGAAGCAACAAAACTTCAACAATATTTACACCGTCGCCAACAACAACATATTAAACCAACATCTTACAACCGAAACACATCTAAGAAGAAAAGCTTCTCCCCCACTTATTTTCAACCCAACTCCTGCATACAACTCGATTAGAAAAACAACAAGCATCGAAAGTGTTTCACACACTTGTCGCGTACTAAGGAACAAACAAGATTAGACAACTTGGTTGGACAGACCGACCTGCTCTGATACCACTAATGTAACACCCCAATTCTACCCGGCGGATAATAATAAAATCAGAGTTCAACATAAATAGGATGCTACATTTACAACTTAAAATCAAACTTCATTTAATCGCATAAAAAACAGATACATAACACTTAATTCGGATGAACCAATAACAACCTGATTTATTCTTTAAAATCAAACAAATTTTTATTGATAAGCAGCGGAATTTACATACTCAACTTCAATTCACTTAACATCTTTTATTCAACTAAAACAACTTCAAGACAACAATTATTTTACGTAACCAACTTAAAAATTCAGCAACTGAAATAAATATCAATAACTAAACATCAAGCGTTCATCCCTCCGAGTGCTACGTATCAGAGCGACGACACCAACTCAAACTAACAAGGTAACAACTATCCTTCTTGATTACCTGAATGTTACCAACAGAGGGAAACATTCAAACAGAAGGCGTGAGATATCGGACAATATAATAAGTCGTATGATAAATAATATATTATATCAGATCATATAAAATCACCAGTTCATAACTTACAAACAACTTTAATCACAACAAACATAAACAAGACATAACTACTAATTCACAGCTTTTAGATAATACCTATCACAAGAAGTCCACAACATAAAGCAACAACAACACAACAACAAATATCATCACCACAACTCAAGATGCAATATCAAGTGCGACTCAATTACAATGCACATGCCTGTGGTACCATTGGAGCAGAACTCCCATCTTAAAAATCTGCCAATAAATAGAGGCATCAACAAGGCATAAGCCTTCTTCGCAGTTTTCCAATCCAGGCTATCACATAGTATGAAAATGTATATGAATCAATGAATGCACTATTACATACTCACAATAATCATCATCCATCACAAGGCATAAGCCCACATTACCATTATTACCAGTAAATAGAGGTAATTCATCATCATCTAAAATTCTCTGTAACTTCACATTATCAACAAGAATTCACAGAGACAATCACAACAACACAACATCTCAACATTAGCCATATGCCTACAACTTTATATTGCCAATAAATAGAGGCAACATAACAACAACAACAAATATTAACAACAACATAACCACAACTATTCAATTTTGGCAACAAGCCTACAACTTGATTCTTGCTAATAGTTAGAGGCAATGCAACAAAATTCACCACCTGCAACTTCATAATTAACCATAACAGTTGTTCTATATAATTATTCGGACAAATCGACCAAATCCTACAAATTAATTATCGGCTAATTGTCTCATTATTTTTTACTCTGTACTAATGTACTTATTGGCTCTCTGTTAATTGGCTACTACACTGCTACCAAATATGTGTACATCAGTTACTATTGATTTTTCCACCAACATTACTAATCATGCTATTTGAATGAAAATTTTTATTTACTACTACGAAATATCTCTACTATATGTAATATTACTTCTCTACTAATTTAGTAAATCTATTGTTGTTATTAAGACTAAATTTCTACATTGTTAACATCTAACAATCACTAAGTGTCTCTACAATTAAAACCATCACTGCTATTTTAATTTCTAAGACTACTACTAATATAACTCGGCTAATTATTAACTCTACTATTTTCATTTCTATTCTGTTAAATATATTGGACTGATACTCTGACTACATACTAAATCTTAATCTAACAATTACCTCCACTAGATACCAACAACTCAGCTACTTAATTTAGTTCTAAGTGCCACTATGCTACAGTACGCATGGGCCACAAAACAAGAACAAGTTAAGGCTTCATGTAGCAAGAAACAAAACAAAAAGACAAGGAAAATGGAGTGTTCCCCTTGGAACAACTCCCTCCCATATGTACCTAGTTCCGATCGTAACTCCTTTCTCCACAACCATGCCGTTCGGCATGTATCCTGGGCCCCTTGGCACCCACCATCCTCAAGAGTGCCACTCGGCACAGTGTGTTTGTTTCGTTTGTTTTCTTCCTAATTTCCTCTGTATGCTACGAAACTAATACGGTATCAAATTCAACAACACAACACAATATCATAGCAACATAAAAATTATACCCAATCAACATAAAGTAATTTTCCACAACCAATTCGTTGACAGCAACCACATCTCAGTATCAATTACAACAATTAAACATAAACAGAGGCAATTTTACAAACCCAATCCCACATAAAATTTGTCATACAACCCATTAGATAGTCAAAACTCCACCCTTACATTGGATTGGAGATTTATCTATTCTACCGCTTAAAGTCTCTCGCCCTAGCTTCCAACCTTTGCCTCTTCTCTGTAACCTTCCAGCTTCTCACGTTCCCACAAAATACTCAAGACTTTTTCCTTATTCCTTCTAATTAACCTAATCCTCATAATTAGCTTAACCTTATAGTTATTAATATTATTATTGGGCCTAACTTTCACACCCCACCTATTACTTCATACAACCAAATAATGATCCCAACTAATAAACCTTATATTATTCTAATATCTATATTAATATTATTGCTAATATTAATCAACCAATCAATTAAATATCAACCAAATGACAGCTTAGCAACTTAAATCAACATTTTCAACCATTAATCCATAATTAATTTAATTAAATAATTAATTAAATTAACAGGCATTACACGCACAATTTTTCTTCTTGTTGAACCAAGATATGAGATTATTTCCAAGAAAGAAGCATCATCCTGATGTACTCTTTCTATCATCAGCACTTCCTACCCAATCATCATCATAAAAACCAGTTAAGGCAGAATTTGATCTATGAGAGTACATCATACCATAGTCACTTGTCCTATTCACATATTTAAAACTCCTCTTCACATGGTTGGCATGACTAATTTTAGGATCAACTTGATATCTTGCACACACCCCTATAACAAAGGCAATGTTTGGTATGTTAGATGTGAGATATAAAAGAGTGCATATCATGCTTTTGTAGAGACTTTGATCTACACTTACTCCTTTTTCATCTTTAGTCAGCTTCAGATGTGTGGGATCAGGGGTTCTTTTGTGACTGGAATTCTCCATCCCAAACTTCTTCACTATATTCTTGGCATACTTGCTCTGAGATAAAAATATGGAGTCTTCCATTTGTTTAACTTGCAGACCAAGAAAATAGGTTAATTCACCAACAAGACTCATTTCAAATTCAGACTGCATTTGCTTGACAAAATGTTGAACCATCTCATTTGACATCCCACTAAATACAATATCATCAACATAAATTTGAGCAATCATAATCTTCCCTTCTTCTTCTTTGACAAAGAGGGTTTTGTCTATTCCACCTTTCCTATATCCATTCTCCCCAAGGAATTTTGTCAGTCTCTCATACCAAGCTCTTGGAGCATGCTTCAATCCATACAGAGATTTCTTCAGTTTATAAACATGTTTAGGAAAACTTGGATCAACAAATCCTTTTGGTTGTTCAACAAAAACTTCTTCATTCAGGTACCCATTCAAGAAGGCACTCTTTACATCCATTTGAAACAATTTAAATTTCAAAATGCATGAAACTCCCAACAGTAGTCTGATTGATTCAAGTCTAGCCACAGGAGAAAAGGTTTCATCAAAGTCCACTCCTTCAATTTGAGTGTATTCTTGTGCAACTAACCTTGCCTTATTTCTAGTGACCACCCCTTTTTCATCAGATTTATTCTTGTATACCCATTTAGTTCCAATTACATTTTTCCCTTCAGGTCTTGGAACCAGATCCCAAACTTCATTCCTACTGAATTGTTCCAGCTCCTCTTGCATAACATTAATCCATAACTCATCAGTTAGAGCCTCTTTGACATTCTTAGGCTCAATTTTTGATACAAAGAAAGACTTTGAAATCTCTTCTCTTGATCTTGTAATAACTCCTTTGTTTGGATCTCCTACGATAAGCTCCTTTGGATGATCTTTATAAGTTCTAATTGAAGGTCCTTTATTGAGGTGACTAGGCTGGGGATCTTCTTGAGGAGGATTAGAATCAATACTTGTGTCATTTGTTTTAGTTGGACTATCAGGCAAAGATGTTCCAATATCTTGAGACATCTTCTTCAACATTCCATCCTCTATCATCAATAGTAACATTTATTGAGTCGATCATAACTTTGGTTCTGGAGTTAAAAACTCCGTATGCTCTGCTCTTTATAGAGTAACCCAAGAATATTCCTTCATCACTCTTGGGATCCATCTTCCTCCTTTGTTCATGATCAACTAAGATGTAACATTTACTTCCAAAAACATAAAAGTATTTAAAAATTGGTTTTCTTCCCCTCCACATTTCATATAAAGTAGCTGAAGTGCCTTTCCTTAGAGTGACTCTGTTATGGATATAACACGCAATATTCATTGCTTCAGCCCAAAAATGGTAGGGTAGCTTCTTAGCATGAATCATGGCTCTGGAAGATTCTTTGAGAGTTCTATTCTTCTGTTCTACAATCCAATTCCGTTGAGGAGTAATGGGAGAAGAGAATTCATGGTTGATTCCTTCAGAGGAACAAAACTCAACAAATTTGTTATTCTCAAATTTCTTTCCATGATCACTCCTGATTCTTATGACATGACTTTCCTTTTCCCTTTGAAGTTTTTGACAAAGATCTTTGAACACTTCAAAAGTTTCTGATTTTCTCTAATAAATCTTATCCATGTGTATCTAAAAAAGTCATCTACAACAGCATAGGCATACTTATTACCACCAAGACTTTCAACCTGCATAGGTCCCATCAAGTCTATGTGAAGAAGTTCCAAAACTTTTGATGTAGTAAGATGTTGAATCTTCTGATGTGACATCTTAGTCTGCTTTCCAATTTGGCAATCACCACATACCCTTCCTTCTTCTATTTTTAGCTTAGGAATCCCTCTCACTGCTTCTTCCGATATAATTATTTTCATTCCTTTTAGATGCAAGTGCCCCAATTTTTAATGCCATAGTTTAACCTCATTCTCTTTGGCTAAAAAAAATGTTGAGGAGAGGTTCAACTCTTGAGGAACCCATAGATAACAATTGTCTTTAGATCTGATCCCTTTCATAACAACTTCATTCTTTTCATTGCACACAAGACATTCTTCCTTGGTGAAGTTAACTTTGAATCCTTGATCATATAATTGGCTTATACTTAGCAGGTTAGATGTTAACCCTTTAACAAGTAACAAATTATCAAGTTTAGGAACTCCTGAATAGTCAAGCTTGCCAACACCTTTGATTTCTCCTTTTGCTCCATCACCAAAAGTCACATAACCGGTGGAATGAGATTTGACATCCACCAACAGATTTTTGACACCTGTCATGTGTCTAGAACAACCACTGTCAAAGTACCAATCATCTTTGGTTGATACTCTGAGAGAGGTGTGAGCAATGAAACTACCAACTTTGGACTTGGGAACCCACTGTTTCTCCTTTTTTGCTATTTTAGGAAATCTTATTAGTTTTGGGAGGAGTATTTTTAGGATACCTATACAGCTTGAAACAGAAGGGCCTTATATGTCCAAGCCTTCCACAATGATGACATCTCCAGGGATGGGGATTCTCTCTGGTGTGATTAAGCTTTTTCTTCCCATGATGTTTGCCATGATGCCCTTTCTTCACATGAGGTTTCCCAAGATGTCCTTTCTTATCATGATGTTGAGACATTTGATTTAACATCTTTGGTTTAGGATTGGCATGTGTGGAAGCAGATGAAGGCTATTTTCCATGATGTTCTTTCTTCACATGATGTTTGCCAAGATGTCCTTTCTTACCATGATGTTTTCCCACATGTTGAGACATTTGATTCAACATCTTTGGTTTAGGATTGGCATGAGTAGAAATAGATCAAGGTTCTTCTGAGTTAGGTTCCTTTTTCTCATTGAAACCTAAACAACTCTTATCTCCTGTCACTCTTCCTGCTTGGAGAATTTCATCTAATGTGTCAGACCCATTATTCAGCATCTTGAGAGATTTGACCATTCTATCAAGATTTAAATTTAGAGAGGACACTTTACTTTCCAGATCAGAAATAGTTTTAAGATGCTCTTCCCTTTCCTTCTTCAGTTGAGTTATGATGGCTTTATGTTTCTCCCCTTCAAGACACACTTCTGCACTTCTGAGACATAATTCTTTGTATGAAGTAGCTAACTCATCAAAGGTTAGTTCCCCATCACTAGACTCTTCATCAGATACATATTTGCCTGTCAATGCTTTTACATATTTGGCAGATTCTTCAAGATCACTCTCCGAGTCCTCTTTAGACCAAGTAATAGATAGATTATTCTTCTATTTCTTAAGATATGTAGGACATTAAGCTCTAATGTGCCCAAAGCCTTCATATTCATGACATTGTATTCCCTTCCCTTGAGAAGATTTTTCTTCAACTCTTTTTCTTCCCATCTCATCTGACTTATGGATGTCAGATGAGATGTTCTTGACATTTGATCTTTGGTTCTTCTCCATTCTTTTTATCACTTTATTAAATTGTCTTCCAAGCATAGCCAAGGCATTTGATATTCCTCCATCTGTATCCAGATCATAGTCCTCCTCTTCATCTTCAGTATTTGATTCAAAGGCTATGCTTTTGTTTTTCTTTTCAGATCTTTCATTGATGCTTAATTCAAATGTTAGAAGGGATCCAACAAGTTCATCCACTTTCATTTTGTCAATGTCTTGAGCTTCTTCTATAGCAGTTACTTTCATATTAAATCTCTTGGGAAGAGACCTGATCATCTTTCTCACCAATTTATCTTCAGGTATTTTCTCTCCTAAAACACTGGAGGCATTAGCAATTTCAAGAATGTTCATATGGAAGTCATTTATACTTTCATCATCCTTCATTCTCAAATTCTCAAATTTTGTGGTGAGCAGCTGAAGTCTTGACATCTTAACTTTGGATGTGCCTTCATAAGTAGATTGAAGAACCCCCCATGCATCCTTATCAATTCACATGTATTCTCTGAAAATATTCTTGTCAATTCCGTTGAATATAGAATTCAAGGCTTTAGAATTTCCAAGAGAAATTTCATCTTCTTCCTTAGATCAATCTTCTTATGATTTTAATTTAGAAGTAGGTTCTCCATTTTCTCCTAATTTAACAGGGTGTTTCCATCCTCTCAAAATAGCTTTCCAAGCCCTGCTGTCTAAGGACTTTAAAAAGGCAACCATACGTGGTTTCCAGTAGTCATAATTGCTTCCATCCAGAATGGGTGGTCTGTTCACAAATCCTCCTTCTTTGTCCAGATATATGATGTTGAATGAGATGTTACGACACAAATATCTGTTTGCAAGTAAGGTGCAGTAAAATCAAAAGCAGTAAAAACACAAGAGATTGTTCACCCAGTTCAGTGTACAATAAAACCTACTCTGGGGGCTACCAATCCAGGGACAAGCTCACTAAATAGTATCAATTCATAGACCCTCAGTAAACAACCAGTTTACGATCTAATAACTTAATCACTACCCAAGCTAAATTTCTACCTAAGACTCACCTAGGTATGAGGCCATCCTCAAATCCCTTCAATAACTTACAGTGAATAACTTAACAGAATTAATAAGTTTGAAACACTTCAATCATTCAATGCTTAAAAGCTTATGAATGATACACAACTAACAACTCAAATAACAACTCAAGTATTTAAACTAATACTTAGAGTGTATTACAAATAAAAATCCTAGACTTCTAATCAGAGAGAAAGTATTCTTCTTCAAAAGTTGCTTGTGTTTGAATAAGGGAGCAAGTCCTTATATATGCGCAGCTGTGGGCTTGGGCTTAAAATCAAATATTCAAATCTTTTGAATATTTCCATAAAAATAGGCTAAGATAAAATTCATCCAATTTTAAAAATATTCCTCCATATTTTTCGCAGCCTGTGAGTCACAAATTCTGAATTATGGCACGCATGAAAACAGGAAACAAAAAGACTTAACTGATGTTGGGATGAGATTAGTTCAGTAGGCAGATGTCAAGACATTTGCTTTGACATTATACAAAACAATTTTGCTCCAAATGTTAAGACATTTAGCAAAACATTCTCAAGTCATTGTTTTACCAAAATTGCTGCCAACAAACACTTACACTAAAGATGCTTGAGAAATCCTCAAGACAACTCGTAAAGGTACATCCAAAGTGAATATGTACAAACTTTAATTCTCACTACTAGATTTGAAAACCTAAAGATGAATGATGATGAAAGCATCCAAGACTTTCACATGAATGTTCTTGAAATAGAAAATGCATCTAGTGTCTTGGGAGAGAAGATATTAGAAGAAAAGCTTGTTAGAAAGATTCTCATGTCTCTACTTAAGAGATTTTCCATGAAGGTGACAACCATTGAAGAAGCTCATGACATCAACAACATGAGGGTTGATGAAATTGTTGCTCTCTTCAAACTTTTGAATTAGCTATTAGTGGTAAGTCTCATAAAAAGAACAAGAGCATATATTTTGTATCCAATGCTGAAGATGAAGAAGGTCAAGCTGACTTGGATACTGATGAAGGACTATCCAATACCATTGTATTACTTGGGAAGCAATTCAATAGAATTTTGAAGAGAATGGATAAAAGAGGAAGACCAAATGTCAAGAACATCTCATCAAAGCAAAGGTATTCAATGTTATGAGTGTGAAGGTTTTGGTCACATTAGACTAGAACGTCCCACCTTTCTCAAAAAGCATAAAAAGGGCTTTAATGTATCTTGGTTTTGAAGAAGTGAAAAACACAAGGAGGGGGGGGGGGGGGGTGAATTGAACCTAAAAAAACAATGGAGTAAGGAACATGTTTATTTTTATCCTGGTTCGTTTGAACTCAAACTACTCCAGTTCACCCGCTAAGGTGATTTCTCCTCTCTCCAACGGGGACTTAATTCACTAATCAAAATTGATTACAAATCTACTTTGACAATTGTCAAAGTCTTCTTGAGTCCAAAACCACAACCCGGTTTTCTCAAGGAAATTCACTAAACAGATAATTGAATAAAAGTGTACAAAGATGTTTCTAATAAACAATATCACTAATAGTGATGTTTTACACAATTTAATATTGAACGTTGAGGATGAAGATTGAAAGCCGTGTTGTTTACTTTTTCACGTGAGTTTTTCTTTATGAGCGTAGTTGTTCATCATTTTGAAATCTTTTTCTTGTCAGCTTTAAATAGGCCTTGCAATAGTGACATAAGAAGATACTTTTGGTATGTCCATAATACGCATTAATGAGCTTTCCAAATCAGGAGATCATTGTCTGTTTGTAGCCGTTACTTGTGATCTTGCATTGATGGAATTGTAACGCTTCAGAGCTTCTTACATCAGAGGATGAATATTACCGTTGAGAGTTCTTTACAGCTTGATCAGAACTTTGCACATCAGAGTATCAAATATTCTGTTTTACAGTGCTGGTGCATTCAGAAGTTCAATCAGAACTTCTTCATATAAGCGTGTCATGCATATTTGATGCATCTGAATCTTTCATTGTCCTCTCAACTTCTGTGCTTACATAATCAGAACTTCTGGTGATGTTCTGGCATAACTTCCAATTGCATCAGAACATATTTTTCACATCAGAACTTCTGGGAACTTCTGGTGATGTTCTGGCAGAACTTCCAGTTGCATTAGAACATCTTTTTCACATCATAACTTCCTGCATGTAAACATACTTTTATTAGCGAGCATATTTGTTCTTTATCTCATGTGTTTGTTATCATAAAAACTCTTACTGGGATGTAGAACCAAATTATGTTCTAATAATCTCCCCCTTTTTGATGATGACAAGAACTAGTATATTTTGATGGAATATAAAGGACAAAAATTAAAAGGAAGGCTCCCCCTGAGTAGAGTACTCAGCTAACGAGAAAATAAAATACTTCCCTGGGGATCTTCTGATTATGATCTTCTGATTATGAGTCAAAATATTATTTATTCAAAATATTCTTCATTCTCCCCATTTTTGTCAAGAATCAAAAAGTGGCAAAGACTCTGATTGGCTTGCTCTAACAGAAGTGCTTGAAACAGTGTGACATCCTCTTCTGGATACATCTGATATTCTTTAGAGAGCTTCTGATGCTGTATTTCCATTCTTGTTTCAAATAGTTTCAGAGCCAATAATCTTTTGTTTCTGATTGCCTCTGAAACCTGTGAATCTTTTAAATTCCAGGCTTTGGAACATATGCTTTCTTTCCTCCATGTGTAGAGAGCATCCAGAGTCCAGGTGTTAATACTGGAGTTTCAACCTTGCTGTTAAAAATATCTGCAACATAGATCATTTTGTCTTTTGGTACCCATATCTTTCTGGGTCCATGACTGTTAGAGTTTCCAAAATTCTATTTGAATTTTGGTTTAGTATAAAACGCCTTACCAACATGTTTTATATCATGTGTTTGCCCAGTGGTGAAGTGAGAATAGAGAGAAGTGCGTTTGATAACCAAATCCTTAACTTTCTTAGGTTGGGATTCTTTGCCTTTGTAACCTATACCTATTCTGCCATTCCGGCTGACTCCATAGATCATTGAAGCCATTTTGCTTCTATCTATGTTGCTAGCCAGAAACTTCTGAAAGATGTGATCATACTCTTTGATGATCTCATCAACATTACTGGGAGTCTCTGAGATTATTTCCTTCTGAGAATTTTGCAAATCATTTTCTAATTTTGAAACTCTTTCTTTTAACTCAGAGTTTTCTAATCTGAGACTCTCAATATTTTCAGAGTTAGAGACAAGTTCCTTTTTCAGGTTCTTGAATTTGACTCTGATTTGCTGATACCTTTCCAGAATTTCATTTAGACTTTCTGCAAGTTCAGCTTTAGTGAAATTAATGGCAAAGTTAGGGAATACCTCTTCAGTGTCTGAACCAGAAGCTTCACTGTCTTCTGACACGTTTGCCATGAGAGCTATGTTTTCTCTTTCATCATTTGACTCTGAGTCATCTTCAGAAGATTCAGAGATATCTAATAAGTTGCCCGTTTGAGCTATATTGGCTTGTTCATCTTCTGATTTTGTTCCGTCTTCAGAAGATTCAGAGTCATCCCATGTTGCCATAAGACTTTTCTTCTTCTCCTTAACGAACTTCCTTTTATATTTCTCCTTCTGAAGCCTTGGACAATCACTTTTGTAGTGACCTTGTTTATTGCATTCATAGCAGGTAATGATTCTGTTACTAGATTTTCTGTATCCAAAGGATTGTTCAGAGTCATTTCCTGTTCTTCTAGAGTTTCTGAAATTCTTCTGCCCGTGCTTCCACAGATGATTGATTCTTCTGGATAGAAAGAACAATTCATCTTCTTTTGACGAGGATTCTCCAGAGTTTTCTGCTTCTGCTTCTGCCTGCAAAATTTTGGTTTCATATTTATTAGATTTCAGAGCGAGAGACTTACATTGCTTCTGAGGCTCATCATCTTCTAACTCTATCTCATGGCTTCTGAGGGAGCTGACAAGTTCTTCTAGAGATATTATGTTCAGATCTTTTGCCAGTTTGAGAGCTGTAACCATGGGTCTCCATTGTTTTAGTAAACTTCTGATGATCTTCTTTACATGATCAACAGTTGAGTACCCTTTGTCTAGCACCTTTAGCCCTACCACCAGAGTTTGGAATCTAGAGAACATTATTTCAATGGTTTCGTCTTCTTCCATTCTGAAGGCTTCATACTTCTGAATGAGCGCAAGGGATTTGGTTTCTTTTACTTGCATGTTTCCTTCATGCGTCATTCTTAGAGAATCAAACATGTTCTTAGCTGTTTCTCTGTTTGTGATCTTCTCATACTCTGAATATGAGATGGCACTCAAGAGAATCGTTCTGGCCTTGTGATGATTTCTGAAGTCTTGCTTTTGATGATCTGTCATCCTTTTTCTATCAATCTTCTGACCGTTTTCATCAACAGGATGTATGTATCCATCAGTTACCACATCCCAAAGGTCAGCGTCATAGGCTAAGAAAAAACTTCTGATCATATCCTTCCAATAGTCAAAATTTTCACCGTCAAATATTGGAGGGCTGCTGCTGATGTTCTGACTTGTTCCCATCATAGTGTTTTTCCCCCTTGGATCTTTATCTGACACGGTTAAGTGTTTTCACCCAGATCCAGGAGCTCTGATGCCAATTGAAGAAGTGAAAAACACAAGAAGGGGGGGGGGGGGGGGGGTTGAATTGAACCTAAAAAAACAATGGAGTAAGGAACACGTTTATTTTTATCCTGGTTCGTTTGAACTCAAACTACTCCAGTCCACCCGCCAAGGTGATTTTGCCTCTCTCCAATGAGGACTTAATTCACTAATCAAACTTGATTACCAATCTACTTTGACAACTGTCAAAGTCTTCTTGAGTCCAAAACCACAACCCGGTTTTCTCAAGGAAATTCACTAAACAGATAATTGAATAAAAGTGTACAAAGATGTTTCTAATAAACAATATCACTAGCAGTGATGTTTTACACAATTTAATATTGAACGTTGAGGATGAAGATTGAAAGCTGCGTTGTTTACTTTTTCACGTGAGTTTTTCTTTATGAGCGTAGTTGTTCATCATTTTTAAATCTTCTTCTTGTCAGCTTTAAATAGGCCTTGCAATAGTGACATAAGAATATACTTTTGGTATGTCCATAAAACACATTAATGAGCTTTCCAAATCAGGAGATCATTATCTGTTTGTAGCAGTTACTTGTGATCTTGCATTGATGGAATTGTAATGCTTCAGAGCTTCTTACATCAGAGGATGAATATTACCGTTGAGAGTTCTTTACAGCTTGATCAGAACTTTACACATCAGAGTATCAAATATTCTGTTTTGCAGCACTGGTGCATTCAGAAGTTCAATCAGAACTTCTTTATATAAGCGTGTCATGCATATTTGATGCGTCTGAATCTTTCATTGTCCTCTCAACTTCTGTGCTCGCATAATCAGAACTTCTGGTGATGTTCTGGCAGAACTTCCAATTGCATCAGAACATCTTTTTCACATCAGAACTTCTGGGAACTTCTGGTGATGTTCTGGCAGAACTTCTAGTTTCATTAGAACATCTTTTTCACATCAAAACTTCCTGCATGTAAACATACTTTTATTAGCGAGCATATTTGTTCTTTATCTCATGTGTTTGTTATCATCAAAACTCTTACTGGGATGTAGAACCAAATTATGTTCTAACAGGTTTGATGATGAGTCAGAAGATGAATCTAACACTGAGACTACCAAACTTGTGATGGCACTCTCTGGAAGATAGGAGATGAAGTAGAAGCTTGTGATGAGAATGATCTCTATGAAGATCTGGATTTGTCCTACAAAGATACTTGTGACAGGTGTGAATAAAATCTTAAGAGATAGGAAGAATAGAGAAAGATCATAATTGAATTGTAAAATGAGAAGAAATAACTTCTATGTACTGTTTCTCATCTACAAAATGAGGTAACTCTCTTAAATTCTAAGCTTGACAAATTCTTTGAGAATGATGAAGAATGGAACTAATATGTTGAAAGAGGCTGAAGATGCAAGAGTTAATTATCCTTCTGATAATCAACAAAAGAAAAGGCCTGTAGAAAAGTTCTTTCCTTTTGAAATGAAGAGAATGATCACCATGTCCAACCAAATGTTACAACATCCTTGCAGACATGATGTAACTTCATCCAAATCTCAATCCTCAACTTGGAGATGTCATTATTATGGTGAGTATAATCATATAAAGCCTTTTTGTTTCAAATCATATGGATATCAAAAGTTTTCAGTTTAATCTAAGGCTAATCAAGTGAGTAAAAAGAGAAGTGTTAAGGATAGGGATATTAACCTTATAGCTCATACTTCCTTGAAAGACTCAACTAGTGAAGACTGGTACTTTGACAGTGGGTGCTCTAGACATATGACAGGGGTCCAGAAGTTGTTGGTGGATGTCAAATCTCAACCCACAGGTTCTGTCAAATTTGGTAATGGGTTTAAAGGTGAAATCAAAGGAGTTGGAAAGTTGACGTGTGATGGTTCTCCTATCTTAGAAGATGTTCTTCTTGTGAAAGGATTAACTGCTAATCTTATTAGCATTAGTCAATTGCGTGACCAAGGACTGTTAGTCAACTTCTAAAAATTAGAATGTCTGGTCAAAGATGAGAAATATGATATTTTGATGAAGGGAATTAGGTCTAAAGACAAGTGTTATATGTGGAAATATCAAATAACTGCTTATTCTTCCACATGTTTGATAATCAATGAAGATGAAGTAAAGCTATGGAACTAAAAGCTTGGACACATTCATCTAAAAGGAATAAAGGAAATATTATATTAAGGAGATATTAAGGGAATGCCAGATCTCAAGGTTGAAGAAAATAAAGTCTATGATGAGTGCGAAATTGGAAAGCAACCCATGATGTCACACCCAATGTTGCAACATCTGACTACTTCCGAAGTGCTGGAATTTCTTCATATGGATATAATGGGACCAATGCAGATAGAGAGCCTGGATAGAAAGAGGTATATCTACGTGGTTATAGATGATTTTCTGGGTATACTTGGATGAACTTTCTTAGAGAAAAATCAGATTCTTTTGAAGTCTTCAAAGGTTTGTGTCAAAGCATTCAAGAGGAGAATAATAGTGTGATTGTCAAGGTTAGAAGTGACCATGACAAGGAGTTTGAGAATGCAAAATTCTTTGAATTTTGTGATTCATAAGGTATTAGTTATGAATTCTCTTGTTCCATCACTTCTCGACAAGGTATAATTATTGAGCAAAAGACTAGAGCTATATAGGAGTAAGCTAGAGTCATGTTTCATGCTAAGAAATTGCAATTGGATATTTGGGCTGAAGCTATGAATAGTGCATGCTATATTCATAACATGGTTACTTTGAGAGGAGGTAGTTCAACCACTCTCTATGAGATATGTAAAGGAATGAAGCCTAAATTCAAATACTCTCATGTCTTTGGAAGTAAATGCTATGTCTTGACTGATAAACACCAAACAGGTAAGATGAATCCAATAAGTGATGAAGAATATTCTTGGGTTACTCTTCAAGCAGTAGGACTTATAGAGTGTTTAACTCCATAACTAGAATTACAATGGAGTCCATAAATGTGGTAA
This sequence comes from Vicia faba, assembly GCA_948472305.1. Lineage (NCBI taxonomy): Eukaryota > Viridiplantae > Streptophyta > Magnoliopsida > Fabales > Fabaceae > Vicia > Vicia faba. The sequence continues at coordinate 1,070,050,437 of OX451741.1, read as the reverse complement.
TTGATGATTCAATTACTGAAGAGAATTTGGATGTCAAATACAATGTTGGAACATCTTGTGTGCAGAATGGTGAGGCATTAAGGGAGTTAATTTATGAATTCACAAACACTGAATCAAGGAGTTCTCAAGTTAGCAAAGGTCACTCTACTGGAGGTCAATCCAAGGATCTCATTATAAGACACCTGAATGAAGGTGACATCGTTGAGGAAATGTCAAATTCATGTCTTGTCCCTAAGCTTGAACCAAGGACGAGTCCTATTATTCAAGAAAAGAAGATCTTGAATTTCATCAATGGAACAAGTTTTTATGGTGTGTCTTACTCTTACAGCACAAATTCCATGCTGAAAGAATTCTACAAGGCAAAGTTGGATAGTAGTACTGATGGATGTTTCTCCTTGAGAAATATTTTGATTACTGCTGAAGCTGAATATGGTGAAACTAGAATTAGTTGCTCTTAACCAGTGTGAATGAAACAAATATTGAAGGAACATAATGTCAAGCAAAACGTAATGACATTACACTCTGAAGATCTGAATGTCATCAGATATCTCATTCAACATGACTGAAACAAGAACCTTGATAGTCATAATCAACTAATCAATAATATTATTAAAGGAAAGGTTGTTATTCTAAAGCATATGGACAACAAGGAACAACTTACCGTTATGTTTAATCAGATTGAGAACAAAATCAACGGGGTTAGAACTTGCACTATTGAGGAGTTATAACAATTACAGATATGGAGGAATGCAATAGTTACCGCATCTTTCCTCTATTCTCTGAGGCATGATAAGCCTATACAAATTTCTATTGATAAAAGATGGAACAAAATATATTTGCAAGATAGAAAGGCTGGTTTGAAGGAGGCATGTTCTAAGATAGTGGCAATAAAGTTCAGTGTCAACACTTCTAAAACATGTGACAACAGGGAAAAGTGAAAAAGGATCTTTGACAGGGGAAAGAGGTGGAAGACCACCTGAAAATGTTCAAGTTTGTATGTTTCCATCTGTAATTATTTTTTTCCATCTTTGTTATTGCTTGTATGCATTGTGTGCTTCCAATTGTTTTTATATTTACTTTATTTTTGTCAATTTTTGGCTAAAAAGGGAGAGTAACGTGTTTGTGTTTCTGTTTGTCCCGATGTTATATCACATGTCTTGACATTTTAATTAGCATGATGATAGGACTATACTACTGCTAAAGAGAGAGTAGTCTACTGTGGTTGCCTGGTGTATGCAACTATTTAGAGGGGGCATGGTTGTCTGTCACACTTATGTGTGTTACTTCTGCTGCTGGTATTATTGATGATGGTTTTGTGCATGATGTCTTACCTGATTTTCAAACATCTTGCCTGATAAGAAAATTCTGATGTGAGACTTATTTTTTCTTCTACTGCATGTGTCTCTAATTTATCTTCAACAATTTATTTTTCTACATAATTCTTCTTCCAGAAGTTGCTGTATCATGAACAGATATCTTAACATCTATCTTGACATTGTCTTTAGTGTTGGGACATCAGTATTAACATCTGTCTTTAAAGTGCTAGAATTTCACATAGTTAATTTTGGTCCCAACAATGTAGATAAACCTTCCAAGAACAGTGGCAATAGAGGAAGTATGATTGGTAGGCATCCAGTTAGCAACTCTAATTTTGTGAAGGATGACATACTTCACACTCAGACAACTTGTAGACAACTTACCTCTTCTAGGCCACTCCTTTACCTGCTTCCCAAATATTTCCCCACAAATGGTATTATCAGACACCTCAACCTCAGGTTGTCCTTTCTCACTCCTTCCCATAAACCTGTTAATCACGATTGGAGAGAACTCCACACATTTTCCTCTTACATACACTTTCCTAAAATCCTTGCTTATTTTGTCATTGCACTCTTGAGTTATGTTTACCATAAACTCCTTCACCAACCTTTCATAACAATCACACATCTTGGAAACAATTTTCATTAATCCAGCTTGATTAATGAGATCAACAATTTCCTTACATTCCAAGGTATCTTTTTCTAATTCTCTTTCCAGAGCAATACGTCTTTGGTACATATACTTCCACTTCTCCACATTTTCAATAGCATGAAAAGACACATTGTCTAGAGGAACATCTGGAATATTAGCAATACTTTTCTTAATTACAAACTTTCCCTTGCTCTTATGAATGATGTCCTGAACATCACTACTGACATCAAACTCTGAATCACTTGAAGGAGCATCCTTCCTCTTCAGGGTTTTTTTCTTTGAGATGGGAGCTAGAACTTTGCTCCAACCCTTAGTTGGTCCCACACTAGTGTTTCTCTTGGGAATTTTTGATGGAGTACTCTCAGTCATACTATAACATTTTCTTTCCTAGTTCTCAATCTCTTGGCAATGCCAGAAGCTAGCCTTTTTCTAATAGGCTCATCATCAGAATCACACTCATCAATGTTGAAAATCTCAACATTTTCTTCTACACCTATTTCTGCAGCAACTTCATGCTCATCTTCAGGATGTACAGGTTTGGCCATTGATGTTAAAAAATCAGGCGCATCATCTGGGGTAGCTTCACCACTCAGTATGTTTGAGAGCAACCTATGAATGCTTTTGTCAACAACAATATCTTCATGGGTAGATTGTCTTACAGTTCTCCCAATGTTATCATTTTTTAGACTAATCTTCTGAGATGTCTCATTGATATTAGGTTTTACAGAATCCCTATACTTATCAGTGATATTAGGTTTAGTAGAACCAACATGCATATATGCAGATGTGACCATCTCAGATATCTTTTTGACTGATACAAAAGGATTCAAAAAAGTACTTACACGAGAGGAGTGAGTCCTTCTTCCAGCAACAGTCTTCGTCCTACTTTTCTTTGGAGTACCGCCTGGAACTATTGTGAGAGGAACAACATTTTTTATAGTATTTAAAAAATATCTGAGTCCCTTGATGAATATGGAGTAGAGGTGGTCATATCCCTTTTGTTTGACATATTTGTTTCTTGATTATTAACAAGAGATATATTGAGAATAATATTTTGAACAATCTCCTTAAGATATAAGAAGATGAAATGATGTTTGAATTGAGGATTGAGGAACTAAGGCTTGTCAATAGTGTAGTAGGTGATAGTATTTAAATAACGTGTATATTTGGAAATATATAAGCTTTGAAATGATGTTTCTGATTTTTCATGAGCCACTAAATGAAGGTAGAAAAAACTATTCGTTGCATGCCTCCACTTTACTACTTTCTATAATTTCTTAGCAATATAAATTCCAATTTCACCCCTTAGCTTCTCAAGGAAATTTTCATCCATGACCTTAGTAAAACTTTTTTCAAGTTGCTTTCTCGTGAAAACATCCTTAATAGCAACAATTTTGTCCCTAATCAGATCATTTATGGAATGATAGAGACTACCACTTTTCTTTATCCTGTCATGTTGAGTGGGAATTTTTACTATATGAGTGTCACTCAAATGATCACAGTCCAATGTAGTAACATCGTGTTTGATATTGCACTCTTTCAGTATTTTCTGCTCAACTTGAAACTCATCATAATTTTTTATTGGATATTAAGCAGGTGTTAGGGATTTCTTAAGATGTCCACATATGATAATTGCAATTAGCTCTAACTTTTGTCACGTGTCTTGAACATGCACTGTCAAAGTACTCATATTCTCTGAGAGAAAAGTGAGCAATGAAACAAATGTTCTCTTTTTTAGAACTCCAATTCCCTTTAGCCTTATTCACTTGACTACTATTAGGATGATTATAAAGTTTGGGATAACCATACAACTTATAGCAGAAGGGTCTTATGTGACCATATTTCCCATAATTGTGACATCTCCTGGGCTGATGTTTAGATCTGATGTAAGACCCCCGATGTCTCATAGGATGTTGGAATTTTTTCTTGACATCATGGTGTCATCCCCTTTATCAAGGTGAACAATTTTTGACCTAGAGGCTTTATCTTGTTTATTAAATTAAATTCCTGTTGAATTTCTAGCACCTCTGCCAGCTTGAAGTATTTCATCTAATATGTCTGTCCCATTGTTTAATATTCTAATAGATTTGGTTACATTTTTAAGCTTGAATGTCAAAAAAGATACTTCACTCTGAAAATCATACACTTTGGTAAGAAGTTCTTTCTTCTCAACACAAATCTCTTTGTAAGAAGCAGTCAATTCTTCATAAGATACCATCTCATTACATCTTCCTGAAAAGGCCTTCTCATGCTTGGTAGTTTCATTGTCTTTTCCATTTTAAGAATCCTCCTCAGACCAGGAAACAAACATCCCCTTGAGGTATATTGGACACTCTGCTCTAATGTGCCCAAATCCTTCACATTCATGACACTAAACACCTTTTCTTTGATTAGGTTTTTCTTCAGCTTTGGTTTTTCTCTGAACCTCATGGTTCTTGTTGATGTCAGATGAGATGTTCTTGACATTAGGACTTACCCTTCTATTTATATTCTTAAGTACTTGATTGAATTGTCTTCCAAGTAAAACAACGACATTTGACATTCCTTTCTCAATATCCAAATCCTGCTAACTTTCTTTATTTTCAATATTGGATACAAGGGCCATGCTCTTTTTTTTCTTCTTAGACTTGTCACTAATAGCCAACTCAAAAGTTTAAAGTGACTCAAAAAGTTCATAAACCCTCATGGTACTAATGTCTTGAACTTCTTCAATAGATGTTACTTTCATGTCAAATCTCTTAGGAAGAGACCTAAGGATATTTCTAATAACCTTTTCTTCTAACATCTTCTCTCCCAAGGAACTAGATGCATTTTCTATTTCAAGAACATTCATGTGGAAATCCTAAATTCTTTCATCATCATTCATCTTTAGGTTCTCAAATTTGTTAGTGAGAAGTTGAAGTCTTGACATCTTCACTTTGGATGTGCCTTCATGAGTTGTCTTGAGGATTTCCCAAGAATCTTTAGCTATAATACATGAATTTATTAACCTAAAAACATTATTTTCCACTCCATTTAATAGAGCATTCAAAGCTCTAGAATTTCCAAGAGCTAATTCATATTCCTCTTTAAACCAATCTTCTTCTGGCTTTAAAGACTCATTCTCATCTTTGCCTTTTACAACATGATGACTCCATTTTTTCAAAATAGCTTTCCAAGATTTGTTGTCCATGGATTTTAGAAAGGTTGTCATTCTAACCTTCCAATAGTCATAATTTTCACCATCTAATAGAGGTGTTCTATTGTTATACCCTCCTTCCTTATCCACAATATCAGAAATTATTCTCCCTGGAGCTCTCCCAAAACAGAACAAAGTGCTTGGTCTGATGCCAATTGAAATTCCAACACTTTAAAACAGATGTCAAGACTGATGTCCCAACACCAAAACACAATGTCGAGATAGATGTTATGACATCATCTGCTGACAGAAAACACTTTTACCAAAACAATAATTATGCAGAAGCAAATTGTAGAAGGTAAAAGAGACAATCAATTGTTAACCCAATTCAGTGTAACATCACCTACTATGGGGGCTACCAAGTGTCACTACCGCGAAAAAATATACATAAACAGAGTCACCATTGAACAATATTTATCCTAAATAAAGGAAAGGAAAACATAGAGAAAACCTAAGAAAGCGAAAGAACACGGTCTTGCGACCAAGAGAAGGGTACAGAAGTCGATTATGCAAGGGGAAAGTATTAGCATGCCTCATGTCCGTTGTACTCAACCAAATCAACTTTTGTTGTTCTAATCAAAGGGTGTGTTATATCTAAAGCTTATTTTCTAAGAGAATGCATGAGATAATTGATAAAGGAAAAACAAAAGGTTTTATTATTGTGTTTGTCTGAATTTTGCAACTCAGTGCCTTCGTATCCCGGAGGAATCAAAACATCACAGTCCTTCTAAAAAACTGCTGGTTTATTATGTAGCAATAGAAATGTTGAGACTAAGCCATTGGATTGACTTAACTCATACAGATCAAATAAAAAATTGCCACCGTGCTTTATTGTTTCCAAAGGAAATGAGAAAAGAGCGAATAAACCCAAAAAGAGGGAGAGGATCTAGGTACAAGGGTTGGTTATGCAAAGGGAATGTATTAGCACCCTAAACATCTATGGTACTCTGTAGGAACCTCTTTGAGAATATGTTTATTTTGGCTATAAAAGGTGTATACTAAAAAAAGATGGTGGAGATGAGAAAAGAAGTATTTTTTACAATTTTTGCACCTGTCGCGGCTGCGAACCTTTAGTGCCTACGTACCACCTTCCGTGTAATAGGGGATCAGGATACTCGTAGTTCACATTAAAAGTTTTAAAACACATGTATGTTAATTAATTTTAAAAGAAGAGACATCATCGTCATATCCGATTGGAAAACATACTCACTACCCACAATTATGAGAAAGGAGAATTTGCATGATCTCAAAATGGAGGATATAGCTTGAATTTTAAAATCAAAAAAGCCTCACTAAACACCCAAGTGGAAAATATCTCACTTCACTATATATCATAGAAGTATAATAGCTGACATCACTACAAGAATTGACAAGAGTCTAATCTTTTGAGAAAAGTTTTAAAGTAAAAAAGAGCCAAAGTGTCAAAATGGTTTGAATGAGGTTAATTGACTTTTAGTCTTGAGAAAAATGTTAAAGTATGATTAAATTGATTAATGTTTGATTAAGAAGAGATTTTTGAAAACGCATGGACCTAAGTCCAAGTTTATTATGAAAGTAGTTCAAGTTAGAAAACAAGAAGAGTTTTGAAAAGGAGGGAGAAGATTTTTGAAATTAAAGAAGATAGGAGGAGATGAAGGGACTATCCTAAAGCATAAAGTAAAATCCAAGGAAAAGAACAATCTAACCAACAAGAAGCCAACACTTGACATGAAGAAGTCAATGTAAAATTTCCATCCTTTGGATTAAAACCAAGCAAGCAAAAATACTAAACCTCTAAGGAACACCAAGCTTTAGATGAATTAAGTCTTCACAAAAATTGGGCAGAGTAACGGCTGTATACAGAGGAATTCTCAATCACAGACAAATCATAAAATAAGAATAACCTGCACACATAGAAAATCAACCCAATGCCTTGGAGTAAACCCCAAGAACTTCAGACATAATAACAACAGTGCAACAAGGTCCCCAAGTATCAAAGCTTCTAATCCTAAGTCTGAGAGATCCACAAATCCATAATGCTAAGGATAGTAACCAGATAGTCCAAGTAAACTTAAAGCTTTTAATGTTCAAATTGATTATTAAGTGTCTTCAAAAGAAAATAAAAACTCAAACGAACCAAGATAAAATGACATAAAAATAAATGCTCAAGTGAACAAAAGGAAAATAACATGAGATATAAATGCTAAAATAAATGGTACATAAAAGTAAAGGCACAAAATAAAAGCATAAAGTAAAGTTAATTGTTAGTGAATTAGAAGTTAGAAGTCTAGTATAAAAGGTTAGTTGAATGACCATCTTGAAGCTTGCTTTTGAAAACTCATTAGAAGATTGATAAAATCAAAGCCTCTTAACAACAAGTTTCATTTGCTTTTTGTCAAGTATATAATTAATTTCAAGTGCTCAACGCAACCACATATGACCAACGATGTTCAAATGATTCACTTAGACCAAAATTTATGAAGTTCATTAGAAGATTGATAGAATCAAAGTCTCCTAACAATGAACTTCAAAGTTATTGGATCAAATGTTTCAAATTAAACATACTTTGGCTTGCAAACATAGGTTTGGGCCACAAATGATCATTTTTCGAATCAGGACAAACTTAACGGTATGTTAAGCAATCGTAAGTAGACTAATGTAGAAGCCACACCTATTTTGAGGCCGGTCAATAGCAATCTATGTATCAAACATGTTAGAGAAATGATATGTAGATCATTCTCCAAAAACATGTAGCACAAGTAAAAACAAAAAAGGGATAAGATGAAGAGGGAGATGAATGATAGTGTAGCCAATGTATCAGATGAAATTAGAGTTTCAAATATCATCAAAATCATTCATCCATTTTGGTGGATTTGGTTTTTCAACCTATCAACACCCAAGATCCAATGAGGTTGAGGAACTTGTCCAAAAAAAATACTCAAGTGTCTCCAAATCAGGACCAATAAAAAAATATTTAATATAACACAAAATTTAAATGATTTAAAAAGAAAATAATTGGTAAAATACACAACATATACTAAAATACCAAATGAAAATCCTAAAAAAATATCAAAAGTCAAACATGAGTCAACAAGTTTTGAAATTTTTTTTAGAATTTTTTAAAGTAAGAAACTATTTTTAAAATATAAAGAAATAAGCAAAATAAACCAAAATTTGTGAAAAATAGTAAAATCAAAAATAAAAATAAAATGAGATCACCAATATTTGTCAAGAGGTCATTGGATCCTTCCATATTTATTTTAAGAATTTAAAAATCAAGAAAGGTATTTTTAAACAATTAAAACAAGTCAAATAAAGTTAAAAATCATAAAAAATACCAAATCAAAAATTAAAATTATGAAAAAATAAAAATCAGAAAGAGAAAAATCAAAAGTATTTTTGATAATTTTTCATAATTTTAGAAGTTGAAATGAATTTTTTATGAACTTTTGAAGTTTAAAACAATTAAATAAAAATCAGAAAATAAAAATAATATCAAAATAATGTGGTGCGTTGGATTCAACTCACTTATCCATCGTGTCATATCCAAAGGCGCTGAAGCTAGGATGTATGGTGTTCATCATTGAAACGCGCACATGTAACACAAAAAACTCCAACCAATCAGATTAAAACAAATGGCTTAAGATCATTGGTTGAAGAGTGACACGTAGGCCGTCTTCAACCTCCAACCATCTGTAAATAGGGCAAGGACGAGATTCTTTAAACGGAAACATTAGAAGCTCAGAGTGGTATCATTGGATTCGTCTCTTCTAGACGATCCTATCCTTACCCTCGCGAAAAATTTCTATAAAGTGTAGCTCACTCGATTTGAGATAAACCAGAGAGCTTTAAAAAATTTTGAAATCAAAAATAGATGCATCAAATGCATCAATTAATCAAAATTAAACCATCAACAAGCATCAATGAACATCATAAACTATTTCAGTAATTTGAGTTAGAAGAATTGATTCCTTAAACTACCTGAACGGAGTATGAAGATATTGCTCTAAAACTTGACTTGGCTAGCAAGATTTAGAGCACCTCAAGGCTTAATTCTTCTTCTATTAGCTTTAGTGAAGTTCAAGGATGAATAATAAACAAAGAAATTGGAGTCGGAAGGGAGAAAATTTTGATTTCAAAAACTCAGAAATATGAGCTATGGAGAGAGTTTCGCAGGATGATTTTGGTTGTTCAAGCTTGTCCAAATGAATGGAATAACATCCTCTATGAGAAGTCAATGATGATGAGAAATGAGAGGAATTGTGAGTAAATCGTGCAAACCAAGCCAGCTGTGATCATGCCAAACACATTTGGACAATTAGTTAAACATGTTTAGCAACTAAACTTTAAGTAATTCGACCTATAATCCAAGTTTACTCATGGTAAAAATTCTGAATCGAAGTAAAAAATAGATTCCATGGATCTAACTTCGACAATGCATAGCTCACTACTCAGAGACCTTTATGATGAAATCCTAGATATTTTAGAAATTTGAATGATAAATCTTGACAATATGCTTTGAAAGTTTTCATTTGGATGTTTGAGAAAAAAGTTATTCAACTTTGAAATGAAGAAAAACACACGAATTTTAGAACTTAGAAATATTTCTAAGTGTTGAGCTTCAAAATGACCTATAATGTTCTTCAAAATTACATGTCCTTCCATTCACAATTAGATCTTGATCCTTGAAGATAAAATGAAGTAAAACTATTAAATTGAATTATGGAACTGAGATCACACAAAAATCATAAAAATTGAAAGAGTTATGATCTTTGGAAGATGATGAACAAATTTGGGGAAATTCACAAAAGACCTATAATCTTTTCAATTCTTAAACAACTTTACAAGCATTTTCAAGTCTTGCATTTTGAAACAAAGTTGTAGTATACATACCAAAGATTATTATATAAAAATAATGAGTTCAAGGAGATAAAAGATGATCAAGTTATGATCCTTTGAAGTCAAACCCTAATATTCAAAGGCTTTTCAAAGGGACTTGTAATCTTCTTCAACCATTAGTGACCTTCCACTCAAAATTAGCCTTAAACCCTTGAAGAGAACTTGTTAAGGACCCTTTAAAGAGAATCATGGCTTTGGAATCAATCAAAAATCTCAAAAAAATGAGAAATATATGGTCCTTGGAAGGCAACAAACCCTAACTCAGAGAGTGTCAAAATGACTTGTAACCCCTTTCAACTTTTGATGACTTTCCTTGCACAATTGGATCTTTTCATTTGAAGAGAAGTTGTTGTAGATCATGCTAATAATCCATAGCAAAAAGAACCAACTTAAAATATTGAAAATTGAGAGAATTAGGCACCTGTGATCACTGAATCAAGCACTTTCTCAATTAGGTCAAACTTGTTGAATCAACCTTGAATCTTTTTGACCCTCTTTGCAAAATAGAGTATGATAAATCACATTAGTCCTTGAAATGATGCTATCTTGAAGCACACTCAAAGATGGAGCTTAAGTCTCAATGAAATTTGTTGAAGAAGGCATGGAAATAAATACATGAACCTATGAATCTTCTTGATGAATGCCACCACCAACCTAGAGGAAAACTTGACCTAAATAAAGGGAGAGACCTCTTTGAACCAAAAGCTTTGATATCATAGACATAGCCTTGAAGCTTAAGCTCTTACAATCCATTGAAGAACCATTTGACTGGGAATCATCCCTCAAAACTCTAGGTTAGATGGTGAGACAGATGTAGTTGTTTCATCACCTATAATATGAACATCCAAAGAAACATATATACATATTTTGATGTTAGTTAAAAATTAATCCTCCTAAAAAATACATATACAAGATACACAATTCGAGATGCTTGGTGATCCCTCAAGAGCAAACTTAAATATAGGATGAAGTAAAAAGGGAGAACCAACCCTAATGTGTGATCTTGATGTATTGATAATATGAGATGATGAGAGATTTTAGGGGCAAAAATTGGGGTATAGCAGCTGCCCTTATTTAAGTGTCTTCTATCCGTAGATACGAAGGTTAAAATCTTCGTCTCAACGTGATTGAAGATACTTAAATACAAAACAAACCCTATTTTTGGCCCTAAGATGCCATGCAATGCTTATGATTATGAATGCAAACGACCAACTCCAAAGGTTACACAGAACACCACTGGGGAAGCAGAAAATAAAACCAATGGACCAAACAGAGAGTTCGACCAGGAAGATAAATTGTTGGGGAACAACACGACTCTGGGGATGACCATAAATAAGCGAAACCAAAAATCACGATTGAAGAAACCAAATGCATAGTAAGATTTCAATGACGATTTTTTTTAGTAATGCAAGCAATAAGCCAACAAGGAGGTAACCACTAAAAACGAGTTACCGACTCGACTGAGGAAAGACACTTAACTTCGTTGGAGGAAAATCAACTTCGCTGGGGAAAAGAAGACTTAACTCTACTGGCATAAAGCCCAAAGAAGAGACAAAGTATCATCAACTCAACAAAATGAGGAGAAAATAATGGGTAACATCGACCGGTATATAACTATGAACTACCCACTCATAGAGGAGATAGCAAAAAGAGAGTAATGTCGACTCACAAGGGATCATAAACTAATAACCCGAAGGATACAAATAGAAATGGTAAGATAATACCGGCTCAGAGATAACTGTAAACATCAACCTCGAGACTAGTAAATGAATGATTAACATCAGTACTATGACTGGAAACAAATGTTTGACATCAGCGCTCATCGCTGGGAACAATTCAACTCTATTGGTGTAAAGTCCAACTAGGAGAAATGGATAAATGCAGACTAACAAATGATGGTGTACTACCAACTCAAGGATGAAGGTATAAAAAAAAGTAGAACAATAACAAGTTTCCCAAAATTCTGGTATTCCACCTAGAACGGGTCTCAACTTCTTCTTTAACCAAGGCATTGCACCTATAAAGGATAATAAACTGATGTAAGAATCTTTCAATGAAATGTCTTTGTCATATTGAAAAGACCAACCATTGATTGGAATACAGCCTCAACAACAAACTATCTCCCATAATCAAGAGACTACCATCCATCGGAGTAAAATGAATCTCAACAACAAACTATCTCCCATAATGAACAGACTACCATCCATCGGAGTACATATCAAACCTCAACAACGAACTATCTCCCATAACAAAGATACTACCATCCATCAGAGTAAATATATCCTCAACAACAAACTATCTCCCATAACAAAGAGACTACCATCCATCAGAGTGAAACCTCAAACACGAACTATCTCCCATAACGAAGAGACTACCATCCATCAAAGTAAAACCTCAACAACGAACTATCTCCCATAACAAAGAGACTACCATCCATTAGAGTAAAATGAATCTCAACAACAAACTATATCCCATAATAAAGAGACTACCATACATCAGAGTAAAACCTCAACAATGAACTATCACCCATAACGAAGAGACTACCATCCATCGAAGTAAAACCTAAACGACGAACTATCTCCCATAAAAAAGAGACTAACATCCATCGGAGTAAAAGCTCAACAATGAACTATCTTCCATAATGAAGATACTACCATCCATCAGAGTAAAATGAATCTCAATAATGAACTATCTCCCATAACGAAAAGACTACCATGCATCGGAGTAAAACCTCAAAAACAAACTATCTCCCATAATAAAGAGACTACCATCCATCGAAGTAAAACCTCAACAAAAAACTATCTCCCATAACAAAGAGACTACCATCCATCGAAGTAAAACCTCAACAATTAACTATCTCCCATAAGAAAGAGACTACCATCCATCGGAGTAAATGAATCTCAATAACAAACTATCTCCTATAACTAAGAGACTACCATCCACTGGAGTAAAACCTCAACAAAGAACTATCTCCCATAACAAAGAGACTACCATCCATCGGAGTAAAATGAATCTCAACAATGAACTATCTACCATTAAAAAGAGACTACCATCCATCAGAGTAAATATATCCTCAACAATGAACTATCTCCCATAGCAAAGAGACTACCATCCATCAGAGTAAAACCTCAACAACAAACTATCTCCCATAACAAAGAGACTACCATCCATCAGAGTAAAACCTCAACATCGAACTATCTCCCATAACAAAGTGACTACCATCCATCAAATTAAAATATCAATAACGAACTATCTCCCATAACAAAGAGACTACCATCCATCGAAGTAAAATGAATCTCGATAACGAACAATCTCCCATAACGAAGATACTACCATCCATCAGAGTAAAACCTCAATAACGAACTATCACCCATAATGAAGAGACTGCCATCCATCAGAGTAAAACCTTAACAACGAACTATCTCCCATAATAAAGAGACTACCATCCATTGGAGTAAAATGAATCTCAACAATGAACTATCTCCCATAACGAAGAAACTACCATCCATCGAAGTAAATATATCCTCAACAACGAACTATCTCCCATAACAAAGAGACTACCATCCATCAGAGTGAAACCTCAACAACGAACTATCTCCCAAAACGAAGAGACTACCATCCATCGGAGTAAAACATCAACTATCTCCCATAACAAAGAGACTATCATCCATTGGAGTAAAATGAATCTCAATAACAAACTATCTCCCATAACAAAGAGACTACCATACATCAGAGTAAATCCTTAACAACGAACTTTCTCCCATAATGAAGAGACTACCATCCATCGAAGTAAAACCTAAATGACGAAGTATCTCCCATAACAAAGAGACTACCATCCATCGAAGTAAAACCTCAACAATGTACTATCTCCCATAATGAAGATACTACCATCCATAAGAGTAAAAGGAATCTCAACAACGAACTATCTCCCGTAACGAAAAGACTACCATGCATCGGAGTAAAACCTCAATAATGAACTATCTCCTATAACGAAGAGACTACCATCCATCAGAGTAAAACCTCAACAATGAACTATCTCCCAACAAAGAGACTATCATCCATCGAAGTAAAACCTCAACAACAAACTATCTCCCATAACAAAGAGACTACCATCCATCAGAGTAAATGAATCTTAATAATGAACTATCTCCTATAACAAAGAGACTACCATCCATTGGAGTAAAACCTCAACAATGAACTATCTCCCATAACAAAGAGACTACCATCCCTCAGAGTAAAATGAATCTCAATAATGAACTATCTCCCATAACAAAGAGACTACCATCTATATAAGTAAATATATCCTCAACAACAAACTATCTCCCATAACAAAGAGATTACCATCAATCAGAGTAAAACCTCAACAACTAGCTATCTCTCATAACAAAGAGACTACCATCCAACAAAGTAAAACCTCAACAACAAATTATCTCCCATAACAAAGAGACTACCAACCATCGGAGTAAAAATATCAATAATGAACTATCTCCCATAAGAAAGAGACTACCATTCATCAGAGTAAAATGAATCTCAATAACAAACTATCTCCCATAACAAAGAGACTACCATCCATAAGAGTCAAACCTCAACAACGAACTATCTTCCATAACAAAGAGACTACCATCCATTGGAGTAAAACCTCAACAACAAACTATCTCCCATAACAAAGAGACTATCATCCATTGGAGTAAAATGAATCTCAACAACAAACTATCTCCCGTAACGAAGAGACTACCATCCATCAGAGTAAAATCTCAACAACGAACTATCTCCCATAACAAAGAGACTACCATCCATCAGAGTAAAACCTCAATAACAAACTATCTCCCATAACAAAGAGACTACCATCTATCAGAGTAAAACCTCAACAACGGACTATCTCACATAACAAAGAGACTACTATCTATCAGAGTAAAACCTCAAGACTGAACTATCTCCCATAATAAAGAGACTACCATCCATCAGAGTATATATATCCTCAACAACAAACTATCTCCCATAACAAAGAGACTACCATACATCAGAGTAAAATGAATCTCAACAATGAATTATCTCCCATAATAAAGAGACTACCATCCATCAGAGTAAAACCATCTTCTCTGGCATTAACAGATTTACTGGGGAAGCACATATTGCTAAAATAAAGAGACTGCCACTTGCTGTCATAAAAAGGATTGTGATAACATTGCTGGGGAATAAATCTTGATTTCGTGGGGAAATACCAACCTATTCATGCTAAGGGGATAAAGTTTTCACGTGCAAAATAAATAAACATTCTCAATCCAGGGATCACAGCCTATAGGGATCAAAATAATATTGCTGTCGGGACCAAAAATTCAAATCTAGAACAAACCAGAGTGAAACAGTCAACCAAGACGCCATTGAATGAGGAATAAACTCAAATGGGAATCAAATTCCATCCAAATAGTGAGTTGGGTAGGAAGGCTAAAGCAAAATTCTTCCACGAGGGATAACTCAGTGGGGAAATTGAAAGGATATACACTTTCTGCTAAAGTTGACAATCTATTGGAGAGAGGATAAGATAACTCTGCAAAGAGGATAATATGCCAACAAAACATTAACAAATGCAATTGAGCAATGAATTTTAATTCAGCTATGCATGATGTATGAATGCTATCATGTATATGCTGAGAAACATACATACTGCACTGAGGATAACCAGACAAAACCAACTCGGGTAAGGATAACACTCGTCTAAATCACATCTAGGATGAAGATTCCATAAGAGAGTAAGCACCAACTGAGGAAACAAAATCCCACTTCAACGCTTAACTTCACTGGAAAGAAACATGGCTTGAAAATAATCAAAACACAATATGATAGCGATAAAAAAATACAGTCGCAAGGATATAATAAACTCCTTCAAGCTTCACCAGGGAATATCATACAGACTTCAATGGGGAATATAATGCCATATCATCTACACTTCAACTATGGATTCCGTACTGACTTCACTAGGGAAGATGAAACCACGCACACCGAGGAGAGCCCAAATACATTCTTCAATATCGAGTAATGGTTGCGCAAACTTCTCTGGGGAAAATTTACGAAACTTCACGAGAACAACAACTTTAGAGGGAAGCATCATCTTCGACTCATCCAGAGAAGTTAAGAAGTTAACACCACAACAAGAAATCAAAATTATGGGGATTTTAAATCAAACTCAACACTTGGCGAGAGAAAACCCAAAAATTTTATAGCTGTCTCAACACTTCTTAGAAAATGATATTGCTTTTGTCTGGCTACTTGAGGAGCACACAACAATAACAATGTCATAACTGGAGAGAGTTAATGCTCTGCAAGAGATTCTACATCAATTCTCAATACACAAAGGGAGGAAGAAACCCATTAAATGAGAAAAGGCTTCATAACTTTACAATCTCAATTACAACCTAGCTGAGGAAAGAATCACACTCAGCTAGAGAAATATGCATCAAGACTTGTTTGGGGAATATGGGATAAAGGTATCGAACCACCCAAACCTAAAACTGTATAACAACTTGGAGAAAATCTGAATCAAGACTTAACTGGGGAAAAAAAAGGGATCACAAACCCAACACCACACCATAATAAATTGGTATGAAATCCAACTATCCAAGAAAACAATCACATGTAGACTATGCGCATATCAACAAGAGTAACCCATCATACTTCTTGGGGAATCTTTTCAAAAATTCAGAGTTCGTCCATCCTTGAAACCACTACTTTTGTCCCACTTGAATCACATAATTGAAGTAACAAGTAATTAGCAAATTATTTTCAAAAACATGTTTTTATTATTAAGTCTTTTTGTTTTGAAAATTACTATAAATAATAAATGAAATTTTTATAAACAGAATGAAATAAGAACTATAAAGAATTGGATAAAGGATCAAACTTTATTAGTAGAATGGTAGTCTGCAAATTGCGTGACTCCATGGATGATTATAAAGTTTTGGAAAATGGTAAATACATGGAAAAGGTACATTGAAATACAATGACCACTATTATTCCTAACAACTTTGAACTCCTGAGCATACGCTTCAGTTGAAGTGTGATGAAAATTCGAGAAGATTGTTGCTTCAATGATCAAGTCTTGTCTGACGCACTTACTTGCCAGGAAATCCCTAACTTTTGCCTAGGTTTCCCTTGCGGGTTTTCAACCTACCAGGAAAATTTATTCTGTTTATGTCTCTAACTTTTTCCTAGACTACCCTTTTGGGTTTTCAGACTACCGAGATGCTTACTCTTGCCTAAGCTTCCCTTTCGGGTTTTCAACTTAGCGAGCTGTTCTTTTATTTCTTTAGGCGAAGTATTTCTTGACTGCATCAACATTCATGGGACGTGGGAACTCCTCACCATCCATATTTTCAAGAATCAATACACCATCAGAGAAGGCTTTCTTGAAAAAATATGGGCCCTTCATAATTAGGAGTCCACTTGCCCCTAAAATCAGCGTTAAAAGACATGATCTTTCTGAGCACGAGGTTGCCTTCTCTGAATTCATGAGGCTTGAACTTCTTATCAAAAGCTTTATTCATTCTTTTCTGATATAACTGACCATGACACAAGGTTGTCATTCACTTTTATTCAATTAAATTCAACTGATCAAACCTGTTCTGGACCCATTCAGCCTCTGACAACTTGGTTTTCATTATTACACGCAAAGAGGGAATCTCAACCTCAATGGGGAGCACTGCCTCTATACCATACATAAGAGAGAACAGGGTTGCCCCTGTTGAAGTGCAGACAGATGTACGATACCATGCAAAGCAAAAGGGAGCATCTCATGCCAATGCTTATAGGTAACAACCATCTTCTGGATAATCTTCTTAATGTTTTTATTAGCAGCTTCAACAACCCCATTCATCTTAGGCATGTAAGGAGATGAATTGTGATGGATAATATTTAATTCTTCACAAAGTTCTGTCATAATCTTTTATTCAAATTTGAGCTGTTATCAGTGATAATCCTACTTGACACACCATACCAATATATAAGACTGTTCTTGATAAAGCGTACTACCACCTGCTTGGTGACATTAGCATAATAAGCTACTTCCATCCACTTGGTGAAGTAGTCAATTGCCACTAAGATGAAACGATGTCCATTCGACGCCTTGGGTTCAATAATTCCAATCATATCAATACCCCACATAGAAAAAGGCCATGGGGAAGAAATAACATTGAGAAGCATTGGAGGCACATGAATCTTGTCAGCATAAATCTGAAATTTATGGAACTTCTTCACAAATTTGTAACACTCAGATTCCATTGTAAACCAATAGTAACTTTCCCTAAGAAACTTCTTTGCCATCGAATGTCCATTGGCATGGGTACCAAAGGAACCTTCATGGATCTCATGCATCAACATGTCTGCTTCGTGTCTATCCATGCATCTGAGCAAGACCATGTCATAATTTCTCTTGTATAACACATCTCCATTGAGGAAAAAGCTACCTGTCAACCTTCTCAATGTCTTTCTATCTTTGTTCGATGCACCAACCAGGTATTCTTGAGTCTGGAGGAAATGTTTGATATCATAATACCAAGGTTTTTCATCTAATGTCCCCTCTGTAGCAAACACACGAGTTGGTCTATTAAGAAGTCAAATTGTAATCCGAGGTATATCATTCCAAGCATTCACTTGGTACATAAAAGCCAAAGTGGCTAAAGCATCTGCCATCTAATTCTCATCTCTGGGAATATGATGGAATTCAATTTTTTTGAAGAAAGGTAATAATCTTCTTGCATAATCTTTATAGGGAATTAATCCAATGTGATGAGTCTCCCATTCTCCTTTGATATGATTTATTACCAAAGCTGAATCACCATATACATCAAGAATTTTGATTCTGAGATCTATAGCCTGTTCAAGACCCAGGATACAAGCTCCATACCCCGCCATGTTATTGGTATAATAAAATGTTAACCTTACAATAAAAGGGATATGTGACCCATGGGGGGTGATAATCACGACACCAATTCCTCTTCCATAAGCATTTACAGCTCCATCAAACACCATACCCCATCGGGATTCAAGATCAAGACCCTCCTTAGGCAAAGGTTCATCACAATCTTTAACTTTCAAATACATCACATCCTCATCAGGGAAATCATATTTAACATATTAATAACCATCAACTGGTTGGTGAGCATGGTACTCCACCAATACACTGCCTTTAATAGCCTTCTAAGCACGGTATTTAATATCATATTCAGACAACAACATCTTCCAACGAGCAATTCTTCCAGTAAGAGAAGGCTTTTAAAAAATATACTTAATTGGATCCATTTTGGAAATCAACCAAGTAGTATGATTCAACATATATTGACGCAATGGATTTGCCGCCCAGGCCAAAACACAACATGTTTTCTCTCCCATAGAATACCTCATAGACAGTGAACTTCTTTCTCAAATAATAAATGGCATATTCTTTTCTTCCTGTCTCATCTTGTTGTCCCAAAATACAACCCATAGAGTTATCCAACATAGCCAGATACATAATCAATGGTCTTCCTTCAACCGGAGGGAGCAAGATAGGAGGCTCAAGCAGATACTCTTTAATTATTTCAAATTCCCTTTGGAAATCATCCATCCATACACAACCTTGATCTTTCTTTAACAACTTGAATATTGGTTCACATGTTGCAGTCATATGGGAAATAAATCTAGAAATGTAATTAAAACGTCCAAGGAAGCCTCTAACTTGCTTTTCAGTTCTTGGGGTGGGCATTTCTTGAATTGACTTAACTTTATCAGGATCAACTTCAATTCCTTTTTGGCTGACAATGAAACCTAGCAACTTTCCTGAGCGAACACCAAAAGTACACTTATTTGGATTTAAGTGGAGATGATACTTCCTTAAATGCTGAAACAAATTCAAGAAGTCTTCCATATGCCCTTCCTCAGTATGAGATTTGGCGATCATATCATCAAAATATACTTAGATTTACTTATGCATCTGATCATAAAATAGGGTTATCATAGCCCTCAGGTACGTTTCACCAGTGTTCTTCATCCTGAAAGGCATCACTCTATAACAAAATGTTCCCCAAGGTGTGATAAACATTGTTTTTTTCATGTCCTCAGGAGCCATCCTAATTTAATTGTACCCAGAAAATCCGTCCATGAATGAGAGCACTTTGAATTTTGTTGTACTATCAACCAACATATCAATATGTGGCAATGGGAAATCATCTTTTGGACTTGCTTTATTTAAATCTCTATAATCAACGCACATGCAGACTTTTCCGTCTTTTTTTGGTACTGGAACAATATTGGCAATCCACTGACGGTACACTGATGTCACAAGAAATCCAACATAAATCTGTTTCAAAACCTCTTCTTTAATCTTCATTGCCATGTCAGGATGAGTTCTTTTCAACTTCTGCTTGATTGGTGAACATCCTGGCTTTAACGACAAATAATGTTCCACAACATCAGTGTCCAAACCAGGCATGTCTTGGTAAGACCAAGCAAAGATACCCACATACTCTTTCAATAACTCAATCAACCTTCTCTTCACATCGGGATGAAGCAGTTCCCCAATCTTGACTTCTTTTGGACCTTCCTATGAACCCAAGTTAATCGTCTCCAACGGATCTTTATACGGCTGAATGATATTTTCCTCACGCTTAAGCAACCGTGAAACCTCTTCTGGGATTTCATCATATTCTTCTTCTTCAGCCACATACACATGATATTTAAAGTTGGGAGATGGTGCAGGGTCATTTCATTTAACAAGTTTTTTAATTAATCTGCACATATGATTTATTATTGATTTTAGAAACTGACACATGTAACAAGTGATTGTGCATATTTATTTATAATTATTATTTATTTCGAAAGGTTTTTTCTGATTACCATTTTCCAAGAAAAAACAGAAAATAAAGACACAATTTAGAAACCATTTTCCAAGAAAAAAAGAAAATAAAAACACAATTTAGAAATAAAAAACAACTTTTATTAATGATCTTAAAATTCAAAACAAAAGACACGCCCATACAACATCTCTTTCACCTTGGGCAGAGTGAAAGACTTTTGAAAAGACAAACAAAAAACAAATTACTTTGAAATGTGAATGTGTTGTACCCCAAAATTTACCCTCTCATTTTATTTCAAGATCTTCTCTTAAATGGGTGGTTGCAAACATTTTCTTGAGGAAAGTAAAATTTGAAGATGAACGAAATATCCTTCGATTGGAACATCAGAGCTTCCTTCGATTGGAACATCAGAGCTTCCTTCCACAGGAACATCATGGCTTCCTTTGATTGGAACATCAAAGCTTCGTTCAATTGGAACAACATAGCTTCCTTCGATTGGAACATCAGAGCTTCTTTCGATTGGAACATCAGAGCTTCCTTCGATTGGAACATCAGATCTTCCTTCGATTGGAACATCAGAGCTTCCTCCGATTGGAACATCAAAGCTTCCTTCGATTGGAACATCAGAGCTTCCTTCGATTGGAACATCAGAGTTTCCTTCGATTGGAACATCAGAGTTTCCTTCAATGGGAACAACAGAGCTTTTTTCGATTGGAACATTAGGGTGTCTTCGATTGGAACTTCAGGGTGTCCTTCGATTAGAATATTAGAGGGTCTTTCGACTGGAACATCAGAATTTCCTTCGATTGGCATATCAGTGCATATGTGTCTTAATCTAAAATGCTCTGATGAAGGAAGTTCTGAATACTTCGAATCAGAACTTAGAATCATCACAAGAGCAAGGGATGATCGAAGGGGCTCTGAAGAGGGAAATTCTGAATATTTTCAAATTCGAACAAGGTGCCAAATTGACATGTCCAAGTTCATTCAGAACCCCGGAATGGCATGAAATATCTCAAAATGGAAATATTTTAATTTGTATGATTATATTTTCAAAGCCTTGTTAATGGCTGGTCTTTAATGCCATGTTTACTTGTCTCCTCCACCATCTATAAATACAAGATGTCAAACACAAATCTGGGAGAGACACGTATGCATACTGTATCACAGGATCACACATTCTACACGAAGAGATTATCCATACACGCTTCCTTAGAAAGCACATCAAAAATCTCAAAACACCAAATTCAAAAGCCTCCCAATCGAAACACCTTTTGTAGGTCCCCTCTCAAGGAGTCCACACCAACTCTTAAACAAACTGTTAGAACATAGTTTAATTCTACAACCCTTAATTAGAGTTTTGATGATAAAAAACACAAAGAACAAATATGCACTCTAAATTTGTGTTATTTTGTATGCAGAAGTTCTGACCAAATCAGCATCAGAAGTTAAGCTATATAAGCTTTCAAGCTGAGGTAATCAGAATTTACGCTGAAGAATGATGATCAGAACCTGCGCTGAAGTGAAGAATACTCTGATTCTGAACAGAAGTTTCATATACCATAAGATCCTCACATCTCTGAGTCATCAATGTTCTGAAGCATTTGCAGCATGCAAGATTCTAAGATTCTGAAGCATTACTATTCAATCAAGACATCATCACATGCAACAGCTTCATTCAGACAAGAATCTTCTCAATATGGAAACAACATTGAATGTCCATTATCACGCTTTATGTTGGACAAGATTTCTATGCCTATATAAACAAGCTAAGAGGACAAATCATTTACGATTTTGAACATGACTGCAACATATCTCTAAAAACACTGCAAGCTTACATATTCTTTTCTATGCTCAAATTTGTGTAAAATATCACAATTGTGATACTGTTTTTGTAAGGAAAAACAACCATACACAGAATACTCTTTTATCTTGATTAAGCTAGTTTTCCTTGAGATTAAACGGGTTGTGGTTGTACTCAAGAAGACTTTGGCAGTTGTCAAAGTAGTGATTGTAATCAGTTTTTGATTAGTGAATTAAGTCCTCGTTGGAGAGAGGCGAAATCACCTTGACAGGTGGACTGGAGTAGTTTGAGATCAAACTAACCAGGATAAAAATATCGTGTCTACTGTGCTTTTGATTTTAAGTTTTCAATTCAACCCCCCTTCTTGTGTTTTTCACTTCTTTAATTGGCATCAGAGCGTCTGGTTCCGAGTTCACACACTTAACTGTGTCAGTACAAGATCCAAGCTTTAGAAAAACACTATGGTGGGACCAAGCCAAAATATCAGCAATGACTATCATGAGGACAAGGACAGAATCAGTGGCAAACCTCCAGTCTTTGATGGAGAAAATTTTGACTACTGGAAAGACAGAATTGAGAGCTTTTTTCTGGCCCATGATGCTGATCTATGGGACATGGTAATTGATGGATACACACATCCAGTGGATGAAAATGGTCAAAAGATAGACAAAAAAAGGATGTCTGACCAACAAAAACGTGATTTTAGAAACCATCATAAAGCCAAAACAATACTTCTCAGTGCTATCTCATACTCAGAATATGAGAAAATTTCAAACAGAGAGACAGCCAAAAACATGTTTGACTCTCTGAGAATAACGCATGAAGGCAACATACAAGTCAAAGAAACCAAGGCCCCTGCGCTCATTCAGAAATATGAAGCATTCAAGATGGAAGTTAGTGAATCTATAGAAGCAATGTTCTCAAGATTCCATATTCTTGTTGCTGGGCTGAAGGTTCTTGACAAAGGATATTCTACTGTTGATCACGTAAAGAAGATCATCAGAAGTCTACCAAAGCAATGGAGGCCAATGGTCACAACACTTAAGCTAGCTAAAGATCTCAACAAGATATCTCTGGAGGAACTTGTCAGCTCCCTCAGAAGTCACGAGATAGAGCTAGAAGAAGATGAGCCTCAAAAGCAAGGTAAGCCACTAGCATTAAAATCTAACAAAAAATCTGATTCTAAGGTTTTGCAGGCTATGGAAGAAACCTCTGATGGATCCTCATCAGAAGAAGATGAATTGTCTCTCCTCTCTAGAAGGGTCAATCAACTGTGGAAGCAGAGACAAAGGAAATTCAGAAACCCTAGAAGATCAGAGAATCAACATGAATCCTCCTCCAGATACAGAAAGTCTGAGTCCTCCTCTGGACACAGAAGATCTGAAGGTTCTTCAAGACACAGAAAGTCAAATAACAAGGACATCATCTGCTATGAGTGTAATGAGCAAGGGTACTACAAAAGTGACTGTCCAAGGCTTCAGAAGGAGAAGCCCAAAAATAAGTTCTTCAAGGAGAAGAAGAAAAGCCTCATGGCAACATGGGATGATTCAGACACTTCTGATGCTGACTCAGAGTCAGATGATGAAAGAGCAAACATAACTCTCATGGAAAACGTGTCAGAAGATAGTGAAGCTTCTGGTTCGGACTCAGAATCAGACACAGAAAGGTATTCCCTGATTTCACTATTAATTTTACTAAGGCTGAACTTGCAGAAAGTATGAATGAAATTCTGGAAAGGTATCAGCAAATCAGAGTCAAATTCAAGAACCTGAAAAGGGATCTTGTCTCTGACTCTGAAAAGACTGAGAGTCTTAGATTAGAGAATTCTGAGTTAAAAGAAAAGATTTCAAAATTAGAAAATGATTTACAAAACTCTCAGAAAGAAATAATCTCAGAGACTCACAGTAATGCTGATGAGATCATCAAAGAGTATGATCAAAACTTTCAGAAGTTTCTGGCTAAAAACATAGATAGAAGCAAGATGGCTTCAATAATCTATGGAGTTAGCAGAAATGGAAGAAAAGGAATAGGATACCAAGGTAAAGTATCTACGCCTAAGAAAGTCATGGACCTTGTCATAAAACACACACCACCAAAATCACACTTGACATATGGGCACACACATGACCTAAAATACACTAGTAATGATTACTCTGTCAAACCAAAATTCAACCAGAATTTTGGTAAAACTAACAAACCAGAACCCAAGAAGATATGGGTACCTAAGGACAAAATTATATATGTAGCAGATATCTTTAGCAGCAAGGCTAAAACACCAGTCATGGTACCTGGACTCTGGATGCTCTCGACACATGACGGGAAGAAAGCATATGTTCCAAAGCTTGGAACTTAAACCTGGAGGCTACGTGGGCTTTGGAGGCAACCAAAGAGGGAATATCATTGGCTCTGGAACAATAGGTAATGGAAATCTTCCTTCTACAAATAATGTGCTCTTAGTTGATGGATTAATGCATAACCTATTATCCATAAGTCAATTAAGTGATAACAGTTATGATATAATCTTTAATCAAAATTCATGCAAAGCTATTAGTCAGAAAGATGGAACTATCCTTTTTAATGGAAAGAGGAAAAACAACATTTATAAGATAAAACTTTATGAACTAAAGAGTCAGAATGTAAAATGTCTTCTCTCTATTAACAACGAGCAATGGGTCTGGCACAGAAGATTGGGGCATGTTAGTATGAGAAGAATATCTCAGATTAACAAACTCAATCTGGTCAGAGGACTTCCTAATCTGAAATTCAGTTCAGATGCTTTGTGTGAAGCATGTCAGAAAGGAAAATTTGCAAAACCTGCTTTTAAATATAAAAATGTTGTTTCCACCTCTAAGCTATTAGAACTTCTGCACATAGAGTTATTTGGACTAGTAAAAACTGTGTCTGTTAGTGGCAAGAAGTATGGGTTAGTGATCGTAGATGACTATAGCAGATGGACATGGGTAAAGTTCTTAAGACACAAGGACGAGTCACATTCTGTGTTCGTTGCATTCTGTAACCAAGTTCAGAATGAAAAGGATCTTAGAATTGTCAAAGTCAGAAGTGATCATGGTGGAGAATTTGAAAATAAAAATTTTGAAACATTTTTTAATGAAAAAGGCATCTTGCATGACTTCTCTTATCCTAGAACTCCCCAACAAAATGGAGTTGTAGAACGAAATAACAGAACTCTGCAAGAAATGGCCAGAACCATGATCAATGAGACTAACAATGCTAAGATCTTCTGGGCAGAAGCAATTAACACAACGTGTTACATTCAGAATAGAATCTCTATAAGACCTATTCTGGAAAAGACTCCATATGAATTATGGAAGAATAGAAAGCCCAACATTTCTTATTTCCATCCTTTTGGATGCACCTGTTTTATTTTGAATACTAAAGATTATCTGAACAATTTTGACTCTAAAGCACAAGAGTGTATTATGTTAGGATACTCTGAACGCTCAAGAGGGTACAAAGTATACAATACAGAAACACAGATTGTTGAAGAGTCAATCAGTGTTATATTTGATGATAAGCTTGACCCTCAAAAGTCAAAGTAGAATGAATTCTTTGCAGATATAGAAGTTGAATTCATAGGTACTGAAGATAACTCATCAGAAGTTCTCAACAGAGACGCTCCAACAACTTCAAAAAGAAATGTTACAAGTGATCCAATACCTTCTGTTGATCAAATCCAGAAAAGGTTATCCAGAAGCAGCATAGCTCACCCAGAAGATAAGATCCTGGGAAAGAAGGATGATCCAATCAGAACAAGATCAACATTCAGAAACTCTAAAGAATCCCTCATGGGACTGGTCTCTCTGATTGAACCAACAACAATTGATGAAGCTCTTCTGGACAATAACCGGATTCTGGAAATGAAGGAGGAATTAAATCAGTTCACCAGAAATGACGTATGGGATCTGGTTCCCTAACCAAAAGGATTCAACGTCATTGGAACAAAGTGGGTGTTCAAAAACAAATTGAACTAGCAAGGAGAAGTCATCAAAAATAAAGCACGATTGGTGGCACAAGGTTATAATCAGCAAGAGGGGATAGACTATACAGAAACCTTTGCTCCAGTCGCCAGGTTAGAATCTATCAGACTCTTAATCTCATTTTCTGTAAACAATGGCATCACTCTGTATCAGATGGATGTCAAAAGTGCATTCCTAAATGGCTACATAGATGAAGAGGTTTACGTGCACCAACCCCCTGGGTTTAAGAATTCCAAACACCCAGAATATGTTTTAAAACTAAAGAAGTCACTCTATTGTCTAAAACAAGCTCCCAGAGCTTGGTATGAAAGACTAAGTAACTTCCTGTTAGAAAAGGAATTCATCAGAGGGAAAGTGGACAAAACCTTGTTCTGTAATACATTTAAGAGTGACATTTTAGTTTGTCAGATTTATGTAGATGATGTCATTTTTTAATCCACTAAACCTTCTATGGGAAGAGAATTTGCTAAGTGCACGCAGGCAGAGTTTGAGATGAGCTTAATAGGGGAACTCAAATTCTTTCTGGGCATTCAGATAAACCAAACTCCAGAAGGAACTTACATTCATCAGAGCAAATATGTCAGAGAACTTCTGAAGAAATTTGACCTCTCAGAATGTAAGCCCTCAAAGACTCCAATGCATCCCACGTGCATTCTGGAAAAGGAAGAGGTAAGTAAAAAGGTAGAACAGAAAATCTACAGAGGTATGATTGGCTCCCTCCTTTATCTGACGGCTTCAAGGCCTGATATTTTATTCAGTGTTTGCTTATGTGCAAGATTCCAATCAGATCCTAGAGAATCTCACTTAACAACAGTTAAGCGAATTTTCAAGTATCTGAAAGGTACTACTAATCTGGGTTTGTTTTATAGAAAATCCAATGAATACAGCTTAGTAGGATATTGTGATGCTGAATTTGCTGGAGACAGAGTAGAGCGTAAAAGCACTTCTGGAAGCTGCCATTTTCTGGGAGATAATCTGATCTCATGGACCAGCAAGAGACAATCCACAATAGCATTGTCAACAGCAGAAGCTGAATACATAGCAGCTACTGGATGTAGCACTCAAATGCTCTGGATGAAAAGTCAACTTGAAGACTTCAACATATTTGAGAGTAACATTCCTATCTTCTGTGATAACACTTCTTCCATATGTCTCAGTAGAAATCCCATTTTGCATTCTAGGGCTAAGCATATAGAAATAAAACATCACTTTATTAGGGACTATATTCAGAAAGGAATTCTTACATTAAAATTTATTGACACAGGCCATCAATGGGCTGATGTGTTTACAAAACCCCTTTCTGAAGATAGATTCAATATCATTCTGAAACATCTCAGCATGAAGTTATACCCAGAATAAATTGTTTTATTTGCATATCTTAACCCTCAGAACTTTATTGTTTTCTGTGAACATCTGATCAACTTGTCTTCAGAAGTTAGAAGTATAGTTGCCTCAGAATCTATCTATGAAGATCTGAACGTTTTATTTCAAGGATAGAGGCGTGCAGTTCACATCATCAAACATATGTCATCCTCTCACAAGCTACCTGTGATCGGTGGGAATAGAGAACTGACTGTTTTGGAATGCTGGTTCGCGTTTGCGTTTGTTTTCGCAAAATGTCGCGGTAAGCAAGAGTCACCACCGTCTTTTATTTTATCCAACAAGGAAAGGACAAAAGCACAGAAAAATTCCTTTTCGAGATGTTTCTCGGGTTCGGGAGGTAGATTATAGAAAGGGGAGGTGTTAGCACCCTTTCTATCCGTGGTTATCCACGGGCTCTTAGGTACTTGCTCACTATGTTTTCAAAAATTTGCTTTTCTTTGTGTTTGTGGGTTTGAAAAGAGTTTTTTATTTGGAAGAGAGTGTAAGTGCGAAAAGTTTTATTTTTGTTTTCAAAAGAGCAAGTACTTAAGAACATCTACCTACTCAAAAAGGAATTAAACTGTGCTAACGTCCTTTAGACAATGCTATCCCACTATTGAGGAGTAGGTAGCATCGTCGTTGGAGTTTTTGGGTCAATTCGATTTAAGGGACGTGTGGTCACTAAAGCAATGTTAGAACGCTTTAGCGGTAACCCTAGTGTCTTAGATCATTTTTATCGAGGCAACCATTTCGAGGCAACTTTGATCTCTGGACAGGAGGGCGACCTCTAATACTTCCTATACTTAATGACCACGTTCGAGGCAACCAAGTGAGGTGTACCCTAAGAGTGGCATGTGCGAGTGTGTCAATTTTCAGTTTATATTATCTTTGTACATGTTATGGTGAGCTACAGTTGATTTTAATTTAAAGGTTAATCTTGTCATGCAATCCTAGTTAGCATACATCTAAACAGTTAATATATGTACAGGAATTTAAAGTGCGGGAATTGTAAATCCTACTCTATTACAAGGCTTCGGGGAGGGGGATTATTTACATGTCCAAAATTGGGGGAATAAAGCAATAAAGTGTAAAAGTCTTAGTTAAGCTATTACAAACCAGTAGGCAGTTACAATAAAATAAACGCGTGCGAATCTGAAAATAACCTCTAAAAATCCTAAGAATAAAATCATTTTGTTGTTTTATTTTATTTTGGGAAAAATGATCTAAATCTACTTAATTTTAGTTTTTTGAGAAAATGTTAAGATAATTAAATGATTAATTAACAAAGTTAATTTAATAGAAAAACTAGCCTAATGTTTTTGTGGTTTTCTTTTTAATTGATTTTATGTTGATAAAAAAAAGAAATAAAATGGTCAAAACAAAAATGAAATCGAAGGAACAAGCAGTAAATCAAAAAAGGTATCATTCTGGAGGCCTGGATCGAAAGAGGTGTGGACTGTCTTTCGATCCAGTGAAGAGGCTTGATCGAAGGTGTCTGAGGGGCTGCACTTTGGGGGTGTTCGATCTGGATATGTCATCCTTCGATCTGGGAACCATGGATCCAGTTCGAAGCTAAGCTGCTAAGCTTCGAAGCTCTGAACAAAATTCAGAGAATATATTTCCTACAAAATGAGACAAATGTTAAAGGTCCAGGGGGGACTTTACCCCCCCTGATTCGAATCTCTCCCCAATTCAGATCCTTCCTCAATTTGAACCTACTGAATCTGGGTCTGGGTTTGTTTTAATTTGTCACAGCCAAGATCATGGATTTCAAATGTAACCTGCTTTGAAAGAAACTTTATCCATGGGGGGTTCAAACGTATGAACACTCCAGCTTATACATGCTTTGTTAAATCACTCACAAGTAATTACAAAATAAAAACTATGAATATGCAATTATGAGTAATTTTAAGATTAAGTGAGATTGAACATTATACCACTGGAGGCGCCTGGATTTGGACGGAAGGTGCCTGCAATGGAGTCTAGACTTTCATGGGGCAGGCTGGTGCTTTTGCAAGGCAAGGTATGTGTGGCCGTCTTTGTGGGTTTTTCGTTTCTGCAGAGCTTTTGTGTGTTTCTTTTTGTTTCTGCAGAGTTTTCTTTTCCTTCTTTCGTTCTGTTCTCCCTTCTGTCCGTTCCTGGCACTGTATGTTGGCCCTTGTATTTATAGGAGTTTAATGGTCTAGTAACAGCAAGAGACAACCAATTAAACATGCCTTTAAACCATGAGACAAGAATCAGTCATATTAAAAGATTTCCTTTTTTGAAATATTCATGTCTCTTTGGAATCTTGAATGAACCTGGACACTTTTGATTTTCGAATGCCTCCAGGCCATGCTCTTAGATTGGTCTTGAGTTGCCTCATTCGAATGGACTTCTTATGTGCCCTTCGAATGGGCCTTCTGAATGCTTCGACTGTTTGATTTTGAAAAGAATCACTCTGGTCGAATCAGCTCTTGTGGAGTTAGGAACAGAAAAGGCAAGAATCTGGCCTTTAACTCAGGAATTGAATCCACAATCAGCATTTAATTATTTCTATATTTGTAATGGACACATGCCATTGTGAACTTTGGGTGAACCTGGACAGGTTAGGATATGTGTTTTTGCTTAGTCATGCCAGCCTACTTCATTCCTTCGAATCTGCCTTCTTTGCCAGCTTCAAAGTCCAATTCGAATCTATTCAGAACATTCCCTATTAGACAACTTCGACCAGCCCTTAGCCTTGTGATGAGTCTAAGTTCTGATTCGAAGTGTCCATAACTTCCTTCATCAGAGCAT
This sequence comes from Vicia faba, assembly GCA_948472305.1. NCBI lineage: Eukaryota > Viridiplantae > Streptophyta > Magnoliopsida > Fabales > Fabaceae > Vicia > Vicia faba. The sequence continues at coordinate 1,070,019,645 of OX451741.1, read as the reverse complement.
CTTAGATTAAGAGAAACTCTGCACTGAAATGCCATTCGAAGGTCATTTCGTTCTGATGTTCTGATTGAGGTAAAATATGAAGTTCCAGTCGAAGGACCCTCCGAAGTACTAGTCGAAGCATTGTGAAATTGACTTGATCGAAGGGGTCCAGCGCTCAATCGAAGACTTGCAGACCAAAGCTTGATCGAAGGGTTCCAAACACCTAATCGAAGCTTACTAATCAAAGCCTGATCGAAGAGTGCCAAATGCCCAATCGAAGACTGGTGAACCAAAACCTGATCGAAGAGTGCCAAATGCCCAATCGAAGACAGGTGAACCAAAACCTGATCGAAGAGTGCGAAATGCCCAATCGAAGACTGGTGAACCAAGCCTGATCAAAGGATTTTGGATGCCCAATCGAAGACTTTTCCCAGATGCCAATCGAAAGACACTTTGTTCATCTTCAAAAAACTTTATTTTCCTTAGGAAAGGGTTTGTGACCAACCATGTAAGGGGAGACCTTTGAAAACATGAGAGGGCAAATTTTGGGGTACAACAGTTGTCCCTGTTCAATTTTCTTAAACTTGAGGATATAGATTGGCTTTCGAGCCTTTCGTGATCCGAAGGTGGAAGATAGTTGAACACTAGAGTGCCCAGAAATTTGCACTCGCATGGTGTAGTATCAGCATTGTGACGTCGGGAATGGGCTTACAGTTGCCATTTGGAGATTGTTGGTAGGAGGATGGACTTATAGATGCCATCTGCAGGAGTGTCGATCGCATAAGAGATTCCTTAGCGAGAACTTGCATACCTGTTGTTGTAGAAGATTCCGCTGGGGAAGTCTAACTTTGTTGAGATTTAGGAACCTGCCTGTACTTCAACTGAGAGAATGCTTCAGCTGAGTTTTAAGAACCTGTTCATAATTCAATTGGGGGGAAACATCTCCATCAAGATCTAGGAACTGTCTCGTGCCCACCAGGAGTATACCGCTGAGGTTATAGAACTTGTCCATACTATGACGGAGGAGAACATCAAGATCTAGGAACTGACTCGTGCTCAATGGAGTATACCGTTGAGGTTATAGTACTTGTCCATACTATGACATAGAGAAACATCTTCATCAAGATCTAGGAACTGTCTCGTGCCCACCGGGAGTATACCGCTGAGGTTATAGAACTTGTCCACACTATGACGGAGGAGAACATCAAGATCTAGGAACTGACTCGTGCTCAATGGAGTATACCGTTGAGGTTATAGTACTCGTCCACACTATGACGTAGGGAAACATCTTCATCAAGATCTAGGAACTGTCTCGTGCCCACCGGGAGTATACCGTTGAGGTTATAGAACTTGTCCACACTATGACGGAGGAGAACATCAAGATCTAGGAACTGACTCGTGCTCAATGGAGTATACCGTTGAGGTTATAGTACTCCTACACACTATGACGTAGGGAAACATCTTCATCAAGATCTAGGAACTGTCTCGTGCCCACCGGAAGTATACCGTTGAGGTTACAAAACTTGTCCACACTGTGACGGAGGGTACATCTTCATCAAGATCTAGGAACTGTCTCGTGCCCACCGGGAGTATACCGCTGAGGTTATAGAACTTGTCCACACTATGACGGAGGAGAACATCAAGATCTAGGAACTGACTCGTGCTCAATGGAGTATACTGTTGAGGTTATAGTACTTGTCCACACTATGACGTAGGGAAACATCTTCATCAAGATCTAGGAACTGTCTCGTGCCCACCGGGAGTATACCGCTGAGGTTATAGAACTTGTCCACACTATGACGGAGGAGAACATCATGCTCTAGGAACTGACTCGTGCTCAATGGAGTATACCGTTGAGGTTATAGTACTTGTCCGCACTATGACGTAGGGAAACATCTTCATCAAGATCTAGGAACTGTCTCGTGCCCACCGGGAGTATACCGCTGAGGTTATGGAACTTGTCCACACTATGACGGAGGAGAACATCAAGATCTAGGAACTGACTCGTGTTCAATGGAGTATACCGTTGAGGTTATAGTACTCGTCCATACTATGATGTAGGGAAACATCTTCATCAAGATCTAGGAACTGTCTCGTGCCCACCGGGAGTATACCGCTGAGGTTATAGAACTTGTCCACACTATGACGGAGGAGAACATCAAGATCTAGGAACTGACTCGTGCTCAATGGAGTATACCGTTGAGGTTATAGTACTCGTCCACACTATGACATAGGGAAACATCTTCATCAAGATCTAGGAACTGTCTCGTGCCCACCCGGAGTATACCGCTGAGGTTATAGAACTTGTCCACACTATGACGGAGGAGAACATCAAGATCTAGGAACTGACTCGTGCTCAATGGAGTATACCATTGAAGTTATAGTACTCGTCCATACTATGACATAGGGAAACATCTTCATCAAGATCTAGGAACTGTCTCGTGCCCACCGGGAGTATACCGCTGAGGTTATAGAACTTGTCCACACTATGACGGAGGAGAACATCAAGATCTAGGAACTGACTCGTGCTCAATGGAGCATACCGTTGAGGTTATAGTACTCGTCCACACTATGACATAGGGAAACATCTTCATCAAGATCTAGGAACTGTCTCGTGCTCACCGGGAGTATACCGTTGAGGTTATAGAACTTGTCCACACTATGACGGAGGAGAACATCAAGATCTAGGAACTGACTCGTGCTCAATGGAGTATACCGTTGAGGTTATAGTACTCGTCCACACTATGACATAGGGGAATCATCGAGATTGAGAACCTTATCTGAAATTCAACCGAGGATAATTCAATTGAAATTTAAGAACCGGTTGGGTCTTCGACATAATTGAGAACTTTAAATGTATCTTTCCTGAAAGGTAAAGGTCAGTCATATGCAATGCATGACATGGATCAGGCAATGATGTTCTCAAAATAAATGAGATTTTATTCGTATGATGCGTATATGCATGTATCATGATGTATGGGAATGTGATGTTTTAGCTGGGGAAAATAAATCCCAGAGCTGCTGGAGAATAGAGTTGAGTTCTTCGTTTCTGCTGGGGATGATGAACGAAGATGATTGTGAGAATAAACCTGCAGGAGAAAAGAACTCCGTTGGGGAATAAACTTGATGAAGAGATTACTCTGAGGGGAATTACTCTGTGGGGAAGAGAAGTTCTGCTGAGGATTTTAACGATAAACTCCACTGGGGATTCCATTGATAAGCTCTGTTAGGGATTTTGATGATAAACTCCGCTGGGGATAGATTACCGTTGCTGGTGATATTGAACCTGTTGAGGATAGAAGTCCTGCTGGGGGGGAAAGAAAGAACTTTGCTGGGGATAATCTTTCCGTTGCAACTTGCTGAGGATAACCCAGTTAGGTTCTTGTGAGGATAACCTTCTGAATTTGGCTGGGGAGACTTATTTGTGCTTCGCAGGGGATAAGCTTCCAGAATCTACTGGGGAAGATGATTCAACTCTGTTGGGAAAGCTTTTTAGACTGCGCTGGGGAAATGGCTCCACTGGGGGTATCTTGTATTCCGCCGGGGAACATTCTTATACTCCGTTGAGGAATATTAAGACTACCAGGGATACTCTTATACTTGCTGGGGAATATCCTTATACTCCGCTGGGGAATATTAAGACCTTCTGGGGATACCCAACCTTTTTAGGGCTGATGGTAGACCAACTCTGCTTGGGGAGAGTATTGCTGATTTGTACATAGCTGCAAGTCCTAGTGGGGAGAGCTACCATTACTGTTTTACTCTACGGGGAGTGACGGTATCTTGGTCATATTCTTCAGCTGAATCTACCTTTGTACCTGGTGAGCAGAGCACCTGTACAGTTTGGACAATTTTTATTGCCCCTGTTTCTGTGGGAGAAGGTGCCTGCGGAGGCCCTGTGGATCGAGTATTATCCCCACCTATGAGGTGCTTGGTATCTTTCGGTCAAAATGACAAGTCTTCTTCTGGTAGGCCAATGACGAGATGACGGGACATAGTCGTACGCTTTGATCCCTAATTTTTGCCTGGACTGCCCTTTTGGGTTTTCAGTCCATCGGGATACCCTTTTTTGCCCAAGCCGCCTTTTCAGGTTTTCGACTTGCCGGGTGTACAAATTTTTTCCATTTTTATCCCTAATTTTTGCCCGAACCCTTTTGGTTCGCCGGGAAGCCCTTATTTTTGCCTAGGCCAGTCGACCTAGCGGGTCTTTGATTATGCGTAGTATTTTATGATTATGTCCACGCTCTCGGGATGTAGGGAGGTGTCACTGTCGGTAGTGTTGTGTTACCATACTACCAGAAGATCTTAGTTTGATCATGCAAGATTCGTTGCTGGAATTCATGTCCAATGCCCCAAGTGATTCAGATGGAGATCCGCCCCTGGCTATTTGGCATCTTTGAGAGAATCCTTGAATCTTGACTTGACTGCCCCAGATGATGGACAATGATCATGTCGTGCCCCTTGATTGGAAGTGTTTTTCCACTTGTGGTGATCCTTTTTATTGAGAAGGTTTTTGTTCACTAGATATTCGTCGTGCGAATTTCTTTGCTATTTGAACAAATAGTCATATGCAAACAATGTTATTTTTAAGAATGCAAAGCTTATGTCTGTCTTGAAGTTTTTGAAAATGCATTTTTTCAGTAAGATAGGAAAATTTTGTAAAATGTGACGTCAACTCAGGATTTACAGCAAGCCCTACAGGAGTCAGGATACCTTTTGTAATAGTATGCTTTTGAACTAACCCGTGCTTCAGCTAGGACTTTTTAAGGGTTATAACGTGGCCTGGTTCACGGTTTAAGAAACAAAGGATAAAGGCTCAAATTTTATTTGTACCCACCCGTTCTTCGTGATGTTCTTCGATCCTAAACTCAGCTAATCGTGCATTAGATCTTGTTTGAGTCTTTTCTCTGACATACCAGTGATGGTTCAGATACTGACAATTTATTTTGAACATGAAGTCATTTTGTTGAGAGTTCGTAGGACCTCTTTCCTTTTTTATTTTGTTATCCATGTCTTTTTGCCTGAACTGTTTCTTTTGTGATTACAGTCGGCGGGATGCCCCAATTTTGTAAGTTTCCTTCATAGGTTTTGACTTATTGGGCTTTTATTTTGAGAAATAATGACTGCCTGTCCTTACGATTATACGGAACCATCACCGTCTTTTGTTTTGGAAGGACTTATTTGGTGCCATTCATTGTGCACCTGGATCAACTGAGAGAACTACCCTGCCCCAGGTTGTAATTAAGGGTTTTAATTCATGAAAAGAAAAACTCCAACTTCTTTGGCTCAAAGGGGTTGACTAGGGATTATCTTCCTTATAACTCCACTGTTTAGGATTTGAAACAATGCCTGTACCTCATCAGCGGGGTCTATTCAAAAGCATACTGTAAAGATCGTGCTATCGTTTTCGTCATCCTCCCTCTAAAGGCTTAGAGTTTTTTTTAATCGAGAGTTGAACATCACAAAAAGGAAATATGAAGCAATTTAAGCATAGTGAAAACAATTAATTCAAAACAGACACGTGTAATGCACTAATGAAATAAAAGAGTTTGGCATGACAATAATTGTTTGAATAAGCAAAGAAAAATACAATTTCAGAATTCAAATGAACAAAAGTCTCTTAGTTTGAACTAGTCATCTCAGATGGAGAATTCTCAGTGGAAGATTTTCATCTCGCCATCCGGCATGAACTCCAACACTCTTCCGTCAATCAAGTCTTGGATCTTGTTCTTTAGAGTCCAACAGTCGTCGGTGTCATGTCCAGGACTATGGGAGTGGTATACACAAAATGCATCGGGACGATAGCCAGAAGCAGAGGTGTTGGGATTCCGGGGAGGATCCTTTAAAGTAATCAGATTGACCTCCAACAAGCGTTTCAGTATTAGAGATGATGGTATATCAGTCTCAGAGAAATGTCTTCTAGACGTATTTCGCTTGCGCCAATTACCGCGTTGATACTGGCGAGGTTGATGCTGGGCTTGTGACCCTGAAGCAAGCTGAGGAGCTTTTCCCTTGTCTTCTTGCCCCAAAGGTGGTTGAATGATGACTTGATCTTCAACCCTAGTTGTTTGCCCCACTTGGTTATTTTGAAGCAACTTGTTGACGAGGACCCTGAGCTCTTCTTGTCTTTGAGCTAAGTCTTGAATGAGAGCCATCTGACCCACCAGTTGTCCCATCACCTGGATTTTCATTATTGCCAACTCAATTTGTAGCCCTTCCAACTGATCATTCCTGATGCCTTCTGGATTCCCTAGTACCAAGCCCTTTGTGAGGAGAGCTTTTATTTCTTCTTGCCCCTGGGATAGGTTCAATAACATTTCTTAAAGTTGGACGTTTTGAGCCCGGAGATCTTGGTTGTATGGTTGGAAAGCCATTGCTGAAATAAATAGCGAGAACATGAGAGACCTGTATCGGATGACCTGTTATGCAATGATATGTATGATATATGTATCCAATGTTTTCAAGGATCTTGCGGGGTAAACAAGAAACTGTTAGAATTTGAATCTGGTAGCTTGATTGAAGGAGCTTCATGTTGCTGAGAGTCCTTCTTCAAGAGTCAAGCTCACCATATCGAGTGGGTCATAGCCCCTGACTCAAGTTATCGTGCTTGGATTTCTAGACAACCTTGGCTAGAGGAAAATAAATCCCCTTGCCCCTTGCTAGACATTTGATTTACCATAACCTGCATCACAGACCCTTGAGATCCTTGAAATGGTTAAGGAAATGTTAAGGCGTGATGTTATGATGTGTATGCTATGCGTTTAAGCAAAAGTGTGAGGTGATGTAAGTAGGCCCTTCAATAAATCCAGATTATTGGATAAGGACTGTAAACAAAAACCTGCAAGGAACTCATGTTGTCAGATAACAAGAATGTGCAAGTAGTTCAAGTTTGAAGGCACACAAGTCACACATACAACCTTAAGTTTAGGTTGGCATGGAGTTTAGGCATTACCCTCTTTCGGTTTAGGTGGTTTAAAACCTGTCCTAAAAATAGTAACCGGGTTCTAGAGGATCTCAATATCACTGACTACCCTCAATCGGTCATAATTCCAGTTTAGCAACCTTTTCTTGCAGCCGGAATCACCGCGAGAGTTTAGTCTCAATGAGTGTAGCATACTGCTACTGTTCTATGGCCAAGTTGGTCAATTTAAGGTTCTAAGGTCAATTGGTGCTTAATGACTCCTTAGAAGACCCATATTCTCCTCGTTTCAACACAAGGGATATCGGTACAGACTAAGGTGCCACACCAACATAGCTACTGCTTCATCCGTGTCGGTATACGCCGGAAAGATCCCTCACAGTTTATTGCTACTTACCTAAAGGGTATCCCCAGATCCAGGTCAGGATCTATAGAACTCCGATACAAGCCCACAAAATTAAAGCATACAAAGCATACAATTAAAAACACAAGTGATCTAATCCTAAGGTACACCTCACTTATAATATTCCCCAGCAGAGTCGCCAGTTCTGTGATCGGTGGGAATAGAGAACTGACTGTTTTGGAATGCTGGTTCGCGTTTGCGTTTGTTTTCTCAAAATGTTGCGGTAGGCAAGAGTTGCCACCGTCTTTTATTTTATCCAACAAGGAAAGGACAAAAGCACAGAAAAATTCCTTTTCGAGATGTTTCTCGGGTTCGGGAGGTAGATTATAGAAAGGGAAGGTGTTAGCACCCTTTCTATCTGTGGTTATCCACAGGATCTTAGGTACTTGCTCATTATGTTTTCAAAAATTTGCTTTTCTTTGTGTTTGTGGGTTTGAAAAGAGTTTTTTATTTGGAAGAGAGTGTAAGTGCGGAAAGTTTTGTTTTTGTTTTCAAAAGAGCAAGTACTTAAGAACATCTACCTACTCAAAAAGGAATTAAACTGTGCTAACGTCCTTTAGACAATGATATCCCACTATTGAGGAGTAGGTAGCATCATCGTTGGAGTTTTCGGGTCAATTCGATTTAAGGGACGTGTGGTCACTAAAGCAATGTTAGGACGCTTTAGCGGTAACCCTAGTGTCTTAGATCATTTTTATCGAGGCAACCATTTCGAGGCAACTTTGATCTCTGGACAGGAGGGCGACCTCTAAGACTTCCTATACTTAATGACCATGTTCGAGGCAACCAAGTGAGGCGTACCCTAAGAGTGGCATGTGCGAGTGTGTCAATTTTTAGTTTATATTATCTTTGTACATGTTATGGTGAGCTACAGTTGATTTTAATTTAAAGGTTAATCTTGTCATGCAATCCTAGTTAGCATACATCTAAACAGTTAATATATGTACAAGAATTTAAAGTGCGGGAATTGTAAATCCTACGCTATTACAAGGCTTCGGGGAGGGGGATTATTTACATGTCCAAAATTGGGGGAATAAAGCAATAAAGTGTAAAAGTCTTAGTTAAGCTATTACAAACCAGTAGGCAGTTACAATAAAATAAACGCGCGCGAATCTGAAAATAACCTCTAAAAATCCTAAGAATAAAATCTTTTTGTTGTTTTATTTTATTTTGGGAAAAATGATCTAAATCTACTTAATTTTAGTTTTTTGAGAAAATGTTAAGATAATTAAATGATTAATTAACGAAGTTAATTTAATAGAAAAACTAGCCTAATGTTTTTGTGGTTTTCTTTTTAATTGATTTTATGTTGATAAAAAAAATAAATTAAATGGTCAAAACAAAAATGAAATCGAAGGAACAAGCAGTAAATCAAAAAAGGTATCATTCTGGAGGCCTGGATCGAAAGAGGTGTGGACTGTCTTTCGATCCAGTGAAGAGGCATGATCGAAGGTGTCTGAGGGGCTGCACTTTGGGGGTGTTCGATCTGGATATGTCATCCTTCGATCTGGGAACCATGGATCCAGTTCGAAGCTAAGCTGTTAAGCTTCGAAGCTCTAAACAAAATTCTGAGAATATATTTCCTGCAAAACGAGACAAATGTTAAAGGTCCAGGGGGGACTTTACCCCCCTGATTCGAATCTCTCCCCAATTCAGATCCTTCCTCAATTTGAACCTGCTGAATCTGGGTTTGGGTTTGTTTTAATTTGTCACAGCCAAGATCATGGATTTCAAATGTAACCTGCTTTGAAAGAAACTTTATCCATGGGGGGGTTCAAACGTATGAACACTGCAGCTTATACATGCTTTGTTAAATCGCTCACAAGTAATAACAAAAAAAAAACTATGAATATGCAATTATGAGTAATTTTAAGATTAAGTGAGATTGAACATTATACCACTGAAGGCGCCTGGATTTGGAAGGAAGATGCCTGCAATGGAGTCTAGACTTTCGTAGGGCAGGCTGGTGCTTTTGCAAGGCAAGGTATGTGTGGCCGTCTTCGTGGGTTTTCTCGTTTCTGCAGAGCTTTTGTGTGTTTCTTTTTGTTTCTGCAGAGTTTTCTTTTCCTTCTTTCGTTCTGTTCTCCCTTCTGTCCGTTCCTGGCACTGTATGCTGGCCCTTATATTTATAGGAGTATGATGGTCTAGTAACGGCAAGAGACAACCAATTAAACAGGCCTTTAAAGCCATGAGACAAGAATCAGACATATTAAAAGATTTCCTTTTTTGAAATATTCATGTCTCTTTGGAATCTTGAATGAACCTGGCACTTTTGATTTTCGAATGCCTCCAGGCCATGCTCTTCGATTGGTCTTGAGTTTCCTCCTTCGAATGGACTTCTTATGTGCCCTTCGAATGGGCCTTCTGAATGCTTCGACTGCTTGATTTTGAAAAGAATCACTCTGGTCGAATCAACTCTTGTGGAGTTAGGAACAGAAAAGGCAAGAATTTGGCCTTTAACTCAGGAATTGAATCCACAATCATCATTTAATTATTTCTATATTTGCAAGGTACACATGCCATTGTGAACATTGGGTGAACCTGGACAAGTTAGGATATGTGGTTTTGCTTAGTCATGCCAGCCTACTTCATTCCTTCGAATCTGCCTTCTTTGCCAGCTTCAAAGTCCAATTCGAATCTATTCAGAACATTCCCTATTAGACAAATTCGACCAACCCTTGGCCTTGTGATGAGTCTAAGTTCTGATTTGAAGTGTCCAGAACTTCCTTCATCAGAGCATCTTAGATTAAGAGAAACTCTGCACTGAAATGCCATTCGAAGGTCATTTCGTTCTGATGTTCTGATTGAGGTAAAGTATGAAGTTCCAGTCGAAGGACCCTCTGAAGTACTAGTCGAAGCATTGTGAAATTGACTTGATCGAAGGGGTCCAGCACTCAATCGAAGACTTGTAGACCAAAGCTTGATCGAAGGGTTCCAAACACCTAATCGAAGCTTACTAATCAAAGCCTGATCGAAGAGTGCCAAATGCCCAATCGAAGACTGGTGAACCAAAACCTGATCGAAGAGTGCCAAATGCCCAATCGAAGACTGGTGAACCAAAACCTGATCGAAGAGTTCCAAATTCCCAATCGAAGACTGGTGAACCAAGCCTGATCGAAGGATTTTGGATGCCCAATCGAAGACTTTTCCCAGATGCCAATCGAAAGACATAGTGTTCATCTTCAAAAAACTTTATTTTCCTTAGGCAAGGGTTTATGACCAACCATGTAAGGGGAGACCTTTGAAAACATGAGAGGGCAAATTTTGGGGTACAACACTACCTTCTGAGGCTGAACACGCGTTCAAATTCTGAAGGGTCCAAGGCTCGGATTGGATGCATTGAGATACTTGTCAGTGGTAACTGTTCAATATCTCTCTAAATCCCTTAATTTCAAGTTTCATTAATGCATATAATCATTACTTATTTTCTTTCTTACTGTTTACGTTTTCTAAAAACCTATATTAACTCAATTTACTATTTCATTCATTCACGCTTTACCTTCTTCTATATTCTCTCTTGTTCTAGTTTATTTTTCAAAAACCCTTTCCATTAATTTTCTTCAAAGAATCCGTGTGAACAATGGCATCATCATCAAGTCTCAAGAATCTCAGTGCTCCTGAATCTTCATCAACAGAACAATATAAAGAACCCATTAGAATGCTACTCACTCCTGTTGACAACCTGGAATTTCTCTCTAAATTGATCATTGATTTTGAAAGCTTACAAGAAAATGGGTTTAATCTATATGAAGACGTAACTGCACAGCGATGGAACATATACTTTGATCGTCTATTGGGTCCAACTTTTCCCATTCTCGTCAAAGAGTTCTGGATTCATGCTACCTCATCTAACCACCAAGTTACATCATATGTTATGGGGAAGAAGATAGTGATAACAAAATATTTAATTGGGAAACTCATTAGATACAATGGCGGTGGAGTCAGATGCATTGATATGGATGATAGGTGTTATGACCTAAAATCTATTGCTAGGGAAATCTTCACTTCTGGACAGCCATCCAGCAAGATCAGAGACTCGAAGGATCATCATAGAATCTGGGCTAAAATAATTCTGGGATGTATCAATCACCGGAAGCCTACAAGTTCTCCTGATTACATCAATATTGATCAGCAGTTCCTGATTTACTTCATTGAAAAGAAGACCAAGATAAACCTTCCACACTTGCTCTTCAACCATCTCAGAACAAGTGTAAAAGAGACAAGAGAAGAAGAAAGAACTAAAAGGGATTGAATTCCTCTGGGAAGATTGATTTCAGATATTCTAACAAAAAACAGGTTGATAAAACATCTGACAGAGGCTCAAGAAATCAGTACTCTAGAAGCAACCGCTGGGAAACCTTTGAATGCCAAGAATCTGAAGAAAATGAAGATTATTGAGAACATTAAGAAGGAACCAACAATTGCTTCTCATGAGGCCATCACTTCTAGGAGAATCCCTCTGAAGGATTTTCCACTATTTTCTGAGATATATGCCTCTCCAGAAATCATATCAGATACCTTGAAGCTTGCGAGGCTGATGGGACTATTCCAGAAATCAACATCCAAGATCTGCACAAACCAGCTCCAGAGGTTGTGCTAAAGAAATCCAAAAAGAGGAAGGCAGCAGGAGAAGGATCCTCTCAGAAGACACCTAAAGATGTGAAAAAGAAAGGTAACCCATCTTCTGTTTCTGTTGTAGAATCAATAGCTATTCCAACATCTGAAACCATTCCCCCTTAACCAACAGAAATTCCTTCACCCCAAACATTTGAGGATTTTGACATAGAGTTTGACCCATCTGTAACTCTTGGAAACTTTTTGAATGAACCTCACTCCCCCAATCCAAATCCAAATCCAGAACATCATAAACCATAACTTGCTAAAGTTCTATCTGATATTGACCTGTTTGATCAAGACTTTTCCTCACCACTCAGAAAATCCAAACACTCAACAACAACCAGAAAATCCACAACCACACTCTCCTCAACCAGAAAATCCACAATCACTCTCTCCTCAACCAGAACATTTGAACCTCAAGTCACCTTAACCAGAGAATGGAAACTCACTCAGTCCTCCTTCTGAAAACCCATCTTCTAAAATTCCTGAACCAGAAATTCAATACGCTACCGCAAACCAATCTGAAGACTCCCCTTCAGATTCTGATACCACTATCCTAATCCATGGAATAACAAAACCTCTTACGGTTTGCTTACCTCTCACTATTCATGATATTCCAGAAATCCCTTCACCATATGAATCTACACCACCAAACACCCATAACTCACCAATCCTGATTTCTGACTCTTCCACTCCATCACCCATCAACCGTCCAACTGACAATCTTAGACTTGTCATTGATCCACAAGTGCTGAACCAACTAGCTTCCACCTCAAACAAAATTGCCACTCCCAAACCTAAACCAACCTCAACCAAATCAGATGTTGGTAAGAATCTGTTAATTTTTGAAACAGAAATGCAGGAATGGATTACTTCTTTGAAGCAAGCAAGTCAAGAGCTTTCTAATCCTACTGCTTCTGATTCTCTGTGGGAAATATTCAGAAAATGGCTCAACTCTGAAACTCTGAAGCTGAAAGAATTGGGCTATGAAAGGGCTCAGCAGTACTTTAGTGATCAGCTGAAAGCCTTCCAAGATCAAGTTCTGAGCCAATGGTACAAGAAAGAAATTCTTCCGCTGGATAATGCTCCTTGAAAAGAGCACCATCCTTCAGAAGTCACTGAACCAGATTCTGATAGTCACTCTCTGACTACTGCTCCATAAAACATGATTGCAGCAGAAGAAGTGGTTCAATCAGAAGAGGCTGCAGAATGTTATGAACAACATGCAACCCCTGAAGATACACCAACTTCGTCACTAGTCATGCAAACTCTTGAAGAGTTCAAGAAGGAGAAAGCCTTAATCCATGCCAGACTGGATAAGCAAGAGGATACAAACAAATAGATCAAGGGTATTTTGGATAAGCAAGAAGATACAACAAAAGAAATCAAAGACATTATAGGAAAGCAGGAATAATCAAGCACTCAGATCAAGAGCTTGTTGGAAGCGTTGTTCACACGTCTTCCCCCTCCTTCTTAGATTTTCTTTAAACTGTTTATCTGTAATTTTTTATCTTATCCTCCTTGTTTATGAAAATTGTCATTGCATTCTATTTTCAATATAATTCATATTTTTTGACTCTGATTATATTGATTTTTGATACCTGACAAAAAGGGGGAGAAAGTAAGATATTTTCAATAACAGAATACCGGGACAAAGTCTCAAACATTCTGAATATTTTAACCTCTATTTTCTGAAAAGCTTGAATAGGAACACATTCTGATAACGACAGAAGGAGATACATTAAAAAGCTCTGACGAGAAGGAAGAAGGAACTTCAGGGAAGTAATCAACTCAGGGGGAGTCTCTCTTAAGCTTTTTGTTCTATACTCTTCATTGAAAATCCTAGTTTTTGCCATCATTAAAAAGGGGGAGATTGTTAGAACATAGTTTGATTTTACAACCCTTAATTAGAGTTTTGATGATAACAAAAACAAAGAACAAATATGCACTCTAAATTTGTGTTATTTTGTATGCAGAAGTTCTGACCAAAGCAACATCAGAAGTTAAGCTATAGAAGCTTTCAAGCTGAGGTAATCAGAATTTACGCTGAAGAATAATGATCAGAACCTGCACTAAAGTGAAGAATACTCTGATTCTGAACAGAAGTTTCATATACCATCAGATCCTCACATCTCAGAGTCATCAATGTTTTGAAGCATTTACAACATGCAAGATTCTAAGATTATGAAGCGTTACTATTCAATCAAGACATCATCACATGCAACAACTTCATTCAGACAAGAATCTTAATATGGAAACAACATTTAATGTCCATTATCACGCTTTATGTTGGACAGGATTTATATGCCTATATAAACAAGCTAAGAGGACAAATCATTTACGATTTTGAACACGACTGCAACATATCTCTAAAAACGCTGCAAACTTACATATTCTTTTCTACGCCTAAAATTATGTAAAATATCACAGTTGTGATACTGTTTTGTAAGGAAAAATAACCATACACAAAATACTCTTTTATCTTGATTAAGCTAGTTTTCCTTGAGATTAACCGGGTTGTGGTTGTACTCGAGAAGACTTTGGCAGTTGTCAAAGTAGTGATTGTAATCAGTTTTTGATTAGTGAATTAAGTCCTCGTTGGAGAGAGGAAAAATCACCTTGACGGGTGGAATGGAGTAGTTTGAGATCAAACGAACCAGGATAAAAATATCGTGTCTACTGCGCATTTGATTTTAAGTTTTCAATTCAACCCCCCTTCTTGTGTTTTTCACTTCTTCACAAACATTTCCATGCTCAGAGCCATAGATCACACACCTTCGATTGGTAAGGGTTTGCAAAACCAAAACCGCACCTTCATACCATTTAGATATACATTGCACGTATACTCTTGTTATTTCTAATATTTGTGTTGCATGCAAACTAAAACTCAAGGATGAGATCATGCCATCGCTAGGGCACGGTCTCAGTTTTTTCTTCGAATCACACCTGGGAAGTTCCAGGCCAAACAAACCCAAATTCAAATTGGAGAGAGATTCGAATAGGGGAGGGATTCAAATAAGGGGGGGTAAAGTCCCCCTAGATCTATAATGTTTGTTCATGTTGCAGGAAACAATTTTCTCAGGTTTTCCCCAACAGAATATTGTAGGGTGACACATCCAGGCTATCAAATCCAGGACCAGATTCGATTCAAGTCCAGGATTTTGTTTTGTTTTCTTTTTTCTAAAGAATTCCTTGCAGATCCAGTATCTCAGATCGAAGGATGACACATCTAGATCGAACACCCCCAGACATACAGTCTCTCAGGCACCTTCAATCAAGACTCTTCGTTTGATCGAAGGGAAACCCAAGCCTCTTCGATCCAGGCCTTCCTTCCAAGAATGCACTCTTTTCATTTACTGTTTTTGTCTTTTGATTTTGTCCTTTCTTTTGACTGTTATTCTTTATTTATTCTAAGCTTTAATTAACATTAAAAAACCACAAAAACATTAGGCTTAGCTTTTTTATATTAAAATAATTTTTTCAATTAATTATTAATTACCTTAACATTTTTTCTTAGAATTAAAACTAAATAGACTTTAGGATGTTTAATTTAATTATTTTTCTTAAATAAAAAACAAGGAAAAAGATTTTCATTCTTAAGATTTCTTAGACATTTATTTATTGCGCGTGCGTTATTTATTTTTCGCAATTATTTTTATATTCATGTAACTGCTTATGGGATGTAATAGTCTAAGTTTAAATTCCGCACTTTACTTTCCTGTATATTTTTTATGTAACTGTCCCAAAGCGTTGTAATAGTTTAGGGTTTACGTTTCTGCTTTTATTTTTTGTACTTTACATTTCCTGTACAATATTATTATTAGTAACTAGGATTGCATGGAAAGATTGGAAATAAACATTAGCAAACCTTAATGCAAAAGATAAATAACTGAATTGAATCACTTGCACATGCGCACCTCTAGAGTATCTCCCACTTCGGTTGCCTTCGAAAACGGTCACAATTCTCGAAACGTGAGAATCTTTAGCGGTTGTCCTTTAGTTAAAGAGATCACAAGTCCCTTGATGACCCTTTCGATGACGCCTCGGTTAAAAAGTGATCTTAGGACTTTAGGATAATTACTAAATGTTCTTGCCCAGTTGCCTTAGTGACCGTAAACGTCCCTTCGATAGTCCCTCAACATCCAACGATAGAGTTACCTACTCACTAATAGTAGGATAACACTATCTAAAGGAAAGGAGGAAAATAACGCCTTTTTCGAGTAGGTAGATAACTGTTAGGTACTTGCTTAAAACAACTTTTTCACACTACACTTTCAAAACCTTTTTCAAAAACACTTTATCAACAATCTTGAGGACTGATACAAGAGTTATCATAAAGCAAACAAACTTTTCAAAACACACAAACACGAAAGCAATTTTAAAAAATAAGCAAGTACCTAAGAGCCCGTGGAAAACCACGGATGGAAAGGGTGCTAGCACCTTCCCTTTTCATAATCTACCCCCTTACTCAGAAAATCTTGAAAAGGTCTTTTTTCTGTTCTTTTCACCCTTTCCTTTGTTGGATAAAAGAAAAGTCGGTGGCGACTCTTGCTTACGGTAAATTTTCGAATACAAAACACAAACCAGTATAACAATCAGTTCTGCCACCGTATCACAGAACTGGCGACTCTGCTGGGGACTTATATAAAGTGGGGTTACCTTAGAGTTTTAGTTCATCATTTTTTAAAATGCTTTATTGTGTGTTTGCTTGCTTTATCTTTGAGGGTTTGTTGGGGTATTCTTGTAAAGATCCTACAACCGGATTTGGGGCAACTTTTAGGTAAGTAGCAATAAATCATGGAGGCTATACGACGTAAACCGATACGGATAAAGTGGTGGCTACGTTAGCGCGATACTCTGGATTGTACTAATGTTCCTTGAGTAAGTCAAGGATAACATTAGGCTTCCTCATAGTGTCACTAAGCGCTAACTGACCTTTAGAACATTTAATCGACCCATCCTAGCCATTAAGAAGTAGTGAGATAACCGGCTTTGGTTCCGACCGAAGATTGGTTGATACTGGATGCCACACTCATTGAGACTGGACTTTCGGGATTTTTTGGCTGCAATACTTCGGTGCGTGAGCTGAAACAATTCTTAATGGGAAGGTCAATGATATTGAGACTCCTTAGAACCCGGTTACTATTTCTAAGATAGGTTGAGCCATCTGAACATTCAAGAGGGTACTTACCTACAAACCCCATGCAAGCCTAAACCTAAGGCTGCTTGTGTGATCTGTTTGCTTTCAACTTGAGCTACTTGCACAGTTTTTATGTAACAACATGATCTCCTTGCATGATTTGTTTACAGTCATTATCCAGTAACCTGAACTTCTTAGACTTACTTTCCTTCATCACCTCACACTCTTTCTTAACGCATAGCATACACATCATAACATCATGACACAACATTTCCTTAACCATTTCAAGGATCTCGAGGGTTTGTGATGCAGGTTATGATAAATCAGACATATAGTAAGGGGCAAGGGGATTTATTTTCCTCTAGCCAATACCGTCAAAGGATCAAAACTCAACAACTTGAGTCAGGGGCTATGACCCACTTGATACGGTGAGCTTAACTCTCGTGGAAGAACACTCAACAATACGAAGTTCTTCAATCAAAGCTGCATATTTCAACTTCTGACAATTTCTTGTTTACCCCCGAGATCCTTGAAAACATTTGCATATCATACATGTCATTGCATAACATGTATTCCAGGTACAAGCTTCTTATCCCTTCGATGTTTATTTCAATAAGAAGAAATGACTCTTGAACAAACAATCAAAGACCTTCAGGCTCAAAACGCTCAGTTCCAACAAATGTTCCTGACTCTGACCTAGGGGCAAGAAGACCTGAAAGCTCTGATCGTCAAAAAGAAGACCAAGAAGCCAAAGAAACCAGCTGGTGTAGTGAATTTGGGAAGAAGGATCAGAGGACCAGTGCGGCGAGCTTCAAAACTAGCAACTTCGTCAAAAGAAGGAGACACTCAGGAAGGGGAGACAAGAGAGGAAGACCTCAGTCCAAAGGGATCTGATAATGAATATGACTATAATGAGGAGCAGTATCCTCCTACTAATGATAAATACAAACAACTGGAGGATCGTCTCAATGCTATGGAGATTCAGCAGATACCTGGCTTGGACTTTGAATAATTAGGGTTTGTTTCTGGCGTGATCATCCCACCAAAAATTAAGGCACCCATGTTCGCTAAGTATGATGGTGTCTCCTGCCCTAAGTTGCACTTAAGGTCCCATGTCAGAAAGATCCAACCTCACACTGCTGACCGGAAGTTATGGGTCCATTTCTTCCAAGAAAGTTTAGCTGGCACGCAACTGGAGTGGTTATATCACATAGAAAGAATAGACATTCATACCTGGGAAGACTTGGCTGCTGCTTTCTACAAGCAGTACCAAAACAATGCTGACCTCGCTCTAACTCGTACACAACTTCAAAGCATGTCTATGGGTTCTAGTGAAGGCTTCAAAGAATATGCCCAGAAATGGAGGGATCTAGATGGCAGGGTACAACCTCCTCTGAATGATCGGGAAATGGTAGATATGTTCATTGGCACTCTGACATGCCCATTCTTTAATCTGCTGATTGGGAGTTCCTCATATGGATTGACAGAGATGGTTCTAACTGGAGAAAGGATCGAAAGTGGTATCAAGAGTGGGAAGATCCCAATGACTGAATCTTCTAATGCTGAGAAAAAGCCATTTGCTGGTAAGAGGGAAGCCAATGCTGTGTATAGCCAGAAGGCTCGTAATAAGGCAGACGACCACAATCAATCTGTGGGGGCAATACTGGTCTCTCATCCTATGCCTATGAAACAACACCAACAAGGTAATCAACATACATAGGTCATGCCTAAGAGACAATTCACCAGAATCAACATGTCACTAGCTCAAGCATTATAACACAAGTTGAAGGCATAATTGATTACGTTAAAGGCTCCTCTGCGAAATCCCAATACTTCTGCTCCTAGTTACCACCCCGACGAAAGGTGTGCATACCATTCTGATAGTCCTGGACATGATACAAATGGCTGCTAGGCTCTGAAGAACAAAATTCAGGTTATGATTGACGCTAAGGAGATTGAATTCAACCCTCCAGAGACTCACAAAGTGATCACTGCTCCTAGGCCAAATCATTGAGAACTTCCAATTCATTTTTTATTTGTAATTTCATTTGTTGTTCAAACAATTATTGTCATGCTGAACTTTGGTTTTCCCATTAATGCATCGCATACGTTTATCTTGAGTGATTTCATTGTCATTTTATTTAAACTGTTTTCTTTCTTCCTTTATGTGATATTCGACTCTCGATTAAAAAGCTATAAGCCTTTAGAGGGAGGATGATGAAAATGATACCACAATCTCACACAATATGCTTTTGAATAGACCTTGCTGATGATGTACAAGTGTTATTTCAAATCCCAAACAGTGGAGTTATAAGGAAGATAATCCCTAGTCAACCCCTTTGAGCCTAAGAAGTAGGAGTTTTTCTTTTCACACAAATTAAAACCCTTAATTATAACCTGGGGCAGGGTAGTTTCTTAGTCAATTCAGATGCGTATTCAGCCGCAATCTTCCACTTCATACACAATGAAGGGCATCAAAGACTTCCTTCCAAATCAAAAGACGGTGATAGGTTCCGCATAATCATTAAAGCCGACAGTCATTATTTCTCAAAATAAAAGCTCGCTAA
This sequence comes from Vicia faba, assembly GCA_948472305.1. Lineage (NCBI taxonomy): Eukaryota > Viridiplantae > Streptophyta > Magnoliopsida > Fabales > Fabaceae > Vicia > Vicia faba. The sequence goes on along the minus strand of OX451741.1, from coordinate 1,070,000,020 downwards.
GTCAAAACTTATAAAGGAGAGTTAAAAAAAAACTGGGGCATCCCGTTGACTGTAATCGCAAAGGAAACAGTTCAGGCAAAAATAGGGATAACAAAATCATAAAAAGAGGTCATACAAATCCTCAACAAAAAGAAAAGGTCACAAAAATGTCTGCCTTCCTAGACAAACGTTCAGTTTCTGAATCATCCCTAGAATATCAAGGACAAGATGTCGGACTCAATTGGGATCTAAACATACAATTAATTGAGCATAGGACTGAAGAAAATCACGAAGAAAGGGTGGGTACAAATAAATTTTCAGCCTTTATCCTTTGTTTCTTAAACCGTGAACCAGGCCACGCTACAACCCTCAAAAGTCCTAACTGAAGCATAGGTTAGTTTGGAAACATACTGTTACAAAAGGTATCCTGACTCCTGTAGGACTTGCTATAAATTCTGAGTTGATATCACCCTCTTGCAAAATTTGTTTTACTGAAAAAATGAATTTTCAAAAATTCAAGACAAGCATAAACTTTGCATTATTTGAATATCGTTGTTTGCATATAGTTATCTGTTCGACAATAGAGAAATTCACATGATGAATATCTAGTGAACAAAAACTTCCTCAATGAAAAGGATCACCTCAAGTGGAAAAACACTTCCAACCAAGGGGCACGACATGAACATTGTCCATCATCTGGGGCAGTCAGTCAAGATTCAAGGAATCTCTCAAAAATGCCAAATAGCCAGGGGCAGATCCCCATCTGAATCACTTGGGGCATTAGACATGAATTATAGCAACGAATCACGTACAATCAAACAAAATCAATGTTCCCCAGCGGATTTCTTCTCAAAAACAATTAAACAGGAATTCCCAACAGAAACATTCTAAATAAACCAAGTCCTCTTCTAGAAACGGTTCAGGTATGATCCAGAGACGGATATCATCCTGGTACTTACTCCAGATTATCCCCTAGAAATGGTTCAGGTACGATCCAGAGACGAATGTTATCCTGATACTTATTCCAGATTTCTCTTCTAGAAACAGTTCGGGCATGATCCAGAGACGAATGTTATCCTGATACTTATTCAAATTCTCTTCTAGAAACAGTTCAGATACGATCCAGAGATAGATGTCATTCTGACACTCATTCGACACATTTTTCAAGTACAGTTCAGATACGATCCAGAGACGGATGTCATTCTGACACTCATTCAATACATGTTTTAAGTACAGTTCAAATACGATCCAGAGACAGATGTCATTCAAACACTTATTCAATACATGTTTCGAGTACAGTTCAAATACGATCCAGAGACGAATGTCATTCTGACACTCATTCAACACATGTTTCAAGTACAATTCAGATACGATCCAGAGACGGCTGTCATTCTGTCACTCATTCAACATATGTTTCAAGTACAGTTCAAATACGATCCAGAGACGGATGTCATTCTGACACTTATTCAATACATGTTCAAGTACAGTTCAGATACGATCCATAGACGGATGTCATTCTGACACTCATTTAATACATGTTCCAAATACAATTCATATATGATCCAGAGACGGATGTCATTTTGACACTCATTCAACACATGTTTCAAGTACAGTTCAGATACGATCCAGAGGCAGATGTCATTCTGACACTCATTCAACACATGTTTCAAGTACAGTTCAGATACGATCTAGAGACGAATTTCATTCTGACACTTATTCAATACATGTTCAAGTACAGTTCAGATACGATCCAGAGACGGATGTCATTCTGACACTCATTAAATACATGTTCCAAATACAACTCAAATACGATCTAGAGACGGATGTCATTTTGATACTTATTTCAACACATCTTCAAGTACAATCACGACATGGATCCATCCACAAAATCCCTACAGTTATTTTCTCCAACAGGTACAAAGGCAAAGACGTCCTACTGCAAAGTCACCGCTATATCCTTAACATACGTCCTAATGATGTCTATGTCCCCGCAGAGTGAAAACAACCAAGGTTTTGACCTCTTCTTCCCCAAGCAGGAATTACCTCCTCCAGCAAAGTTCCCTCAGAGAGCTGAAATCCATGTTCCCTAACTAAGTTTTATAATCTCAAACAGTTTATAAAGCCCCATCCCCGGTAAAGTTTATTTCTCTACATTGGTAAAATCTTCCAACAAAGCATCTTCTCCCCAACGGAGCATTCTCAAGCATAAGTCAGAGATCCTCGACAGAGTACCCTCAAACAGAAAAAGGAAATCCCCGACAAATCATCTCCATTCATCTACCAAACAACAGTCTGGGATTCAACTTCCCAGTACTCTCCAACAACAGTCAAGGATTTATTTTCCCAGACTAGGAAATTTCGCAAAAACATTTCATATTCATACATCACGGCATGCATATTATGATACAGTGGGAGAACTGACTTTGGTGTTTTGCATTTGATCGCAAATGTTGTGGTTAGCAAGAGTTGCCACCGACTTTTCTTTTATCCAAAAGGAAAGGTGAAAAAGCACAACAAAGACCTTTGAGATTGTTTCTTGAGTTCGGGGGGTAGATTGTGAAAAGGGAAGGTATTAGCACCCTTTTCATTCATGGTTTTCCATGGGCTCTTAGTTACTTGCTATATCACTTGCTTTTGTTTGAAAAGGTGCTTTGTGTGGTTTTTGAAAGTATTTTGAAAAGGGCGCCATCGTTTGGGCAAGCTTTGTAATGATTCTCGTTCGTAAGAATGTATACAAAGTGTTTGATCTTTTAAAAATGTTTTCAAGTTTGAAGGATGTTTTTGAAAGTGTTGGTGTTTATTTTGAAAATAGAAAGGATGTTTTTGTTTTGAAATGGAGCAAGTAACTAGGAACAATCTACCTACTCAAAAGTCTTTCACGTTCATTTCCTTTTTCCTTTGACATTGTTATCTTACCATTGATTTGGTAAGTAACCCTATCTTTGGATGTAAACGGGACGGGCGTGGGTCATCATATAACCATGACTAGAAATGTTACAAGGCATCTTAGAATTTTTCTTTAGGGACTAAGATCATTTTGAAAGGAAACTTAGATAGCGTCATCGAGGGACTATGATCTTGTATTTTTGCTTGTTTTTGCTAAGATACCTCACATGCGTAATATGGCCATTTATAAGGAAACCAAGTGGATTTTACCCTAGGGGTGCTTGTGTGAAAGTGTATTAATTTTCATGCTTGTTTTGTCTTGTATTAGGGTTTTCTACTTGTTGATTTTATCTTGCCATACACACCCTAATTACTAACAATTATATTAAAGCGACAAGTTATGGAAATTAAAATCCTAAGCTATTACATCATTTGGGGGATGGGGATACAAATTTACAAATGGGGGGATGAAAGCAAATAAATCCTAATTTACTATTACAACCATATTGAATGAATAAATAATATACAAAAATAAATAAATAAATAGATAAATAAGAAAATTGTTTTGAATTTTTTTTTTATGTATTGACACATACACTTATGTATTGATACGGAAATTTTATGTATTTACGCGTGTCATTATGTATTGATACTAAAACAATTTATGTATTGACGCTTACCATTATGTATTGATATGAAAACAGTTTATATATTGACGCATGCCATTATGTATTGATACGAAAACAGTTTATGTATTGACACATGCCATTATGTATTGATACGAAAACTTCCTTGCTGCTGGAAAATGAAAATTAACTCAGTATGAGTCGACGCATTCGCATTTCGTATCAAATCATGCAACATTTCGTATCGATGCATAATGGTTTGTGTTGTACCCCAAAATTTGCCCTCGCATTTTTCCACAAGAAATCACAGCTTCAGGCGTTTCCTGATTTTTCAGATTGGCTCAAGAATCGGTCAAACAGACTTTTCTCGTCAGTCAGACACAATTAGGGTTTTTATTGATTTTCAGGGCTCTAGAATGTTTCAAACAATTGGCTTAGGGTTTTGGTTGATTTTGGCTCAACTTTGATTAGGCGAACGTTCTTTGGCATTTAATCAGGAATTAGGGTTGTTCATGCGCGGTTCTTCAGAAAGATTTAATTCTACGGTGCTTTGCAAGTTATTCCGAGATTTAGTTTGAATTCACATTGTTTGACTTAATCAGTAAAAGAATGCATTTGGGTTGAATTCACATTTGTTTGTTTGAACCAGTCAAAGGATACATTCAGTTTGGATTTGCAGTGTTGGGTAAAAATCAGTGAAAAAGGAATGCGCCTGATCAGTTGTTTTGATTAATTGTTGCTTTGCTTTGGATGTTGGAAATGCCAGGTTTAACTGATCAAATACTAAAGCATTGTTTATTTAAATTATTTATTATTCTAAGATTAAATGATTGGAATTTATTTTCAATTATTTTAATTAAAGAATTATAAATAATAAATAAACAAAAGGAGAAAAAAGAATTAATTGGATAATAAAAACTTTTATTTATTTTTAAATTATTCGTACAATTATTGTTTACAATTTATTTACAACAATGATTTTACAAGTAATTTAAACCTAAATAAAACTATCCTAAACATTTTTTCTAATCTTCATTTCTTCATCTGCTATCCCTTGCTCCAGTGCTCCATTTTAATTATTCATCTGCAAAAGAAAAGGAGAAAAGTCAATGACAGATAAATAAATAAAGAGACAAAGTACAGTTCATCATTAAGGGCCACTGATTGGGATCAGTTAACCCTCTCTGCAAATCACGGGATTTCTCCCGGTTCACAAAGAGGGACGAATATTTATTTGCTAAAAATGAATGCACAAAAGTCAAAATTGCACAATTCAAAAATTGTCAAACTGCATAGTTCAAAAGCAAGTGCAAATCAAACTACAAAGTCCAAACTGAAAAATTCAAACTTGCTGTCAAACTGTACAAGGCTGCCCAAGCTATCAAAAAGAAGATTTGGCAAGATATCAAAAGATCCAAAAGTACAAGAAGCTGTCAAAAGAAGGGACAAATATGCAGAGGAAAATTGATATGCAAGCAACATGTTTCATTTTCATCATTTCCCAAAAAGTGGCCCTTTCAGAAGTACAGCATAAACATTATTTTAAATATATTAACTGTACTGAAGAGAGAGAGAAGAGAAAAAGAAAGCAGGCTTAGGTTTGAGGCATGAAGATAATATAAAACAAAGACTGAACACAGTACAGTAAAGAAGGAGGCAAACCAATAGACACAAAAAATATACAAAACTGATAAGCCTCCAAGTCCCAAAAAACCTGGAACCTGTTTGTTTACAAGCAACTCAAAATTTGCCTCCACCTGCTGAAGCCTACAAACAGCAGAAACTTCACAAGCCTTACCTGCATCAGTCTAAACCATAAACCATATCAAAACAAAATAACCAGTAAATTCATCCAAGGCCAAGAGCCAGTTTCAAACCAAAAGCCTACCATTCAAGAAGAAGCAAAACTGTAAAACTTTTCAAACCTCATATGTCCATAATCCAAAAACACCCTCAAGTTACTGCATAAATCAGTTCAAAAGGCCACAACCTGTAAACCCCTCAAACTGTCAAATGGCCTAAGCAAGCCCAAGTTTCAAACCTGCTGTACCAGAGGCCAAGCCTTAATCATCAAACAACAAACCTGCATATGCCTTAAGGCCTAACCTGAAGCAGACCCCAAGCCAAAAACCTTGTACCAGAAAACAAACAAAATCACCCAAAGCCTTAAACCTGCCTGAAAGCCTAAAGAACCAAAGAAGCTTAAACCTGTACCAAATAATCCAGGCCAAACACTAAGAAACCTGATGTCCCAGCCTAAACCAGAATATCAAACCTACAAACCCTTTTCAGGACAGTGCTAAGCCTAAAACCTGTTAAATGTCAACCTGTTAAAGGCCAAAACCATTCCAACAGCACCAGGCATCATCCATCATTAACTCAATAAGGCAATACAGGGTAAAACCACGAGCCCTCAGAATTTCTTCATCATTGGGCGTAAAAAAAATCAACATCAGTACAGCATATTGAGCAAGCAACACAAGCATACGAGCGAACTAGGCAACAAAGGCGAGCCAACAGGAAGAAGAAGAAAAAAAGCGTTTCAAGGTATACAAGAAACTCAGAAGCCAAAGAGGAGAAGAGATAAAGAAGTATACAAAGGTTTTCAGGCCATAATCATCATAAAACCTAAAGAAAAGGCAAAGGTACCAGGAAGCTCAAAGAGTTCATCAGCACCGCATCCCCGCCGGCAAGCTTCCGGAGCGCCACCTACCCTACCTCTCCTCCATCTCCAGAAAACGAAGGTAGTACGCCTTTCTCTCTCTTTTTCTTCCGCCACCTCAATAATAACAAGTTTAAGGTCAAAGTTCAAAACGAGATAAGCATGCAATTCGTAAAAGAGTATAAAACATCAAAATCAAACCTTGTTTCGTAAGACCACTGGGCTCGAGCTATGGAGGAAGGAGAGTCTAGGGGGTAGCGTTGGTGGCTCAGGCGAGGAGGCGCTGTTCAAACAGCCATGGCCAAAGGACGAAGGCCAACGGAGAAGACGAAGCAAGCGGCGCGCTTCTGTTTCTGTAACCCTAACGCGTTTCAACCGAAAACAACGATCAAAACCCTAGAACATTTTTGTGTCAACTTGGGCCTTGCCCATTTCTGAGCGCCTAAGCCCAAAGCATATCCCACTCTCAACACCCCCCTTGCTTCTGAACGCTTTCGGGTAAGGGCCCATTCAAACCCTTTTCCTTTAGAATTTTAAAACCTATTACTTTCTTTTGACTAATAAATCAACATAATGTTTCTTTTATATATCATATTATTTTTTATTATTTATTCATATTTTTTATATAACATATTTTTAAACACAATATATTTTATCCCTCTAACTTAAAATATTTTTTTTATTTTGTATATTATTACAATAATACATTAATACTTCAATACATAAAAATACATTTTTTTTATTACACAATATAATTAAAATTGAAAACACCTTTTTTTCTTTTAATATTCCCTTAATACATAAGAGTACATTATTTAAAACACTTTTCTTTAAACTTATTTTAATTTATACATAAATTTTCGCAAAGTTAATACATTTTCTCTTTTTTTTTAGAAATATTTGTACATAATAAATAAAGATACATTTTATATATATAATTTAATTAGAATTTAAAACATTTAATTAAAACATTTCTTTTTGTACATATTAATGATATACAAGACTACAAAAAGTTAATTAAATAAATATTTAATTCTTTTCTTTAAGTTAAAACAATACCTTAAATATATACACATTTGAATTAACATTTTCGCACCTGTAAATAATTACATACACATATACACGTACACTTACACAATGTACTTACATTTGATACATTATACATTTGCTTATTTTGTATATTCGTTACATTTACATTTGATCGCAAATTCGATTTGGTTGTAACTTATTGGACACTACATTCCTAAGTCTCATCCCCATTTGTAAATTTGTACCCCCACTCCCGGATACTATTTGTAATAGCGTAGACTTTACATTTCCGCAATTTACCGCTTTCAAATTATACCATGGTTAGACCTAGGGTTTGTATGTACATAAAATCAAATGCTAGATAACCTAATACAAGACAAATACATGAAATCAATACACAATCACACTTGCACCCTCTAGGGTAATCCCACATGTTTCCTCCCATAATGGGCCATGCTTGTACGTCGAGTATCTTTGGCAAAACAAATTCAAATGATCATAAGTCCCTCGATGACGCTTTCGAAAGTTGCCTAAATGGAATGATCATAGTCCCTTCAAAGCAAATTGCCAAAGACACTTGGCACCATTGCATTCATGGTCCATACGATGACCCACGCCCGTCCCGTTAAACATCATAAACGCAAGATTGTCCACCAAATTCAATGGTGGAACAAAATTGTTAAAAAGGGTTGAAAACATAGAGAAAACCTTTGAGTAAAATAGGGTAGACAAAACTCTTAGTTACTTGAGATCAACTTGCAAAAACACTTGCCTTCTTTTCAAAAACCACACTTCACAAACACTTTCAAAACAAACTCTCAAAAACATTTTGAAACATCTTTTCGAAAAGATACACACTTTTGTAAAACACTCAAACATGAGTCAAATACATTGGTTGCCTAAGACAAGGCATCTTCTTCAAAAACATTTTCAAAACACACACACATCACAATTTCAAGCAATCGAAAATCAAGGCAAGTGATCTAAAAACAAAGTAACTAAGAGCCCATGGATAACCATGGATAGAAAGGGTGCTAATACCTTCCCTTTCTATAATCTACTTCCCGAACCCAAGAAAACATCTCAAAGGTTTTTGCTGTGCTTTTTCAACCTTTCCTTTAGGATAAAATAAAAAGTCGGTGGCGACTCTTGCTCAACCGAAACATTTTGCGAAAACAAACGCAAACCTCAAGTCAGTTCTCCCACCGTATCACAGAACTGGCGACTCTGCTGGGGATGACTTAAAAGTGGGGTTACCTTAGGGTTTAGATCACCTTTGTTTTCAATTGATTGCTTTGTTTGCTTTTACATTTGTGGTCTTTGTATCGGAGTTTCATAGATCCTAACCCGGATCTGGGGAATACCCTTTTAGGTAGCATAATCTGTGAGGGACCTGTCCGGCGTAGACCAACATGGGTGAAGCAGTGGCTACGTTGGTGTGGCGCCTTGGTCTGTACCGATATCCCTCGTGTTGAAACGGGGAGAATATGGGTCTTCCAAGGAGTCATTAAGCACCAACCGACCTTAGAACCCTAAATTGACCCAACTTGGCCATTAGAACAGTAGCAGTATGCTACACTCATTGAGGCTAAACTCTCGCGATGGTTCTGGCTGCAAGAAAAGATTGCGATGCTGGAGTTATGACCGATTGAGGGTAGTCAGTGATATTGAGATCCTCTAGAACCCAGTTACTTTTGATAGGACAGGTTTTAACCAACGAAACTGAAAGAGGGTAGTACCTGGACCTCATGCAAGCCTAAACCTAAGGACTTGTTTGCTTTGTGTGAATATGTTTGCCTGTATATACACTCACTTGCTTTTCGCATACATGTACATAACATCATGACATCATACCATAGCATTTTCAATAACCATTTCAAGGATCTCGAGGGTTCTTTTGATGCAGGGTTACGTTGAACCCGACGTCTACCAAGGGGCAAGAGGTTTCTCCTCTAACCAATGCCAACCAAAGTTCAAGTGCAACAACTTGAATCAGTGGCTATGACCCACTCGACATGGTCAGCTTGATTCTCGTGGAAAGACATCCACCGATACAAAGTTCTCCAAATCAAAGATTGAGTGCAACAACTTGAATCAGTATCTATGACCCACTCGACATGGTGAGCTTGATTCTCGTGGAAAGACATCCACCGATACAAAGTTCTCCGAACAAAGATCAAGTACAACAACTTGAATCAGTGGCGATGACCCACTTGACATGGTGAGCTTGATTCTAGTGGAAAGACATCCACCGATGCGAAGTTCTCCAATCCAAGAGCAAAGTTCAACCTCTAACAGTTTCTTGTGTTTACCCCAAGAGATCCTTGAAAGCATGCATCCACATATCATGCATTGCATTTTGACAATCTTTCCTTTTTCAGGTTTCCTTACTCTCCTGCTGTTTATTTCAGTAAGAGATGGCTCTAGAAAGGTCTGTCAAAGACATCCAAGACCAGACTGCTCAGCTGCAAGAGATGTTCCTGAACTTGTCTCTGGGGCAAGAAGAGATGAAAGCTCTCCTCACAAAGGGCTTGGGGAATTCCAACAATGCCAGGAGTGATCAGCTTGCGGAGCTGCAATTTGATCTGACAACATTGAGGACCCAAGTGATGGGACAGTTGGTGGGCCAGATGGCTCTCATCCAAGACCTATCTCAAAGACAAGAGGAACTCAGAGTTCTTGTCCGCCAACTGCTTCCAAACAACCAACTGGGGCAAGTATCTGAGGTTGAAGAGCAAGTCACCACTCAGCCTCCAGCCACTCAAGAAGACAAGGGGAAAGCTCCTTCGCTTGCTTCAGGGTCACAAGCCCATCAACAACCTCGCCAGCGTCAACGGGGTAATCGGTGTAAGCAAGAAACGTCGGGAAGACAGTTCACGGAGACTGAGATACCATCATTCTTCATACTGAAGCGCCTGATGGAGGTCAACCTGCTTACCCTAAAGGATCCTCCTCAGAAGCTTAATATCTCCTCTCCTAACTATCGTCCCGATGCATTTTGTGTTTACCACTCCTACAGCCCGGGACACGACACCAACGACTGTTGGGCCTTGAAGAACAAGATTCAAGATCTGATCGACATTGGAGTGCTGGAATTCATGCCAGACGGCGAGATGAAAATCTTCCGTTAAGGGGTTCTCCACCGGAAGTGACAAAGCTCAAGCTGAAAGACTTTTGCTTCTTTTTGAATTTTCAAAGTTGTAATTTCTTTTGCTATCAAACAATTATCTGTTGATGTTAAACTTTGTTTTCATTAATGCATTGCATATGTTTGTCTTGAATTCATCCATTCGTTTCACTACTCTTATGCTTTTCTTTATGATGTTTGACTCTTGATAAAAAGCTGTAAGCCTTTAGAGGGAGGATGAAGAAACAATACCATGATCTTATACAGTATGCTTTTGAACAGACCTTGCTGATGATGTATAGGCATTTCTTTCAATTCCCAAACACTGGAGTTATAAGGAAGATAATCCCTAGTCAACCCCTTCGAGCCAAAGAAGTAGGATTTTTCTGTTCTAAACGATCAAAACCTTTGATATAAACCCGGGGCAGGTTAGTATCTCAGTTAATTCAAGAGAAACGCGCATTGAAGTCGCAAACTCTCAGTTCGTAACACAACGAACGACGTCAAAGAAAAAGAAAAGCATTCCTTTGGAATCAAAAGACAAGGGTGGTTCCCTATCACATAGACAGTCATTATCTCTCAAAAGAGAAAAGCCCACCGAGCCAAAACCTATAAAGGAGGCTTAAGAAAGCTGGGGCATCCCGCTGACTGTAATCTCGAAAATGGGAACAGCCAGGCAAAAGTTAGGGATAACAAATCAAAATCAAAATAGTGAGGTCATTACAAAATCCTCAACAACATGAAAAATGTTGAAGAAAAAAAGGAGATGATGACTGTCTCCCCAAATTCAACTGGTGAACCATCGCCCAAAAGTCGATTCCAAACTCAAAACAGAGTATGACGCACAATTAACTGAGCTTAGGTTGAAGAACATCACGAAAAGCGGGTGGGTACAAATATACTTTGAGCCTTTATCCTTTGTTTCTTAAACCGTGAGCCAAGCCACGTTACAACCCTTTGAAAGTCCTAATTGAAGCATGGGTTAGTTCGAAAGCATACTGTTACAAAAGGTATCCTGACTCCTGTAAGGATTTGCTCTAAATCTTGTGTTGATCTGTCTTATAAAAAGTTTTCTGCTAAAAACACATTTTTCAAAACTTAGAGACAAACATAAACTTTGCATTGCTTGAATATCACTGTCTGCATTTGGCTTTTTGTTTGACAGCGAAGAAATTCATACAACGAATGTTCGGAGGAACGAAAACTCTCTCAGTGAGCAAAATCACTTCAAGAGGATGACACTTCCATTACAAATCTCCTATCAACAAGGGGGCATGACATAGCACCATCCAATTAACCTGGGGCAGTCCAGTCAAGGTCCAACATATCTTCCAAAGTCCAATTAACCTGGGGCAGTCCAGTCAAGGTCCAACAGATCTTCCAAAACTCAGTTAACCTGGGGCAGTTCAGTCAAGATTTCAAGAAATCTCTCAATATGCAGAGTAATCTGATTCAAGACTCCTTCATCACCACTTGGGGCATTCGAATGTCAGAAGTGTTCAACAAATCAACTATCACATTTCCAGACTCGATTCCTGTATCTAGCCAGGGCACGTCTGAAGAGTTTGAGGATTCGATTCCTGTATCCAGCCAGGGCATATCTGTTGACGACTATTTCCAGACTCGATTCCTGTATCTAGCCAGGGCACGTCTGAAGAGTTTGAAGATTCGATTCCTGTATCCAGCCAGGGCATATCTGTTAACTATCACATTTCCAGACTCGATTCCTGTATCTAGCCAGGGCATGTCTGAAGAGTTTGAAGATTCGATTCCTGTATCCAGCCAGGGCATATCTGTTAACTATCACATTTCCAGACTCGAATCCTGTATCTAGCCAGGGCATGTCTGAAGAGTTTGAAGATTCGATTCCTGTATCCAGCCAGGGCATATCTGTTAACTATCACATTTCCAGACTCGATTCCTGTATCTAGCCAGGGCACGTCTGAAGAGTTTGAAGATTCGATTCCTGTATCCAGCCAGGGCATATCTGTTAACTATCACATTTCCAGACTCGATTCCTGTATCTAGCCAGGGCACGTCTGAAGAGTTTGAGGATTCGATTCCTGTATCCAGCCAGGGCATATCTGTTGACGACCATTTCCAGACTCGATTCCTGTATCTAGCCAGGGCACGTCTGAAGAGTTTGAAGATTCGATTCCTGTATCCAGCCAGGGCATATCTGTTAATTATCACAATTCCAGACTCGATTCCTGTATCCAGCCAGGGCACATCTGAGGAGTTTGAAGATTCGATTCCTGTATCCAGCCAGGACATATCTGTTAACTATCACAGTTCCAGACTTGATTCCTGTATCTAGCCAGGGCACGTCTGAAGAGTTTGAAGATTCGATTCCTGTATCCAGCTAGGGCATATCTGTTAACTATCACATTTCCAGACTCGATTCCTGTATCTAGCCAGGGCACATCTGAAGAGTTTGAAGATTCGATTCCTGTATCCAGCCAGGGCATATCTGTTAACTATCACAGTTCCAGACTCGATTCCTGTATCCAGCCAGGGCACGTCTGAAGAGTTTGAATTCCTGTATCCAGCCAGGGCATATCTGTTAACTATCACATTTCCAGACTCGATTCCTGTATCTAGCCAGGGCACGTCTGAAGAGTTTGAAGATTCGATTCCTGTATCCATCCAGGGCATATCTGTTAACTATCACAGTTCCAGACTCGATTCCTGTATCCAGCCAGGGCACGTCTGAAGAGTTTGAAGATTCGATTCCTGTATCCAGCCAGGGCATATCTGTTAACTATCACAGTTCCAGACTCGATTCCTGTATCCAGCCAGGGCACGTTTGAAGAGTTTGAAGATTCGATTCCTGTATCCAGCCAGGGCATATCTATTAACTATCACAGTTCCAGACTCGATTCCTGTATCTAGCCAGGGCACGTCTGAAGAGTTTGAAGATTCGATTCCTGTATCCAGCCAGGGCATATCTGTTAACTATCACATTTCCAAACTCGATTCTTGTATCTAGCCAGGGCACGTCTGAAGAGTTTGAAGATTCGACACCTGTAACTAGCCAGGAAATTATCTACATCACCACTTGGGGCATTCGAATGTCAAAAGTGTTCAAAAACCCGATGCAGTTTTACACGGACTCATCATCAGGAAATCCTACACAGATCTCCTCAAAACAGGAAGACCCCAGTAGTTTGGCATACAACCCAAGCTTCTGATTTCCCCAACAATGGTCCCCAGACTTCTCATTTTCAACAATTGAAGACTCTTGCCCTCCACAGCAGCAACCAAGGATTTGTTCTCCCCGGAAGCAGTCAAGATTCTTTTATCTTCAGCCATCCAGGATTCATTTATCCTCAGCAAGATAGCTTATCAGCTTACATGCGCATTCATCACATTCATGTCATAAACATCGATGTCACATACATTGCATCATGCATCATAACATTGCATGCAACTAACCCTTTACCTTTTCAGGTAAGATCAGTCGACAGACAAAGATCATCTTCTGAGATTCATCTAGAAATAGTTCAGATGTGACCCGGACACGGCGACATTCTGATACTTATTCCAGATTCATGCAGATGCAGTTTTACACGGACGCATCATCAGGAAGCCCTACACCGGTTCCTATTCAACTTCAAGATTTCTGAAAACAGTTTACGGATTCTTCCCAACAACGGATGTTTTTCTACCAACTTGTTTAGATGCAACTTTCTGAAAACAGTTTACGGATTCTTCCCAACAACGGATGTTAATCTACCAACTTGTTCAGATGCAATTTTTTGAAAACAGTTTACGGACGCTTCCCAACAACGGATGCTGCTCCATTGCTTATTCAACTTCAAGACTTCTGAAAAACAGTTCACAGGTTCTCCAAGTAATGGATGTTAACCTATCACTTGTTCAGACTCTTCTCAACTTTTGAAAACAGTTTACGGACGCTTCCCAACAACGGATGTGGCTCTATTGCTTATTCAACTTCAAGACTTCTAAAAAACAGTTCACAGGTTCTCCAAGTAACGGATGTTAACCTATCACTTGTTCAGACTCTTCTCAACTTTTGAAAACAGTTTACGGACGCTTCCCAACAACAGATGTGGCTCTATTGCTTATTCAACTTCAAGACCTTCAAAAATAGTTTACGGATTCTCCAAACATGGATGTCAATCTGTTGCTTGTTCGGACCCCCAATTTAGAGATGTTCCAAAACACGGGTGCCTTTCTGATACTCGTCCACTCACCATTGACATACAGTTCAACATCGCCAAATGGCATCTTTAAGCCCATTCTCAGATGGCATCTATAAGCCCATCCTCCTACCAGCAGTCGCCAAATGGCATCTTTAAGCCCATTTCCAGATGGCATCTATAAGCCCATCCCCCGACAAGATTCTATCGCATCAGATGGCATCTTTAAGTCCATCACCAAATGGCATCTGTAAGCCCATTCACCTCTACCATCACATCGCCGAGCGCAAATTTTCTGGGTACTTTAGTGTCCAATCTTCTTTTACCTTCAAGTCGCGAAAGGCAAACTTGCCAATCTAACTCTTCAGGTCCAAGAAGATTGAACAGGGGCAACTGTTGTACCCCAAAATTTGCCCTCGCATTTTTCCACAAGAAATCACAGCTTCAGGCGTTTCCTGATTTTTCAGATTGGCTCAAGAATCGGTCAAACAGACTTTTCTCGTCAGTCAGACACAATTAGGGTTTTTATTGATTTTCAGGGCTCTAGAATGTTTCAAACAGTTGGCTTAGGGTTTTGGTTGATTTTGGCTCAACTTTGATCAGGCGAACGTTCTTTGGCATTTAATCAGGAATTAGGGTTGTTCATGCGCGGTTCTTCAGAAAGATTTAATTCTACGGTGCTTTGCAAGTTATTCCGAGATTTGGTTTGAATTCACATTGTTTGACTTAATCAGTAAAAGAATGCATTTGGGTTGAATTCACATTTGTTTGTTTGAACCAGTCAAAGGATACATTCAGTTTGGATTTGCAGTGTTGGGTAAAAATCAGTGAAAAAGGAATGCGCCTGATCAGTTGTTTTGATTAACTGTTGCTTTGCTTTGGATGTTGGAAATGCCAGGTTTAACTGATCAAATACTAAAGCATTGTTTATTTAAATTATTTATTATTCTAAGATTAAATGATTGGAATTTATTTTCAATTATTTTAATTAAAGAATTATAAATAATAAATAAACAAAAGGAGAAAAAAGAATTAATTGGATAATAAAAACTTTTATTTATTTTTAAATTATTCGTACAATTATTGTTTACAATTTATTTACAACAATGATTTTACAAGTAATTTAAACCTAAATAAAACTATCCTAAACATTTTTTCTAATCTTCATTTCTTCATCTGCTATCCCTTGCTCCAGTGCTCCATTTTAATTATTCATCTGCAAAAGAAAAGGAGAAAAGTCAATGACAGATAAATAAATAAAGAGACAAAGTACAGTTCATCATTAAGGGCCACTGATTGGGATCAGTTAACCCTCTCTGCAAATCACGGGATTTCTCCCGGTTCACAAAGAGGGACGAATATTTATTTGCTAAAAATGAATGCACAAAAGTCAAAATTGCACAATTCAAAAATTGTCAAACTGCATAGTTCAAAAGCAAGTGCAAATCAAACTACAAAGTCCAAACTGAAAAATTCAAACTTGCTGTCAAACTGTACAAGGCTGCCCAAGCTATCAAAAAGAAGATTTGGCAAGATATCAAAAGATCCAAAAGTACAAGAAGCTGTCAAAAGAAGGGACAAATATGCAGAGGAAAATTGATATGCAAGCAACATGTTTCATTTTCATCATTTCCCAAAAAGTGGCCCTTTCAGAAGTACAGCATAAACATTATTTTAAATATATTAACTGTACTGAAGAGAGAGAGAAGAGAAAAAGAAAGCAGGCTTAGGTTTGAGGCATGAAGATAATATAAAACAAAGACTGAACACAGTACAGTAAAGAAGGAGGCAAACCAATAGACACAAAAAATATACAAAACTGATAAGCCTCCAAGTCCCAAAAAACCTGGAACCTGTTTGTTTACAAGCAACTCAAAATTTGCCTCCACCTGCTGAAGCCTACAAACAGCAGAAACTTCACAAGCCTTACCTGCATCAGTCTAAACCATAAACCATATCAAAACAAAATAACCAGTAAATTCATCCAAGGCCAAGAGCCAGTTTCAAACCAAAAGCCTACCATTCAAGAAGAAGCAAAACTGTAAAACTTTTCAAACCTCATATGTCCATAATCCAAAAACACCCTCAAGTTACTGCATAAATCAGTTCAAAAGGCCACAACCTGTAAACCCCTCAAACTGTCAAATGGCCTAAGCAAGCCCAAGTTTCAAACCTGCTGTACCAGAGGCCAAGCCTTAATCATCAAACAACAAACCTGCATATGCCTTAAGGCCTAACCTGAAGCAGACCCCAAGCCAAAAACCTTGTACCAGAAAACAAACAAAATCACCCAAAGCCTTAAACCTGCCTGAAAGCCTAAAGAACCAAAGAAGCTTAAACCTGTACCAAATAATCCAGGCCAAACACTAAGAAACCTGATGTCCCAGCCTAAACCAGAATATCAAACCTACAAACCCTTTTCAGGACAGTGCTAAGCCTAAAACCTGTTAAATGTCAACCTATTAAAGGCCAAAACCATTCCAACAGCACCAGGCATCATCCATCATTAACTCAATAAGGCAATACAGGGTAAAACCACGAGCCCTCAGAATTTCTTCATCATTGGGCGTAAAAAAAAATCAACATCAGTACAGCATATTGAGCAAGCAACAAAAGCATACGAGCGAACTAGGCAACAAAGGCGAGCCAACAGGAAGAAGAAGAAAAAAAGCGTTTCAAGGTATACAAGCAACTCAGAAGCCAACGATGAGAAGAGATAAAGAAGTATACAAAGGTTTTCAGGCCATAATCATCATAAAACCTAAAGAAAAGGCAAAGGTACCAGGAAGCTCAAAGAGTTCATCAGCACCGCATCCCCGCCGGCAAGCTTCCGGAGCGCCACCTACCCTACCTCTCCTCCATCTCCAGAAAACGAAGGTAGTACGCCTTTCTCTCTCTTTTTCTTCCGCCACCTCAATAATAACAAGTTTAAGGTCAAAGTTCAAAACGAGATAAGCATGCAATTCGTAAAAGAGTATAAAACATCAAAATTAAACCTTGTTTCGTAAGACCACTGGGCTCGAGCTATGGAGGAAGGAGAGTCTAGGGGGTAGCGTTGGTGGCTCAGGCGAGGAGGCGCTGTTCAAACAGCCATGGCCAAAGGACGAAGGCCAACGGAGAAGACGAAGCAAGCGGCGCGCTTCTGTTTCTGTAACCCTAACGCGTTTCAACTGAAAACAACGATCAAAACCCTAGAACATTTTTGTGTCAACTTGGGCCTTGCCCATTTCTGAGCGCCTAAGCCCAAAGCATATCCCACTCTCAACACCCCCCTTGCTTCTGAACGCTTTCGGGTAAGGGCCCATTCAAACCCTTTTCCTTTAGAATTTTAAAACCTATTACTTTCTTTTGGCTAATAAATCAACATAATGTTTCTTTTATATATCATATTATTTTTTATTATTTAATCATATTTTTTATATAACATATTTTTAAACACAATATATTTTATCCCTCTAACTTAAAATATTTTTTTTATTTTGTATATTATTACAATAATACATTAATACTTCAATACATAAAAATACATTTTTTTATTACACAATATAATTAAAATTGAAAACACCTTTTTTTCTTTTAATATTCCCTTAATACATAAGAGTACATTATTTAAAACACTTTTCTTTAAACTTATTTTAATTTATACATAAATTTTCGCAAAGTTAATACATTTTCTCTTTTTTTTTAGAAATATTTGTACATAATAAATAAGGATACATTTTATATATATAATTTAATTAGAATTTAAAACATTTAATTAAAACATTTCTTTTTGTACATATTAACGATATACAAGACTACAAAAAGTTAATTAAATAAATATTTAATTCTTTTCTTTAAGTTAAAACAATACCTTAAATATATACACATTTGAATTCACATTTTCGCACCTGTAAATAATTACATACACATATACACGTACACTTACACAATGTACTTACATTTGATACATTATACATTTTCTTATTTTGTATATTCGTTACATTTACATTTGATTGCAAATTCGATTTGGTTGTAACTTATTGGACACTACATTCCTAAGTCTCATCCCCATTTGTAAATTTGTACCCCCACTCCCGGATACTATTTGTAATAGCGTAGACTTTACATTTCCGCAATTTACCACTTTCAAATTATACCATGGTTAGACCTAGGGTTTGTATGTACATAAAATCAAACGCTAGATAACCTAATACAAGACAAATACATGAAATCAATACACAATCACACTTGCACCATCTAGGGTAATCCCACATGTTGCCACCCAAAATGGGCCATGCTTGCACGTCGAGTATCTTTGGCAAAACAAATTCAAATGATCATAAGTCCCTCGATGACGCTTTCGAAAGTTGCCTAAATGGAATGATCATAGTCCCTTCAAAGCAAATTGCCAAAGACACTTGGCACCATTGCATTCATGGTCCATACGATGACCCGCGCCCGTCCCGTTAAACATCCTAAACGCAAGATTGTCCACCAAATTCAATGGTGGAACAAAATTGTTAAAAAGGGTTGAAAACATAGAGAAAACCTTTGAGTACAATAGGGTAGACAAAACTCTTAGTTACTTGAGATCAACTTGCAAAAACACTTGCCTTCTTTTCAAAAACCACACTTCACAAACACTTTCAAAACAAACTCTCAAAAACATTTTGAAACATCTTTTCGAAAAGATACACACTTTTGTAAAACACTCAAACATGAGTCAAATACATTGGTTGCCTAAGACAAGGCATCTTCTTCAAAAACATTTTCAAAACACACACACACATCACAATTTCAAGCAATCGAAAATCAAGGCAAGTGATCTAAAAACCAAGTAACTAAGAGCCCATGGATAACCATGGATAGAAAGGGTGCTAATACCTTCCTTTTCTATAATCTACTCCCCGAACCCAAGAAAACATCTCAAAGGTTTTTGCTGTGCTTTTTCAACCTTTCCTTTAGGATAAAATAAAAAGTCGGTGGCGACTCTTGCTCAACCGAAACATTTTGCGAAAACAAACGCAAACCTCAAGTCAGTTCTCCCACCGTATCACAGTTTGTATCGTCTCATAACCTGTTTTGGACATAATATGTGTTGACTCATAGCATTTCGTGTCGATGCATAACTGCTGTTTTTTTGTTTTATCACTATTTTGCTACATATAAAAGTCAATTCTCAACACATGGTTAGTGAAAATGAAAAGAAAGAATATGGTTAGATTCAAAGAAATGATATCTACATTTTATCTTCACAAATGAACCATTAGTGATGCTTGTATGAAGAGTTCAAAGTCAAGAAAACCTACCTTGAAACTGAAATTTGTGCTTTGAGTTTGAGCTGCTGTATGGGATGTCGTTGAGCTTGGGAAGTGATGATAGTGATGTTACAGAAGTTTTTATTGTGTTTGAACAACTTCTATATGATGTATGTGGAGTGTTTAGATGGTTGGACAAAATTTGCAAGGTATGAGAGCTTCAAAGGTTTGGACTTTAAAACTCAAGAGTGGAAGTTTTATGGACTGTTATGGCTTTTGTGAATATGAGATTTTAAGGGTTTACCAATAAAACTTATGACTTTTCTCTCTTTTTTTTCTAACCTCTTTGTCTTGCAAATTCTTTTTCTATTTATAGGCAGGAGGTTTGTGCATATGAGCTGACTAGGTTTGCAAGACATCATGTTATGGTTTGGTTGGATTACAAAGATCAAACTATGTCAAGTACTCCATAGTCCCAAGGTGAAGTACCAAAGTTTATGGTATAGAGGAGCTACTTCCCATGATTTATGATGAAGTATAATCGGCAACAAGCAAGGTATGGGCTCAAGACAAACTTTGTACAAAAGCTTGCTTTTCAAGAATAACAATGGTGCCTTTATGCCATAAATGGAAAGATCTTTTGGACAATGGTTTAAACACTTGGGTAATAGTTCAAGCTCTTGTGTAAACATTAAATTATGATGATATTTGAAAGAAAAGAGGCCTGAACCATAAGATTATGAAACAAATCATAAGAGTTTTGTTATATGTTCTTCACTAAAATGACTTACAACTCAATAATGGATGCTCAACTTCATGCTCTTGAATATCCTAGCTCAAATATGATAAATTCGTGCTCTTGGATGTTTTGGAAAGCTTGAAACACCCTCTACAACTTTCATGTTGACCACTTTTGTTAAATCAAACTGGAACTTGATGAAAATTGGCCAAGAAGTTGGGATAAAAACTTGACCAAAACTGCTGAAAATTTCTCTAAGTGTTAAATGAAAATGTCACGACTTCATGAATTTATAACTTGAGATCCAAGCATATTTAGGAGAAGTTGTGTAAAGCAATGTTGTAGATATCATGGAGATCTACAACTTTCATGTTGAAAGCTTATTTTGAATCATCTTACATCTTGGTGAAAGAATGGCATGAAGTGATGAAATTATCATGTATAAAAACACTTAGAAAATTTCTAAGTCTTGGAAATCTTGACTTTTCAAGTTGAATTTTGACTTTCTTGACTTATTGATGATTAAGCTGGATATTCTTGAGTGTCTTGATGAAATTTGATCTTTGGAATATACTATTGACCAAAAAGTCAAAGTTTGACTTTCCAGTATGCAATTGACCATTTTGCCCTTGTGCCAATTCCAAGCCTAAATTGATGTATCAGTGCTGCAAACTTGACGTCGTAGAAGATCTTGTAAGCAAATACTTGAAAAATGAGAGGGAAAATTTTGGGGTACAACAACTGCCCCTGTTCAATCTTCTTAAGCCTGAAGAGTTAGATTGACGAGTTTTGCCATTCGTAACTCAAAGGTGGAAGATGATTGGACACTAGAGTGCCCATAAATTTGCACTCAGTGATGTGATGATTAATGGGAATGGGATTAAATATTCCATTTGGAGAGATGATAGAAAGTTGTCAGAGATGGGCTTGTAGATGCCATCCATAAATTATTGCTGAACCATATGTGTAAGCTGAAACTGAATGAGTATCAGAATGACGTCCGTGTTTAGAGCGTACCTGAACTGTATCTGAAAAGTTGAATCTGAATGAGTATCAGAATGGCATCCGTGTCTGGAGTGTATCTGTACTGTATCTGAAAGTTGAGTCTGAAAGAGTATCAAAATGGCATCCGTGTCTGGAGCGTATCTAAATTGTATATGAAAATTGAAATCTGAATGAGTATCAGGATGGAATCCGTGTCTGGAGCGTATCTGAATTGTATCTGAGAGTTGAATGAGTTTCATGATGGCATCTGTGTCTGGAGCATATTTGAAGATCGAATCTGAATGAGTATCAGAATGGCGTCTGTGTTTGGAGCGTATCTGAACTGTATTTGGAAATTGAAATCTGAATGAGTATCAGGATGGCATCCGTGTCTGGAGCGTATCTGAACTGTATCTGAAAACTTGAATCTGAATGAGTATCAGAATGGCATCCTTGTCTGGAGCGTATCTGAACTGTATATGAAAACTTTGAACATTTGTTAATGGTATTTGTTAGCCTTATCCTGAAAAAGGGTAAAATGTTAGCTAAAATGCAAAGTTATGTTGTATGAAATGCATGGTATAATGCATTCGTGTTATCAATGTTTATGATATATGGATGCGATGTATGCGTATGTGAGCTAGTCTGCTGCACTGCTGTTGGATTGAGGAAAATAAATCCCTGACTACTGCTGAGGATATGGAGTGTAAGTCTTCATGTTTTGAAGTGTTAATGAATTTCCACTTAGAGAAATAAACTCTGTTGTAAGGGAAATGCCATGTACCGTTTGTAAAATCCTGTTGAGGAATCCAGAGAAATTGAATGACTTCTACTGGGGATTGATAATTGGAAGCTTTGTTCCGCTGGGGATTAAACTGCATACTGCGGGGGTTTTATGGAAATAACTTAGAGAGATTTACCTACCTTAAAGCCCTCAGTGATTGTCTTTCTATTTTATTTATTTGTAAACAGTAATTATGTTCAAATGCATATGTTCAAAAATAAATCGTTGGACATTTTTGTAAACAAAACACAAGAATAAAGAAAAACAGATAGTTTTGCACTTCCAAAGGAATATCTTTGTATTGACTTTGAGTAAGTATTTTTGTACAATGAGACAAACATTCTAGTAAGAGAATGCTGTCGTAAAAAATGAAAATTTTGATACAAATAAAAGATAGCTATGTGCAATAATCCCATAGGGTTCCCATTCTGCTATAGCCTTCGTATCTCTGAGCATCTTGTATATTTGTTGCCTCGTCCGAAGATGATTGAATTTATCAGAACCACTGAGTTTGTCAGGTTGTCCTTAAGGTGATTCAACAGGATATAATCATACGCTTTAATTCCCTAACTTTTGCCTGGACCGCCCTTTCGGGTTTTCAGTCCACCGGGATACCCTTTTTTTCCCAAGTCGCCCTTTCGGGTTTTCAACTTGCCGGGTGTACACATTGTTTTGTTTTATCCCTAATTTTTTCCCGAACCTTTTTGGTTCGCCGGGACGCCCTTGTTTTGCCTAGGTGTGTCAAACTAGCGGGTCTCTTATGCGTAGTATCTTTTGACTATGTCTGCGTTCGCAGGGTGCGGCAGGTCGTCTCCATCCATGGTGGTCAAGATCATCGCTCCACCAGAGAATATGTTTTTGATTACAAATGGTCCTTCATATGTAGGAGTCCATTTTCCCCTAGGATCACCTTGCGGCAGTATGATACGCTTGATCACCAGATCTCCAACTTGATACACTTGGCGTCTGACCTTTTTGTTGAAAGCCTTGATCATCCGTTTTTGATACATTTGACCATGACAGACAGCAGTAAGTCTTTTCGCATCAATCAATTTTAGTTGATCAAGTCGAGTCTGGATCCAATCTTCTTCATTCAACCCTGCATCCTTCATAATTCTTAGAGAGGGGATCTGGACCTCAATAGGCAAGACAACCTCCATGCCGTATACCAGAGAATAAGGTGTTGCCCTAGTTGACGTGCGAGCTGTGGTACAATACCTATGGATAGAGAATGGTAGCATCTCATGCCACTCTTTGTATGTGACTGTCATTTTTTGTATGATCTTTTTAATATTCTTATTCGCGGCTTCGACATCACCATTCATCTTCGGCCGGTAAGGGGAAGAATTGTGATGCTGGATTTTGAATTGTTCGCACATGGAGGTGATCATAGTATTATTCAGGTTTGTACCATTGTCTGTAATGATCCTCTCTGGGATACCGTACCGGAAGATGAGATTCTGCTTGATGAACCGGGCTACAACATTCTTGGTCACAGAAGCGAAAGAGGATGCCTCAACCCACTTTGTAAAATAGTCAATGGCCACTAAGATGAAGCGGTGTCCATTGGAGGTTGTTGGTTTGATTTCCCCAATCATATCAATCCCACACATAGCAAAGGGCCAAGGAGCCGTCAAGATATTCAGAGGAACCAGAGGTACGTGCACCTTGTCAGCATAAATCTGACCCTTATGGCAGGTTTGAGAGTGTTGATAGCAATCTACTTCCATGGTAGACCAGTAATAGCCTGCCCGAAGGATTTTCTTTGCCATCGTATGCCCACTGGAATGGGTGCCAAAATTACCTTCATGTAATTCAGCCATCATCCTTTTAGCTTCAACCTTGTCTACGCACCAAAGTAACACAGAGTCATGGTTGCATTTGTAAAGAATGCCATTACTAAGGAAGAATTTAGCAGAGAATCTCCTTAAGAACCTCTTATCATTTACTGAAGCTCCTTCTGGATATTCTTGTGTTTCGAGATACCTCTTGACTTCGTGAAACCAAGGCTGGTCCACTACTTCTTCAGTATTAATCTCGTGACAATGTGCTGGTTCATCCCTTTGTTCAATGGTGATCTAGGGAGCCTCTTTATCCCATTTAAGTTTAAACATAGATGACATTGTGGCCAGTGCATCTGCTAGCTGATTTTCTTCTCGCGAGAAATGCTCGAAGGTAATCTTCTCAAAGTGTTGGAGAAAGGTCAAAACATGTTCTATGTAAGGGATAAAGTTAGGGTGTTTGGTGTCCCATTCCCCTTTGATCTGGATAATGACCAAAGATGAATCACCAAATACATTCAAACATTTGATCCCTAAGTCTATGGCAGCTTCGAGACCAAAGATGCACGCTTCGTATTCCGCCATGTTATTTGTACAGTTGAAGAAGAGTCTTGCAGTAAAGGGAGTGTGACATACTTCCAGAGATATGAGTACAACACCAATACCATTGTCGAGTGCGTTAGATGCCCCATCAAAAACCAAGGTCCATCAGGATCCTTGTTCAGGTCCGTCATATGGTCTGAATTCTTCATAGTTGTTTACCATCATGACGTCTTCATCTGGGAATTCGAACTTCATGGACTGGTAGTCTTCTATAGCTTGGTGAGCAAGGTGATCAGCTAGTACACTTCCCTTTATTGCTTTCTGGGTAGTGTACTGTATGTCATATTCTGTCAGGATCATCTGCCATCTCTCTATTCTCCCAGATAGTGCAGGTTTCTCGAAGATCTATTTTATTGGATCCATTTTAGATATCAACAAGGTAGTATGAGTCAGCATATACTATCTTAGCCGGCGAGCAGCCCATGTCAGAGCGCAACAAGTTTTCTAGAGCAGTGAATACCTTGTTTCACAGTCGGTAAACTTTTTGCTCAGGTAATAAATAGCGTGCTATTTTCGGCCAGACTCGTCATGCTGCCCCAGTATATACCCCATTGAATTTTCCAAAACAGTCAGATACATGATCAATGGCCTTCCCTCGACTGGTGGCATTAACACAGGAGGCTCTTGCAAGTACTCTTTGATCTTGTCGAAAGCAGTTTGGTATTCATCATTCCATTTGACTACTTGATCTTTCTTCAGTAGTTTGAAGATTGGTTCACAAGTAGCTGTCAGGTGAGAAATGAATCTGGCAATGTAGTTCAAACGTCCGAAGAATCCTCTGACTTCCTTTTCAATATGGGGAGCAGTCATCTCTTGTATCGCTTTCACCTTGGCAGGATCTACTTTAATACCCTTATTGATGACGACAAAGCCTAGGAGCTTACCAGACCTTACTCCAAACGTGCATTTATTTGGGTTCAACCTCAACTTGTACTTCTTTAGTCTCTCAAACAGTTTCTGTAAATGATCAAGATGCTCTTCTTCTGTTTTAGATCTAGCTATCATATCGTCCATATAGACCTCTATTTCATGATGTATCATGTCGTGAAATAGAGCTACCATGGCACACTGATAGGTTGCCCCAGCGTTCTTCAGTTCGAATAGCATAACCTTGTAGCATAAAGTTCCCCACTGTGTGACAAAAGTTGTCTTCTCCATGTCCTCAAGCGCCATTTTGATTTGGTTGTAGCCTGAGAAAATGTCCATGAAGGAAAACACTTTTTGCTGTGCCATATTGTCAACTAGAATATCAATGTGGGGAAGTGGGAAATCATCCTTATGGATTTCCCTATTCAAATCTCTATAGTCTACGCACATTCGTACCTTGCTGTCTTTTTTGGGCACGGGAACAACATTGGCAACCCATTGCGGATAGGAAGTGACGACCAAGAATCTAGAATTGAATTGTTTCATGACTTCTTCTTTAATCTTCTCCGACACATCTGGTCGCATACGACGGACCTTTTGTTTTACTGGTGGACAATCCTCTCTTGTAGGTAGACGATGTACCACGATATCTGCATCAAGTCCTGGCATGTCTTCATAAGACCAGGAAAAGACCCCAACATACTTATGTAACAAGTGAATCAGACGCTCTTTGGCACTTGGTTATAGATTGGCACCCACCTTGACTTCCATTTTATCTTCCTCGGTACCTAGGTTGATGGTGTCCACAGGTTCCTCGTGGGGCTGAATGGTTCTCTCTTCTTGTTGTAGTAATCTGGCAAGTTCTCCCGGTACTTCACAATCTTCCTCACCTTCGTCTTTGGCTTGATAAATTATATTTTCAGAGTCACAGAAGGCCATAGCAGAACCGTTACCCATGGGATCCCAAATGGATGTAGACATTCATTGTGAGTGTGAGTGTGTGTAAGAATATAGCTATCTTTGAAAGAAATGAAAATGTAAAAAAGAAAAACAATGAGCACAAAGTTTGTATGCAAAAACGTCTATGATTCATTGATGTCATATGGAAATGAGATAATAACCCTTACAAATGGACCATTGTGCCTCGGGTAAGACACAAGGTTTTAAGAGTCTGAATTGTTTTAATATTACATATCCAACAAAATGTAAAGACAAATTATTGTGGGATAAAAGTTATTGGGACGAAATCTCTAGCCTCCCAGTTGCTGAGCCCTCCACTGACAGTTGGGAAAATCCAATCCTCCAGGTTGTAGCTGTCTTCGTCATCTTCCACCGCATTGACTTCACGGTTTCTGATCTTTAAGGGTGGTCCTCTAGCCCGAGCGCGGCGTACAACCTTCTGGGCACCTGAAGTGAAACCCAAGCCAAACTTGTCAAATTTGTATGGGATATCTGGAAGTTGTCCCCAAATAGTGCACCCAACTTCTTCTATCACTGCCTTGGCATCCTTCAAAGACGACATCCTGAGCGGAGGCCTTGTAATCTTGGGAACTTGAGACACAACCTTGGTTACTGCCACATCTTGCGGGACTTCTTCAAAGTGCTGGAATGGAGTTTCAATAAATTCACCATCTAACTCCATATATCTGAAGGAATTGAGATGGCTGATCATATACTCTTCTTCTTCATGAACGGTGATGATTTTCCCTTGAATCAGATACTTCAGCATTTGGTGCAACGTAGAAGTAACAACGTCGGCATTGTGAATCCATGGTCGACCTAGCAAGCAGGAATATGAAGGGCAGATATCCATCACATAAAAAGTTGAATCAAATGTTTGGGTTCCAACTTTTATGGGGATATCCACTTCCCCGTGCACCATCCTTTTTAAGCCGTCAAAGGCCCTCACTACTATGTTGCTTAGTTTCAATGTCAATCCCTCACAGTCAAGCCTATCAAGAGCCTTTTTAGGCAATACATTCAGAGACGAGCCCGTGTCCACCAAGACATGAGCCAAGGTTGTGCCCCTACATTCCACTGAGACATGTAATGCCTCATTATGCTTCCTCCCTCTTGGCATTAAATCAGAATCTGAAAAACCTAAGCCATTATCTGCAGTCAAGATGGCTACACAGTCTTGGAACTGATCGGCAGATGTTTCTTGGGGGTACATGGGCAGTTTTCAGGAATTTTACCAAGGCCTTTGCATGCGCCTCGGAAAATAGTAGTAAAGCCAACATGGAAATTTTAGATGGAGTTTGCCCCAGTTGCTCAACTACATCGTAGTCTCTTCTTTTTATGATCTTTAGAATTTCCTCCATCTCTTTCCGAGAGGTCTCAGGGATAGCCAATGATTGTGCCTTCGTCCGGACAGGCTCAATCATAATACTTTTACCTCGAGTCTCAGTTGACTCGACAGCAGGAATGTCAGTAGGAGTGATAACAGGGGTTGTATCAGCTTTGTCAGTTGGAGTATTAGGGGAGATGATTGTAGGACTGGGCATAGCCTTTGGAGGAGCAATAACAACATGAATGATTACGGGTCCAGAAACTGCTTTTAGGGGAGCGATTTCTGGAGAAAATACCCTTCTACTTCGGGTAATCTTGCCAGTCCCTACAATATTATTGATATTAGAGTCAACCTTCTCAGAACTTGAATCTTCGGCAGTTGGCCAATCTTGCTTGATACCGTGGTAGTAGACATCCCCTCCATAATTCTATGGTACGGTTTTGTCTGACGAATACGGGACTGGTCCAGGCATTGTAATTATCAAAGGAGATACTTTTGGAACTGATGTAATTCTAACGGGTCTTTTGGTGGACACCCTGAAAGAATTGTTGGAAATGGTCACGATGGAAACATCATTATAAGAAACAGTTGGAACATAAGTCTTTTCGAACTGAATTTCCTTGTTATCTATTAGGCACTGAACACCTGCTTTCAACAAAGGATAGCTGGTTGGTGAGGACAAACAGAAATGACAACTTTCATCATAGCCTGGGAAAACATTGGCATTCAATAAGTTATTTTTGATAATTAGGAGTGGGGTCATAAGTTCATCAACTGAAGTAACAAACATATCTTCCTCAATGGCGTTGGTATTATGGCCGTGGTTGGGCATAGGGGTAGAAATGACATTGGGATTTTTTGGCGCATCAAATTCAATCTCTTTGGCTTAAAGGAGGTCTTGTACTTTGTTCTTTAGAGCCCAACAATTGTTAGTGTCATGGCCGGGACTCTCAGAGTGGTATGCACAACGGGCATTTGGATGATAGTAAGGAGAGGTTGTGTTAGGGTTCTTTGGAGATTCTTTCAAAGTCACTAGATTGGATCTTAAAAAATATGGCAATACTTGAGATAGGGTCATGTTAATTCTGGTGAATTGTCTGACTGGTATTTCCATCCTTGGTTGGTTGTTTCTTTGCTGATCAGGCGCATGTTTAGGAATCATAACAGCCCCCACCATTGGACAGTGTTTGGCCCTATCTTGATTTCTATGAGGATATACAACAACCACTTCTTTCTTTTTGACGAATGGTTTCCTTACAGCAGCAGAGGATGCATCTTTTTGAATCTTTCCATTCTTTATCCCGACTTCTACCCTTTCTTCGGTCAATATCAATTCAATAAGACCTGCCGATGAACTCCCAATTAAGTGATTGAAGAAGGGTCCAGACAAGGTGCCCAAAAACATGTCTACCAACTCTCTTTCAGGTAGGGGAGGTTGAACTCTTCCGGCCAAGTCCCTCCATTTTTGCGCATAGTCCTTGAAGCCTTCACTTGAAACCATGGCCATACTCTGGAGTTGAGTACGGGTAGGCGCAACATCAGCGTTGTATTGGTATTGTTTGTAAAAGACTGCAGCAAGATCTTCCCAGTTATGAACATTGGCTCCTTCTAACTGATAAAACCAATCAAGTTGAGTTCCAGACAGTCTGTCTTGGAAGAAGTGTACCCATAAGTCCTTGTTAGCAGTATGGGGCTGGATTTTCCTTACATAGGACCGGAGATGAATTTTAGGGCATAAAACTCTGTCATATTTAGTGAACACATGTGCTTTGAATTTTGGAGGAATGACAATTCCCGATACTAACCCGAACTCCTCAAAGTCCAAGCCAGGCACTTTTTGGATTTCCATTACGCTCAACCGCTCTTCTAGATGCTTATACTTGTCATCGGCCAGAGGATATTATTCTTCAAAATAGTCTTCTTCTTCCTCTTCCTCTTCTGATTCTGACTGGACAACTGTTTCTTTGCCTTTCCCATCTTGATTGTCTTTCTCACCGGATGTCGTTGCAAATTCTAAGGCCCTTCTTGTCTGCCCTTGGAATCTTCTTCCCATGTTTAGAACTCCGGTTATCTTCTTCGTCTTCTTTTTCTTCTCCTCAGCCAGCAAGGTCTTCAACTCTTCTTGTCCTTTGGCTAGAGTTAAGAACAACTATTGAAATTGTGCATTCTGAGCTTAGAGGTCCTTCACCGTTTGCTCGAGATCCATCTTACTGAAATAAACAATAGAGAGATGAGGAGACTTGTTGCAAGAAACCTGCTTATGTTATGATGAATGATGAATGCATATGCAATGATTTCAAGGATTTTAAGATTCAAATTTGTTTTAGACAAAAGGAAACACACGTCATATTAATAGATTAAAGCTCGAGTACATCAATGCCTTCTTGGGAAAAATAATACAAAAACTCTAAGATAAAAAGGTAGTACGCATCCTCTTTGGTGCAATGTAGGCATTCAGAGTCTGCTCCTCATGAAGTAGTCTAGTGAGTTCCAAAACCTTCTTCTCGCTTGCGTAGAATTGGGCTTCAAAAGTATCTCGCTCCACATTGAGTTTTATCCAATCCCTTTGTAGGTCTTCAAGAGAGGTGGGCATGTCAGGATGTAGGATAGTATATGGAACATCTCCTTCCATGACAGGCTCAATGATTACCGGGAGAATAGAGGGATAAGGTATCATAAGACTCTGAGCACGAGTTCGTACCCATTTGAGGTAAGGCTCAAGAGGGATGGAATTTTTATGCCCCAAAGTCTTACTATCTACCTGGTTCAACATCCTCCAAGCTCGGATAAATTTCTGGCGAAGACCTTGATTGTCGTTTTCGTAGTCAAATACCAAACCTTGAATCAGCATCTCGTGCGGGCCATTCCTTCGGGCGTAACCAAACTGTCTTAAGGCTAAGCAGGGGTTGTAGGTGATACCTCCCCTAATGCCAAGTAAAGGGACATTAGGAAATTCTCCACAATGGTCGACAATAGTAACATTCTCTATGGATCGGGAGCACCAATGAATGTCTGAGTGTTTGAGCGTCATCAACCTTTGTGACCACCTTGAACCTTGCTCATTCTTTAACACAGATTGGGGAAGATGCAAAATAAACCATCTTGCCTAAATAGGAGTACAACATATAAGAATACCTATTTTCCTCATTGTGCGAGTGTGAAAGGAGTGTAGGATATCCCCTAACAATGTAGGCACCAGGTTGCGGGATATAAAGATTTTGACGGTGTTCACGTCTATGAGTTGGTCAGGATTTGGAAACAAAACCATCTCATAGATGAGGAGAGCCACAATTTCCTCAAAGGCTTGCAAATCCAAATAATTCTAACAGTTTTGGGCTTTCTCAAACAAGAACTTTGCTAGGAAACCTTTGACACCACTTCTTGATTCCCAATGAGTTGTGACATCAGATGAGTGCAAGTGTAGAGCTTGAGCAATCTCTTCTGAATTTCGGTCTCTTTCCGTACTGTTGAAAGGTAGTTGGTTGAGAATGGGAATCCTCAATAGTCGGGAGAATTCTTCCAAAGTAGGCACAAGTTGATAGTCGAGAAATGTGAAGAAATGGTATAAAGGATCAAAGAACTGAAAAAGCACCTTCATCATGTCCTTATCTGTGTTGGAGGTGACCAAGTTGAGTAGGCGACCATGTCTCTCGGTGAATGGAGAGTTTTCTGGAATCCTTGAAGCTAGCTGTGATGCGGTGGGAGAACTGGCTTGAGGGTTTTGCGTTTTATCGCAAATGTCGCGGTTAGCAAGAGTCGCCACTACCTTTTCTTTTATCCAAAAGGAAAGGTAAAAAAGCACAGGAAAGACCTTTGAGATGTTTTCTTGAGTTCGGGGGGTAGATTATGAAAAGGGAAGGTGCTAGAAGCCTTTTCATCCATGGTTTTCCATGGGCTCTTAGTTACTTGTTTAGATCACTTGCTTTGTTTTGTTTGAAATGGTGTTTGGTGTGATTTTGAAAGTATTTTGTAAAAGAAGCCATTTTTTTAGGCAATCTTTGTAATGATTCTCGTTCTTAAGAATGTATACAAAGATGTTTGTCTTTTGAAAATGTTTTCAATGTTTTGTAAGATGTTTTGAAATGTGTGTGTGTTTGTTTTTGAAAATAGCAAGGATTGTTTGAAATGGAGCAAGTAACTTAGAAGCTATCTACCTACTCAAATGTCTTTCTTGTGCACTTTTATTCCTTTGACATTGTTGACTTACCATTGATTTGGTAAGCAACCCTATCTTTGGATGTAAACGGGACGGGCATGGGTCATCGTATAACCATGATAGCAATATTTCCAAGTATCTTTAGCATTTTTGAGGGACCAAGATCATTTTGTTTAGGTAACTTTTGAATAGCGTCATCGAGGGACTATGATTTTATACTTGTTTTGTTTTGCCAAGATACTTCGCATGCGTAACATGGCCATTTTATTTTAGGCAATCAAGTGGGAGAAACCCTAAGGGTGCTTGTGTGCAAAGTGTATCATTTTCATGCTTTTGTCTTGCATTTAGGGTTTTCTATTTTGCTTTGTTTTTGTTCTTGTCATGCAAACCCTAATTACTAATCATGGTATATAAAGCGATAAATTGCGTAATGTAAATATACTAAGCTATTACAACAATTTTATAGGAGGGGGGAATACAAATTTGAATGGGGATTTCCACAAATATAAAGCTAAATATATTATTACAACCAAATCGAAATTACGCGAATTAAATAAATATAAGACAAATATTTAAAATGCAATGTAATATGTATGTAAAAGAAAGATTTTTTTATGTCTTGTTTTTGTATAAAAGGATATTTAACTTAAACCTAAAAAAGGAAAAAAATAATATTTATTTTTGGAAGGGGCTTAAACCCTAGTTTTTAATTAAAAGAAAGTAATGTTCTATATTTATTAACTTGTATATTTTTTTATATAAAAAATAAAAAATAATATTATGTTTAAATATTAAAAATTAAATAATGTGTAGAAAATAAGTATTTATGAGTATAAAATGTATAATAAAAATATTAAGTATTTTTAAATATATTTATAAGTTATTAAAGAAAATAAATTCTATTTATCAAAATAAACTATTTTTTCATGTGAGAAAATAATAAAAAAATAAAATAAAAGTGTGAAAATAAATAAATCATTTTTTAGTATTTTTTATCATTAAGAAAAATAAACAAAAGTATTAAATATGAAAATATAAAAAAAATACAAAAATATTAAAAGTTAGCCAGGGGGTGCAATAGCAAGTCAGGGGGGGGTGTGATTAGCAAAAATAAAAAGGCCAAAGCAACAAAAAATCCCAGAACTTCATCCCTGTCCTTCGTCCATCTCTTCTTCACGCTTCCATGTTCAAACTTGTAACTTCCTCATGCTTGCATAAAAATGAAAACTCATAACATGAAAAATGTGGCATTTGAGCTCACGATTCCAACCATATAAATTATGTAACCTAACTATTAAAGATCAAAGAGAATTTTGGAATCCCTAATTCGTGACCTAATTTTTTCAGAGTTTTCAATCTTCAAATTCTCTTAGCACAAGTAATATAAATGCAAAGTAATGGTATGTGCAGCTTCGTTATGATAAGGACTACATTTTTCCTTCACAAATCGTGGCTTGAGGTTGCCTATATAAAGAGATAGAGTTTAAGAAAATACCTCCTTCAGCTGGAATCGAGTAGGGCAATGTAGGGACTTTAATGGAGGCCTGATGATTGTTTGAGCTTCCTTGAACTTCCCTGAAGCTATTCCAATGCTTATCTTGCTCTGAGGATGGTTGGAACTCCTTGACCAAGTCCAACTGCAAGCTTCCAAGTTGAAAATGGCAGATGCTGAAACAGAGGTTACAGAACCAGGGTGATGCCTTGGATTGGCTAGGTATCAAGTGAATAAGATGTTTGAATTGATTAAACACAAAACGCACGAGCCAAATGAGAGTTGGCTGTGCTTTTGCAGAAAACTGTGAGCTTAGGAAGAATTTTGATGTTTTTGAGTTTTAGAGAGTTTCAAGTCCAAGCCAAACGTGTTATGCCTTGTACAAAGTTTGCATATTTGTATAGAAGTGATCCAAAGTCAGCTTCCCAACAGATCTGCCAATGCTAGCCTTTTGCCAACTTTCTTGTACTTGAAGCAAAGTGACAAGACCAATGCTTCACATGCTTGTACCAGCTTGCCTAGGGTTGGTATGAGTTTGTACAACTTGCTTGAGTGCTGTAGAGTTTGCTTGTATCAAGGGGACATGTCCAATGCTCAAAGTTGACAAAGTTGCAAAAGTTCAACTTTATGAAAATGGCAATGAAGCCTTTTTGCCCAAAATGGAAATACATCTTGTGTAAAGCTTCAAAAGCAAAGATAAAGACTTTGTAAACTGAGTATGCATTTAAATATGGAGTGCATAGAAAGCTTAGGACCTGTAAAGCAAGATATAACCAGCATAGGTTTGATTTGCAACTTGATTCTATGTGAAAATGGCTTGAACAAAAGTGAGAAAATGCCAACTTCCTCTCTTCGATTCTCCCTACTCAAAAATGATCTTGGAGAGTTCTTGGACATTTTGGAAATATTTCAATGTGCTCTATAATCCATCTTTGAAATTCATTTTGATATACCTCTTAGAACTAGGTGAAAAGTTGCCATGAAGTTGGGTCCAAAACCTGCCTAAATTAGGGCAAAATTTCACTAAGTTATTTAATTCATGAGCATGCATTCACAAATTTATAACTTGAGATCCAAGCATCTTTAGGGAAAAGTTTGTGAAGAAAAGTTGTAGATTTAATGGAGGACTACAACTTTCATGTTGGGAACTTTTCTTGAATCAAAATGCATCATGGTGAAAAAGTGGTGAAAAGTTGGGAAAAAAATAAGAAAATTTTTATACTTAGAAAAATTCTAAGTTATGAAAATTTTCAAATTAAAACCCTAATTTTCAAATTTGGTTTTCTTGGCGAACAAGTTTCATATTTTGACATATCTTGATGAATTATGACCCTTGGTACTTGATTTTGACCAAAAAGTCAAAGTTTGACTTTTCAGTATACATTTGACTTTTGATTAGTTGACTGCAAATTTCATCTGTCAATCCAATGAACTTGAGGTTTTTTGAACCATGTAATTAGGTCAAGATGATGCCATTGATCCCTTGAAATCATGTTTGAACTCAATTGGTCATTAATTAGGTTAAAAATCAGAAATTTCCCTTTCTCAGTCAAAAACCCTAATTGTGACCATTTGCCCTTTTGAGGATTTGATCAAATTTCTTGAGGAGTTGTGATCCAAACTTGATCAAATGGTACATATGAGTCTAAAATGTTGATATGGATAAAAAATTATGAAGTTTGACTATAAATTGTCCATGGTTGACTTTTTCCCCAATACAACTGATTTTTAGGTCAACTGTCCAATTTATTGACCAAAAATGTGGTTCAAGGCTTGAAACTTAACATGAGCAATCTTAGGGGTCCAAGATGATGTATGAAAGTCACATGAAGCATTGGTGATCCAAAAATCCTTGTGCAAACTCAAACCCTAATTTTGGGTTATCAGTGCAAGATGAGATGTCTTGAACTGACCCAACCCTGATCTTGTCTTGAGTCCAAGAAGTCTTGTGAGAAAAATCTTGATAAATGAGAGGGAAAATTTTGGGGTACAACAGTTGACCCTGTTCAATCTTCTTGAACCTGAAGAGTTAGATTGGCGACTTTTGCCGTTTGTGACTCGAAGGTAAAAGATGATTGGACACTAGAGTGCCCATAAATTTGTACTCGACAAAGTGTAGTTGAGGGAATAGGCTTAAAGATGCCATTTGGAGAGGTGATAGAATCTTGTTGGAGATGGGCTTGTAGATACCATCCAAGAATGTTTGTTGAATTGTACGTTGTAAGTCAGAAGAATAAGTATCAGAATGGTGTCCGTGTCGGGAACGTATCTGAGCTGTATCTGGAGACTTGAAATCTGAATGAGAAACAGAATAGCATCTGTGTCAGGAGCGTATCTAAACTGTATCTGAAAGACGAATCCGAATGAGTAACAGAATGGCATCCGTGTCTGGAGCGTATCTGAACTTGAAATCTGAATGAGTATCAGGATGGCATCCGTATCTGGAGCGTATCTGAACTGTATCTGAACTTGAATCTGGATAAGTGTCAGAATGGCATCCGTGTTTGGAGTGTATCTGAATTGTATCTGAAATCTGAATCTGAATGAGTATCAGGATGGCATCCGTATCTGGAGCATATCTGTACTGTATCTTGAAGTTGAGGTCTGAATGAGTAATAGAATGGCTTCCGTGTTTGGAGCGTATCTAAACTGTATCTGAAAGTTGAATCTGAATGAGTAATAGAATGGCTTTCGTGTCTGGAGTTTATCTAAACTGTATCTGAAAGTTGAATCTGAATGAGTATCAGAATGGCCACCGTGTCTGGAGCATATCTGAACTGTAACAAGATTGTATATTGTTAATGGTAGCTTGTTAATCTTATCCTGAAAAGGGTAAAATGTTAGCTGAGACGCAAAGTTATGATGCGTGAAATGCATGATGGAATATATGTGTTTTATCAATGTTTATGATATGTGGATGTAATATATGCGCATGTAAGCTGATTTGCTGTATTGCTGAGGAAAATAAATCCTTGAATGCTGCTGAGGATATGTGGATTCTTCATGTCTTGAAGTTGGAGTATTGACAAAAATTCAGTTGCGAGCAATGCCATATACTGCTTGAGTAATCTGCTTGGGGAATCTAGAGAATTTCGATGACTTCTACTGGGGATTTAACAAAAACTCTGTGGGGAAGAAAACTTATTCTTGTTTGGAAAAAGTTCAGGAGTTTCGATCGTCTGCCACTCTACTAGGGAGTTATCCTAGGTTGGGGAGAAACAAAAGTTAACTGTTATCTGGTTGCTTTTCAGGCTTCAAGACAACTTGCTGGGGGATTTGGAGAAACTGAATGGTTTCCGCTGGGGATTGAAAGTTTCAGCTCCACTGGGGTGTAGGGATTGCTCATGGAATAGCCTAAAGACGTTTTCCTATTCTTTCAACCTGTCAGTAATTGTTCTTTTCCATTTTGTTTATTTGTTAACAGTAATTATGTTCAAATGCATATGTTCACTAATGAATCATTGGACGTTTTTGCAAATAAAAACACAAGTGTAAAGAAAAAGGCAAATAGTTTTCTGTACTTTGAAAGAGATATCTTTGTATTTACTTTGAATAAGTATTTTGTACAAAGGAGACAAACATCCTAGTAAGAGGATGGGGTCATAAGAAAAATTATACAAAGATAGCTATATGTGATAATCCCATGGGTTCCCATTTTGCTATAGCCTCCGTATCTCTGGATATCTTGTCCATTTGTTGCTTCGTCCGAAGATGATTGAATTGATCAGAAGCTCTGAGTTTGTCAGTGAAGAGATTGTCTTTAAAGTGATCCGACGAGACATAGTCATACGCCTTAATTCCCTAACTTTTGCCTGGACCGCCCTTTCGGGTTTTCAGTCCACCGGGAAACCCTTTTCTGCCCAAGTTGCCCTTTCAGGTTTTCAACTTGCCGGGTGTACAGATTTTTTATATTTATCCCTAATTTTTCCCCAAACCTTTTAGTTCGCTGGGATGCCCTTGTTTTGCCTAGGTGTGTCAACCTAGCGGGTCTCTTATGCGTAGTATCTTTTGACTATGTCTGCGTTCGCAGGGTGTGGTAGATCGTCGCCGTCCATGGTGGTTAAGATCATTGCCCCACCGGAAAAGACTTTCTTGATTACAAATGGTCCTTCATAGGCAGGAGTCCATTTGCCTCTGCGATCACTTTATGGAAAGATGATGCACTTGATCACTAGATCTCCAACTTGATATACCTGGCGTCTGACTTTCTTGTTGAAAGCCTTGATCATCCTTTTTGATACATCTGACCATGACAAACAGCGGTAAGTCTCTTTTCATCAATTAAGTTCAGTTGATCAAGCTGAGTCTGGATCCAATCATCTTCACTCAAACCTACATCTTTCATAATTCTTAAAGAGGGGATTTGAACCTCGATAGGCAAGATAACCTCCATGCCATAAACCAAAGAATAGGGTGTTGCCCCAGTTAATGTGCGAGCCGTGGTATGGTACCCGTGGAGAGAAAACGGTAGCATTTCATGCCAGTCCTTGCAGGTGACTGTCATGTTCTGTATGATATTTTTAATATTTTTATTAGCAGCTTCGACTGCACCATTCATCTTTGGCCGATAGGGGGATGAATTGTGATGTTGAATCTTGAACTGCTCGCACAAGGAGGTGATCATAGTATTGTTAAGGTTCGTACCGTTATCAGTGATGATCCTTTCTAGAATACCGTACCGGAAAATAAGATTCTGCTTGATGAAGCGGGCAACAACATTCTTAGTAACAGATGCGAAGGAAGCTGCTTCGACCCACTTCGTGAAATAGTCAATGGCCACTAGAATGAAGCGGTGTCCATTGGAGGCTGTGGGCTTGATCTCCCCAATCATATCGATTCCCCACACAGCGAAGGGCCAAGGAGCCGTTAAGACATTTAGAGGAATCGGAGGCACGTGCACCTTGTCTGCATGGATTTGACTCTTATGACAGGTCCGTGAGTGTTGATAGCAGTCAGCTTCCATGGTAGACCAGTAATAGCCTGCCCGTAGAATTTTCTTCGCCATCGTATGCCCACTAGAGTGAGTGCCAAAGGTACCTTCATGCACTTCAGCCATGATCTTTTCAGCTTCAATCTTATCCACACAACGGAGCAGAATAGAATCATGATTACGTTTGTACAGGATGCCATTACTTAGGAAGAACTTAGCAGAGAATCTCCTTAGGAACTTTTTATCATTGATTGAAGCTCCTTCTGGATATTCTTGAGCCTCGAGATACCTTTTGACTTCATGAAACCACGACTGGTCCACTACTTCTTCAGTATTAATCTCGTTACAATGTGCTGGTTCGTCCATTAGTTCAATGGTGATCTGGGGAGCCTCGTTATCCAAATTAAGTTTAAACATAGATGACATTGTGGCTAGAGCATCTGCTAGCTGATTTTCTTCTCGCGAGAAGTGCTCGAAGGTAATCTGCTCTAAATGTGGTAACAATGTCAAAACATGTTCTTTGTAAGGGATAAGGTTTGGATGCTTAGTGTCTCATTCTCCTTTGATCTGACTGATGACCAAAGTTGAATCCCCAAACACATCTAAAGATTTGATTCCCAAGTCTATGGCAGCCTTGAGACCAAATATGCATGCTTCGTATTCTGCCATGTTGTTCGTATAGTTGAAGCAAAGTTTGGCGGTAAAAGGAGTATGGCATCCTTCCGGAGATATGAGTACAACGCCGATACCGTTACCAAGTGCATTGGATGCCCCATCAAAGAACAGGGTCCATCGGGATCCTTGTCCAGGTCCGTCATATGGTCTGATCTCTTCACAGTTGTCTAATGTCATGATGTCTTCGTCAGGGAATTCAAACTTCATGGACTGATAATCCTCTACAGCCTGATGAGCAAGATGATCAGCTAGCACACTGCCCTTTATAGCCTTTTGGGTTGTGTACTGTATGTCATATTCTGTTAGGATCATCTGCCATCTAGCTATCCTCCCAGACAGAGCAGGCTTCTCAAAGATGTACTTTATCAGATCCATCTTATATATCAGCAAAGTGGTA
Source organism: Vicia faba (assembly GCA_948472305.1). Lineage (NCBI taxonomy): Eukaryota > Viridiplantae > Streptophyta > Magnoliopsida > Fabales > Fabaceae > Vicia > Vicia faba. The sequence goes on along the minus strand of OX451741.1, from coordinate 1,069,960,610 downwards.
TGAGTCAACATATATTGTCTTAGCCGGCGAGCAGACCATACCAGAGCGCATCAAGTTTTCTCCGGTAAGAAGGAAGCTAGTGCAGTCTATAGCCCGAGGGGCCAAAGCAGATCTGAACATCGTCAGACGGTAAATGCTGTCGTGATACCAAGACCCACAGTTGCTCCACAATGCAACAATCACCAAAGGGTAGAAAGACCACAACGGCAGTTTACCCGCATCAACATGTCCTTGGCTGAAGTTCTGCCTCATCTGTTAAAATCCAACTTGGCGACCTTGAGAGAGGCTCCCAAGAATCCAAACACTACTTCTCCCAGATACAATCCTAATGCGCGATGCGCCTACCATTCTGAGAGTCTAGGCCATGATACAAATGATTGATGGGCTCTGAGAAACAAAGTGCAAGATTTGCTCGAAGCTAAGGAGATAGAGTTTGATGCTCCAGAAAAGCCGAATGTTATAACTGCTCCCATGCCCAAACATGGTCGTGGAGTTAATGCTTTTGACACCGATTTGTTTATGACCTCTGTTGAAGAAATTTCTACTCATCTGATGACTGTTAAGAAGAATTTTCTATTGGCCGGTTTATTTTCGGGTTATGGTGAAGGTTGCCACATGTGTTCGACTCTACCTTCTGGTTGTTGTTTGTTGAAATCAGGTATTCAACGCCTGATGGATAATAAGGAGATTTTGTTCGAGAAGACTATGATTCCCGTTGTTCCCACTGAAGACGTTGCCATCATAACCATTTCCGCAAATCCTTCCAAGGTTTCCTCGAGAAAACCTGTTAGGATTACACCTGTTCCGAGAATTGCTCCGCTAATAATCATTGTTCCTGGTCCCATCCCGTACACCTCAGATAAGGCTGTCCCATGGAATTATGGTGCTGATATATATTACCATGGTGTTAAGCAAGATCTGAAGACTGAAGAAGCTGATACTGATGTCAGTAATATTGTTGGGACTAGTAAGGTTACCCGAAGTGGAAGGGTCTTCTCTCCCGAGATTTCCCCGAAGACTATCATCAAGCCTACTGTTATTCCAACTGCTGCTCCAACCATCACTCCTGACATTTCTCCTATTCCTACTCCAATTATTACACCTGCAACTATTCCTGTTCTTACTCCAATTATCACCTATGCTGCTGAGCCATCTGGGACTCGGGGCAAAGAAATCATAGGTGAGCCTGTCCGAATGGAGGCACCTAAGAAAATCGTTGTAGAAACCTCTAAACAAGAAATAGAGGAAATCCTGAAGATTATCAAGAAGAGCGACTACAATGTGGTCGAGCAGCTGGGGTAGACCCCATCAAATATATCCATGTTGTCCCTGTTGTTGTGTTTGGAAGCCCATGCGAAGGCTTTGATTGCATTTCTCAAAACTGCGCATGTGCCGCAGGAAACTTCCGCAGATCAGTTCAAAGATTGTGTGGCCAGCCTGACTGCTGACAATGGGCTAGGATTTTCAGATGCAGATCTGACCCTTAAAGGGAGGCATCATAATGATTCTCTATATGTCTCGATCGAGTGCAGGGGAACCACTATGGCCCATGTGCTGGTAGATACCGGGTCCTCATTGAATGTTCTGCCAAAGAAAGCGTTAGACCATCTGGATTGTGAAGGTTTGATTCTAAAGCCGAGTAACATTGTGGTGAGGGATTTTAATGGATAAAAAAGAATGGTGCACGGGGAGGTGGACATCCCTGTCAAAGTGGGTTCTCAGACCTTTGGGTCCACCTTCTAGGTAATGGATATCAGACCATTGTATTCTTGCTTGTTGGGTCGTCCTTGGATTCATAAGGTTGGGGCAGTTACTTCCATGCTCCATCAAATGCTAAAGTACCCAGTGAAGGGGAAGATTGTCACGGTGCAAGGTGAAGAAGAGTATATGGTGAGTCACCTCAATTCCTTCTGCTATGTAGAGATGGACGGAGAATTCATAGAAACTCCTTGTTAGAATTTCGAAGAGGTCCCTCAGTTCTCGGCATCAACTGAAGTTACTACCAACAAACCTCCGCTGAAGATGGCTTCTCTCAAAGATGCTAGGGCTGTGATTGAAGAAGGTGGGTGTACCAATTGGGGTCAACTCCATGATTTCACTCACAAAACTGACAAATTTGGTTTGGGCTTTACTACAGGGGCTCAAAGGGCTGTTAGGCGCGCACGGATTGGAAGACCTCCTCTATACACCAGCAATCGAGGAGTTAATGCAATTGAGGACAGTGAAGAAGATTCAGACATCGACAGCTGGATCTACCCAACAACCAAGGGTGGACTAAACAACTGGACGACGAAGGACTTCATACATGTTTCCTTTATTCTGTAGTAATTGACTTTTGTTTTAAGATTTGTAATAAACAGTTTGAAAATTTATAGCCCGGTGCCTTTCCCGAGGCACCTTGGCTTTGCTTGTGAGGGCTTACTATTTGTCATTTCATATATCATTAATAAAGCATTGGATGTTTCTTGCATTACAACTTTTGAGCTCCTTGTTTTTCTTTTCTTTCTCTCATTTTATTAAAACAACTATTCTCTTACACATACTCACGGATCATACTGCAGATCCAAGTCCACTCTGGATCCCATTGATAACAACTCTGCTACTGCCAGTTATGACTTCAAAAATCTGATCAACCAAGCCGAGGATGAAGGTGAGGATGATTGTGAGGTGTATGGAGAACTTGCTAGACTATTACAGCAGGAGGAAAGGGCCATACAACCTCATGAAGAGCCAATTGAGTTAGTAAATTTGGGTACAGAGGAAGACATGAAAGAGGTTAAAATAGGTGCGAATCTTGAGCCTAGTGTCAAACAACGACTAATACAGATGCTACACGACTATGTTAAGATCTTCACCTGGTCCTATGAAGACATGCCTGGTTTAGACACTGATATTGTGGTACATCGCCTGCTGACTAAAGAAGTCTGCCCTCCGGTAAAGCAGAAGGTCCGCCATATGCGCCCTGAAATGTTAGAGAAAATCAAGGTAGAGGTCATGAAACAGTTCGACGCAGGATTCTTAGCTGTCACTTATTATCCGCAGTGGGTTGCCAACGTCGTTCCAGTACCTAAGAAGGATGGTAAGGTACGAATGTGTGTGGACTATAGAGATATGAACAGGGCAAGCCCCAAGGATGACTTCCCACTTCCTCACATTGATGTTCTGGTCGACAACACCGCGCAGCACAAGATCTTCTCTTTCATGGATGGTTTTTCTGGCTACAACCAGATTAAGATAGCTCCTGAGGACATGGAGAAGACAACCTTCGTTACACAATGGGGCACCTTTTGTTACAAGGTAATGCCTTTTGGGTTGAAGAATGTTGGGGTAACTTATCAACGCGCCATGGTCACTTTGTTCCATGACATGATTCACCATGAGATCAAGGTTTACGTTGATGACATGATAGCTAGGTCCCAGACTAAGGAGGAGCATCTTGATCATCTCCAGAAACTCTTTGACAGGTTGAAGACATACAAGCTGAGGTTAAATCTGAACAAGTGTACCTTCGGGGTAAGGTCTGGTAAGCTTCTGGGTTTCGTTGTCAGTGACAAAGGTATTCAGGTGGATCCTGTAAAGGTAAAATCCATACAAGAGATGCCGGCTCCCCGCACAGAAAAAGAAGTCCGAGGTTTCTTGGGACGTCTGAATTACATCGCCAGGTTCATTTCACATCTGACTGCTACTTGTGAGCCAATCTTCAAACTGCTGAAGAAAGATCAAGTGGTAAAGTGGAATGATGAGTGCCAGATTGCTTTTGAAAGAATCAAAGAATACCTTCAAGAACCACCAATTTTGATGCCTCCAGTTGAAGGAAGACCTTTGATATTATACTTGACAGTGCTAAACAATTCAACGGGGTGTGTGCTGGGGCAGCATGAAGAGTCTGACCGAAATGAGCATGTGATTTACTACCTTAGCAAAAAGTTTACCGACTATGAGACCCGATACTCATTGCTCGAGAAAACTTGCCGCGCTTTGGCATGGGCTGCTCACCGGCTGAGACAGTATATGCTGACTCACACTACCCTGTTGATATCAAAGATGGATCTGATCAAGTATATTTTTGAGAAGCCCGCTCTCTCCGAAAGGATAGCAAGATGGAAGATGATCTTAACCGAGTACGACATCTAATACACAACCCAAAAAGAAATCAAGGGGAGTGTATTGGCAGATCATTTGGCACATCAGGCCGTGGATGACTACCAGTCCATGAATTTCGAGTTCCTGGATGAGAATATCATGTTAGTAACTGAATGCGAAGAACCTGGACCAGATGAAGGACCCGAGGAGGGATCCCGATGGTCTATGTATTTTGATGGAGCCTCGAACACATTGGGTAATGGAATTGGCACTGTAATCATATCTCTTGAGGGCTGTCATACTCTGTTCACCGCCCGATTATGTTTTAATTGCACCAACAATATGGCGGAGTATGAAGCATGTATCATGGGTCTTCGAGCTACTATTGACCTGAGGATTAAGTTCTTGAGTGTATTCGGAGATTCCGCTCTGGTGATAAGTCAGATCAAAGGCGAGTGGGATACGAAGCACCCAAATCTCATTCCTTACAAAGAGTATATACTGACATTGCTCCCACACTTTGAGGAGATAACCTTTGAACATTTCCCACGAGAAGAGAACTAGTTGGCGGACGCGCTAGCTACCATGTCTTCTATGTTCAAAGTCAGGTGGGACAATGAAGCTCCTCAGATTACCATTGAGAGGTTGGATAAACCAGCACACTGCTGTGAGATTGATACCTAGGAAGTGGCAGATAAACTCTGGTTTCACGAGGTAAAAAGGTATCTCGAGGTTCAGGAATACCCCACGGGGGCATCTGTTAATGATAAGAAGTTTCTGAGAAGGTTCACTGCGAAGTTCTTCATCAGCAACAGAATCCTCTATAAGCATAACCATGATTCAACCTTACTGTGGTGTGTAAACAGGAGTGAGGCAGAAAGGATCATGGCAGAGTTGCATGAAGGTACCTTCGGAACTCATTCCAATGGACATACCATGGCTAAGAAAATCCTACGGGCAGGATATTACTGGTCCACTATGGAAGTCGATTATTATCGGCACTCTCGAACCTGTCATAAGTGCCAAGTCTATGCTGATAAGGTGCACGTACCTCCAGTTCCCCTGAATGTTCTGACCGCTCCTTGTCCCTTTGCAATGTGGGGCATCGACATGATCGGCGAGATCAGACCTACTGCGTCTAACGGGCATCGCTTCATTATGGTAGCCATTAATTACTTTATGAAGTGGGTTAAGGCAGCTTCCTTTGCTACGGTAACCAAGAACGTCGTGGCGCGGTTTATCTAGCACAATCTGATCTGTCGATATGGTGTACCAGAGAGAATTATTACTGACAATGGTACAAATCTCAATAACACAATGATCACCAAGCTCTGCAAACAGTTCAAGATTCAGAATCATAACTCTTCTCCCTACCGGCCGAAGATGAATGGGGCTGTTGAAGCGGCTAATAAAAACATCAAGAAGATTGTGCAGAAGATGACAGTGACGTACAAAGACTGGCACGAGATGTTACCATTCGTTCTTCACGGGTACCGTACCTCAGCACAAACGTCAACAGGGGCAACACCCTACTCCTTGGTGTATGGAATGGAGGCAGTCCTACCCATTGAAGTCCAGATACCCTCTCTCAGGATTATGAAGGATGCGAGTTCGAACAAAGACGACTGGATCCAAACCCAACTTGATCAGCTGAATCTAATCGATGAAAAGAGACTTACTACTATTTGTCATGGTCAGACATATCAAAAGAGAATGATCAAGGCCTTTAACAAGAAAGTCAGACGTCAAGAATATCAAGTCGGGGATCTAGTGATCAAACGCATCATACTACCGCAAGGTGATCCCAGGGGCAAATGGACCCCCACATACGAAGGGCCATTTATGGTTAAGAACATTTTCTCGGGAGGAGCTATGATTCTAACCACCATGGATGATGACGACCTTCCTCGCCCCGTCAATGCAAACATAGTGAAAAGATACTACGCATAATCAAAGACCCGCTAGGTTGACTGGCCTAGGCAAAAATAAGGGCTTCCCGGCGAACCAAAAGGGTTCGGGCAAAAGAAAGGGATGAAAATGAAAAAAAAACTGTACACCCGGCAACTCGAAAACCTGAAAGGGCAACTAGGGAAAAAAAGGGTATCCCGGTGGACTGAAAACCCGAAAGGGCGGTCCAGGCAAAAATTAGGGATTGAAGCGTAACACTATGTCTCATTGGATCATCTTGCAACCGGACTTCGGTATCGACTATCAAGCTCAGACGACGCCAATCAATCTGATCCACCTTCGACCAAGCAGCAAAGTGATGAGACACTTGAAGATATAAAGGCAATAGCAGAGTTGAAACCCGATGGGATCGTTCCACATAGCTGTTTTTATTTCTTTTACACAAATTGTAATTTTTATCTTTCTTCGGTGTTCTCTTACTAGAGCGTCAGCTTCTTTGTACAAAACGCCTATTATAGGCCAACTTCAAAAATCAATACAATTCATTTTCACAAGAAATTCCAAATTGTTTTTCTTTTTCTGTTTTGTTTTGCAAGAACGTCCAATGATTCATTTTTTGATATATGCATTTGAAAATAATTGTTGCTCATAATTATTTACATAAGAAACAAAAGACAATTACTCGTAATTCCAGGAACAGGGACAAACAAGAAGTGCCCACGCCTTACAGTTACTCTGCCTATCAGGTACCGGGATAAAGCTAGCTTGAGAACATGAGCAGTGGTACATACACTCCCCACAGAGTAAAAAGCATCTAAAGACAAATGTCAGCTTCCCCGAACAGGACATAACTCTTCCCAACTAAGGTTCACAATCGCGAGTGAGTCGGTAAATTTTTCCCCAAGCAAAGTTTATTTCTCTCACAAGCAGAATTTCAATCTCTAACAAGAATTAATTATCACCAGCAATGGAAATTTATCCCAAGCCGAGTTAGCTCTCCAAAGCAGCAGATCTATCAACAAAGTATCTCCTCTCCAACAGAGTTATCCCCCGCAGAGTTATCCTCATACATGGTCTCGTCCGGTAGAATACTCACCAGCCAAGGGGAAAATCCCCAACACAATCATCTTTGTTCATCATCCCCAACAGAAGCAGAGGAACTATAGTTCTTTACAAGCAGTCAAGAATACTATTTCTCATATCCTCCAAACAACAGTCATGGATTTATTTTCCCGGACTCAGATTATTATGACATCATTTCATGTTCATACATCATGACATGTGCATACATTACATAAAAACATAGTCTCATTTATTTTGAGAACATAATTATACAATGCATCTCATGCATCGCACATAACTAACCCTATATTTCTTTCAGGAAAGACAATTATTATCAACAATTTCCAGCAGATCCATGATCAACACTCGAAGCTAAACAGAGTAATCATCGGCGCGACAAGAATAACCTTACCCAGGTTCCCTCTGCAGTTTTACCCAAACTCATTTCGAAGTAGCCCTACTATCCAGGTTCCTTCTCACAGCCCTACTATCCCGGATTTCATATCGAAGTAACCCTACTATCCAGGTTCCTTCTCACAACCCCACTATCTAGGCTTTCATATCGAAGTAACCCTACTATCCAGGTTCGTTCTCACAGCCCCACTATCTAGGCTTTCATATCGAAGTAACCCTACTATCCAGGTTACTTCTCACAACCCTACTATCTTGGTTTTCATATCGAAGTAACCCTACTATCCAGGTTCCTTCTCAAGCCCTACTATCCAGGCTTTCATATCGAAGTAACCCTACCATCCAGGTTCCTTCTCAATCCCTACTGTATAGGCTTTCACATCTAAGTAACCCTACCATCCAGGTTCCTTCTCAAGCCCTACTATCCAGGCTTTCATCTCGAAGTAACCCTACCATCCAGGTTCCTTATCAAGCCATACTGTCAAGGCTTTCATATCGAAGTAACCCTACCATCTAGGTTCCTTCTCAAGCCCTACTGTCTAGGCTTTCACATCGAAGTAACCCTACCATCCAGGTTCCTTCTCAAGCCCTACTATCCAGGCTTTCATCTCGAAGTAACCCTACCATCCAGGTTCCTTTTCAAGCCCTAATGTCTAGGCTTTCATATTGAAGTAACCCTACCATCCAGGTTCCTTCTCAAGCCCTACTATCCAGGCTTTCATATCGAAGTAACCCTACCATCCAGGTTCCTTCTCAATCCCTACTATCTAGGATTTCATATCAAAGTAACCCTACCATCCAAGTTCCTTCTCAAGCCCTACTATCCAGGCTTTCATATCGAAGTAACCCTATTGTCTAGGTTCCTTCTCACAACCCGACTATCCAGGCTTTCGTATCAAGGCAACCCTACTATCCAGGTTCCTTCTCATAACCTTAATATCCGGGTTCTTCCTCTCTTATCCCCAAACAACAGTCCATAACACTGTAATACCGGGACCCGATCACACACGATTGGTTTCATATTTCCCCAGAAAGTCGCGGTGCAACATATACCCCGACCAAACACATAGTTCACTTCTGCTTCCCAAATCGGAATTAGTTCCCAGTAGAATAAAGGACAACTGAAACTCCTAAAACTCTATTTCTCTCAAGACAAAGACCAGCATTCCCCAGCGAAGTCCTCCTCAACAGCAGGTATAAGGGTTCTCGTAAAGGAATCTCTTATGCGATCGACGCTTCCTCGAATGGCATCTTTAAGACCATCTATGACAATTCTCTACCAACTTCCAAATTGCATCTATAATCCTATTCCCTATATTATAAATCAGGTATCACGTCATGCGAGTGGAAATTTCTGGGCACTCTAGTGTTCAATCATCTTCCACCTTCAGATCACTAAAGGTCGACGAGCCAATCTACATCCTCAGGTTTAAGAAGATTGAACAGGGGCAGCTATTGTACCCCAAAATTTTCCCTCCCATATTTCTCAATACATGTCAAGTGAGGTCCCCCAAATTGCTCAAGAGAGTTCAAAAGTTGATAAGACAAACTCTCTCATAAGGCAGTCTACTTCAAATTAGGGTTTCATTTTTCATCAAGATGCTTGAGTCCAAAGGATCCAAAATGCTCACCATTGTCCTAATATGTTCTCAATATCATCCATGTCAAGTTTCAAGCCTTGCAGAAGAAGTTTGCTCAGTCAACTGCTCAAATGCCTGAAAATCGATTTCGCTAGGTCAAAAGTCAACTGTGGCCCACATACAGTCAAACCTCGAGATTTTTGGTCAACATCCTCATTTTGAAGTATCATTCATCATTTGATCAAGGTTTTATCATGATTCCTCAAGGATTTCTCATAACTCATCAAAACCCAAAAGTTACTAAATTAGGGTTTTATAGGAAAAGTCAACTCAACTTTGACCAAGCATAACTTTCTCATACTTTATCAGAAATGACCCATCCAAAGCTCATTTTGAAAAGCATGCAATTCCCTACAATTCATGTTCATCTCCCAATTTTATAATATGCACTCACAAAAAGATATGAATTTTGACATTATAGGTCATTTTGAAAAGTCAATAAAAACACCTTTTGGGTCAAAGCTTCATACATGAACATGGAAGACTCAATTGAGATGAGACCAAAAGGGTTGCTTAGAGGACATACTAAGATTTCTAAAAATTTTAAGAACACCCTCCTAGGGTCAAAATTGAGAGAGACATGCATTGTCAAAGTTGGCAATTTTTGGGAAATTGTCAAAAGTCAACATTGATCAAAATTGCATTTTTTCCACATGGGCCCATCTTTTTAAGATTGCATCTCATTCCTAGCATAGTCCACGACCTATGGGACCCTCCATGCTTTATTTATTTATTTATTTAATTTATTTTGATTTTTATTCACTTAAAATTCAAATAAAATCAAATTAATCTAAATAAATCATATAATGTGTTTTAGGGATGATTTATGCATTAAAGGAAGATCTTATGTGCTGTCAATTGAGAATCAACTCGTGCAAGGATAATTTGGTTGGAAAAATATTGAATTGAAACAAATTTGGAAATATATCATATGCCATGAAAGACCAAATCAAATCTTCATAATGGGCAAGATTGAATTCGTTTTTGTTAACCTAACATGTTGCATTACATATACAGAAGAGATCCAAGGCAAGAAGGAGGGTTGAACAGTCGTGCAGAGCAAGAACAAAACTGAAAAAATTCAAGAGAAAGTGGTGATCCAATTTCCATCCTAGAGGCCAATCCAAGCCATTCTAACATTGCCAACAGATTGCTGGACATCCCAGGAACATATCCCAATCCATTGCAAGCCTTTTCACGCATGGAATTGCAAGTTACAGTCACCACGGTTTGCTTCCAAACTCAATTTTGATTTCATTGATTTACTCATCCTACACATGTTTTGATTATATATTCATGTTCATCATTGAGTTTGCAAACTATTGGTACCATTTAATTGCATTTTTAATGCCTATACAGGATATTGCCATAGCTAGGGTTTCATGTTCTTGTTTAGGGATTTGCAGTATAGGCTAAATTGGGCTTGGATTCTGGTGCCATGATACTCGTGAGGATGAGACGAGTTGATTGGCACCTTTGAATTTCATTTATATTGCTTGTAGAGAATTTTTATGATGAACAGGCTTGTAGCTACAACGAGGCAACCTTAGGTAAAAGTCTGGTTACCAAAGACGATGGTTGGGAGGAAGAAGATGATGCGTGGCACTCCCTGGTTGGGTAGTTTGAACTTTAGCGTGTTTTCCCATTAATCATTGTTTTCCATATATTATATTTTGTTTCTATTCTATGTACAATTAAGTGAAACAACTCAGTTGGCAAGCAGGGACTGGAAGTATGCATAAGGACCTGGGTACGATCCCCAGGTCCCAACCTTTGTTCATATTTTTCTTCAATAGGTAATCCAGCATGCTACACATCAGGAGGTTCACCGTGTGTCATCAAGATCTGGCCATCAAATTCATCAGTGCTCTAGATCCAATGCCATTCCACTGAAGGCCCACCATATGCCCCAGGTCAACGCGTACATTGCATCAGGCCAAGTCAAAACGGGCTATCAACCTTGGGCCCAGAAAATTCATATTCCAACCCCCTTTCAGCAATATCACCAGGTCCATTCACTACTTTTTTTATTTCTTTTCTTTATTTCATTTTTTATTCTTTTAATTTTCTTTATTTATTTTAATTCACAAATTAAATATTTTTTCATAAAAATCATAAAATCAATAATTCACAAAATTAGAATTAGACTTTTTTATTTTAATTTGTTATCAATGTAATTTAGTTTAACTTAGGAAAATTGCAATTTATCTTCATAAATAAAATCAAAATAGAAATTAGGTTAAGAGTTTTGATTTAATTTTGCTCTTTTTTCTCAAATAAATAAAAATACAAAAAATAGATTTTAGAGTAAATTAATTTATTTTTCTTAATTTACAATCAATTAGAATTAGGATTTTCTTTTTTTAATGATTTCTTTATTTTCTTAAAATAACACAACAAAACAAAAAAACATTTTTTAATCAATCGCGAATAGATCTAGTCAAGCGTCAAAACCCTAGTTATTTCGTACTTGATTCCTCGCGCGCGTGTTATTTATTTTTGCCAATGTTTTGTAACTGTTTATGGTTTGTAATAGTTGAATCTAGGACTTTTTTATCGTTTTCCCTCGGGTTTTTGGCTATGTAAATAATCCCCTTCCCCGAAGCCTTGTAATAGCGTAGATTTACTTTCTCGCATTTTAATTCCCGCAAATATCTGACTGTTTAGATGTATGCTAATAGGATTGTATGGCAAGAATGCATGACAAATTTAACACGGTTAGAAAACCCTAATGTGCAAAGATAAATAATTGAAACCAATCACTAGCACATATCACTCTTAGGATATGCTCTCAATTCGGTTGCCTTCGGTAAACGATCATTAAGTATAGGGTGTCTTAGTAGTTGCCCTCCTGTTTAAGAAAGATCAAATGTCCCGTTCGAATGTTGCCTCAGAAATGTTGCCTCGAATATGATCTTAAGACTCTAGGGTTACTACTAAGGTGTCCTAACATTACTTTAGTGATCGTACGTCCCTTTCGAATTGACCCTTACAACTCAAACGACGGTGCTACCTATTTCTCAATAGTAGGATAATGCTATCTAAAGGAAACAAGAATAGAAACGATCTTTTTTCGAGTAGGTAGATGCTAGTAGGTACTTGCTCAAATCAAAACTTTTCACACTTACACTTTTTCAAACAAACTTTCAAAACAAAACTTCGTCACACTCTTGAGGACTAATACAAGGGTTATCACGAAGTCAAACTTTTCAAAAACAAAGCACATATACAAGCAATTTTAAAAAAAGATGAGCGAGTACCTAAGATCCCATGGAAAACCATGGATAGAAAGGGTGCTAACACCTCCCCTTTCTATAATCTACCCCCGTACTCAGAAACATCTCGAAAAAGGATTTTTTCTGTACTTTTTTCCTTTCCGGTTGGATGAAATAAAAGTCGGTGGTGACTCGTGCTTACCGCGAAATTTTGCGAACCACAAAACGCAAAATGCAAACCAATATTAAATAGTCGGTTCTACCACCGTATCACACCATCCATGTGACAAAATGTGGCGTGCAATTATACCAGATCAACATCCATATAGTTTACATCAAAAATCTGAAATTTATCGAGACAACCATAAACCATATTCATCTTTTCTTTATATTCAGCCCTTGGTTTGATTATGTGGATAAGACCTCCGTCCATCAACTCTTAGAGATCACCTCTCACCTTATCACATCCATGAATGTACGTACTGCAGACACTACAAGCGGCATGGTCATGTGTATAATAGCTGAACTCACAGATATCAACATGCATTTTCACTAAATCGCCTCTAACCAAGTTGATATAAAAAATCCTGAAATCCCCAGGACAACCAGCAACCATATTTACAGCACTTCCACCTCCATCCTTGGGTAGTGGATTATCTTTCACATTAGGACAAATGTATTTAAAAGAGAAGAGACCAGATCCTACCATCTTCTGCACTTCAGACTTCAATGGATAACAATTTTCAATGTTATGCCCAGGGGCTCCTTGATGAAAAGCATAAGTCTTGTCAGCTTTATAATACCATGGCAAAGTTGAAGGTATAATATGAGAAGGCCTAGTCTGCACCCAAGTTCTTTTGAATCAAAGCCGAAAAAAATTCTGCATAACCCCATTGTGATAGGATCAAAATCTTCTCTCTTCTGACCTTGCCCTTGATTACTTTGAGGAGGTGCTCTCTGATAGGTGATAGGAGTTGGAGCTAGATTGATGACCAGAGTTACTGAAGCAACCTGTCGTTGATGCTGATGATGTCTTCTCATAGGCCTAACCTTTCTTTCTTCAGCAGCATCATTCACTTCTCTTTATTTCTTTTTAGAAAACCCATATGATGATTTATTTGTTCCACTAGAACCTTCATCTTTTGACAATCTTCCTTCCCTGATGGATTCCTCTAGACTGACACCCATAGTTACCATCTCAGTGAAATCACTCGGTGCACTTGCAACCATTCTTTCATAGTAAAATGAACCAAGGGTTTAGGAAGACCTTAGTCATTTCTTGCTCTCCCATTAGGGGTACCACTTAGGCAGCAACCTCGCGCCAATACCGTGCATATTCTTTAAATGACTCCTTATCTTTCTGAGCCATCACTCTCAATTGGTCACAATCAGGTGCCACAAACATGTTGTACTTATACTGCTTCATGAAAGCTTCTACTAAGTCATTGAATGTTCAGATGTTGCTACTGTCCAATCCCATATACCATTTTAAGGCAACACCTATTAAACTATCACGGAAGAAATGAATATGCAAGCGTTGGTCACCAGTATGAGTGGACATCCTTCTGATATACATCACTAGGTGGTCACGGGGACAAGAGTTGCCCTTGTACTTCTTAAATTCTGGCATCTTAAACTTTGCTGGAACTTTCACATTAGGAACCAAGTAGAGGTCACTAACATTTTGTCCAAATAACTCTTTCCTTTGAAGAGCCTTTACTTCTTTTTGTATTTCATTGAATTGATCCTGAAAGTCATCCATTCGATCATAAAATCCCAAACTTTCACTTGGTGGAGGAGCAGGATGATAAACTTCATCGTTAATAACGGGCATAGCATTCACTGTAGCAGGTGCATCATGATGAATCTCATTACTAGCAACAGGGACAACATGCATCACAGGAGGTGCGGAAGCAGCAACAATTTGAACAAATTGAGCAACTTGAGCAGCAAGATTGTAACCTTTTGGCATGAAATTCTCAGGCATTCCCCATGGGTAACCGTGAGGCATGCACTATTGAGTAGCAGTAACTGGAGTAACAAATATGGGAACTGACAGAAACTCTAAAATAACAATCGTCTGTTGTAGTTGAGTAGTATGAGGAGACAAAGGAGGAGGAGGTCGTGGCTGATTCTGAGAATCCACAAATGATTCTACCAAAGTAGTCAGGTTGGCCATACCAGCTCTCAAAGCAGTAACATCTTCGCGCAACTCACGATTCTCTTGTTCAAGTGTGATACGGTGGGAGAACTGACTTGGGTGTTTTATGTTTGTGTTTGCAAATGTTGCGGTTTAGAAAGAGTCGCCACCGACTTTTCTTTTATCCAAAAGGAAAGGTGAAAAAGCACAGGAAAGACCTTTAGAGATGTTTTCTTGAGTTCGGGGGGTAGATTATGAAAAGGGAAGGTATTAGCACCCTTTTCATCCATGGTTTTCCATGGGCTCTTAGTTACTCTCTATATCACTTGCTTTTGTTTGAATGTGTGCTTGTGATGGTGATTTTTGAAAGTATTTTGAAAATGTAACTTTGTAATGATTCTCGTTTCTATAAGAACGCATACAAAGTGTTTGTTTCGAAAATAGTTCAAAGATGTGTTTGTGAGATGTGTTTGTGCATAAAATATTTTCGTTGTGAGCAAGAGAGTAACTAAGAGTGAACCTACCTACTCAAAAGGTCTTAGATGTGCTTTTCCTCCTCCTTTAGATGTTGCTATCTTACCATTGTTTTGGTAAGAAGCCCCATCATTGGATGTGAAGGGATGGGCGTTGGGTCATCGTATGACCATGATAGCAATGTTGTGAGGTATCTTAGCATTTCTTTTTGAGGGACTAAGATCATTTTGAAAGGAAACATTTATAGCGTCATCGAGGGACTATGATCTTGTATTTCGATTGTTTTCACTAAGATACCCCACATGCATAACATGACCATTTTTTAGGCAACAAGTGGAGTTAACCCTAAGGGTGCATGTGTGCAAGTGTGTTTGATTGCATGCATTTGTCTTTGATTTTTGGTGGTCTACTTGTTGGTTTTATCTTGCCATACACGCCTAATTACTAGCAGTTACATTTGAAAGCGATAAATTGCAGAAATGTAAAGTCCTACGCTATTACAATATTTAGGGGATGGGGGTAAAAATTTATGAATGGGGGTTGCAAGTAAAAATAAGTCCTAAGTTACTATTACAACCATATTGAAATGTACAAGAAGAAAGAAATGGACTTTGTTTAGAAAATGTTTTTGTCTTGATAAAAAAAGGAAATAAATTAATTAATGAAAGAAAATATTTTTGTGTCTTTTTTATATTGATGAAAAGAGTTTTAATGCTGAAAGTGATAAAAAGGAAAATAAATGAGATAGAAACAATGTGCTGCTGCGAGAAGAACAACTAGGATCAGAAGTTCTGAAGCCAAGAGCACTGTGACTCATCAGGAGAATGTCAGTGGAATAAGAAGTTCTGGATTCGTACACTCTGAGGTCCTGCAAGAAACGTAAGAGGGAAAACACAGAAGTTCTGGGTGGTATTCAGACAGTGGTCCACAAGTTAGAAGTTCTGTATTACACTAAAACATTGAGTAAACGTCAGCAGTTCAGTGCGTTATCAGCATGTAAAAATTAGAAGTTCAGTGTGTGTTAACAGTGAAGAAAATCATAGAAGTTCTGTGTGTTAAAACAGTGAAGAGAACTCAGAAGTTCTGTGTGTGTTTAACAGTGAGGAAAATCGTAGAAGTTCTATATGTTAAAACTATGAATGAACATCAGAAGTTTTATGCCATGTTTCAACTCTTAATCAGCACATTAGCAATTCATTCAGTTCCTATTGAACAACAAATCAGAAGGATAACATCACAACAAGTTATATAAGTTCTAATCCTAAATCAGAGTCTAGCAAGATGTTCTGATCCACAACTTTTCTACTTAAGCAATGATATGTACAACATTAATACTATGATATTTACATGTTAATGATGTTCAGAATGAAAAACAAGCAAAGTCAGAAAGACTTCCCTTGAACCTGGAACGTGCTTGGAGCTTTGAGTGGCTGCCTTTGGATGTTATGGAATCAACAAGAGTAATGGAAGAGAAAATTCCAAGTTCTTTGATTCAAAGGGAAGAACAAAGGTTTGTTTTTGTGTATGAGAAATCTGGATTTTTATGAAGGTTTCACAACTTCCTTTTCTTTCTTTTGGCCAATCTCTCTCTCCAAAAGCCAGCCTCTAGAACGTGTGATGGAGCCAAGTATTTATAGGCGAATTTGTTGTGATTTTGGGGGGAAAGACAAATGGGATTTGAAATTTTTTGGCATCCTGTTCCCTTGCTTTTTCATCACTGTTTTCGTATGCTAGTTTGGTGCAATTATGGGATGCAGGCGTAGGCTGACCTAGCTGTTGGTTATAGGTCTGCAGCAGGTTGTATAAACAAGGTTTTGGGATTTGGTCATGTTCTGACCAAAGCGTTGAATATAACCTTCATATGCTGAAGCACTACCTTGTTCTTGAAGCAAGCATGGTGGTTGTCATCAGGAATTAAGGGAAAGTAAAAATCAAAGTATGGGCTTAGTACCAAAGTTGCTATCCCAAGACAGTAGAGGTACACGTGGGGGAAATCCTTTGGATAAAGATTCAGAAAGTGGTTGTGAGCATTAATGATGATGAGACTTATTACAACAAAAAATCATGTAACATGAGATTCTACACCATGGCTTAGTTCTGGATCATAAGTTCTGCTTCTGCATAGCACCCAACCTCTGATCTTTGTATCTTCTGGCTCCAGCATGTTCTGAAGGAGAACATTGCTTCCACATGTTCTGATTAAAGCGTCATATTCTGAACCATGTTTGCAACCTCTGACTGAAGCTTTTTGTGAAAACTTGCCCAAAAGTTCTGACCAAACTCTTCCTTGAGAGTGTCCAGAATTTGCTGAGCGTTATGGTGATAACCTGGTCAGAGAAGATCAGAAGCGTAACCTCTATGTGCTGAAGAGTCACGTTCTGATGGAAGATTGCGTTCTGAACCACATTTGTAACTTCTGACTGTACTTGCATGGAGGATGACTCAAGTTCTGAAGCATCATATTCTCTTAACACTTAGAAAATTTTCCAAATGTTTTGAAATTTGATTTTTGATTTAAAAGTAAAAGTTTGACTTTTTCAGTGTGCTCTTGACCATTTTGCCCTTGCGGATGACTTTCTTGAAAAATTGCAGTTCAAGGCTTGGAAGCAAACTTGAGGATCCAGGGTGATCCCTTGTGAAATGAGAGGGCAAATTTTGGGGTACAACATCAAGGTTTTCCATCTTATTTCTAGAATTAGCCCGAGTATTATAGCGATGAGACATCTTGGCGACTGAACGAAGCAAAGAAACAAGTAAGACACATGTGAAAGATAGGAGTGCAAAAAAATGTGCAAAATGATGCATGATATGCAATGCATATGATTTATTGTGTTTATCCAAGGAACTTAAAGAATTATGAACAATTGCAAATATTGAAGAACTAACACATGTGGAAATACTGGAAAAAAATCTCATTTTAATAATAACTTTGGAATGGATTACAACTTTTAGTGCAAGTTTCAATAATCATAAGTGTGATCGGTGGATCTGGAACTGACTGTTCAACGCTGGTTCACGAAATGTCGCGGAAGCAAGAGTCGCCACCGTCTTTTATTTTCTCCAAATGGAAAGGACAAAAGCACAGAAAAATTCCTTATTGAGATTGCTCTCGGTTCGGGAGGTAGATTTATAGAAAGGGAAGGTGTTAGCACCCTTTCTATCCATGGTTATCCATGGGCTCTTAGATACTTGCTCATTTGTGTTTTCAAAATGTTTGTTTGCTTTTCAATATGAGCGGGTTTGAAAAAAGTTTCGTTTAAAATTTTAGTTCGACTCTTGTATCAGTCCTCAAGAGTGTTTGAAAAGTTGTTTTGGAAAGCTTTTTGCAAAGTGTCGGTGTGAAAAGAAGTTTTTGATTTGTTTTGAATTAGAGCAAGTATCTACGAGTCGTCTACCTACCCTAAGGAATTAGTCTGTGTAAATGTCCTTTAGGTAGTGCCATCCCACCATTGAGAGGTAGGTAGCACCACCGTTGGAGGTGTTTGGGTCAATTCGTTTGTAGGGACAGTGTGGCCACCGAGCAACAGTAAGACACCTTAGAAGCTACCCTTATGCCATTGATCTTTTATTCCGAGGCAACTATTCTGAGGCAACTTGTTTCGAGGCAACCGTTTCGAGGCAACTAAATCAATGGGACATAAGGACTCACTAAGATGTCCTATAGTCGACGACCACGTTTCGAGGGGCAAGGCAACAGTGTGGTCACCAGAGCAATAGTAGGACACCTTAGAAGCTACCCCCATGCCATGTTCATGGACATGAGGACTTACTAAAACGTCCTATACTCGACGACCACGTTTCGAGGGGCAAGGCAACAGTGAGGCGTACCCTAGGAGTGGTGTGTGATTTGTGTGTCATCTTCAGTTTTTATTTGTCTTATCATGCATTGGTGACCTACGCTTTGATTTTATTTTTGGCATTCATTCTTTCATGGGATTATTAACAGTTAAAAGGTGCGGGAATTTAAAGAGCGGAAAATAAAAGTCCTACGCTATTACAAAGGCGCGGGTCTACATCGCCAAATTAAACCAAGACCCGATTTGAAATAAATAAAATGCGGAAAGTAAATATCCTAATTATCTATTACAAAGCTTTGGGGCAATTACATGAAATTTAAAAAAGGAAATAAAAGTAAATATGCGAAAAGAAATAAAAATCGAACGCGAGGGCGTTGGACCCTTTTAAAGAAATTAGATCGAAATTATAAATTAATTAAATTAAATAAAAGAAAGAACCTTTTTTTTTAGTTTTTGTGTTTATGGAATTAAGGAGAATTAAATTGGAATTAAAAGTTAATTAAAACCCTAGTTCTAAATTGTTTTTAATTTATTAAAAAAATGTTTAAGTTGTAACCTAATTTAACCCTAATTAATTAAATGGCATATTTATTTACAAAAATAATTAATAATTAATAATGGCGAAAAAGGAAAAAACTTATAAAAGTATAAAAACCCTAATTTCTACATTTTTTTAGTTTATTTTAAAAAAAATTAGAATTAAACCTAAAATTAAACTAATTAGTTATTAGAATTTTATTTACAAAATATTGATGAATTAAAAATTAAATGAACATATTTTTATTTTTTTATAGTTTCTGATTTTTTTTGGTATTTTTATATGAAAATTAATTAGTTGAAATAAATAAAATAAAAAAAGATCAAAAGAATTAAAAAATAGAAAAGACAAGAAAAAAGATTAAAAGATATGCAAACATTGGGGGGTGTCTGCCCAATTTGGAGGCTTTTTGCAAGCAATCTGGCCCATGAAATGCAAGCCCATGTTGACTTTCCTGACTTGTGTATTGGTGGTTGACTGATGCGTATGGTGGGCCTCACATCCTGACCTTTAGATTCATCTCCTGGAACATGTGGCGCGCCAGGATATTGGATGCATGATGGACCCTAGGCTAGGAATTGTACCTGAACGCATTATGAACAAAAATGTTGAAGAATATGGGGGACCTGGGAATCGAACCCAGGTCCCAATGCTTGAAGGACACCTCACTTTCCACTCAGCCAAATGCGTTTGTTTGATATTTAATGGAATGGAATTATTATGAAAGAGAAATAAGAGTTAGTGGTACTTTAACAAAACGCGCGCCAGGATTTGAATTACCCAGTAGCGTGCTTACACCTCAGCGTCTTCCTCATGGCCTCTTCGTTTTTACCTGAAAAATACAAACAGATAGCGGGGGTTTTAAACCCCCACTAACCCTGAACCTGGAAAATAGCGATTAGGCCATACAAGAATATAAAAAGGGCGCGATGTGGTTGTTGTGTTCGTATGAAGGTCATGAATCCAATGGTGCTGGTCTTATAGCCTAATTTTTCCAGAGGAACGAAACCCTCTTTCAAAGTCTCTGAAACCCTAAAAAGCTCTCATGGTAACTTTGCATACAGGCAATGATAATTCAATCAAATAGCACCAATAGATTCAGAATGTCCATGTTAGTATAAAACAATAGTTTAAATGTATGAAAAATGTCCAGAAATCCAAACACGATTATGCATAATTTTGAAAGAGAAGCAACTCTGTTTTACCAATTCTTTATGTATGGAGAATGGAAAATGATTGAGGCACGTCCAAAAATGTCCCAGCAAGCCTTTGGAATACTTTTTTGGCCTTGAAGAACACTCTAGCTACGAAATCAGTTTTGAGAAATTTTGGAAAAATGCAAAGTTGGTTTTCAGGTTTGGGCGCAGCTTCCCTCTTTTTTTTTATTAGGGTTGTGTTCTGGCTTATATAAGGAATGATTTAGGTTTACAAAACAAGTCCAAAAACCTTTGCAATCAATGTTTCAATATTTGATTTTTCATGAATCTTTTTCAATCTTTTTCATACCAATCTTATGCCAATCAATGCCAATTCTTGCCTTTTTGAGTATGCACAAAATATTTAGGCTTTATTGAGAGAATATGCTGCAAAAAAAGGATTGGAAAACATGATTTTCTATTTTTGTCATATTTTATTTTAATTAAATGAACTAATAATAATAATAATTCAAATAATTAATAAAAAATGATAAAATAACTCCCTTTAAAGTCAATGGGTCGTGCATAGCTTTTGGGTGATGATTCTTGGAAGAAATTAAGGCCCATTAGCAATTTTGAGGCATTTGAAGCAAAGTTGACTTTTCAAAATTCCCAAAAATTTCCCAACTTCCACAAGGCATATCTTGCTCATTTTTTAAGCTTTGATCATGTTCTTGGACATTTTGGAAAGGTCTTGAAGTCCTTTAACCAATGTCTTTGGTCCCATGTCATGTTGATTTACCAATCTCAAGTTATGGTCTTTGACTTAAAGTCCCTTTTTGTTGACTTTTGAAAAATGACCTATAATGTTGAAATTGATAACTTTTTGTGAGATCATTTATTGGACTTGAAGTGTGAAGATGAGTTGTAGGAAATGTCATTCTCTTCAAAATGAGCTTTGGATGGAATTTTTCTGATAAACCATGTGGAAGTTATGCCCTGGTCAATTTATAGTTGACTTTTTCAACTGTCCAAATATGGAAACTTTTGCATCTTGAGACTTTTTGAGCCATGCCTTGAGAATCATGATCAAGAATTGATCAAATGATGTTTGTGGCTTCAAAATAAGATGTTGACCAAAAATTTTGACTTTTGATTGTCAAATGACCATTTTGCCCCTGTAGTTGACTATTGAGCAATTAGGGTTTTTGACTGTGCAATTTTGTGCTGTGAGTCTTGCAACTTGGCATATGGATGCTTGACCATGTTTGTAGGCATGTGGGACTTGATTGGACCCTTGGAAACCTCAACTTCTTTGTCAGAACCAAAACCCTAATTTTGACTGTTAGGAGGCCATTGGACTGTGCAACCCTTGGGGAGATTTTGAAGCATGCTCTTAGCAAATCTTGAAGAATATGAGAGGGAAAATTTTGGGGTACAACAGTTGCCCCTGTTCAATCTTCTTAGACCTGAGGATGTAGATTGGCTGACGTGCCTTTCGTAATCCGAAGGTGGAAGATGATTGAACACTAGAGTGCCCAGAAATTTGCGCTCACATGTTAACAGTGTGATGTGGGGAATGGGCTTACAGATGCCATTTGGAGATTGATGGATAGGAAGATGGGCTTATAGATGCCATGTTGAGAGGTGATGGATAGGAAGATGGGCTTACAGATGCCATGTTGAGAGGTGATGAATAGGTGGATGGGCTTATAGATGCCATCTGGGTGTTGATCCCGTAAGAGATTCCTTAGCGAGAACTTGCGTACCTGGAAAAAATAAAGATGAATACCTGACCTGTTACAGGAGTTGGTCTTCAAACTCTTTGTGTAGATGTGCCCTGACTGGTTACAGGAATCGGGTCTGGAATTCAGATAGGTTGGTGAGTTGTCTCTACTGACAGGTTATTTCCATGGACGGGTGGTCTTTAACGACGAGTGTCTATGACGACGAGTGTCTATGACGACGACTGTCTATAACGACGAGTGTCTATAACGACGAGTGTCTATGATGACGAGTGTCTATGACGACGAGTGTCTATGACGACGAGTGTCTATGACGACGAGTGTCTATAACGACGAGTGTCTATGACGACGAGTGTCTATGACGACGAGTGTCTATAACGATGAGTGTCTATGACGACGAGTGTCTATGACGACGAGTGTCTATGACGACGAGTGTCTATGACGACGAGTGTCTATAACGACGAGTGTCTATAACGACGAGTGTCTATGACGACGAGTGTCTATAACGACGAGTGTCTATAACAACGAGTGTCTATAACGACGAGTGTCTATAACGACGAGTGTCTATGACGACGAGTGTCTATAACGACGAGTGTCTATAACGACGAGTGTCTATAACGACGAGTGTCTATAACGACGAGTGTCTATAACGACGAGTGTCTATGACGACGAGTGTCTATAACAACGAGTGTCTATGACGACGAGTGTCTATAATGACGAGTGTCTATGACGACGAGTGTCTATAACGACGAGTGTCTATAACGACGAGTGTCTATAACAACGAGTGTCTATAACGACGAGTGTCTATGACGACGAGTGTCTATAACGACGAGTGTCTATGACGACGGGTTGTATCAGAGAAATCTTTAGTCATTGATTTAACTGGATTTGTATTCTTTGACTGGATGAGCATCAGAAAAAAACCTTTGGGATTTAACTGCACTTGTCTTTTTGACTAGATTTGTCTTTTCTGACTGTATTTGTCTTTTCTGACTGTATTTGTCTATTCTGACATAGCTGATCATTTAACTGTATCCTTCCTGAAAGGTAAAGGTCAGTCACATGCAGTGCATGATATGGATCAAGCAACGGCATAAATGAGATTGTCTGACATGATGCGTATATGCATGTATCATGATGTATGA
Organism: Vicia faba; assembly: GCA_948472305.1. Lineage (NCBI taxonomy): Eukaryota > Viridiplantae > Streptophyta > Magnoliopsida > Fabales > Fabaceae > Vicia > Vicia faba. The sequence continues at coordinate 1,069,937,316 of OX451741.1, read as the reverse complement.
AAATGTGATGTTTATGAATGTATGTTCGTCTAGGAAAATAAATCCTTGACGGATGCTGGGAGCTTGTTGAATCCTGGGCTGATGTTGCAAGAATACCGGTAGGAGAAGATGACTCCGTTGGGGAATGAACTTGGCGAATAGAATACTCCACGGGAGATGCTCTGTGGGGAAGGAGAGGCACTTTGCTGAGATGTTGATGATACTCTGTTGGGGATACCATTGTTATGTTGGAAGTTTTAATAGACTCCGCTGGGATAAGAAGACTGCGCCGAGGACGATCTTTCCGTGGCTTTTGGCTGAGGATAACCCAGTTATAACCCTGGTAGGGAAATAACCTTTGAATAAAGCCGGGAGACGCGTTCGTGCTCTGTAGGAGATAAGCTTCCAGAATCTACTGGGGATAAGCTTCCTGCTGGGGAGATGGATTCCACTTTCTTGGGGAAACTTTTGGACTGGATTTTCCTGGGGGAATAAGGCATTATGATTGTTCTTCAGCCGAACCTATCTTAGTACCTCGGTGGATAGAGTAACTAGATCGCTGAAACAAACCATTGCTGCCCCCGTTTCTGATACTAGAAGATACCTATGGAGACGCTTGATGACTGTCGGGTGACAAACCTTCTGGTAGACAGGTGACGAGATGCCAGGACATAGTCGTACGCTTTGATCCCTAATTTTTTCCTGGACCGCCCTTTCGGGTTTTCAGTCCACCGGGATACCCATTTTTGCCCAAGCCGCCTTTTCAGGTTTTCGACTTGCCGGGTGTACAGATTTTTCATTTTCATCCCTTATTTTTTCCCGAACCCTTTTGGTTCGTCGGGAAGCCCTTATTTTTGCCTAGGTATGTCAACCTAGCGGGTCTTTGATTATGCGCAGTATTTTTTCGACTATATCCACGCTCTCAGAATGTAGGGAGTTGCCCCTGTTAGAAGTGTTTTGTCATGCCCCAGAAGATGTTTCATCAGGCCAGATTAGTTGCTGGAATGCCCCTAGTGACTCAGGCAGAGATTTGCCCCAGGCTATTTGGCCTCTGGGAGATTCTCTGAATCTTGATTGGACTGCCCCAGATAATAGACCATGATCATATCATGCCCCTTGATTGGAAGTGCTTTTGTTCACTAGGTATTCATCGTGCGTATTTCCCTGCTGTTCAAACAAATAGTCATATGCAAACAAAGTTATGTTAAAAATGCAAAGCTTATGTCTGTTTCGAAGTTTTTGGAAATGAATTTTTTAAAAAACAAGCAAGTTTTGTAAATTGTGGTGTCAACTCGTTATTTTACCACAAGCCTTAAGGAGTCAGGATACCTTTCGTACAGTATGCTTTCAAACTAACCCATGCTTCAGCTAGGACTTTTGAGGGTTATAACGTGGCCTGGTTCACGGTTCAAGAAACAAAGGATAAAGGCTCAAATTTATTTGTACCCACCCGCTCTTCATGATGTTCTTCAAACCTAAACTCAGCTGATCGTGCGTTTGACCTTGTTTGGGTCTTTGCTTTGATATACCAGTGATGGTTCGGATGTTGACAACTTATTTTGAATAGGCAGTCATTTCCTTGTTGAGGGTTTGTATGACCTCTTTCTTTTTTGATTTTATGATCCCTATTTTTTCCTGAGCTGTTTCCTTTTTGGAATTACAGTCAGCGGGATGCCCCAGTTTTGTAAGTCTCCTTCATAGGTTTTGACTTAATGGGTTTTTATTTTTGAGATATAATGACTGCCTATCCTTATGCTTATTCGGAATCATCACTGTCTTCTTTTTTTTTGTAAGGACCCCTTTGGTGCCATTTGTTATGCACTTGGATCAACTGAGAAGACTACCCTGCCCCAGGTTATGATTAAGGGTTTTTATTTAGAAAAGAAAACTCCTACTTCTTTGGCTCAAAAGGGTTTAACGAGGGATTATCTTCCTTATAACTCCAGTGTTTAGGAATTGAAACAATGCCTGTACCTCATCAGCGGGGGTCGTTCAAAAGCATACTGTGAATCGTGGTATCGTTTTCGTCATCCTCCCTCAAGAGGCTTAGAATTGTTAACCGAGAGTTGAACATCACAAAAAATATGAAAACAGTTTTAAGCATAGTAAACATAATTACTTCAAAACAGACAAGTGTAATGCATTAATGAAATAACCAAGTTTGACATGAAATAAAATGTTTGAACAATTGAAAGAAAATTACAAATTGAACATTCGATGAACAAAAAAAATCTAATCCTAGCCATGTCTTGGCAAGGGAGCATTGATCACATTGGGAGCCTCTAGAGAGTCGAGCTGGACTTCCTTTGCGTCAATCAGATCTTGAACCCTGTTTCTCAAAGTCCAACAGTCATCTGTAGCATGCCCCAGGCTGTCAGAATGATAGGCGCAACGAGCATTGGGGTTGTACCTTGAAGGTGTCCTGTTAGGGTTCTTCGGGGGATCCATGAGGGTTACCAACTTGGTTTCCAGCAGCTGTGGCAATATCTGTGACAAGGTCATGCCGAGGGGAGTAAATTGCCTTTTAGGTCTCTCTTCCCTTTGTTGATGGTGACGCTGAGGAGCACCGGCCGGCTTTGCAATAGCTACTGCGTTGACAGCACTAGATTCTCTCTTGGATGGTTTCTTCTCAGTGTTCGAGGAGTCACCATTCTGTATTTTCCCTGACTTGATGCCAGCTTCTATTCTTTCCCCGGTCAAGACCAAATCTGTAAACCCAGCAGCAGAATTCCCAATCAGGTGGTTGAAGAATGGACCAGACAGGGTCCCTAAGAACATGTCGACGAGCTCGCGGTCAGTCAGAGGTGGTTGTACCCTTCCAGCAAGGTCCCTCCATTTTTGAGCATATTCTTTGAAGCCTTCACCTGCGCCCATAGACATTCCCTGAAGTTGAGTGCGCGTGGGAGCAAGGTCGGCATTGTACTGGTACTGCTTGTAGAAAGCAATGGCCAAGTCCTCCCAGCTGCGGATGTTGGCTCCATTCAGTTGATAGAACCAGTGGAGCTGAGTCCCTGAAAGACTCTCCTGGAAAAAGTGGATCCATAAGTTCTTGTCGGCCGTGTAGGGCTGGATCCTCCTCATGTATGACCTAAGATGCAGCTTTGGACAGGATGCCCCGTCGTACTTTGCAAAGGCAGGTGCCTTGAATTTGTGTGGGATCACCACACCAGAAGATAAACCCAGGTCTCTGAAATCCAACCCAGGCACTTGTTGAATTTCCATGGCATTCAGACGATCCTCTAGTTGTTTGTACCGGTCCTCAGCTGGAGGGTACTGCTCATTATTAAAATCAGTCTCATTGTCGGAGACCATTGGGCTAGGAACTTCTCTCTCATGGGGACTGTTCTTCCCAACAGCTCAGTTCAGCTTCATTTTGTGACCCATGCCCAGATTTGTGTCTAGGGTTGAACAGCACCGTCCTCTTCTTCTTCTTCAGGAGCAGAGTCTTCAAATCCCGCTGGCCCTGGGCTAGACTCTTAATCAACTCCTGGAATTGGGCATTCTGGGCCTGGAGGGCCTGGATGGATTGCTCAGTCGATGCTTCAGGATTCATGACGATCGGCTGAAATAAACAGCGAAGAAGGTAAGTGACCTGTCAAAAGGATACCTGTAGTGCAATGTATGATATGCATGCAATGTTTTCAAGGACCTCGCAGGGTAAACAAGAAGATTGTTAGCATTTGAATCTTGTAGCTTGATTGAAGGACTGCATATTGTTGAGAGTCCTTCTTCAAGAGTCAAGGCTCACCATATCGAGTGGGTCATAGCCTCTGACAATCTTGGCTAACTTTCTTCAAGTGTCAAAGCTCACCATATCAAGTGGGTCATAGCCTCTGACACCCTTGGCTAGAGGAAAATAAATCCTCTTTGCCCCTTGCTGGGTGTTTGATTCATCATGACCTGCATCACAAGCCCTTGAGGTCCTTGAAATGGATTAGTCTTTGTGCAGGATGTATGCAATGTTATGATGTTATGCTATGCATGGGGTAATGTAAGTAAACCCTGTTATGAGTCCAGATTAAGGACTATAAACAAAACCTGCAAGAAACTCAAGTGTCAGATAACAAGTATGCAAGTAGTCAAGTTTGAAAGCACACAAGTCACACAAAGAGCCCTTAGAGTTTAGGCCAGCATGGGGTCTGGGTATTTCCCTCTTGAAGTTGGTGGGCTCAACCTGTCCTATTAGAAGTAACCGGGTTCTAAGGGTCCCAATATCACTGGGTTGCTTTCATTGTTCATCGTTTCGATTTAGCCACTGAACTGGCGACCGAAATATTCCAGGAAAGCAACCCTCAATTGAGTGTAGTATCGAGTATCAACTAACCTCGGACTGCACCAAAGTTAGTTATCTCACTACCCTAAAGAGGCCAAGATTGTTCAATTAAGGTTCCTAAGGTCAGTTGATGCTTCACGACACCACGCGGAGGCCCCGTACTCTCCTTGATTGAACTCAAGGGTTACCGGTACACACCAAAGTGCCACATCAACGTAGTAGACTGCTTCAACCATGTCGGTATACCCTGCACAGTTCCCTCACAGCCTTGTTGCTACTTTCTAAGAAGGTATCCCCAGATCCGGGTTTAGGATCTATAGAACTCCCAAGACAGTCCCACAATAGTAAAGCAAACAAGCACAACAATTGAAAACACAAGTGATCTTAGTCCTAAGGTACACCTCACTTTAAAAGTATCCCCGGCAGAGTCGCCAGTTCTGTGATCGGTGGATCTGGAACTGACTGTTCAACGCTGGTTCGCAAAATGTCGCGGAAGCAAGAGTCGCCACCGTCTTTTATTTTCTCCAAATGGAAAGGACAAAAGCACAGAAAAATTCCTTATTGAGATTGCTCTCGGTTCGGGAGGTAGATTTATAGAAAGGGAAGGTGTTAGCACCCTTTCTATCCATGGTTATCCATGGGCTCTTAGATACTTGCTCATTTGTGTTTTCAAAATGTTTGTTTGCTTTTCAATATGAGCGGGTTTGAAAAAAGTTTCGTTTAAAATTTCAGTTCGACTCTTGTATCAGTCCTCAAGAGTGTTTGAAAAGTTGTTTTGGAAAGCTTTTTGCAAAGTGTCAGTGTGAAAAGAAGTTTTTGATTTGTTTTGAATTAGAGCAAGTATCTACGAGTCGTCTACCTACCCCAATGAATTAGTCTGTGTAAATGTCCTTTAGGTAGTGCCATCCCACCATTGAGAGGTAGGTAGCACCACCGTTGGAGGTGTTCGGGTCAATTTGTTTGTAGGGACAGTGTGGCCACCGAGCAACAGTAAGACACCTTAGAAGCTACCCTTATGCCATTGATCTTTTATTCCGAGGCAACTATTCCGAGGCAACTTGTTTCGAGGCAACCGTTTCGAGGCAACTAGATCAATGGGACATAAGGACTCACTAAGACGTCCTATAGTCGACGACCACGTTTCGAGGGGCAAGGCAACAGTGTGGTCACCAGAGCAATAGTAGGACACCTTAGAAGCTACCCCCATGCCATGTTCATGGACATGAGGACTTACTAAAACGTCCTATACTCGACGACCACGTTTCGAGGGGCAAGGCAACAGTGAGGCGTACCCTAGGAGTGGTGTGTGATTTGTGTGTCATCTTCAGTTTTTATTTGTCTTATCATGCATTGGTGACCTACGCTTTGATTTTATTTTTGGCATTCATTCTTTCATGGGATTATTAACAGTTAAAAGGTGCGGGAATTTAAAGAGCGGAAAATAAAAGTCCTACGCTATTACAAAGGCGCGGGTCTACATCACCAAATTAAACCAAGACCCGATTTGAAATAAATAAAATGCGGAAAGTAAATATCCTAATTATCTATTACAAAGCTTTGGGGCAATTACATGAAATTTAAAAAAGGAAATAAAAGTAAATGTGCGAAAAGAAATAAAAATCGAACGCGAGGGCGTTGGACCCTTTTAAAGAAATTAGATCGAAATCATAAATTAATTAAATTAAATAAAAGAAAGAACCTTTTTTTTTGAGTTTTTGTGTTTATGGAATTAAGGAGAATTAAATTGGAATTAAAAGTTAATTAAAACCCTAGTTCTAAATTGTTTTTAATTTATTAAAAAAATGTTTAAGTTGTAACCTAATTTAACCCTAATTAATTAAATGGCATATTTATTTACAAAAATAATTAATAATTAATAATGGCGAAAAAGGAAAAAACTTATAAAAGTATAAAAACCCTAATTTCTACATTTTTTTTAGTTTATTTTAAAAAAAATTAGAATTAAACCTAAAATTAAACTAATTAGTTATTAGAATTTTATTTACAAAATATTGATGAATTAAAAATTAAATGAACATATTTTTATTTTTTTATAGTTTCTGATTTTTTTTGGTATTTTTATATGAAAATTAATTAGTTGAAATAAATAAAATAAAAAAAGATCAAAAGAATTAAAAAATAGAAAAGACAAGAAAAGAGATTAAAAGATATGCAAACATTGGGGGTGTCTGCCCAATTTGGAGGCTTTTTGCAAGCAATCTGGCCCATGAAATGCAAGCCCACGTTGACTTTCCTGACTTGTGTATTGGTGGTTGACTGATGCGTATGGTGGGCCTCACATCCTGACCTTTAGATTCATCTCCTGGAACATGTGGCGCGCCAGGATATTGGATGCATGATGGACCCTAGGCCAGGAATTGTACCTGAACGCATTATGAACAAAAATGTTGAAGAATATGGGGGACCTGGGAATCGAACCCAGGTCCCAATGCTTGAAGGACACCTCACTTTCCACTCAGCCAAATGCGTTTGTTTGATATTTAATGGAATGGAATTATTATGAAAGAGAAATAAGAGTTAGTGGTACTTTAACAAAACGCGCGCCAGGATTTGAATTACCCAGTAGCGTGCTTACACCTCAGCGTCTTCCTCATGGCCTCTTCGTTTTTACCTAAAAAATACAAACAGATAGCAGGGGTTTTAAACCCCCACTAACCCTGAACCTGGAAAATAGCGATTAGGCCATACAAGAATATAAAAAGGGCGCGATGTGGTTGTTGTGTTCGTATGAAGGTCATGAATCCAATGGTGCTGGTCTTATAGCCTAATTTTTCCAGAGGAACGAAACCCTCTTTCAAAGTCTCTAAAACCCTAAAAAGCTCTCATGGTAACTTTGCATACAGGCAATGATAATTCAATCAAATAGCACCAATAGATTCAGAATGTCCATGTTAGTATAAAACAATAGTTTAAATGTATGAAAAATGTCCAGAAATCCAAACACGATTATGCATAATTTTGAAAGAGAAGCAACTCTGTTTTACCAATTCTTTATGTATGGAGAATGGAAAATGATTGAGGCACGTCCAAAAATGTCCCAGCAAGCCTTTGGAATACTTTTTTGGCCTTGAATAACACTCTAGCTACGAAATCAGTTTTGAGAAATTTTGGAAAAATGCAAAGTTGGTTTTCAGGTTTGGGCGCAGCTTCCCTCTTTTTTTTTTTGATTAGGGTTGTGTTCTGGCTTATATAAGGAATGATTTAGGTTTACAAAACAAGTCCAAAAACCTTTGCAATCAATGTTTCAATATTTGATTTTTCATGAATCTTTTTCAATCTTTTTCATACCAATCTTATGCCAATCAATGCCAATTCTTGCCTTTTTGAGTATGCACAAAATATTTAGGCTTTATTGAGAGAATATGCTGCAAAAAAAGGATTGGAAAACATGATTTTCTATTTTTGTCATATTTTATTTTAATTAAATGAACTAATAATAATAATAATTCAAATAATTAATAAAAAATGATAAAATAACTCCCTTTAAAGTCAATGGGTCGTGCATAGCTTTTGGGTGATGATTCTTGGAAGAAATTAAGGCCCATTAGCAATTTTGAGGCATTTGAAGCAAAGTTGACTTTTCAAAATTCCCAAAAATTTCCCAACTTCCACAAGGCATATCTTGCTCATTGTTTAAGCTTTGATCATGTTCTTGGACATTTTGGAAAGGTCTTGAAGTCCTTTAACCAATGTTTTTGGTCCCATGTCATTTTGATTTACCAATCTCAAGTTATGGTCTTTGACTTAAAGTCCCTTTTTGTTGACTTTTGAAAAATGACCTATAATGTTGAAATTGATAACTTTTTGTGAGATCATTTATTGGACTTGAAGTGTGAAGATGAGTTGTAGGAAATGTCATTCTCTTCAAAATGAGCTTTGGATGGAATTTTTCTGATAAACCATGTGGAAGTTATGCCCTGGTCAATTTATAGTTGACTTTTTTAACTGTCCAAATATGGAAACTTTTGCATCTTGAGACTTTTTGAGCCATGCCTTGAGAATCATGATCAAGAATTGATCAAATGATGTTTGTGGCTTCAAAATAAGATGTTGACCAAAAATTTTGACTTTTGATTGTCAAATGACCATTTTGCCCCTGCAGTTGACTATTGAGCAATTAGGGTTTTTGACTGTGCAATTTTGTGCTGTGAGTCTTGCAACTTGGCATATGGATGCTTGACCATGTTTGTAGGCATGTGGGACTTGATTGGACCCTTGGAAACCTCAACTTCTTTGTCAGAACCAAAACCCTAATTTTGACTGTTAGGAGGCCATTGGACTGTGCAACCCTTGGGGAGATTTTGAAGCATGCTCTTAGCAAATCTTGAAGAATATGAGAGGGCAAATTCTGGGGTACAACAATAAGTACAAGAGAATAAAGATAGAATTTAAGAATCCTAAGGAGCCAAAGATGACGAAGATCTCTCCACGCACTGATGCTTTCCCCTAAGTCTTGCAATATGAGCCTTCAACTACATGTTCTCTTCGGCATACTTGTTGGCGACTTCTTTCCATCTACCAGAATCAGAAATGGGTGACCGAGACCTGGGTGAGCTCTAGAGGAAAATAAATCCTCTTTCTTCTCCATCATCTCTATAGCATGACTCTTAAGAATCTCAATCAAGTCATCATTCTCTTTCAATTCTGTTGAGTAGGACACCTCCAAAGTTTTATACTTGTTCTTCCATGCTTCCTTCTATTGCTGCATCCTAACTAAGGCAAGCTGAAGTTCTTCCATGTCATCTAAGAGAGGAGGAGTACTCCTCATAAACATATCAGATATAGGTTCCTCACAAGAATAAGGCATCTTCAACTGAATTTCCCTTGCTTGTACCCAATAGAGACGAGGCTCTAAAGAAACAACTCCTCTTGGTATGAAATCTTTTCTACCCTTTCTATGAATATGGTGCCAAGCCTTTTCAATCTCTTCCTTAGATGCCTTATGATCTTCTCCTTCTTTGAGAAAGAAACCACTCAGATGAATGTTTCTTGGCTTGTCTCACATTAGATATCCAAGCTGGCGGTGTGCAAGAACATGATTGTAGTTAACTCCTCCCTTTATACTAAGAAGAGGCACATTTGGAAAAACAACACAACTATCAATAATCTCCACATTATAATAAGCTTAATGATATCTATCAATGTAAGAATGAGTGAGTGCCATAATCTTCGGTGCCCAACGATGTTCTTTCTTGATATCCCAAAAAGCAGCAGACCGAGGTAAGTGAGAAATAAACCACTAATATAACAAAAGTGTGTAACAAATGATCATCCCTTCCTGATAGAAATTGTGAAGATGGATGGAATAATAAGTATCTCCTAGCAGTGTAGGGACTGGATTCCCAATCAAAAAGATCCTAATGGCATTAACATCCACAAATTTGTCGACGTTAGGAAACAAGAACAACCCATAAGCAAGCAAAGCAAAGATAGTCTCAAAAGCAACTATACTCTTCATTTTGGCAAAGTAACGAGCGTTCTCCGATAGAAACCGAGCAGGTAAACCTCTTATTCTTCCTTTGGTAGTTGTGATACGGTGGGAGAACTGACTTGAGGTTTTGCGTTTGTGTTTGCAAATGTTACGGTTTAGTAAGAGTCGCCACCGACTTTTCTTTTATCCAAAAAGGAAAGGTAAAAAAGCACAAGAAAGACCTTTAAATATGTTTTCTTGAGTTCGGGGGGTAGATTATGAAAAGGGAAGGTATTAGCACCCTTTTCATCCATGGTTTTCCATGGGCTCTTAGTTACTTGCTAGATCAACTTGCTTTTGTTTGAATGTGTGCTTGTGGCTTGGGTTTTGAAAGTATTTTGAAAATATAACTTTGTAATGATTCTCGTTTCTATAAGAACGCATACAAAGTGTTTATTTCGAAAATGTTTTCAAAAAAGTGTTTGTGAGATGTGTTTTTGAAAGTGATTTTGAAAAGGGGTTTTCTTTGTAATGGTTCTCGTTTCTATAAGAACGTGTACAAAGTGTTGTTTTCAAAAGTGTTTCGAAAAAAGAGTGCTGGTGTATAAATGTTTTTATTGTGAGCAAGCGAGTAACTAAGAGCGAACCTACCTACTCAAAAGGTATTAGATGTGCTTTTACTACTCCTTTAGATGTTGCTATCTTACCATTGATTTGATAAGAAGCCCCATCGTTGGATGTGAAGGGATGGGCATTGGATCATCGTACGACAATGATAGCAATGTTGTGAGATGACTTAGAATTTTTCTTTAGGGACTAAGATTATTTCGAAAGGCAACTTTGATAGTGTCATCAAGAGACTATGATCTTGTATTGCTTGTGCTAAGACATCCCACATGCATAACATGGCCATTTTTATTAGGCAACAAGTGGAATAACCCTAGGGGGTGATAGTGTGCAAGTGTGTTTGATTGCATGCATTTAGTCTTGCTTAGGGTTATCTACTTGTTGATTTTATCTCTTGCCATACACGCCTAATTACTATACAGTATAAGGAAAACAGTAAATTGCGGAAAATTAAATTCTACGCTATTACAATATTTAGGGGATGGGGGTACATATGTACGAATGGGGATTGCAAGTAAAAATAAGTCCTAAATTACTATTACAACCATATTGAAATGTACAATATAAGAAAGAAATAGACTTGTTTAGAAAATGTTTTTTGTCTTAAGGAAATAAATTAAAAAGAAAATATTTTTATGTTTTTTTATGTTAATAAAAAAAGAGTTAATATTAAAAATGATAAAAAATAAAAAATAAATGAAAGATAGGAACAACGTGTTGCTGCAAGCAAAACAACAAGGATCAGAAGTTCTGAAGTCAGCCGCATGGTGACTCAGAAGGAAGCGTCAGAATCAGAAGTTCTGGATTGGTACACTCTGAGGTCCTGCAAGAAATGTTAGAGGATAGACACATAAGTTCTGGATTGCATATGTGCTGAACTTCTGAATGTCAGAACAGTGAGAAAACCTTAGAAACTCTGTGCGTGTCAAAACAGTAGGAAGAACTCAGAAGTTCTGTATGGTGCTAAGACAGTGAGTGAACATTAGCAGTTCAGTGCGTTATCAGCATGCAAGAATCAGAAGTTCAGTGTGGGTTAACAGTGAGAAAAATCATAGAAGTTCTGTATGTTAAAACAATAAGGAGAACTCAGAAGTTCCGTGTGTGTTTAAAAGTGAGAAAAATCATAGAAGTTCTAAGTGTTAAAACAGTGAGTGAACATCAGAAGTTCTAAGTGTTAAAACAGTGAGTGAACATCTGAAGTTCAGTGTTGTGCTAAAGCTGTGAGTGAACATCAGAAGCTTTATGCAATATTTCAACTCTTAATCAACACATCAACAATTTATTCAGTTCTTAATAAATAACAAATCAGAAGGATAATAGAACAACAGTTTATAGAAGTTCTAATCCTAAATCTGAGTCTAACCCTAATCAAGAAGTTTTGATCCATAATTTTTTCTACTTAAGTGATGATATGTACAACATTAATGCTATGATATTTACATGTTAATCATGTTCAGAATGAAAAGCAAGTAAAGTCAGAAAGACTTACCTGGAGCGTACTTGGAGCTTTGAGTGGCTGCCTTTGGATGTTCTGAGTCAGCAAGAGAGACAAAAGAGTGGTTGTGTTCTTTGGTTCAAAGGGAAGAGCAAAGGTTTGTTTTTGTGTATGAGAAATCTGGATTTTTATGAAGGTTTCACAACTTCCTTTTCTCTCTTTTGGCCAATCTCTCTCTTCAAAAGCCAGCCCCTTGAACGTATGATGGAGCCAAGTATTTATAGATGAATTTGCTGTGATTTTTTTTGGGGGGGGGGGGGGGGGGAACAAATGGGATTTGAACCTGTTTTGGCATCCTGTTCCTTTGCTTTTTTATCACAGTTTTTGTAAGCTAGTTTGGTGCAATCATGGGATGCAGACGTAGGCTGGACCAACTGTTGGTCATAGGTCTACAGTAGGTTGTATAAACAAGGTTTTGAGATTTTGTTAAGTTCTGACCAAGACGTTGAATATAGCCTTCATGTGCTGAAGCGTTGCCTTGTTTTTGAAGCAAGCATGGTGGTTGTCAGCAGTAATTAAGGAAAAGAAAAAAGAAAAGCATGGGCTTAGTAGCAAAGTTGCTATCCCAAGACAGTAGAGGTACACGTGGTGAAAATCCTTTGGATAAAGACTCTGAAGGTGGTTGTGAGCATTAAATGAGCATTAAATGATGATGAGACTTATCACAACCAGAAATCCTACAACATGAAACTTTACACCAAGGCTTAGTTATGGATCAGAAGTTCTACTTCAGCGTAGCATCCAATCTTATGATCCTCTTATCTTCTGGGTCCAGCATGTTCTGAAGGAGCTTTCAGACTTTCTAGAAAGCTCACAACACGCTCCTTAACCTTCTTTGAATTACCCTGGAAAAGTCTGACTGAGCTTTTGTGAAAGCTTGCCCAGAAGTTCTGACCAAACTCTGTCTTGAGAATATCCAGAATTTGCTGAGTGTTATGGTGATAATCTGGTCAGAAGTTCTGAGCTTGTCATATTTTCTTAAATACTTAGAAAAAATTCTAAGTATTTAGAATTTTGACTTCTTCAAAGTAGTTTTGACTTTTGAAATTCTTGATGAAACAAATTTCATATTCCAACATGTCTTGATGAAATATGATTTTTGAGATTTGATTTTTTATCCAAAAGTCAAAGTTAGACTTCTCAGTGTGCAAATGACCATTTTGCCTTTGTGAATGGTTTGCTTGGAAAAATTGATAATCAAGGCTTGGAATTGGATGAAAGCACACTTGAAGATCCAGGGTAATTCCTTGAGAAATGAGAGGGCAAATTTTGGGGTGCAACAGCTGCCCCTGTTCAACCTTCTTACACCTGAAGAGTTAGATTGGTAATTCTGCCATTCGTGACTTGAAGGTGGAAGTTTCGTTTTAGAGAGAAGGCAGAGAAACGTCCGTGTTAGAGAGAGAGAGAAGAGTGGCATATGAGGAAACATAACACACAATTAATTATTTAGTTAAGTTTATTTTATTTTGATAATCTGTTTTATTTAAACACTAACCGGTGGTGACATATGTCACCACCCTTTAATTATGTTGATAATGTTTGGTACATGCCTTCCTATGCTATGATCCGTGCACCTTCTGGGAGTGTCACAATGAATCAGTCAGGAAGCTTGGGCCGCCCTTTATTTGTGCCTTCTGGACTTCTTTTTGCCCCCATAGATTCCTACATTCAGGCCCAATTCTAAACTTTTTAATATTTTTTCCTTCTTTTATTATTTACAATTTGTTATTTTGGTATACTCAAAAATTACAAAAATATATTTAGAATTAGTTTTAATTTTCTTTTAATATTTTCTTTACTTAAAAATCAAAAAAAAATATATTTAGAATTAGTTTTAATTTTCTTTTAATATTTTCTTTACTTAAAAATCATAAAAAATATAAAATACAAAAATGTAATTACTCATTTTTTAATAACTTATTAAACTAACATTTTTATTTAATATTATTAATTATTTTGAATAGTTAATTTTATTATTAAATATATAGTTTAATTAGTTAGGTATTTAAATTAAATTTTAATTTGGTTGTTTTGTTTGTTTAACTAGATTTTTAATTGAACTTTCAATTCGATTCATCCTCATTCATAAACTTGTACCTCCATCCCCATATGGTTTGTAATAGCTTAGAATTTTAGTTTCTTTAATATTTCTTTATATGTTTAAATTTCTAATTATGAATATTTCATCCCATTAGAACACTTGGCCTCCTCTTGGGCTCATCATCAATGAAAAGGTATCCACTTACAAACGCACACTTGCACATTGGTCCTGGGCTTTTCTACAGCGACAACTACTCGATCAATTGTTTCAATGAGTCATTTAGAATACTAGTGTCACGCTAGTCCCACTTTCTAGGAGCATGCATATAGACACCTTGTATGGGCTTTTGATTTTTATCTTATACATTGAAGCAAATTCTCTCTCTCCTTGGTCCCCGTACCAAGCTTTTCGTAAAGGGTCTCATAGTTAAGTTTGGGCATGGCCATTTTCACGAGGTTAATCAAGTCTTGCCGTTGGTTAACCATAACCCGAACCAACCACTTTGGTCCATATACCAAGTGTTTCCATGTACAAAGGGTCTCATGGTTGAGGGGTAGGAGCACCCACCCTCATGAGATTAATCAAGTGCACCCCTTGGTTAATCATAACCCGATTCAATTCCCATACACCAAGCATTCCATTTACGCATTTCGTGTTCCTACTAATTGTGTCATCACTTTTGCCATGATCACCATGCACGATCACTCTTCACAAACACCATCTCCTTGTACTTTATGCTTATAACCTTCTCCCTTAGGATTATAGTTTCCTCTTCTTTAAGATGTGAACTAATTAGACTTTAGGTTAGAAGTCATGCATGACAAAATTAGGGTTTCTTAGTCTCCCTCTTAAACTCTTTCTTCTTTTGTAATTAAAACTTTCCATCCACAAATCAAAAATCCAAATACATTTAATCGTTATTCAAATTCATTTTAAAACTCGCAAAACACTTAACCAATCAAACCTCCCCAAAAGGGCATGTTATCTCCATTCTACCGCGATACAGGCCGTGCCTATTGCTAGAATGCGTGTGTTAATGCCGCCCACTAAAAAAACACTAACAAACCAACATTTTCTAGAAGAACTACGGTGTTCTGATTCCTTCATTAGATACATAGGAAAAGGGTTGCGAGACCCTCACGAACGCACTAATAAAAAAAAAACCATTTTCTTCCCCTTAGCAAGTATAAGTTATAGATAAACACACCCTTAGAAGCAAACAAACAAAATGGATCCCATTGAGTACAATGGATGTGAGCGGTGCTAATACCTTTCCCTTGCATAATCGACTTCCTTACCCTTTCTCTTGGTTGGAAGACCATCTTATCCATCCTCTTGTGGTTTTCTCGATATATCCCCTTCCTTCGGGATAAATAAAGTTCGGTGGTGACTCTGCGTTTTTTTTCGGTAGCTTCAGCTGGCGACCCTGCTGGGGAGTGAAATCTTTTACGAGTCTATCCTAATTTTGTTTATTTGTCTCTTTGGGTGTTTATTTATTTACTTTATTTATTTATCACTTTATTAATTTCTTTTGTATATATTGCATTATATTGTTTCTACTCATATATTCTGGATATGTTGTATCTTTTGTGATGTTTGGTTGGGTGATTACATTTGATCAGTCCTATACCCAGACTTGTGGTTACATTTAGGATTAGGACGGGCGGTATAGTCATGCTAACTTTGAGGGATTAATCCCGAAGAAGGAGGCATGAGATCCCCCACTCAGTGGAGGTCCCCTTGAATGTAGTGTTATTTACCGAGTAATCAAGAAGACATTGTTGCTTTCGACCTGGGAACCAAAGAAGCTGAGAGCCGTAGAACCATTAACCCATCCTGGCCTTTTTTAGGTGTAGTGCGAAGACTATAACAGAGTAATCCATAAGTAGTTGTCATGCGATGCTGCACTCAGACGAGTTTGTCCTGTGAATATTACTAATTACCGAGTAATTGGGACGTCAGTAATATCCAAAGGAAGAGCGTAGACTCTGAGGTTTACCTAGAACCTTGTTCGGCAGGTGATAAACCCCTAGTACATACCTTATGGATGGTTACTTTGACTCCATACCTGTGACGTCAGGCTTTTGATCCTGTTACTTTCAACTTATGTAAAGGACTACACAGTGGTTATCCAGAATATGTAGAGCTGAGATCTCATGCCACAGAATACCATGACATCATACCATCATGTATATACATCTCATATCTAAGGGATTCCAAAGACAAGTCTCGTTGGTCGAGCTCTTCAAAAATGAAAACAAAAAATTTTAAAATATAGATGAGTCTTTGGATTTCCTCGAAAATGAAGATAAAACATTCATTCATACTATCATGCATTCATTATTCACAACAAAAAACTTATTGGGGTCCCTTTTCCATCAAAATTTAGTGAACAACAAAGATGACTTCTCTACATCCCTACCGTACCAGAAGAAACCATCGAAGACTTATGGATCTTTTCAAAGAAAATTAGAACGCTCTCTGCCGAGATATGGACACGATGGGCACTCGCATGGATCAGCTTATGGAAACCCTTCATGTTGTTATCAAGGATCAATAAGAGTTACATCAAAGTGTTTATAAGCTTTCCACTGCTGCCCCTCCACTTATGCAAATGGAGGGAATTATGATGCAAATGTTGATACCCCTACCGGAGTTCCTCGGAATGATGTTGATGAACCCCACGTGAATCTCGCTGCTGGAGTTGCAGAAACTACAAAAATGTACCATGCTCTGGAAGAACGTCTCAAAGCCATGGAGGGTATCAAGACTTTAGGATTCAATACTGCTGCAATATATCTCGTGCTTGTGGTAGTTATCCCTCCCAAGTTCAAGGTTCCTAATTTTGACAAATAAAAAGGCACCTCCTTCCCAGAGACTCATCTTCGTTCCTACTGTCGCAAGATGGAAGCCTATGCTGAAAATGAACCGTTACTCATGCACTTATTCCAAGATAGCTTGACCGGGGCGCCGTTGGACTGATATATGCAATTAGAAAGAACTTATGTTAGTACTTGGGGAGAGCTTGCTGATGCCTTTTTGAAAAATTACCATTATAATACTACCATGGCTCCTAGCCGCACTCAGCTTCAAGGGATGACGTAGAAATCTAAAGAGTCATTTAAAGAGTACGCCCAAAGGTGGCGTGAACTGGATGCAAGGGTCCAACCTCCTCTCTTGGATCGTGAATTGATTAATGTGTTCATGGGTACTTTACGAGGTCCTTATCCCCATCATGGAAGGTAAGAAGTCTGAAGCACCCCTGGCCTCTTTGAATGATGCCAAAGCCCTCATGGAAGCTAGATCTCCCAATGATGGTTGATGAAAAGTGATTGAGGTACCTGAAAAGAAAGATCGATGTGGTATTGGGTATCAACCACTGTCCTCCATACAAGCTAGTTTGGTTTCTCTCAAAGGAAAACATGTTCTCCCAATTTCTGAAGGGTTTATCGGTGCTGGTACAAGCAAAGAAGGATAAGTGCTCTCAATAGATGATGAAGGTGACAATGAAGATGTTTCCAGATTTATCTATCAGGTTGTGCCAGACCAGGAGCTCAGCAATTGGACTTCCGTGGACATCCCTGAAGTTGTTTTCCTTGATGTGTAATTTTCTGTTTCCATTAAGTCACATGCCATGCCCAAGGCATAGAGACGGCTTGTAGAAGGGTCCCCTTATATTTCACTCTCCGTTTAAAATTAAATGAGAATCGCACTTTCGCATACAATTTTGTTCCATGTATTTTCTTTTACTTTTACTTTTCAAAATAAAATGGCAATGCTTTTCTTTTCATATTCTAAATATTTTATTGCACCTTCTAAAATAAAACATAAAATCATCAATCATGCAAATCCGTGTCGAATTCTATAAAAAATGATAGTGCTATGATTCCTAATATCCTTGAGAATTAGTTGACCATGCTAACGAGGATAGTGGGGAAGATTGTGAAGTCCCTGAAGAACTTGAAAGACTCTTGAGACAGGAAGAGAAGGTCATCCATCCATATCAGGAAGAAATAGAAGTTATCAATCTCGGTATTGAAGAGGTAAAGAGAGAATTCAAGATAGGTGCTGCCTTGCAAAGTGAAGAAAAGAAGGGGTTGATTGAGTTGCTTCGAAAGTATGCTGACATCTTCGCCTGGTCGTATGAAGACATGCCCGATTTAGATACTGATATAGTGATGCACAGATTACCACTCAAGCCAGAATGTCCTCCTATAAAGTAGAAGCCACGAAGGACCAAATCTGACATGGCTTTGAAGATCAAAGAAGAAGTTAAGAAACAGCTTGATGCATGCTTCCTATCTGTTATAAATTATCCGCCTTGGAATACTAACATTTTGCCTATACCTAAGAAAGATGGTAAGGTACGTATGTGTGTTGACTACCGAGACTTGAATAAAGCGATCCCAAATGATGATTTCCCGTTGCTTCATATTGATGTATTGGTTGATAATACTACTCAGTCTTCAGTATTCTCCTTCATGGATGGGTTCTCGGGTTACAATCAGATAAACATGGCTCCTGAAGACATGGATAAAACAGCTTTCACAACTCTTTGGGGTACCTTTTGCTATAAGGTCATTCCTTTTGGTCTCAAAAATGCTGGTGCAACATATCAACGTGCTATGGTGACTCTCTTTCAAGACATGATTCATAAAGAGATCAAGGTGTATGCGGATAATATGATTTCCAAATTGCAAACTGAGGAAGAACATCTGATCCATTTGCATAAGTTTTTTGATCGTCTACGAAAGTTTAGGTTAAGGCTTAATCCCTACAAGTGCACCTTTGGGGTTCGATCGGGCAAGTTACTTGGTTTTATTGTAAGTCAGCAAGGGATTGAAGTAGATCCTGAAAAAGTAAGAGCAATACAAGATATGTCGGCACTGAAAAATGAAAAGGAAGTATGTGGGTTCCTTGGAAGGTTGAATTACATAGCCAGGTTCATTTCTCATCTTACCGCTACATGTGAGACCATCTTTAAATTATTGCGCAAAAATCAAGATGTCCATTGGGATGATAGTTGTCAAGAGACATTCGAAAAGATTAAGCAGTACCTTAAGGAACCACCAATACTCATACCTCAAGTTCCAGAGAGACCTCTCATTATGTACTTGACTGTGCTTGAAGGATCTATGGGTTGTGTGCTCGGACATCATGATGATACGGGACAAAAAGAACACACCATTTATTACTTAAGCAAGAAGTTCATTGATTGTGAATCAAGGTATTCATTGCTTGAGAAGACTTGTTGCGCTCTTACATGAGAAGCTCAACGTTTGAGGCAGTACATGTTGACGCATTCTACACTTCTGATATCTAAGATGGATTCGATAAAGTACATCTTCAAGAAACCAGCACGTACAGGAAGACTGGCTCGGTGGCAAATGCTTTTGTCTGAGTATGACATCCAATACGTCACACAAAGGGCTATCAAAGGTAGCATTCTTGCTGATCATCTCGCCCACCAGCCATTAAAATAGTATCATTCAATGAAGTTCAATTTTCGAGATGAGGATGTTATGAAACTTGATGATAAGGATGGACCTGAACCAGGGTTGCGATGGACTCTCACGTTCGATGGTGCATCCAATGCCATGGGCCATGGTATTGGGGAAGTTCTGACTTCTCCATGCAATACTCACATACCTTTCACAACCAAGCTATGTTTTGATTGTACGAATAATGTTGCAGAATACGAAGATTTTGTAATGGGTCTTAAAGCTGCCATTGATTTGAAGATCAAGATTCTTGAAGTTTATGGGGATTCTTCCTTAGTAATATATCAAGTACGAGGTGATTGGGATACACGACACCCTAATTTAGTTCCATACCGAGATTACATATTAGAGTTTATGCCAACTTTTGATGAGATCACCTTTGAGCATATTTCTAGAGAAGTAAATCAACTGGAAGATGCTCTTGCCACTTTAGCAACAATGTTCAAAGTCAGTTATCTGAATCATGCACCCAATATAAGAATCCTTCGTTACAAGGAACCAACACACGTTTTCCCTACTCATTGTCTCACAATTGAAGACATGTCGGATGAAAAGCCGTGGTATTTTGACATCAAAAGATATCTTGAGAAGCATGAGTAACCCGAGGGTGATACAATTTATGATAAGCAGACTCTTAGAAGATTAGCCTCCAAGTTTCTTCTGTCCCGAGATGTTCCGTACAAAAGAAACTATGATTCAGATCTACTCAGATGCGTGGATAGACACGAAGCAGAATCCATCATACGAGAAATTCACGAGGGCTCTTTTGGGACTCATGCCAGTGGACATGAAATGGCCAGGAAAATCCTACGAGCAGGTTATTTCTGGATGATAATGGAAAGTGACTGTTGTGTGTATGCGAAGATGCGCCACGATTGTCAAGTTTACGCAGACAAGATACATATTCCTCCTGCTCCATTGAATGTGATGACTTCACCATGGCCCTTTGAAATGTGGGGCATTGATATGATTGGATGGATCGAGCCGAGTGCTTCAAATGGACATGGGTTCATTCTCGTTGCTATTGACTACTTCACCAAATAGGTGGAAGCGGCTTCGTACAAGAATGTGACCAAGCAAGTCGTCACCCGTTTCATCAAAAAAGAAATCATATGCCATTATGGAACTCCTAACAAGATCATCACTGATAATGGGTCGAATCTTAACAACAAAATGATGAAGGAAATGTGTGAAGAATTCAAGATTGAGCATCATAATTCATCACCGTATCGACCAAAGATGAATGGGGCAGTCGAAGAAGCTAACAAGAACATAAATAAGATCGTCCAAAAAATGGTGAGAACATATAGAGATTGGCATGAGATGTTGCCCTTTTCTCTGCACGGCTATGGAACTTCGGTGCATACTTCCACTGGGGAAACTCCTTTTTCACTAGTCTATGGTATAGATGCGGTGCTCCCAGTCGAAGTGGAGGTTCCTTTTATTAAGGGTTCTGATGGATACTAAACTTGATGAAGCTGAATGGATTCAAACGAGGCTTGACCAACTCAATCTCATCGAAGAGAAGCGCCTAGCAGCCATTTGTCATGGTCAGTTCTATCAACAATGTCTCAAGAGAGCATTTGACAAGAATATTCGACCTCGAGAGTTCCACACAGGTGACCTGGTCTTGAGGAATATTCTCCCAATTTTCTCTGATCCAAGAGGCAAATAGACTGCCAACTATGAGGGGTCATACATCATGAAGAAAGCTTTCTCAACAGGTGCTCTAATCTTGACAGACATGGATGGGGAAGACGCTCCACTTCCAGTCAATTCAGATTCATCCAAAAAATAGTACGCATAAAAGACCCGCTAAGTCGTAAACCCGAAAGGGAGGATTAGGAAAAATTAGGGCTAAAAAAAGAAAAAAAGAAAAAAAGAGAATAACCCGCTAAGTCGAAAACCCGAAAGGGAGGCTTAGGAAAAAATGGGTATCCCGGTGGATTGAAAACCTGAAAGGGCGATCCAGAAAAAAAATTAGGGACAAAAAGCGAGAGACTGTAGGGTCGTAGGTCGTCCGTAGAAGCACAACACTAGGGTCGTCAAAGATATGGGAACTATAGCAATATCAGTTTTAATGGAAGTTCGAGGTTTTCTTATTTCCATTTTACCTATTATATTTTGTCTTTTCTTTACGACTTCCTCATTTAGGAGTTGTTTCCATGTACAAATGCCTATTCACATGCCAAACTCATTAACAAAAATGCCCCTTCCACCAAAAAAGTATTTGTTATGTCCTTATTACTTTATTTTTCGTATGCGAATTATGATTTAAATTCATTATTAAGCATTACATTGAAAATGATAAGGCAATAATAATCACAAGCTAAGATGTGAAACACGATGTTACATGGACATGAAGGCATCCCAAGGGAATTCCATGGCATTTAAATGTTGTTTTTCTAGGCAGGTAGCAAGTCGTAACGGTCACCTCGACCAAGCTTTCATCCTCGTCACCTCCTTACAAACGTTTGAGCATCCGATTTTCCAACACTGAGAAACTTGGGGCATTTGACGATATCCATGTCTCTACTCAGTCATCCACAAGAAGTCCAACATGTGGAGTAAGTCAGATCGAGCCACTCCTTCTCAGCAAGATTTAATCCCTAGTGAACTAGACAAGGCTATAACTCAATTCTAGAAGTTTTCAAGCACTAATCCATATTGGTATCTCAAGACAACGGGCAACGGACCCCAATGAGCCAAACCATTGGCACTCTACATATAATAATCATCATGGCATATTACATTGCATCCTCAAATGCATAACATATCCATCAAAATGGATCATCACGCCACCCTTCAAAATGCATATGAAACATGAGCCATATTTGGTACCTTGCACGAAAGCCCCAAATCAATAAAACATCCCCATAAAGAATATCATCCTCATAATTCCCAGTCGACATTTGTAATTACACTACCAACCAAAAATCCATGGTGCCAGTACGTTGCACTGCCTAACTCTCAATACTCTTCGTTACCGTTCCTATAGTTATAGGTCGTCCGTAGATATTACCCTCATGTTATCTTTTCTAGGGTCGTAGGTCGTCCGTAGATCTTACCCTCACGTTATCTTTTTAGGGTCGTAGGTCGTCCGTAGATCTTACCCTCAAGTTATCTTTTTTTAGGGTTGTAGGTCGTTCGTAGATCTCACCCTCTCGTTATCTTTTCTAGGGTCGTAGGTCATCCATAGATCTTACCCTCACATTATCTTTTTAGGGTCGTAGGTCGTCCGTAGATCTTACCCTCATGTTATCTTATTTTAGGGTTGTAGGTCGTCCGTAGATCTTACCCTCGCGTTATATTTTCTAGGGTCATAGGTCGTCTATAGATCTTACCCTTACATTATCTTTTTAGGATTGTAGGTCGTCCGTAGATCTTACCCTCATGTTACCTTTTTAGGGTCGTAGTTCGTCTGTAGATCTTACCCTCACATTATCTTTTTAGGTTTGTAGGTCGTCCGTAGATCTTACCCCCGCGTTATCTTTTCTTAGGTCGTAGGTCGTGCGTATGTCTTACCCTCACATTATCTTTTTAGGGTCGTATGTCATCCGTAGATCTTACCCTTAAGTTATCTTTTTTTTAGTGTTGTAGGTCGTCCGTAGATCTTACCCTCGCGTTATCTTTTCTAGGGTCGTAGGTCGTCCGTAGATCTTACCCTCATAATATCTTTTTAAGGTCGTAGGTCGTCCTTAGATCTTACCCTCACATTATTTTTTAGGGTTGTAGGTCGTCCGTAGATCTTACCCCCACGTTATCTTTTCTAGGGTCGTAGTTCGTCCGTAGATCTTACCCTCACGTTATCTTTTTAGGGTCGTAGGTCGTCCGTAGATCTTACCCTCACGTTATCTTTTTAGGGTCATAGGTCGTCCGTAGATCTTACCCTCATGTTATATTTTTTTTAGGGTTATAGGTCATCCGTAAATCTTACCCTCGTATTATCTTTTCGTGGGTCGTAGGTCGCTCGCAGGTCTTATCCTCACGTTTTCTTTTTAGGGTCGTAGGTTGTCCGTAGATCTTACCCTCATGTTATCTTTTTTTAGGGTTGTAGGTCGTCCATAGATCTTACCCTCGCGTTATCTTTTCTAGGGTCGTAGCTCCTCTGTAGATCTTACCCTCACGTTATCTTTTCAGGGTCGTAGGTCATCCGTAGATCTTACCCTCATATTATCTTTTTTTAGGGTTGTAGGTCATCTGTCGATCTTACCCTCGCGTTATCTTTTCTAGGGCCGTAGTTCGTTTGTAGATCTTACCTCCACGTTATCTTTTTAGGGTCGTAGGTCGTCCGTAGATCTTACCCTCACGTTATCTTTTTTGGGTCGTAGGTCATCCATAGATCTTACCCTCATGTTATCTTTTTTAGGGTTGTAGGTCGTCTGTAGATCTTACCCTCGCGTTATCTTTTCTTGGGTCGTAGGTTGCTCACAAGTCTTACCCTTACGTTATCTTTTTAGGGTCGTAGGTCGTCCGTAGATCTTACCCTCATGTTATCTTTTTTAGGGTTGTAGGTCGTCTGTAGATCTTACCCTCGCTTTATCTTTTCTTGGGTCGTAGGTCACTCATAGGTCTTACCCTCACGTTATCTTTTCTTAGGTCGTAGGTCACTCGCATGTCTTACCCTCATGTTATCTTTTTAGGGTCGTAGGTCGTCCATAGATCTTACCCTCATGTTATCTTTTCCAGGGTCGTAGGTCATCCGTAGATCTTACCCTCATGTTATCTTTTTCAGGGTCGTAGGTCGTCCTTAGATCTTACCTTCACGTTATCTTTTCTTGGTTCATAGATCTTGCCTTCGTGTTATATTTTCCCATGTCGTAGGTCGTCCGTAGATCTTGCCCTCACTTTATCTTTTCTAGGGTTGTAGGTCACTCATAGGTCTTACCCTCACGTTATCTTTTCTTAGGTCGTAGGTCACTCGCATGTCTTACCCTCATTTTATCTTTTTAGGGTCGTAGGTCGTCCATAGATCTTAACCTCATGTTATCTTTTCCAGGGTCGTAGGTCATCCGTAGATCTTACCCTCATGTTATCTTTTTCAGGGTCGTAGGTCGTCCTTAGATCTTACCTTCACGTTATCTTTTCTTGGTTCATAGATCTTGCCTTCGTGTTATATTTTCCCATGTCGTAGGTCGTCCGTAGATCTTACCCTCACTTTATCTTTTCTAGGGTTGTAGGTCACTCATAGGTCTTACCCTCACGTTATCTTTTCTTAGGTCATAGTTCACTCGCATGTCTTACCCTCATGTTATCTTTTTAGGGTCGTAGGTCGTCCATAGATCTTACCCTCATGTTATCTTTTCCAGGGTCGTAGGTCATCCGTAGATCTTACCCTCATGTTATCTTTTTCAGGGTCGTAGGTCATCCGTAGATCTTACCTTCACGTTATCTTTTCTTGGTTCGTAGATCTAGCCTTCGTGTTATCTTTTCCCATGTCGTAGGTCGTCCGTAGATCTTACCCTCACTTTATCTTTTCTAGGGTTGTAGGTCGTCCATAGACTTTACCCTCACGTTATCTTTTCCTGGGTCGTAGGCCATCCCTATATCTTACTCTCATGTTATCCTTTCTCTTAGTTCATAGATCATACGCCGATCTTTACCCGTTGTCTTTATCTCTCTTTTTTGGTCGTGAATCCTACATGATAGATTCTCTCCTGTCGTCGAGTTCTACCCATCACCTTTAAGTTATCATGTTGTCATTAATCCAACTTTCAGTCACCACGACATCATCAACCATATCTTTTCAGTCACTTTAACGCCTACTTCCCCTAGAACCTTGTATTGGCACTGTTACCCCAGTACAAGCTATCATTATTCGAACCGCATTTACCCATAATGACTAGTTCACCTGAAAATTCATTTTTTCACCCCCCAGCAGACGTCACAAATAAATAACACTCACACCATCTCTCCAGGACAAATTTCAGGTCCTGGTATTTAATCATCTTCTACCTTGAAATTTCGAAAGGATGACGCTAATCTCACCTTTAGGTTTAAGATGATTAAATATGGACAACTGTCATACCCCATGTTTTTCCTACCTTTACTTTTGTCTGGCTTAGACTTCGCATTTCATCTACACCATCTTCACTAGTTCATTTTCATATCATGCGTTTCATTAAATATAGCACTTTGGTTCAAGGAGATCAATTAATTGTGCCAATCAGGGTTTCACTTTGGTTTGGGTTTCTCCATCAAGTAAAAGCTGATTCTCTATCCCTTCTGAGAATTTGGACTTGGAAGTAGGGTTTGGAGGGTTTCAACGAGATATTTTGGCTAATATTGTTTGAATTATGGTTTTAGTTCGCTTATGATCTTCCATAAACTACTTGCACTATAAGTTGTTCAACTGGAGTTCTTGTCAAGGGTTAGAGTGGAGAAGAGGATATTTTTCTATGGTTCATGGGTCAGGATACACTTTCTCATGCTCGCGTTCATCAATTTTGATTTGGGGTTTGACCAAGATCATCGCGTAGCACGCATCATTGCTGAGGTTTTGTGATAAGAGTGTACTTCTAGTTTCTTGAGTTTAAAACTTTGGTCAAGATAAGAGACGTGAATTCATGGATACTCTCCCAATCAACCGAGGTTTGAGATGCAAGGCTTTGAGAACAATTGCTTATGGTACAAGTTATGCTTCACGCAAGAGTTTGAATTCAAGTTGGCAGTTAATGTTCATTTGAGTTGGGTGCAGCGTACAAGTTTTCTTTTGAGTACAAGTTCCTATGAAATCATGAGATGATATATAAATGTGGAATTCAAATCTTGGAGAGCTAATTGGAATTTAAAAGAAACATGGAATTATTTAAATTTGAAAGTCTCATCATTCCATTACAAAACTTGTATTCAAACAGTTGTTTGATTTCCTTAAGGGACCAGTTAGGTCTGTATCCTTAAGAAGTCTAGGACCAATGTGTCTTAAAGGTTGTTAGTCACTTGCAGGTAACTTGTGCATTGTAATAATTAGTTTGTGTGATACAGTGGGAGAACTGACTTGAGGTTTTGCGTTTGTGTTTGCAAATGTTACGGTTAGCAAGAGTCGCCACTGAATTTTCTTTTATCCAATAAGGAAAGGTGAAAAAGCACAGGAAAGACCTTTCGATATGTTTCCTTGAGTTCGGGGGGTAGATTATGAAAAGGGAAGGTATTAGCACCCTTTTCATCCATGGTTTTCCATGGGATCTTAGTTGCTTGCTAGATCACTTGCTTTTGTTTTGAAATGTGCTATGTGATGCGTGTTTTGAGAGTATTTTTGAAAATGTCTTTGTAATGGTTCTCGTTTCTATAAGAACGCGTACAAAGTGTTGTTTCAAAAATAGTTCAAATATGTTTGTGAGATGTGTTTTTTGAAAGTGATTTTGAAAAGGGTTACCTTTGTAATAGCTCTCATTTCTATAAGAACGTGTACAAAGTGTTGTCTTTTAAAAATGTTTCAAAGTGGGAGTGTCGGTGTATATAATGTTTTTGTTGTGGGCAAGAAAGCAACTAGGAGCGAATCTACCTACTCAAAAGGTCTTAGATGTGCTTTTCCTCCTCCTTTAGATGTTGCTATCTTACCATTGTTTTATTAAGAAGCTCCATCGTTGGATGTGAAGGGACAGACGTTGGGTCATCGTATGACCATGATAGCAATGTTGTGAGATGACTTAGCACTTTTCCTTTAGGGACTAAAGAACATTTTGAAAGGCAACTTTGATAGCGTCATCGAGGGACTATGATCTTGTATTTTTCGATTCGTTTGTGCTAAGACATCCCACATGCATAACATGGACATTTTTTAGGCAACAAGTGGAGTTAACCTTAAGGGTGCATGTGTGAATAGTGTGTTTGATTTGCATGCATTTAATCTTTTATTAGGGTTATCTACTTGTTGATTTTATCTTGCCATACACGCCTAATTACTATACAATATATTTTAAAGCGATAAAAGTGCAGAAAGTAAATATCCTACACTATTACAAATCATTAGGGGGATGGGGATACATATTTATGAATGGGGTTGCAAGTAAATTAAATCCTAAGTTATTATTACAACCATATCGAAATGGATCAGAATGTGCAAGAAATATAAATTGCTTATTTATTTAAGAAAAGAAATAAGTTTTTGTCTAAGGATATGTTTTTTGGTCTTTTGTTTTAAGAAATAAAGTAAAGCATGGAAAAAATGTTTTTGGTGTTTGTTGATTAATGAGATAGAAAGTGATAGCAAAGATAGTGAGAAAAAGTAAAAACAAAATTAGCGTGTTGTTGATTAAGGGAGGTCAGAAGTTCTGACCCTGACGCACTGCAAAACAAAATTCCTGTTAGTAAAAAAACGTAAGTAGAGTCAGAAGTTCTGAGTCTACTAGGAGCACATCAACCTTCAGAAGTTATGATACCACCGACAACAGAGGAGGTTTCAGAAGTTATGATATCACCAGAAACAAAGTGGATTTCAGAAGTTCTGATACTACCGGCAGAATTTGGTCTCTCTTTCCATGCTAGTCAGAACATCTGCAACTTAGTCATTTCTTCACAAAACAGAAGATGTGCATATGACAGTTATGACAGGTGTCATAGTGTTTCAGAAATAAGAAATACTAGAACTACAAATCAGAGGCAAGTATGAATACTAATCCTAATTCTGAGTTCTAATTTCTTCCAGAAGTTCTGAACTATTTTATTCCATATTTAGGAAATCAAATACGTGAAGCTTCAGAATATGTATAACGTCAGAAACATGATATCTGCATTGTGTTTTTTCAACATGCAAATCTGATAATGCTTAAGTAACGTGATAAGAGTCAGCAGAAGCATACCTTGCAGCTGAAAAAGATTCTGTAAACTGGAGGTTGGTCTTGGACCCTGGTGACGTTCTGAGGAACTTCTTCACGTACTCAACCGGATAGAGGTTTTCAACTTCTGGAACAGCCAAGGGGTGATACTCTGACCTTTTTGAGGTGGAGGTGAATGGAAAGTGTATGGCAGTATGAATACAGAAGTTAGAATAGCTTCTAATATATGAATCAGCAACTGTGGGGATGGTTTTAGTCAAGGAACAATGGAGTTTTGATGCTAGAGTCAAATGCTAAGGTTTGGTATTTTGGTGTTTTTAACTTTTCGGATTCTTGGAATTTTGCAGATATTTAAGGTTTTTTCTTTCTTTTTGTGATTCTCCCTCTCCAAAAACTAACTGTAGGTGTTTAGGTATTGGCTTGCATTTTTGGTAAATTCCAAGTGTATGTGTGAATGTCATGACTGATGTCATAACATTCTAGTTCAGGTTGTACTAACTCTTTAGGTACATGTGCAGAAAAATATTGTAACTCAAATACTGATGTTTATAAGTGTGTATCTGAGCATGTTTGCAAAATGATCACATTTTGCTAAATCAGTAGACAGGTTTTCTCAGATGTCATAACAGATGTTATGACATCCTGTTCTGAACTAGCAGGATTACAGGATTGGATAAGTCTGAGTTTTTTCAGGAAATAACTCAGTCCTTCCTAAACAGAATCCTGCGTTTTCTGAG
The DNA here is from genome assembly GCA_948472305.1 of Vicia faba. Classification (NCBI taxonomy): domain Eukaryota; kingdom Viridiplantae; phylum Streptophyta; class Magnoliopsida; order Fabales; family Fabaceae; genus Vicia; species Vicia faba. The sequence continues at coordinate 1,069,908,455 of OX451741.1, read as the reverse complement.
GAGCAACCTAGCTCAATCCTAACCTGATCAATGAAGTACTGTGACCTGGTCTTAAGGTCAAACGGAATCAACCCTAGGTTTTTGGAAACCCTAACTGAAGTTGCAGCTGCTATATATTCAACAGAGCTGCGGTTTTTGAAGTCATCCCTGCTGATTGATTAGAAGATCAAGTTTGTAATCTGTATAGATTTGTTTATTGTACTCCAAGCAATTATCATTGTGATAAGTGTCTTGGAATAGGTTTCAATTGTAAGGGTTGTGTAGCACTCAAAGCTTTGAAGCAAGAGTGTTTGAATGTTACTTGACTAAAGCTGTGAAGCAGAGTCAAGTTAGTTGTGTACATCACTCAAAGCTGTGAAGCACGAGTGATTGTGTTACTTGATTAAAAAGCTGTGAAGCTTAATCAAGTGTGTGTTTTGAAGAGTGTCTTCTTCAATTCTCAAGTCAAATTGGTTTATGTATCACTGCTGTGATTGAGGGGGAGTGAGTAGGAACTCAGGTTTAAGTTGAACTTAGATTAGAATTGCATTGGGTAGGTCTTAAGTGAAGGAGATAAACTGGTTGGTTTATTCCTGAATTAACATCTCTTATAGTGGATTCTCTCCCTGGCTTGGTAGCCCCCAGAGTAGGTGTTGTTGCACACTGAACTGGGTAAACAATTGACTGTGTTATTTACTGCTTTTGTATTTACTGTCATATAGTAAGTCAGATACGGTGTCATAACATCGGACGTGACATTAAGTATCTGTAGCCAGAATTTCAATTGGCATCAGAGCAGGCACCCTGCCTGTATTACTGGGTGAGATCTAGGGATATCACTTTCTGGCACTATGGACAAAGAAGGAGTTTTTGGAAATAGACCACCCATTCTGGATGGAACTAATTATGACTACTGGAAACCTCGTATGATTGCATTTCTAAAATCTCTGGACAAAAAGGCTTGGAGAGCTGCTGACAAAGGATGGATTCATCCCACCATAACTGAAAGAGATGGGACAATCAGTCTGAAGCCTGAAGAAGATTGGAGTAAAGAAGAAGATGAGTTAGCCCTGGGAAATTCAAAAGCTTTAAATGCCTTGTTCAATGGAATAGATAGAAACATCTTCAGACTAGTACATCAATATGAACTGGCCAAGGAAGTTTGGGACACTCTCAAAACTACTCATGAGGGAACTTCCAAAGTAAAAATGTCAAGGCTTCAGATGTTGACCACTAAGTTTGAGAATCTAAAAATGATGGAAGATGAAACCATTCATGAATTTCACATGAACATCTTGGAAATTGCCAACACCTCAGGAGCACTGGGAGAAAAAATGTCAGAAGAAAAACTGGTGAGGAAGATTCTCAGATCCTTGCCTAAAAGATTTGCAATGAAGGTAACTGCCATAGAGGAAGCCCAGGACATTAGCAAGTTAAAAGTGGATGAACTTATTGGGTCTCTTCATACTTTTGAGATGGGGATCACTGATAATGGTGACAAGAAGAACAAAAGCATAGCACTTGTATCCAACACTGATGTTGAATACAAGGAAGATGAAGAAGAAAACATATCAGAAGCCATTGCCATGCTTGGAAGACAGTTCAACAGGCTCATCAAAAGAATGGACCCAAAGTCAAAGTCTAATGTTCATAACATTCCCTCTGACATTGACAGCAGAAGACTAAGGTCAGAAGATAAGGGAAACCAAGGCAGAGGTATTCAATGCCATGGATGTGAAGGATATGGACATATTCGAGCTGAATGTCCTACCTTTCTTAAGAAGCAAAAGAAAGGAATGACTGTTACCTGGTCTGACTATGATTCAGAAAGCAATTCTGAAGAAGAATCTGCCAAACTAGTTACTGCCCTAACTAGTGTTTGTACTTCTGAAAGTGACACCAGTGATGGAGAAGTGACATTTGAGGAACTGGCTGATACCTACAAGAAATTGTGTATCAGAAGTGGTGAAGTCTGTGTGCAAAATGAGAAACAATCAAAACTCATTGTAAAGCTGGAGGCTGAAAAGAGAGCAAATCTTGAAACTATAAGTCATTTAGAAGGAGAAGTTCAACTACTGAACTCACAACTGAATCAAATGACCAAATCAGTCAAGATGTTGACCAATGGAACAGACAAATTGGAAGAGATTCTTCAGGCTGGACAAAATATGGGAAATAAATCTGGCCTAGGATTTGTGGAAACAAAGAAATTTGTTACCAGGAAGCAAATGTCAAAACGGATGTCTCAACATTACTCTCAACATCAGGGACAGAGACATATGAAGAAAAGGTACCAAAGATGGAGATGTCATCATTGTGGGAAATATGGTCACATAAAGCCCTTCTGCTTCAGATTGCATGGATATCCGAATCAGAACTCAGATGTCAAACCTAAGTCGAAAAGGGTACCACACACTCCTCAATGGAAGAAAAAGGCTATTGCACTAATAGCTCACACTTCCCTGAAGACCTCTGCAAAGGAAGATTGGTACTTTGACAGTGGATGTTCCAGACACATGACTGGATTCAAAAATCTCCTCAATAATGTTATGCCTCACACCACCAGTTTGGTGACCTTTGGAAATGGTGCTAAAGGAGAAGTCAAAGGAGTTGGCAATTTGGACTACCCTGGAGTTCCAAGTCTGAATAAGGTACTGCTGGTAAAAGGATTGACTACTAATCTCATTAGCATCAGTCAATTATGTGATCTAGGATTCATGGTCAACTTCTCAAGATCTGAATGTCTGGTAGTTAATGAAAAACTAGATGTTGTAATGAGAGGAATCAAATCCAAAGATAACTGTTATGTGTGGCAGCCTGAGAACACTGATATCTCCACTATGAGTCAAATCATCAAAGAAGAAAAAGAGATGAAACAGTGGCAGCATAAGCTTGGAAGAATAAAAAAAGATATTCCTATGGAAGATGTCAGAAGAACTCCTAAACTACAAGCTGATAATATATGTGATGTGGCAAAGAACAAGTCTCATAAATTCTGTTCTCAAAAATTCTGGTCAATACAGATGCTACCTGAAGACAATGTTACACAAGATGTTGTGACATTGTGGTGTGATAATCTGAAAACATTCAACATTTCCTTGAACCCTATTGACTTTGGAGAGAAGAAGTCATTTGAACTAGAACATAGTTTCTCTAAGCTTCAGCTAACTGATTCTTCTACCAAGGCGCTTGTTGGAAATAAACTTGAAAATTTGAGGGGCAGATTGGGTATTCACCAACATGAGAAATTATAGCAATTAGTTTTGCTGAAAACAAGGGTTGAAAGGATTAATTCTATTAAGTCTATATTTGGTGGATTAATCATATTCATTCACAATTCCCTCAAAAACCTTCAGAAGTTGAAAAGACTCCCTTGTTCTCCCTATCTCTCTCATCCTTGCAACCTGTTTTCTTCCCCCAATCAAAGAGTTTGCTCAAACTGCTACTGCTTCTCAACGTTAAACACAATGTCTCAGACATCATCTTCCACCATGGCGGCTTCGTCTCACTCATCATCATCATCATCTGATCAAGATTCTAGGGCAATCACTACATGCTTAGAATCTGAAGTTCTTGAGGTCACTCCTCTCAGGGAGATGGCAACTGACCCAACCAGAGTCAAAAAGCTCCGGACCAGACATGCAGGAAGAGCTCAAGCTACAGTCTCTGGTAACTCTTCTCTTCCTTCGTCTTCTACACCTAATAAAGAAGGATCAGTTCAAGTACACCAAGCTATTGCTAGACTGGTTTCTAGCATTCTGAGTGGCAACCAATCTGTACCGGGGATTTCTATCCCTTTGAATCAATCAGAAAGTCCAAATGTGGAAGGTTCTGAAAATATAGATGTCACTAAGAATGTTGTGACACCAAAAGACAACATTCAAAAGGCTGCTGATCCACCTATCATTGATGTGGATGAAGATTACTCAGATAATGAACTGATTGCAAATGTGAACCCTAGCATTGCTAGGAGATTGATGAAAAGAAAGAGTAGTGAGACTGTTAAACCTGATGCTAAGAAATCCAAGGCTGAAGGGTTGGCTGAGAAAATTCAGACTAAAGGGAAGAAGGCGCAGGTGCAGACTGCTAGACAACCTGAAACTTCTGATTCTGAATCAGAATTTGAGGTTGACATTGACAATACTCCCATCAGAAGGAAGCTCCCCTCCAGCAAGATTGCTAGAGTGCCTGAAGTGCCAACAGACAACATCTCCTTTCATCATCCTGATAATGCAAACAGGTGGAAGTATGTTTGCTTGAAGAGAATAGCCTTGGAGAGAGAACTCAACAATGATGCTTTGGAGTGCAAAGACATCATGGAGCTGATCAGGAATGCTGGGCTAATAAAGACTGTGATGAAGTTTGGCAAATGTTATGAAAATCTGGTTAAAGAGTTTGTAGTGAACTTATCCAATGATTGTGCTGATGGGAGGTCAGCTGACTTTGAGAGTGTGTTTGTTAGAGGAAGAAGGGTCAAGTTCTCTCCATCAGAAATCAACAAGTTTCTTGGAAGAACAAATAAGGACTGTCCTGATCTAGAGGCAACTGACAATGAAGTATGCTTGACCATCACTGCCAGGCAAGTAAAGTGCTGGCCATTGAAAGGGAAGTTGAATGCTAGTAAACTCAGCATGAAATTTGCCATCTTGCATAAAATAGGTGCAGCAAACTGGGTACCTACAAATCACAAATCAACCATCTCCACAGGATTGGGGAGATTCATCTATGCTGTAGGAACCAAGACTGCCTTTGACTATGGAAGGTACATTTTTGAACAAACCTTGAAGCATGCTGGCAGTTATGCTGTCAAAGGACCAATTGCCTTTCCCTCCCTCCTTTGTGGAATCATCCTTGCACAATATCCTGACATACTTGTAGCAAGAGATACAGTCTGCAAAAGAGCCCCTGCTCTTGGCCTGCACTACAAACTGTTTCAGGGATCCCATGCTCCAGACATTGTCATAACATCAGCTGAGACATCGTCTGCAAAGACTCAGTCCAAAACATCAGATGTCATAGCTGTCTTAAAAGAAACTTGCAAAGATCTGGATGCTAGAAAAAGGACCCTAGAAGCTCTAATTGCCAAGCTAGAAAAGGAAGAAGCTGAAGCAAGCATGAGGGAAGAAGATGAAGGACAGCTCAACATTGAAGAAAGTGACTCCTCTGAGTCTGATGACAGTACTTGAAGGATGATTGCTGCTTGGTGGTGTTGCTGGTGGAGTTTGGAAGTATGTTCTGCTGTTGTCTGCTGCTGATCTCATTATTTTGTCTTGGATAACTGTATAACTTTATAAACATGTAATCTTTGGCCCATTTGTGGCTAAAGTGGGGGAGAATATTTTTGGTACTGCTTAATTAGTACTTAACACTATATTTTTCTGCTGTCACTTATTTCTGCTGCTATCTATCTATCTCTGATTGATTAGGGACTTTAGCCAAAAATCTGCCAAAGGGGGAGTTTGTAGGTGTTTAGGTATTGGCTTGCATTTTTGGTAAATTCCAAGTGTATGTGTGAATGTCATGACTGATGTCATAACATTCTAGTTCAGGTTGTACTAACTCTTTAGGTACATGTGCAGAAAAATATTGTAACTCAAATACTGATGTTTATAAGTGTGTATCTGAGCATGTTTGCAAAATGATCACATTTTGCTAAATCAGTAGACAGGTTTTCTCAGATGTCATAACAGATGTTATGACATCCTGTTCTGAACTAGCAGGATTACAGGATTGGATAAGTCTGAGTTTTTTCAGGAAATAACTCAGTCCTTCCTAAACAGAATCCTGCGTTTTCTGAGGAGCAACCTAGCTCAATCCTAACCTGATCAATGAAGTACTGTGACCTGGTCTTAAGGTCAAACGGAATCAACCCTAGGTTTTTGGAAACCCTAACTGAAGTTGCAGCTGCTATATATTCAACAGAGCTGCGGTTTTTGAAGTCATCCCTGCTGATTGATTAGAAGATCAAGTTTGTAATCTGTATAGATTTGTTTATTGTACTCCAAGCAATTATCATTGTGATAAGTGTCTTGGAATAGGTTTCAATTGTAAGGGTTGTGTAGCACTCAAAGCTTTGAAGCAAGAGTGTTTGAATGTTACTTGACTAAAGCTGTGAAGCAGAGTCAAGTTAGTTGTGTACATCACTCAAAGCTGTGAAGCACGAGTGATTGTGTTACTTGATTAAAAAGCTGTGAAGCTTAATCAAGTGTGTGTTTTGAAGAGTGTCTTCTTCAATTCTCAAGTCAAATTGGTTTATGTATCACTGCTGTGATTGAGGGGGAGTGAGTAGGAACTCAGGTTTAAGTTGAACTTAGATTAGAATTGCATTGGGTAGGTCTTAAGTGAAGGAGATAAACTGGTTGGTTTATTCCTGAATTAACATCTCTTATAGTGGATTCTCTCCCTGGCTTGGTAGCCCCCAGAGTAGGTGTTGTTGCACACTGAACTGGGTAAACAATTGACTGTGTTATTTACTGCTTTTGTATTTACTGTCATATAGTAAGTCAGATATGGTGTCATAACATCGGACGTGACATTAAGTATCTGTAGCAAGAATTTCACTAACCCTTTGAACGTGCGATGGAACAAACTATTTATAGTTGGATTTGCCGTGGTTTTTGGGGGAAAAACAAATGATTTTTTAAACACTTTTGGCATACTGTCCCTTTGTTTATAAATCACAGTTCTCGTAGGCTAGTTTGGTGCAAGAAAAATGCAGGCGTGGACTGGATCAACAACACCTTGGAGTGTTGTGGCAGCTGGTTGCAGGACTGTGCCATAGCAGGGCAGCAGGTTACTTAAACGAGGTTTTGGTGATGTTCTGATTGCAGAATATCAGAAGCGTAACCTCCAAATGCTGAAGGGGCATTGTGATACGGTGGCCAGAACCGGGACGTGGTTTCCCTATTTCGTTAAGGAATTTGCTGGTTTGCGTTTTGCGTTAGTTTTCGCAAAATGTCGCGGTAAGCAAGAGTCGCCACCGACTTTTATTTTATCCAACAAGGAAAGGAAAAAAGCACAAAAAAATTCCTTTTTCGAGATATTTCTGAGTACGGGGGGTAGATTATAGAAAGGGAAGGTATTAGCACCCTTTCTATCCGTAGTTATCTACGGGCTCTTAGGTACTTGCTCATCATTTTAAAAATTGTTTTCTTTGTGTTTGTGGGTTTCAAAAAGTTTTTGTTTTTACTTCGATTTAAATCTTGCTTCTGTCTTCAAGAGTGTAATGAAGTGTTTTGAAAACTTTGTTTGTAAATGAGTGTAAGTGTGAAAAAAAGTTTGTTTTGGATGAGCAAGTACTTAAGAACTAATCTACCTACTCGAAAAAAGAATCGTTCTATGTTCGTTTCCTTTAGACAACGCTATCCCACTATTAGTGAGTAGGTAGCATCGTCGTTGGAGTTTGGAGGGTCAATTCGAAAGGGACGTACGATCACTAAAGCAATGTTATGACGTCTTAGCAGTAACCTTAATGTCTTAGATCATTTATCCGAGGCAACAATATCCGAGGCAACCGTTTCGAGGCAACTATGATCTTTTAGACATGAGGACGACCTCTAAAACAACCTATACTCAATGACCATTACAAAGGCAACCAAGTGGGAGTGTACCCTAGGAGTGCGTATGTGCGAGTGTGTTAATTTCAGTTATTTTATCTTTGGACATGTTTAGGGTGATCTAATTAATTTTAGATTAAGCATTCATTCTTGTCATGCAAACCCCATTAACAAACATCTAGCAGTTGAATATTTGCAGAAATTAAAGTGCGGAATTTAAACTAACTATTATAAGGCGTCGGGTATTTACATCGCCAAAAGCAACCCTTTGAAATTTAAAAGCGGAAAAATAAATATCCTAATTAATTATTACAAACCGGGAGCAGATACATTAATTGGATAAAGAAAAATAAAGCGCGCGATGCGGAATTAAATCGAGTGCGAAATTAGGGTTTTGACCCTTTTGATTAAAGGAAATGTTTTTTTGTTGTTTTTATTTTGAAGAAAAGAAATTAAATCCTAAGATTAAATGCTAATTTAATTATTAAATAAATTAATTAATGAAAAATAATTAATGACATATTTTATGGATTTTTTGTTAATTTAAGAAAGAAAATAAAATAATTTAAATGAATGTTAAAACCTATTAATTTCTAATTAATTTTAAATATTTACAAAATCAATTAAAGTTATCTAGAATTAATAACCTAATTAATTAATTAAAATTTATTAAAGAAAAATAAAGTTCTGAATTTTAATTGGACAAAAATATTTTTTGTGATTTTTTTGATAAAAAAGAAATTATATTATTGGTTAGCAAATTAATTAAACAAAATAAAGTAATTAAATTAAATAAACAAAATATAAGAGAAAGAGTGAGAATGGGCCTGATTGGAGGGTGTGTCAATAGCAATTTCGCTGGCCCAATTGATGAAGGTCCAATTGACTTTTCTGATTCAGTGCCTTGGCGTTGACCTGGTCCATGGTATGCTTGCAATATTGGCCACCAGATCTGGCCATCTGGCCATCTGGCATGTTGATTGGTGAGGGAGCATGATGGAACTCCTGCTTAGGCGCATATTGGATTGCCTGAAAACAAACAAGAAAATGCAAATTGCTGGAGGCAGGGATCGAACCCCTGACCTCCAGCCTCTGAACGCCTTAAGGCCAACGTGGCTACCACTGGAGCACTTGTGTTTGTTTGTTATAATATTAAAGGAAAACAATGAAATACAAAAGCGAGCATTAGTGGATAGAAACAAAAAAAACGCGCAGACGTTTGAATGGACGAATGGGGAAGTGACAACTCATCGTCCCCTTCCTTGAACCGTAGCTAAAAATCAAACGAGCTATACCCACGGACAAATGTCCGTCACTACAAACCAGGCATCTCTAAATTCTTGTACAGGCCATGTAAATGAATTCTAACACCATGGTTAGATTCGTCATCTTCTGCTGATCACAACCATGCCCATTATTAGGGCTAATTGTTCCTGAAACGAAAAACCCCAAAAACAAAAACGAAACCCTAACAATGGTGGATCTCGTTACAGGTCATGTAAATGCAATTGAATAATACCAAAAGCTTGCAAATGATTTGCAAATTCAGAATATGCTATCAATTCATGCTAACTATGCCTAAATTTAAAAATACGAAATCAAGAAAAAGGTGAGTTCGTGAGTGACTTACAGTGCTCTGGAGGGCTTGGAAACGCGTGGTTTTGATTGGTTCAGGTTGTGGAAGCTACCAGGAAACGATTGAGACAATTTCCAAGCCTTGAAACTGCTCCTAAGCCCTGTTTCGATCTCACACTTTTTTGGTATTTTTGCAAATTTTGTTCTTGCTCTACAACTGATCTCCAACCCTTATTTTGGTCTGCACACGACCCTTATGTACTGCACAATGTATTAGGATTGTTTTTTCTGTCCAAATCTCTCTTTTTCAATGCTTGGATATTTGATTTGATTTTCTTTTACAACCTTCCAAATTTGGCTTGATTTGAATCTTTTTGTACACAACTTGCCTTGATTCGAGTTTCAATGCCTTGCTAGCTGTGATTAAAGCCTGAAACAATCAAAAGATCCATTTTTATCAATGCTTTGGATTTTATTTGATTTTATTTGATTTAAATCAAATTAATTCAAATAAAAATAAAAATAATTAATAAAAATATGATATTGACACATGGACAAGGCTAGAGCACGTGGGCAATAATGCCAACCCAAAACAAGTGAAAAAGAATGGACTCATTTGGCAAAAATTTGAAGTTTTGGGGATAGTTGACTTTTGGCAATTTTGCAAAAAAGTCCAACTTCAACAATGCATAACTTCTTCAATTTTGAACTTTTGGAGGTGTTATTAGACTTTTTAGGAAGCTTGAGATATCCTCTAATCAACCCTTTTGGTCTAATCTCAATTTGATATTCCATGCTCATGTATGAAGCTTTGAAACAAAGGTGTTTTTGTTGACTTTTAAAAATGACCTATAATGTCCAAATTCATAACTTCTTGTGTGTGCATATTTTGATCTTGGGGTATGAAGATGGATTGTAGGAAATTGCATCCTATTCAAAATGAGCTTTGGATGGGTCATTTCTCATAAAGTATGAGAAAGTTATGCTTGGTCAAAGTTGGGTTGACTTTTCCTATAAAACCCTAATTTAGCAACTTTTGAATCTTGATGAATTTTGAGCAATCCTTGATGAATCATGATCAACCATTGATCAAATGTTGAAATATACTTCAAAATAAGAATGTTGACAAAAAATCTTGAAGTTTGACTGTATGTAGGTCACAGTTGACTTTTGCCCTATCATGGTCGATTTTTGGACCTTTGAGCAATTGACTGAGCAAATTTTCTCTGCAAGGCTTGAAACTTGACATGGATGATCTTGAGAATATATTAGGATATTGATGAGAACTTGGGACCACTTGGACTCAAGGACCTTGATGCAACACAAAACCCTAATTTGAGATAGACTGCCTTAGGAGAAAGCTTGTCTGGTTAACCTTTGGACTATCTTGAGCAACTTGGAGATTTTTCTTGACATATTTTGAGAAATATGGGCAGGAAAATTTTGGGGTACAATAGGCATCTTCTGACCGGAGCGTTGAACATAGCCTCCATATGCTGAAGAATCATGTTCAGACTGAAGCATTATGTTCTGACCAAAGAGCAACACTTCTGCATGTTCTGATTGAAGCATTATGTTCTGACCAAAGAGCAACACTTCTGCATGTTCTGATTGAAGAGTTATGTTCTGACCGTGTTTGCAACATCTGACAGCACTTGCATAGAGGCTGGCTCAGAAGTTCTGAAGTATCACATTCTCTAGACACTTAGAAAATTTTCTAAATGTTTAGAAAATTTGATTTTTTCAAAGTAACTTCTGACTTCTGATTTTTGACGAACCAATTTCATGCCTTAATGGAATATAATTCTTGGAACTTGATTTTGATTTAAAGTCAAGGTTTGACTTTTTCAATGTACTTTTGACCATTTCGCCCTTATGGATGATTTCCTTAAAAAGTGATGATTCAAGACTTGGAACTTGATAGAAAAAAAACTGAGAGTCCAGCATGAATCTCTGAGAAATGGGAGGGCAAATTTTGGGGTACAACAGTTGCCCCTGTTCAATCTTCTTAAGCCTGAGGATGTAGATTGGCAGATCTTCCCTTCGTGATATGAAGGCGGAAGATGATTGAACACTAGAGTGCCCAGAAATTTGCACTCGCATGACGTAACACTGATTGGTGATGTCGGGAATGGGCTTACAGATGCCATTTGGTTGCATAAGAGATTCCTGGGTGAAAATTCCTGTACGTACTATCAAGGGGGACTTTGCCGAGGAATGTTGATTTATGCACTGGGAAGTAAAGTCTAGGAGCTTTTGGTTGTCCATTACTCTACTGGGGAATTAGCTCTTGATTGAAGAGGTAAAAGTAGAATGTTTACCGGTCAGGGTCTGGGCTGTACAACAACTCGTTAGGGAAATATGAAATTGATAGCATCTGATCGGGTCTAGGCTTTACAGTGTTGTAACCTGTTGTCTGGAGATAAAGGAGAAGGAACCTGGATAGTAGGGTTACTTAGGAATGAAAGCCTGGATAATAGGGTTGTGAGAAGGAACCTGGATCGTAGGGTTACTTCGAAATGAAAGCCTGGATAGTAGGGCTGTGAGAAGGAACCTGGGTCGTAGGGTTACTTCGAAATGAAAGCCTGGATAGTAGGGTTGTGAGAAGGAACCTGGGTCGTAGGGTTACTTCGAAATGAAAGACTGGATAGTAGGGCTGTGAGAACGAACCTGGGTCGTAGGATTACTTCGAAATGAAAGCCTGAATAGTAGGGCTGTGAGAAGGAACCTGAATAGTAGGGTTGCTTCAGAATGAAAGCCTGGATAATAGGGCTGTGAGAAGGAACCTGGGTCCTAAGGTTACTTCGAAATGAAAGCTTGGATAGTAGGGCTGTGAGAAGGAACTTGGATAGTAGGGTTACTTCAAAAAGAAAGCCTGGATAGTAGGGCTGTGAGAAGGAACCTAGGTCGTAGGGTTACTTCGAAATGAAAGCCTGGATAGTAGGGTTGTGAGAAGGAACCTGGGTCGTAGGTGTGATACGGTGGGAGAACTGACTTGTGAGTTTTTGCGTTTTATTGCAAATGTCGCGGTTAGAAAGAGTCACCACCGACTTTTCTTTTATCCAATAAGGAAAGATGAAAAAGCACATGAAAGACCTTTAGAGATGTTTTCTTGAGTTCAGGGGGTAGATTATGAAAAGGGAAGGTTTTAGCATCATTTTCATCCATGGTTTTCCATGGGCTCTTAGTTACTTGTTAGATCACTTTCTTTTTGTTTGAATTTTGTGCTCTTGTGTGGTTTTGAAAGTATTTTGAAAAGGTGCCATCGTTTAGGCAAACTTTGCAATGATTCCCGTTCGTAAGAATGTATGCAAAGTGTTAAGCTTTTGAAAATATTTCAAGTTTTGGAAAGATGTTTTTTGAAGATGTTTTGAAAGTGTATGTGATATCAAGGATATTTGTTTTGAAATTGAGCAAGTAATTAAAAGTAATTTAGTTACTCAAAAGGTCTTAGATGTGTTTTTCCTCCTCCTTTAGATGTTGCTATCTTACCATTGAATTGATAAGAAGCTCCATCGTTGGATGTGAAGGGACGAGCGTTGGGTCATTGAATGATCATGATAGCAATGTTGTGAGATGACTTAGCACTTTTCTTTTAGGGACTAAGATCATTTTGAAAGGCAACATTGATAGCGTCATCGAGGGACTATGATCTTTTTTTGATTTGTTTGTGCTAAGACTTCCCACATGCATAACATGGCCATTTTTATAAGGAAAGAAGTGGAATTACCCTAGGGGTGTAAGTGTGTGAATGTGTTGATTGCATGCATAATTTATCTTGATTAGGGTGATCTATTTGTCAATTTTCATATCTTGCCATACACCCTAATTACTAGCATATATTGAAAGCAAGAACAATGCAGAAATGTAAAGTCCTACGCTATTACAATATTTAAGGAGATGGGGTACATATTTATGAATGGGGGTTGCAAGTTAAAATTCTAGGTTACTATTACCACCACATTTAAATAGATAAGAATGTACAGGAAATACAAAATGTTTGTCTGTTTAGAAAAATAACCTTTGTATAAGAAAATATTTTTTTTTGGGTTTTTATGTTAAAAGAAAATATAACATGCAAATATAAAATATTTTTGGTATTTTTTTGGTTAATAATAAAATGATGGAAAAAAAATAAAAAGTAAAAAAGGAAAGAAAACATAATCAGCACAAAATACTGAAAATAGAAGAGGTCAGAAGTTCTGACTCTGACTTGCTGCACAAACAGAAACATGTTAGCAAAAATATGGAAGTTCAGAAGTTCTGGATCTTCTGAGAGCTCAGAAGTTTTCAGAAGTTCTGATGCAACTGTCAGAACTTTGCCTCTCTCCATGCCAGTCAGAACATCTGCACCTTAGTCATTTACAGAACAGAAGTTGCACACATAATAGTTATGACAAATTTCATGAAATATCAAAAGCATGAATCAGAAGCAACGTGTATTGGCTAATTCTAATTCTGAGTCCTAATTTCTTTATGAAACTCTGAACTGGGATTTCCTCTACTTAGGCAGGTAGATGCATGAATTTTCATAATATGTACATATCCAGGATCAGAATATCTACATTGTGCTAAGTATGCAAAATCTGACAATGCTTAATCAATATGATGAGAGTCAGCAGAAAACTTACCTTGCTACTGGAAAGGATTCTATGAACTGGAGGGTGTTCTTGAATACTGGTGACGTTCTGAGTAGCTTCTTCACGTACTCAGCAGGAGGGGAATTTGTAATTTCTGGAACAGTCCAAAGGGTGATATTCTGACTCCTTGGAGGTGGAAGTGAATGGAGTTTGAATGGCAATAGGAATACAGAAGTTAAGGTAACTTCTGATGCATGAATCAGCAGCTACGTGGGTGGCTTTAGTCAAGAACAATTTAGGAAGAAATGGAGTTTGAATGGAAGGAATCAATGCTAATATTTTTGATATTCTTGTGTTTATAGTTCCTGGGTTCTTGGAATTTTTTGTAGTGATTCAAAATTTTTTCTCTAGCTCCTTTTTACAAATTTTTCTGGGCCTTTTCTCAATGGCCAATGGTGTTCTATTTATAGGCAAAGTTTTGCAGTTGCGGCGGTCAAGTGGTACCAACAACATGTGCTAGATGCTGACTTACTCTTGAAGTAAGCTTAAACAAGTGGGGTTCAACGTATTCAAATTGGATGGTTAACAGCGCCTCAGCTGGATCTGGCAGCGTGAATCAATGAAAAGTAGAGACAACACGTGGGTCTAGCATACTTTTGTAAAGAAATTTGTATTCCCAAGGCAGTAGGGGTACACGTGGTGTGAATCCCTTGGATAAAGACTCAGAAGCGGTTGTGAGCATTAAATGAGTTCCCATGTGAAACTCTGCACCTTTGCTTAACTCTGGATTAGAAGTTATGCTTCAGCGTAGCATATCATCTTCTAATCCTCTTATCTTCTGACTTCAGCATATCCTGAAGGATCCTTCAGAACTTCCAGTATACTTACAGCACGCTTCGTTACCTTCTTTGATTTAACCTTTGCACTCTGACTGAACCTTCATGGATACTGGCCCAAAAGTTCTGACCAAACTTTGTCTTAAGACTATCCAGAATTTGCTGAGTGTGAACACTGACCCAGAAGTTCTGAAATTATCATATTTCTTAAATGCTTAAAAAAATTTCTAAGTTTTTAGAATTTGATTTTTGCAAAGCAAAATTTGAATTTTGAAATTCTGGATGAAATAAATTTCATATTCCAACATGTCTTGATGAAATATGATTTTTGAGATTTGATTTTGATCCAAAAGTAAAAGTTAGACTTCTCAGTATGCAAATGACCATTTTGCCCTTGTGAATGGTTTTCTTGGAAAAATTGATAATTCAAGGCTTGGACTTGGATGAGAGAAAACTTGAGGATCCAGGGTGGTTCCTTGAGAAATGAGAGGGCAAATTTTGGGGTGCAACAGTAGGGTTACTTCGAAATGAAAGCCTGGATAGTAGGGCTGTGAGAAGGAACCTGGGTCGTAGGGTTACTTAGAAATGAAAGCCTTGATAGTAGGGCTGTGAGAAGGAACCTGGATAGTAGGGTTACTTCAAAATGAAAGCCTGGATAGTAGGGCTGTGAGAAGGAACCTGGGTCGTAGGGTTACTTCAAAATGAAAGCCTGGATAGTAGGGCTGTGAGAAAGAACCTGGGTCATAGGGTTACTTCGAAATGAAAGCCTGGATAGTAGGGCTGTGAGAAGGAACTTGGGTCGTAGGGTTACTTCGAAATGAAAGCCTGGATAGTAGGGCTGTGAGAAGGAACCTAGATACTAGGGTTACTTCGTTTAATCATGTAGATTAGTTGACCCGTTTGGTTTCAGGAACTGATTTTTCCTTGGTTGCTTGTAGATATGACATGTATAACTGCTGGTATTGTTGGTGATAACTGTCTTTCCGGAAAAGATAACAGGGTTAGTCATATGCGATGCATGAAATGCATTGTGAGATGATGTTCTCAAAATAAACGAGATTATGCTGTATATGAATATGTATGCGCATGTCATGATGTATGAGCATGGTAGTTGTGACATATCCGAGTCCGGGAAAATAAATCCCTGACTGCTGTTGGAGAGAAATAGAATTCCTGACTGTTGTAGAGAATTGTGGCTCTTGTGCTTCCATTGGGGATGATGAGTGGAAGTGACTATGTTGGGGATTTGCTCTTTATATACGAATGTTCTGTCGGGGAGAGACTCAGCTTGAGAATAACTCTGTGGGGAGCAACTTGGAAGGTGAATTTCCAATAAATGAAGTAAAGGGCTCTGTCGGAGATTGAGCTCTTGTATCCAGAGAAATAAAACTCTGCTTGGGGAGTCAGAAATTCATGATGATCCACTCGTGATTATGAAATCCGACTGGGGGACATGGGTGTCAGGTTTCTGGATGACTCTCGGATAGGGAGATTACTTTCCGTTTTGAGAGGATTGATGCTTTGATTACTTCTGCTCTATGGGGAACATATATGTTACAAGGTCACATGTATTGACGACTGTTCTCCAAAGCTGTCTCTGCCTTGGTACCTGTTGGACATGGTAACTGTCGACTTTGATATTTCTAATCTTTCGTCCCTGTTTCCTAATTTATGAGAAATTGTCTTTTGTTTCTATGCAAATATTTGTGAATAGCAATCATATTCAAATGCACATGTCAAGAATAAATCATTGGACGTTCTTGCAAAAAAAAATAGAAAAAGAAAAACAAAATAGTTTTGTAAAAGTGACTTGCATTAATTTTGAAGTTGGCCTATAACAGGCGTTTTTGTACAAGGAAGCTGACGCTCTAGTAAGAGAACATTGCCATAAAAATGAAAGATATACAGTATTGTGTACAACAAAAAGAAAACAACTATGTGCAATAATCCCATTGGGTTTCAAGTCCGCTATTGCCACTATGCCTTCGAGCGTCTCCTCACTTTGCTGCTTGTCCAAAGCTGATTAGATTGATTGATGCCGTTTGAGCTTGATAGTTGATACTGGGGTCAGATCACAGGGTGATCCACTAGGAAATAGTGATACGCTTTTCGTCCCTAACTTTTGCCTGGACCGCCCTTTCGGGTTTTCGGTCCACCGGGATACCCTTTTTTTCCCAAGTCGCCTTTTCAGGTTTTCGACTTGTCGGGTGTACAAATTTTTTTTCATTTTCATCCCTTATTTTTGCCCGAACCCTTTTGGTTCGCCGGGAAGCCCTTATTTTTGCCTAGGCCAGTCAACCTAGCGGGTCTTTGATTATGCGTAGTATCTTTTCATTATGTCTGCATTGACGGGGTGAGGAAGGTCGTCACCGTCCATGGTGGTCAGAATCATGGCTCCACCTGAGAAAATGTTTTTAACCACAAATGGCCCTTCGTATGTGGGAGTCCATTTTCCCCTGGGGTCACCTTGTGGCAGTATGATGTGCTTGATTACTAGATCTCCGACTCGATATTCTTGACGCCTGACTTTCTTGTTAAAAGCCTTGATCATCCGCTTTTGATACATCTGACCATGGCAGATAGCAGTAAGTCTCTTTTCATCAATTAGATTCAGCTGGTCAAGTCGGGTTTGGATCCAGTCATCTTCGTTCAAACCCGCATCCTTCATAATCCTGAGAGAGAGTATCTGGACTTCGATAGGTAGGACTGCCTCCATGCCACACACCAAAGAGTAGGGTGTTTCCCCTGTCGACGTTCGTGCTGAAGTACGGTATCCATGAAGAGCAAATGGTAACATCTCGTGCCAGTCATTGTATGTCACCGTCATCTTTTGCACAATCTTCTTGATGTTCTTGTTATCCGCTTTAACAGACCCATTCATCTTCGGCTGATAGGGAGAAGATTTATGATGTTGTATCTTGAACTGCTTGCAGAGCTCGGTGATCATTGTGTTATTGAGATTTTTACCATTGTCAGTAATAATTCTCTCTGGTACACCATATCGACAGATCAGATCATGTCGGATGAACCGCGCCACAACGTTCTTGGTTACTGTAGCAAAGGAAGCTGCCTCAACCCACTTCGTGAAGTAATTAATGGCTACCAGAATGAAACGATGCCCGTTTGGTGCAGTAGGTCTGATCTCGCCGATCATGTCGATGCCCCACATTGCAAAGGGCCACGGGGCTGTCAAAACATTTAGGGGAGCTGTAGGTACATGCACCTTATCAGCATATACTTGGCATTTATGATTGTTTTGAGAGTGTTGATAATAATCGGCTTCCATGGTGGACCAGTAATATCCTTCCCGTAGGATTTTCTTCGCCATGGTATGTCCACTGGAATGAGTTCCGAAGGTACCTTCATGTAATTCTGCCATGATCCTTTCTGCCTCGTTCTTGTCTACACACCGCAGTAAGGTAAAGTCATGGTTGCGTTTATAGAGGATTCCATTACTGAGGAAGAACTTTGTAGTGAATCTTCTCAGAAACTTCTTATCATTGACAGATGCCCCTTCGGGATACTCTTGAGCCTCAAGATACCTTTTGACTTTGTGAAACCAGGGTCTGTCTGTCACTTCTTCGGTATCGATTTCACAGCAATATGCTGGTTCATCCAGCCTCTCAATGGTGATTCGGGGAGCTTCGTTGTCCCACCTAACTTTGAACATGGAAGACATGGTAGATAGCGCGTCCGCTAACTGATTCTCCTCTCGTGGGAAATGTTCAAAGGTTACCTCCTCGAAGTGTGGGAGCAACGTTAGTACATGCTCTTTGTACGAGATGAGATTCAGATGCTTTGTATCCCACTCTCCTTTGATCTAACTTATCACTAAAGTAGAATCCCCGAATACACTCAAGAACTTGATCCTTAGGTCAATGGCAGATAGAAGACCAATGATGCAAGCTTCATACTCTTCCATATTGTTGGTGCAGTTGAAACATAGTCGGGCAGTGAACAGAGTATGACAACCCTCGAGAGATATGATTACAACGCTGATGCCATTGCCCAATGCGTTTGAGGCTCCATCAAAGTACATAGACCATCGGGATCCTTCCTCAGGTCCTTCATCCGGTCCAGGTTCTTCACATTCGGTTACTAACATGATATTCTCATCCGGGAACTCAAAATTCATGGAATGGTAGTCATCCACGGCCTGATGAGCCAAATGATCAGCCAATACACTCCCCTTTATTTCTTTTTGAATTGTATATTATATGTCGTATTCAGTTAAGATCATTTGCCACCTTGCTATTCTCCCGGAGAGAGTGGGCTTCTCGAAAATGTACTTGATCGGATCCATCTTAGATATCAACAAGGTAGTGTGAGTCAGCATATACTGTCTCAGTCGACGAGCAGCCCATGCCAAAGCACAACAAGTTTTCTCGAGCAGTGAGTACCGTGTCTCACAGTCGGTAAACTTTTTGCTAAGGTAGTATATTGCGTGCTTTTTTCGACCAGACTCGTCATGCTGCCCCAACACACACCCCATTGAATTGTCTAATACTGTCAGGTACAATATCAAAGGTCTCCCTTCAACTGGAGGCATCAAAATTGGTGGTTCTTGTAGGTATTCCTTGATTCTTTCGAAAGCGGTCTGGCATTCATCATTCCACTTTACCACTCGATCTTTCTTCAAAAGCTTGAAGATTGGCTCATAAGTAGCAGTCATATGTGAAATGAACCTGGCGATATAATTCAAGCGTCCCAAGAAACCTCTAACTTCCCTCTCTATACGGGGAGCTGGAATTTCTTGTATAGATTTTACCTTTGCAGGATCTACTTGAATACCTTTGTCACTGACGATGAAACCCAGAAGCTTACCGTACCTTACCCCGAAGATGCACTTGTTTAGATTCAACCTTAGTTTGTATATCTTTAGCATGTCGAACAGCTTTTGGAGATGATCAAGGTGCTCTTCCTCGGTCTGAGACCTGGCTATCATGTCATCAACATAAACTTCAATCTCGTGGTGAATCATGTCATGGAACAAAGCGACCATGGCCCGTTGATAAGTTGCCCCAACATTCTTCAACCCAAAAGGCATCACCTTGTAGCATAAGGTGCCCCACTGTGTGATGAAGGTTGTCTTTTCCATGTCTTCAGGAGCCATCTTGATCTGGTTGTAGTCAGAGAAACCATCCATGAAGGAGAAGATTTTGTGTTGCACGGTGTTGTCAACCAGAACATCAACATAGGGAAGCGGGAAGTCATCCTTGGGGCTTGCCCTGTTCAGATCTCTGTAATCCACACACATCCGTACCTTGTCGTCCTTCTTAGGTACCGAAAAAACGTTAGCAACCCACTGCGGATAGGAGGTGATAGCTAAGAACCCGGCGTCGAACTATTTCATGACCTCTGCCTTGATCTTCTCTGACATTTTAGGGTGCATACGGCGAACCTTCTGTTTAACCGGCGGGAAGTCTTCCTTAGTCGGAAGGCGATGTACCACAATATCAGTGTCTAAACCAGGCATGTCTTCATAGGACCAGGAGAAGATCTCAACATAGTCGTGCAACATCTGTATCAACCTCTGCTTGACACTAAGCTCCAGATTTGCACCTATTTTAACCTCTTTCTTGTCTATCTCTGTGCCCAAGTTTATTATCTCAACTGGATCTTCATGAGGCTGTATAGCCCTCTCTTCCTGTTGCAGCAGTCTAGCAAGTTCTCCAAGTACCTCACAATCGTCCTCATCTTCGTCCTCGGCTTGGTTGATCGGGTTTTCAAAGTCATAATCGGCAATAGTAGGATTGTTATCAATGGGATCCGGAGTGGATATGGATCTTCAGTTTGATATGTGAGTGTGTGTGAGAGCATAGCTGTATTGATAAAGCAAAGTCAAAAGGAAAAAACAGAGAGTGTGAAATTTGTATGCAAAGAAAGTCCAATGTTTCATTAATGATATATGAGATGACATATAATAAACCTCACAGATAGAGCCATCGTGCCTCGGGTAAGACACAAGGCTAAAAAGTTTAAATTGTTCATTGCAATTTTTTTTTAAAAAACAAACGAGACAATTACTGTGGAATAAAAGAAACTGGTATGAAATCTCTGGTCGTCCAATTACTCGGTCCACCGTTGATAGTCGGTTAAATCCAACTGTCGAAATCAGAGTCTTCTTCACTGTCTTCAATAGCATTGACCTCTCGATTGCTGATGCATAGGGGAGGTCCTCCAACTCAAGCGCGTCAAATATCCCTCTGAGCTTCTGAAGTAAAGCCCAAGCCAAACTTGTCAGTTTTGTGAATAAACTCAGGAAGTTGTCCCCAACTAGTATTCCTGACTTCTTTAACTATTGCCCTTGCATCCCTGAGAGAAGCCATCTTCAGAGGAGACTTGGTACTGGTAGTGGTCTCGGTTGACGCAAAAATCTGGGGGACCTCTTCAAAGTTTTGACAAGGAGTCTCTATAAATTCTCCTTCCATCTCCATGTAGCGGAAGGAATTGAGGTGGATCACCATGTATTCTTCCTCACCCGGTATTGTGACAATCTTTCCCTTCACCGGATACTTCAGCATTTGGTGAAGTGTGGAAGTAACAGCCCCAACTTCGTGGATCCAAGGACGACCCAACAAGCAGAAGTATGATGGCTTGATATCTATCACATAGAAGGTGGACTCGAACGTATGAGAGCCTACGTTGACAAGGATGTTCACTTCCCCATGCACCATTCTTTTTGACCCATCAAAAGCCCTTACCACAATGTTATTAGGCTTTAGAGTCAATCCTTCACAATCTAGTCGGTCGAGAGCCTTCTTAGGTCGGACATTCAGTGAAGACCTAGTGTCTACCAGCACATGATCCATAGTGGTGCCTCTGCATTCAATCGAGACATGCAGAGCATCATTATGCTTTCTTCCTTTCGGTGTCAAGTCGGTATTTGAGAAACCCAGCCCATTATCGGCAGTCAGGCTAGCCGCATAATCTTTGAATTGATCAGCTGAGGTCTCTTGCGGCACATGTGTATTTTTGAGGAATGCAATCAAAGCCTTCGCATGGGCCTTAGAGCACAACAACAAGGATAACATGGATATCTTTGAGGGGGTCTTCCCCAACTGTTCGACCATATTGTAGTCACTCTTTCTGATTATTTTCAAAATTTCCTCCATCTCTTATTTAGAGGCTTCCACAACAATCTTTCTAGGTGCCTCCGCCCGGGCAGGCTCACCTACAACTTCTTTGCCGCGAGTTCCAGATAACTTATCGGCGGGGGCGACAACTGGAGTGAGAACAGGAATAGTAGTTGATGTGCTAGCAAGAACAATAGATGGAATTATAACAGGCTTGTTGACAGTCTTGGGGGAAATCTCAGGAGAGAAAACCCTTCCATTTCTAGTAATCTTGTTGGTCTCGACAATGTTACCGACATCAGGATCAACTTCTTCGGCCTTCAAGTTTTGTTTAACGCCGTGATAGTTGAAGAAGTGAAAAACACAAGAAGGGGGGGTTGAATTGTAAAACTGAAAATCAATGCAATGAACACGATATTTTTATCCTGGTACGTTTGATCTCAAACTACTCCAGTCCACCCGTCAAGGTGATTTCGCCTCTCTCCAACGAGGTCTTAATCCACTATATTCAACTGAATATTACAAACTGCTTTAACAACTGCTAAAGCCTTCTTGATGCAAACCACAACCCGGTTTGTCAAGGAAACACTTTCTTACAAAGAAGATAAATCTAGGTGTGAATGTTTTCTACAAAACTGTATCACAACTGTGATGTATACACAACTTAAGCTTATGAAACTAGATTGCTAAACAATGATTGAATAGAGAGATATGTAGCGTTTAGCAAACTGAAAGAAGGAAGATTATGATCAGCTTTTAGGCGTGTAAAATGTTGGAGAGCCTTAGCCAATTCAATCTTCATAATCTTGTTTATATAGCACTGAGATTGTTGAACGTTGGAGCAATATTCTTGATTTAATGCTAATAACAAACTTTCCTTATTGAGCAGATCTTGTCTGGAATGAGGCCGTTGGTAATAATTTGCTTTCAATGCACAGTACCGTTGCTTACTTAATGCATGTTCTGGCTTGGCTCATTCTGACTCTGCTTAACTGCTGATGAGCTGTTGTTTTCTTTATCAGAGTGTTGAGCGCAGTTCTGTTCATCAAACTTCAGCATACACGTGAGTTGATCTTCTGATTCTGGTATTCTGATATAGCAACTTCTGATGCTGGTTAAGTGTGTTCTTGCTGATACCTATCAGAGTTTCCACAAGGCAGAACGTAATATTTTTAGGTAGCAAATAGTTCATACATGAATCATATAAATAATATATCTTTTCATTTTGTTATCATCAAAACTTAAACATAGGGTAGTAGATTCAAACTTTGTTTTAACAATCTCCCCCTTTTTGATGATGAAAAAAACTAGATATTTTTAATTGAAAATAAAGTGAAAAAGTATCAGAGGTAACTAAATGATAAGATGTATCAGAGTAAGAGGTTATCAAAGATAAGGGATAAGAGTTGAGAGATACTCCCCCTGAATTTATTACTTCCCTTTTTGATTCCAAGAGATCTTCAGGATCAGATCTTTTTGCCTTTCTTTGAACATCAGAGTATCAGAGTCTTTGACTATCAGAAGCTTTAGATCAGCATATCAAAGCAGAGCTTCAGATCAGCGTATCAGAGCTTTTCTTGTCAGAGCTTTGCTTTGGGTCAGAGTATCAGAGCGGGTCAGAGTATCAGAGTTTTAGTCTTCAGAGTATCATGGAGCTTTCTTGTACCTGTAGACTTAAGCAAAACAGAGAACATATTCAAGTATATCAGAGTTAGAATGTTCGAGAATTTCTGTCTTAGTAATCCGTTATTATTTAAAATATCATTCTTGTTCTCCCCCTTTTTGTCAGCAATCAAAAAGTGTAAGTGATGTGCTAAAACATTTAAGGCAGAAAAACTTGTCATATTAAAAGGTTCAGAATCAAACAAAACAGTACAACAGATAATCAAAGAAAACATGAAAATGATATGAATGAAAAACTAAGGTTGGGGAGGAAGGCGTGTGAACAGGTTCTCCAGCATGGCTTTGATCTGATCAGTAGTCTCATTCTGCTTGTGTACCATGCTGACAACAGTGTCAATCTTGCTATCCTGCACATCCATCCTTTCTTTCATCTTCTGGTCATTTTCATCCATCCTTTGCTGCAGACGCATGTCATTCAGCTTCAGCTCTTCCAGAGTCTGCCTGTCCAAGGCAGCTTGAGAAACATCAGAAGCAGGGAGCTTCTGAGAGCTTCCTGCAACATCTTCTGCTTGACTTGCTTCAGCTTGAATAGTCTTGTCTTCTTCTGGTTGCACCTTTGAAGCTAGCTGTTTCTCAGACCATGGCTCACTATCCAGAGGGAGCACGTCTTCCTGTGGCAGCTGACTTTCAACTTCCTTCAGCAGCTTGCTGAAGTTCTGTTGTGCCTGCTCATAGTTGATATCCTGCAACTTGAGGGCTTCAGCACGTACCCAAATTCTGAATTGTGACCAGAGCTGGTCAGAGGCAGCTGGGTCAATCATTCCAGGACAGACTTGCTTCAGAGAAGCAATCCACTGCTGCAAACCTGTTTCAAAATTCATAATACCAGAGCCAACATCTGGTTGTTTTGGTTTTGGAATGGCAATTTTATGTTTCAGATCAACAAGACGGTCAAAGATTGTTAAGTCTATGAAGGTCCTGCTGGGGTTTTCGGTGGTTTGCTTGGGAGCTGTTTGTTTTGGAGATGGAGTGGGAGAATCAGAGATAATGATTGGACTGTTTGGTGTTTTTGGAGTATTTGGTGGTGTAGATTCTGATGAGGATGGCAACTGGGCCATTGTGACTGTTGTTCCACATGGAAGCTGGATTGCCAGAGGTGATGGTTGAGGTGAATGAGGTTCAGTAGGTGGAGGAGTTGGAGTTTCAGAGTGATGAAACTCAGGTTGAGGTGATGGTGGATGAATTTCTGGTTGAGGAGAGGGAGAAGGAATTACTGGTTGTGGAGAAGTTGTTGGAATTTCTGGTTGTTCAGAGATAAGAGGTTCTTCTGGAATGGATGAGAGAGGTTGTTGTTGTTCTGGTTCTTCAGCAGATTGTTGTTGTTCTGGTTGTGGAGAAGGGACAATTTGTGGTTCAGAGTTTGGATTGATGGAGGAGTGATCAGAAGTGTGTTGATCAATGTCAGACAGCACTTTGTCAATTGCTGAAGTTGTTGATATTGTTGGTTTGGGATGTTTGGTTATGGGTCTTCTGAGTTGTAATGCCTCAGAAGGGTCATCTTCTGGTTCAGTTTCATCTATTGTTGGGATGGGGATTGAGATTCTATGAGAGGTTGGAGGTGGAATTGATGCTGGAATAGTAGAAGAATTTAAAACAGAAGCAGCAGATAAATTACCTCTTTTCTTGGGTGTCTGCTGGGATGATCCTTTTGAAGGTGCCTTCCTTTTCTTCGTCTTCTTCAGTGTCACTTCTGGTTGAGATTGGTGCAGATCTTTGATCTTCAGATTGGGATCTGTACCATCAGCTTTGCACGCGTCCAGATATCTGAGAACTACCACTGGCTTGGATTCTATCTCAGAAAATAAAGGAAAGTCACTCAGTGGGACTCTTCTGCTGGAGATATCAGCAATAGGAGTAGCGCTGGGTTCCTTTTTGATATTCTCTATCAACTTCATTTTCTTCAAGTTCTTCGCGTTCAGAGGCTTCCCAACCGTTGGTTCAATGGTGCTTAACTCTTGAGCTTCTATCAGATGCTCTATCAGCCTATTCTCAGTCAGAATATCTGATATCAACCTTCCAAAGGGTATCCAATCCCACTTTGTTCTTTCTTCTTCCCTGGTTTCCTTCACGCTTGTTCTGAGGTGATTGAATAGAAGATGAGCCAAGTTGATTTTTACCTTCTGATTGATAAAGTAGATCAGAAACTGCTGATCCACATTTATGTAATCAGGGGAACTAGTTGGCTTCCTATGGTTAAAACACCTCAGAATTATCTTCGCCCAAACTCTGTGATGATCCTTCAGATCTTTGATCTTGCTGCTGGGCACCCCATGGGTGAAAATCCTTTGTGCTATGACGCCCACGTCAGCATATCTCTCAGCCATATCAATACAGCGCACGCCACCGCCACTGTAACCGATTAACCTTGCTATGTGATCCTCAGTGATCACAATCTTCTTCCCCATAATGTAGGAGGTGACTTGATGCGTTGAAGCCGTCGCATGAATCCAGAACTCCTTGACTAACATAGGGAATGTTGGTCCAACCAACCTGTCAAAATACCTTTCCCATTTCTGTGCCCTAACTTCTTCTGTTAAATCAAAACCGTTTTCCTTCAGACTTCCAAAATCAATGATCAATTCAGATAACACTTCAAGATTCTTCACAAGAGTGAGGAGTGTTCTGAATGGCACTTGATACTGTTCAGATGATGCTTTCTTCTGAGAACCTGCAGAAGCACTGCTGGAGGTTGCCATGTTCACACTTAGGGATTTTTGAGAAAAACTGAGAAAAAGGGTTTGAGAGAGATGAACACAGAAAAATGCAGAGAATGCTTGAGAAATAGTGAGAAACTGTAAAAGATTAAAATGAGAGGTTAACGTGTTTAAATAGGGTTCAGAATATTTTGAAATTGTAAATGTTTTTAAGAAAGAGAAATAAAATCATGATTACATTTTAAACACATGATTACTTTCATTTAATGCTTGCTGATTTTGGGGGATTTGAGAAAGATACTTAAAAACGGTTACCAGACATGTGTCTCAATGCACCCAATCAGCGTTTTGCCTTCTCAGAAGCGTGCACGCGTTCTGCTTCAGAGATTTGCTGATGATTGGATGACACTTGTTTGATGTAGTGATCAGCACGTCTGTCTTTGAGCTTAGACTCTCAGATCTTTAGACTTGCATCTGATGAATGTAAGTTCCCTCTGGAGTTTGATTGATCTGAATTCCTAGAAAGAATTTCAGTTCCCCCATGAGGCTCATCTCAAATTCTGCCTGCATACACTTAGCAAATTTTCTTCCAAGAGAAGGATTAGTAGAACCAAAAATAATATCATCAACGTAAATTTGACAGACTAAGATGTCATTCTTAACTGATTTACAAAATAAGGTAGTGTCCACCTTCCCTCTGGTGAATTCATTTTCTAACAGAAAGTTACTTAGCCTTTCATACCAAGCTCTGGGAGCTTGTTTCAGACCATATAGTGACTTCTTTAGTTTGAAAACATGTTCGGGATGTTTTGTATTTTCAAAACCAGGGGGTTGGTGCACATAAACCTCTTCTTCTATATAACCGTTTAAGAATGCACTCTTGACATCCATCTGATACAGAGTGATGCCTCTATTAACAACAAATGAAATTAAAAGTCTGATAGATTCTAACCTGGCGACTGGAGCAAAGGTTTCTGTATAGTCTATCCTCTCTTGATGACTATAACCTTGTGCAACCAGTCGTGCCTTGTTTCTGATGACTTCACCTTGTTCATTTAGCTTGTTTCTGAAGACCCATCTTGTTCCAATGACGTTGAATCCTTTTGGTCTGGGAACAAGATCCCATACGTCGTTTCTGGTGAATTGATTCAGCTCTTCTTGCATTGCCAGAATCCAGTCATTATACAGAAGTGCTTCATCAATAGAAGAAGGTTCAATCAGAGACACAAGTCCCATGAGGGTTTCTTCAGAGTTTCTGAAGCTTGCTCTTGTTCTGATTGGATCTTCCTTTCTTCCTAAGATAGTCTCTTCTGGGTGATCCAAGCTGCTTCTGGGTAATCTCTTCTGAGGTTGATCAGCAGCTGTTGTAGGATTGCTAGCAGTGCTCCTTTCAGACGTTGAAGGAGTGTCTGTGTTGAGAGCTTCTGATGACTTGTCTTCAGAACCTGTAAATTCAATTTCCATACCTGCAAAAACTTCATTCTTCTTTGACTTTTCAGAGTCAAGCTTATCATCAAAACGAACACTGATTGATTCTTCCACAATCTGTGTTTCTGTATTGTATACTTTGTACCCTCTTGAGTGTTCAGAGTATCCTAACATAATACACTTCTGTGCTTTAGAGTCAAACTTGTTCAAATAATTCTTTGTATTTAACATAAAACAGGTACATCCAAATGGATGAAAATATGAAATGTTGGGCTTTCCGTTCTTCCACAATTCATATGGAGTCTTTTCCAGAATAGGTCTTATTGAGATTCTATTCTGAATGTAGCACGCTATGTTTATTGCCTCTGCCCAGAAGATCTTAGTAACGTTTGTCTCATTGATCATGGTTCTGGCCATTTCTTGCAATGTTCTGTTCTTTCGTTCTACAACTCCATTTTGTTGGGAAGTTCTAGGACAAGAGAAATCATGCAAAATGCCTCTGTCATTAAAGAATGACTCAAAATCTTTGTTTTCAAATTCTCCACCATGATCACTTCTGACTTTAACGATTCTAAGATCCTTTTCATTCTGAACTTGGTTACAGAAGGTAACAAACACAGAGTGTGACTCGTCCTTGTGTCTTAAGAACTTTACCCATGTCCATCTGCTATAGTCATCTATGATTACTAACCCATACTTCTTGCCACTGACTGAAGCAGTTTTAACTGGTCCAAATAAGTCAATGTGCAGAAGTTCTAATGGCTTAGAGGTAGAAACAACATTTTTAGATTTAAAAGAAGGTTTTGCAAACTTGCCTTTCTGACATGCTTCACACAGAGCATCTGAATTGAACTTCAAATTAGGAAGTCCTCTGACCAGATTGAGTTTGTTAATCTGAGATATTCTTCTCATACTAACATGCCCCAATCTTCTGTGCCAGATCCACTGCTCGTTGTTAACAGACAGAAGGCACTTTACATTCTGACTTTTTAGTTCAGAAAGTTTGATTTTGTAAATGTTGTTTTTCCTCTTACCATTAAACAGGATAGTCCCATCTTTCTGACTAACATCTTTACATGATTTTTGATTAAAGATTATATCATGATCGTTATCACTTAATTGACTTATGGATAACAGATTATGCATTAATCCATCTACTAGCAGAACATTATTAATAGAGGGAAGGTTTCCATTACCTACAGTTCCAGAGCCAATTATCTTTCCCCTTTGATTGCCTCCAAAGCCAACGTGGCCTCCAGGCTTAAGTTCCAGGCTTTGGAACATATGCCTTCTTCCCGTCATGTGTCGCGAGCAGCCAGAGTCCAGGTACCATGACTGGTGTTTCTGACTTGCTGCTAAAGATATCTGCAACATGTATTATTTTATCCTTAGGTACCCAGATTTTCTTGGGTCCTGATTTGTTAGATTTACCAAAACTCTGGTTGAATTTTGGTTTCACAGAGTATTTACTGCTAGTGTATTTAATATCATGTGTGTGACCATACACAAAATGTGAATTCAGAGGAGTGTGTTTAATGGTTAAGTCCATGACATTCTTTGGTGTAGGAACCTTACCTTGGTATCCTATTCCTTTCCTGCCGTTTCTGCTAACTCCATAGATCATTGAAGCCATTTTGCTTCTATCTATGCTTTTAGCAAGGAACTTCTGGAAACTGTGATCATACTCCTTGATGATCTCATCAGCGTTGCTGGGAGTTTCAGAGATTGGTTCCTTCTGAGAGTTTTGTAAAGTATTTTCTAATTTTGAAATCTTATTTCTCAGCTCAGAATTCTCCAATTTGAGACTCTCAGTCTTATTAGAGTCAGATTCAAGATTCCTTTTCAGGTCTCTGAATTTAACTCTAATTTGCTGATACCTTTCCAGGATTTCATTAAGGCTTTCAGCAAGTTCAGCCTTGGTAAAATTAACAGCAAAGTTAGGAAATACCTCTTCAGTGTCTGATTCATAAGCTTCACTATCTTCTAAAATGTTAGCCATGAGAGCTATGTTTGCCCTCTCATCATCTGATTCTGAGTCAGCTTCAGACGAGTCAGAGTCATCCCATGTAGCCATGAGACTTTTCTTCTTTTCTCTTCCAAACTTCTTTTTAGGCTTTTCCCTCTGAAGCTTTAGGCAGTCACTCTTGTAGTGTCCTTGCTCATTGCACTCATAGCAGATGATGTCCTTGGTGTTTGGCTTTTTGCTACTTGAGGAGCCTTCAGATCTTCTGTATCCAGAGGAGGAATCTGTCCTTCTGTATCTGGAAGAGGACTCGTTCTGATCAGATCTTCTGGGATTCCTGAACTTCCTTTGTCTTTGCTTCCACAGTTGATTTACTCTTCTGGAGAGGAGGGAGAGTTCGTCTTCTTCTGATGAGGATCCATCAGATGTTTCTTCAACTGCCTGCAAAACTTTAGACTCAGATTTTTTGTTAGGTTTTAATGCTAAAGGCTTACCTTGCTTCTGAGGCTCGTCAGCTTCTAGCTCTATCTCATGACTTCTGAGGGAGCTGATAAGTTCCTCCAGAGTGATTTTGTTGAGATCTTTTGCTAGCTTCAGAGCTGTAACCATTGGTCTCCACTGCTTGGGTAAACTTCTGATGATTTTCTTGACATGGTCAGCAGTAGAGTATCCTTTGTCCAGAACCTTGAGACCAGCTACCAGAATCTGGAATCTTGAGAACATTGTTTCAATGGATTCAGATTCTTCCATTTTGAACGCCTCATACTTCTAAATGAGCGCCAGAGCTTTAGTTTCTTTGACCTGAACATTGCCCTCATGCGTCATTCTGAGTGAGTCAAAAATGTTATTTGTTGTGTCTCTGTTGGAGATCTTTTCATATTCAGTATAGGAGATGGCGCTGAGGAGGATGGTTCTGGCCTTGTGGTGATTCTTGAAGTCACGCTTTTGTTGGTCAGACATTGTTTTTCTATCAATCTTCTGACCGCTTGCATTCACAGGGTGCGTGTATCCATCTGTCACCATATCCCACAGATCAGCATCATGTGCCAGAAAGAAGCTTTCAATTCTGTCTTTCCAGTAATCAAAGTTTTCTCCATCAAAGACTGGAGGTTTGCCGCTGAATCTGTCTCTGTCCTCATGGTTGTCATTGCTGGTGTGAGAATAGTTTCCTGCCATTGTGTTTTTCTGACGCTGGATCTTGTACTGACACGGTTAAGTGTTTTAGCTCAGAACCAGGCGCTCTGATGCCAATTGAAGAAGTGAAAAACACAAGAAGGGGGGGTTGAATTGTAAAACTGAAAAATCAATGCAATGAACACGATATTTTTATCCTGGTTCGTTTGATCTCAAACTACTCCAGTCCACCCGTCAAGGTGATTTCGCCTCTCTCCAGCGAGGTCTTAATCCACTATATTCAACTGAATATTACAAACTGCTTTAACAACTGCTAAAGCCTTCTTGATGCAAACGACAACCCGGTTTGTCAAGGAAACACTTTCTTACAAAGAAGATAAATCTAGGTGTGAATGTTTTCTACAAAACTGTATCACAACTGTGATGTATACACAACTTAAGCTTATGAAACTAGATTGCTAAACAATGATTGAATAGAGAGATATGTAGCGTTTAGAAAACTGAAAGAAGGAAGATTATGATCAGCTTTTAGGCGTGTAAAATGTTGGAGAGCCTTAGCCAATTCAATCTTCATAATCTTGTTTATATAGCACTGAGATTG
This sequence comes from Vicia faba, assembly GCA_948472305.1. Classification (NCBI taxonomy): domain Eukaryota; kingdom Viridiplantae; phylum Streptophyta; class Magnoliopsida; order Fabales; family Fabaceae; genus Vicia; species Vicia faba. Next base: position 1,069,877,390 of record OX451741.1, on the reverse strand, counting down.
TTGAACGTTGGAGCAATATTCTTGATTTAATGCTAATAACAAACTTTCCTTATTGAGCAGATCTTGTCTGGAATGAGGTCGTTGGTAATAATTTGCTTTCAATGCACAGTACCGTTGCTTACTTAATGCATGTTCTGGCTTGGCTCATTCTGACTCTGCTTAACTGCTGATGAACTGTTGTTTTCTTTATCAGAGTGTTGAGCGCAGTTCTGTTCATCAAACTTCAGCATACACGTGAGTTGATCTTCTGATTCTGGTATTCTGATATAGCAACTTCTGATGCTGGTTAAGTGTGTTCTTGCTGATACCTATCAGAGTTTCCACAAGGCAGAACGTAATATTTTTAGGTAGCAAATAGTTCATACATGAATCATATAAATAATATATCTTTTCATTTTGTTATCATCAAAACTTAAACATAGGGTAGTAGATTCAAACTTTGTTCTAACAATAGTAAATATCAACGCCATAATGCCAAGGGACGGCTTTGTCCGAGGCGTACGGGATAGGACCAGGACATGTGATTATCAACGGAGCAAATCTCGTAGCGGGTGTAATCCTAACAGGTCTTCTCAAGGAGGCCTTGGAAGGACTGGCGGAAATGGTTATAATAGCAACATCTTCAAATGGAATGACAGGAACCAGAGTTTTCTCGAACGAAATTTCTTTACTGTCCATCAGGCGTTGAACACCTGACCTCAGTAAATGGCAACCAGAAGGTAGGAATGAACATATGTGGCAACCTTCACCACAACCTGGAAATAAACTGGCCAACAACAAATTTTTCTTAACAGTCATAAGAGGAGTGGAAACTTCGTCCACCGAGGTTACAAATGGATCAGTATCAATGACATTAACTCCATGGTTGTGCTTAGGCATGGGAGCAGTTATGACATTGGGCTTCTCCGAAGCATAGAACTCAATCTCCTTAGCTTCAATTAGGTCTTGTACTTTATTTATTAGAGTCCAACAATCATTAGTGTCATGACCAGGACTCCCAGAATGATAGGCGCACCTAGCGTTCAGATTGTAACGAGGAGAAGAGGTATTAGGATGCTTGGGATCCTCCTTTAAAGTTGCCAAGTTAGATCTCAACAGATGGGGTAGAACCTCTGCCAATGTCATGTTGATCCGAGTGAACTGTCTTTGTGGTCTTTCTACCCTTTGTTGATTGTTGCGTTGTGGGACAACCGCATGCCTAGGTATTATTACATCATTTACCGTTGGACAGTATCCTGCTCTGCTCCGGTCTCTCGGGTCATAAATGGAACTAGCCTCCTTCTTGCCAGTGAAAGGATACTTTGTTGTGATCGAAGATGCATCTTTTTTAATTTTTCCACTTTTTATACCGGCTTCAACCCGCTCACCAGTCATGATTAGTTCAGTAAATCCAGCCGAGGAACTTCTGTTTAGGTGGTTGAAGAATGGACCTGATAAGGTGCTTAGGAACATATCCACTAATTCTCTATCCGATAGAGGGGGCTGGACTCTGCCTGCGAGATCCCTCCATTTCTGAGCATAGGTTTTGAAACCTTCACCTGTTCCCATAGACATGCCTTGCAATTGCGTTCGAGTCGGAGCTAGATCAGCATTGTACTGATATTGTTTATAGAAGGCGGCAGCCAAATTTTCCCAATTGCGAACATTTGTCCCTTCCAATTGATAAAACTAATCCAACTGTGTCCCTGACAAGCTCTCTTGGAAGAAATGCACCCACAGATTCTTATCATCCATATGGGGTTGAATTTTTCTAACGTATGACCTTAGATGTAGCTTTAGGCAAGAGACACTGTCGTATTTGGCGAAAGTGGGGACCTTGAATTTTTGTGGGATGACAACCCCTGAGATGAGTCCTAATTCTTCAAAATCCAAACCTGGTACCCTCTGAATCTCCATAGCATTCAAACGATCCTCTAGTTGTTTGCATTTATCATCAGCAAGAGGACATTGCTCCTCAGAGTAATCAGGTTCTTCCTCTTCCACAGATGCTAGGTCGTTGTTCACTTCCTGGGTTTGATTATATCCTTCACCTGATGATGTTTCAAAGTCCAAAGTTCGTCTGGCTTGTCCTTTAAACCTTCTTCCCATGATCACAACACCGGTTGACTTCTTCGCTTTCTTCTTCTTCTTCTTCTTCTCTTTGGCTAGTAAAGTCTTCAACTCCTCTTGTCCTTTTGTCAGAGCTAAGAGCATCTGTTAAAACTGGGCGTTATGCGCCTGAAGATCTTTCACAGTCTGTTCAACATCCATCTCACTGAAATAAACAGTAGAAGGAGAAGGAGACCTGTTATGAGAAACCTGTATGATGTTATGATGAATGAAGATGTAATATGCCAATGATTTCAAGGAAATTTAGAGATTTAAATTTGTTCAAACCAAAAAGAACACATGTTATATTAATAAAACCAAGTTTGAGTACATCATGCCTCTTCGGGCGTACAATGAAAAAATAGAATACAACAAAAACTCTTAAGACAAGAAGGTTGAACGCATCCTCTTTGGAGCAATGTAGGCATTCAGGTTTTTCTCTGCATGAAGCTGCTTGGTGAGCTCCAGAACCTTCTTCTCACTGGCGTAAAACTGGGCTTCAAAGGTGTCTCTCTCTTCCTTCAACTAAACCCAAGCTTTTTGCAAGTCTTCGAGAGAAGTAGGCATGTTAGGATGAAGAACGGTGTATGGGACGTCTCCTTCAAGTACAAGCTCTATGATAACAGGAAGGATGGAAGGATAAGGCATCAGGAGACTCTGAGCATGAGCCCGTACCCACCTAAGGTATGGCTCGAGAGAGATAGAGTTTTTGTGTCCCAAAGTTCTACTGTCCACCTTGTTCACCATTCTCCAAGCTTGTGCAAACCTCTGGCGGTAACCTTGGTCTTCTTCGCCGTAGTCGAACACCAGACCTTGAATGAGCATCTCGTGGGGGCCGTCTCTTCAGGTGTACCCAAACTGTCAAAGAGCTAAGCAGGGATTGTAGGTGATGCCTCCTCTAATACCAAGCAGAGGTACGTTAGGGAATTCCCCACAGTGGTCAATGATAGAGACATCTTTCAATGATCTCGAAAACCAACAGATGTCAGAGTGGGTGAGAGACATCATCCTTTGAGACCAAGTCAGTCTTTTCTCGTTCTTCAATGCTGATTGAGGTAGGTGTGAAGTGAACCATTTTGCGAGTAAGGGGATACAACACAAAATGGTACCTCTTTTCTTCATGGTGCGGGTATGAAGGCAATGCAAGATGTCTCCCAGTAAGGTAGGTATAGGATTGCGAGAGAGAAAGACTTTGATGGCATTAACGTCTATGAATTGGTCCGAATTGGGGAACAGAACCAAACCATAAATGAGAAGGGAAAGGATGTCTTCAAAAGTTTGGAAATCCAAGTCGTCCCAGAATGAATGAGCCCTCTCCAATAGAAACTTGGCTAGGAAACCTTTGACCCCGCTTCTTGTCTCCCAATTGGATATGATGTCTGCTCTCTTTAGATGCAAAGCTTCAGCGATGACCTCAGGTTCTGGAATCTCTTCTAGACCGGTGAATGGTATCTGATCAAGCACGGGCACCCCTAAGAGTAGAGAGAACTCTTCCAGTGTAGGTACCAACTGATAGTCCGGGAAAGTGAAACAATGATGAACGAGATCAAAGAATTGGAACAGTACACACATCATCTCTTCTTGGAAACTGGGTGTAGCAAAACCGAGGAGTCGACCGTATTTCTTGGTAAAAGGAGAATCCCCGGGAACTTTTGAGGCTAACTCTTGAAGTTGAGGGTGTGCTTTTACAAATCTGATTCAGATGGTGTTTCTTCGGACAAAATTCATGACCTACAAAACAAAAACAAAGATAAACTTCTAAATCCTTGAAATGGTTAGTGAGCATGCTTATGATGTTTATGATGTTATGTACAACTATATACACACAAAGCAAACAAGTCCCTATGTTTTAGGCTTGCATGAGGCTTTATAGGTAAGTACCCTCTTGAAGTTTAGTTGGCTCAAACCTTTCATAGTAATAGTGAGCGGGTTCTAAAGGATCTCAATATCACCGACCTTTCTCTTGGCCGTTGTCTCAGCATAATCAATCTTTTCTTGCGGCCGAGATGTCCCAAAAGTCTAGCCTCAATGAGTGTAGTATCGAGTATCAACCAATTTTCAGCTCTACACCGAAACCAGCTATCTCACTACGTCCTAATGGCCAAGTTTGTTCAATTAGGGTTCTAAAGTCCGTTAGTGCTTCATGACGCCACTCAGCGGCCCCGTATTCTCCTCGATTTACCACAAGGGATACCGGTACCCACAAATGCGTCACACTAACATAGCCATTGTTTCAACCATATCGGTCTACGTCGTACAGTTTCCACAATCTATTGCTATTTACCTAAAAAGGTGTCCCAGATCCGGGTGGAGGATCAAAGCAAGCCCAAACCTAGAACCAAATGTAAAGCATACAAATTGAATAATGAAATCAAGTAAATATGATCTAACCCTAAGGTAACCCCACTTTTAAGATGATTCCCCAGCAGAGTCACCAGTTCTGTGATACGGTGGGAGAACTGACTTGAGGTTTTGCGTTTGTGTTCACAAATGTTGCGGGTAGCAAGAGTCGCTACCGACTTTTCTTTTATCCAATAAGGAAAGGTGAAAAAGCACAGGAAAGACCTTTCGAGATGTTTTCTTGAGTTCAGGGGGTAGATTATGAAAAGGGAAGGTATTAGCACCCTTTTCATCCATGGTTTTCCATGGGCTCTTAGTTGCTTGCTAGATCAATTTCTTTTGTTTTGAAATGTGCTTTGTGATATGTGTTTTGAGAGTATTTTTGAAAATGTCTTTGTAATGGTTCTCATTTCTATAAGAACGCGTACAAAGTGTTGTTTCGAAAATAGTTCAAAGATGTTTGTGAGATGTGTTTTTTGAAAGTGATTTTGAAAAGGGTTTCCTTTGTAATGGCTCTCGTTTCTATAAGAACGCGTACAAAGTGTTGTATTTTGAAAATGTTTCAAAGTGGGAGTGTCGGTGTATAAAATGTTTTTGTTGTGAGAAAGCAAGCAACTAGGAGCGAATATACCTACTCAAAAGGTCTTAGATGTGCTTTTCCTCCTCCTTTATATGTTTCTATCTTACCATTATTTTGGTAAGAAGCCCCATCGTTGGATGTGAAGGGACGGACGTTGGGTCATCGTATGATCATGATAACAATGTTGTGAGATGACTTAGCACTTTTCCGTTAGGGACTAAAGATCATTTTGAAAGGCAACTTTGATAGCGTCATCGAGGGACTATGATCTTGTATTTTTCGATTCGTTTGTGCTAAGACATCCCATATGCATAACATGGCCATTTTTTAGGCAACAAGTGGAGTTAACCTTAAGGGTGCATGTGTGAATAGTGTGTTTGATTTTCATGCATTTAATCTTTTATTAGGGTTATGTACTTGTTGATTTTATGTTGCCATACACGCCTAATTACTATACAGTATATTTTAAAGCGATAAAAGTGCGGAAAGTAAATATCCTACGCTATTACAAATCATTAGGGGGATGGGGATACATATTTATGAATGGGGTTACAATTAAAATTAAATCCTAAGTTATTATTACAACCATATCGAAATGGATCAGTATGTGCAAGAAATGCAAATTGCTTATTTATTTAAGAAAAGAAATAAGTTTTTGTGTAAGGAAATATTTTTTGGTCTTTTGTTTTTAGAAATAAAGTAAAGCATGGAAAAAATGTTTTTGGTGTTTGTTGATTAATGAGATAGAAAGTGATAGCAAATATAGTGAGAAAAAGTAAAAAAAGAATTAGCGTGTTGCTGATTAAGGAAGGTCAGAAGTTCTAACCCTAGCGCACTGCAAAACAGAATTCCTGTTAGTAAAAAATGTAAGTAGAGTCAAAAGTTCTGAGTCTACTAGGAGCACATCAGCCTTCATAAGTTCTGATACCACCAGCAACAGAGGAGGTTTCAGAAGTTCTGATATCACCAGCAACAAAGTGGATTTCAGAAGTTCTGATAGCACCGACAGAATTTGGTCTCTCTTTCCATGCTAGTCAGAACATCTGCAACTTAGTCATTTCTTCACAAAACAGAAGATGTGCATATGACAGTTATGATAGGTGTCATAGTGTTTCAAAAATAAGAAATACTAGAACTACAAATCAGAGGCAAGTATGAATACTAATCCTAATTCTGAGTTGTAATTTCTTCCAGAAGTTCTGAACTGTTTTATTCCATACTTAGGCAAGCAAATACGTGAAGCTTCAGAATATGTATAACGTCAGAAACATGATATCTGGATTGTGTTTTTTGAACATGCAAATCTGATAATGCTTAAGCAATGTGATAAGAGTTAGTAGAAGCTTACCTTGCAGCTGAAAAAGATTATGTAAACTGGAGGTTGGTCCTGGACCCTGGTGATGTTCTGAGCAACTTCTTCACGTACTCAACGGGATGGAGGTTTTCAACTTTTGGAAGAGCCAAGGGGTGATACTCTGACCTTTTTGAGGTGGAGGTGAATGGGGAGTGTATGGCAGTATGAATACAGAAGTTAGAATAGCTTCTAATATATGAATCAGCAACTGTGGGGATGGTTTTAGTCAAGGAACAATGGAGTTTTGATGCTAGAGTCAAATGCTAAGGTTTGGTATTTTGGTGTTTTTAACTTTTCGAATTCTTGGAATTTTGCAGAGATTTAAGGCTTTTTCTTTCTTTTTGTGATTCTCCCTCTGCAAAAACTAACCCTTTGAACGTGCGATGGAACAAACTATTTATAGATGGATTTGATGTGGTTTTGGGGGGAAAACAAATAAGTTTTTAAACACTTTTGGCATACTGTCCATTTGTTTTTAAATCACAGTTCTCGTAGGCTAATTTGGTTCAAGAAAAACGCAGCCGTGGACTGGATCAGCAGCACCTTGGAGTGTTGTGGCAGCTGGTTGAAGGACTGTGTCATAGCAGGGCAGCAGGTTACTTAAACGAGGTTTTGGTGATGTTCTGATCGCAGAATATCAGAAGTGTAACCTCCAAATGCTGAAGGGGCATATTCTGACCGGAGCATTGAACATAGCCTCCATATGCTGAAGAATCATGTTCTGACTGAAACATTATGTTTTGACCAAAGAGCAACGCTTCTGCATGTTCTGATTGAAGCATTATGTTCTGACCAAAGAGGAACGCTTCTGCATGTTCTGATTGAAGCGTTATGTTTTGACCGTGTTTGCAACTTATGACGGCACTTGCATAGAGGCTGGCTTAGAAGTTCTTAAGTATCACATTCTCTAGACACTTAGAAAATTTTCAAAATGTTTAGAAAATTTGATTTTTTCAAAGTAACTTCTGACTTCTGATTTTTGACGAACCAATTTCATGCCTTAATGGAATATAATTCTTGGAACTTGATTTTGATTTAAAAGTCAAGGTTTGACTTTTTCAATGTACTTTTGACCATTTTGCCCTTATGGATGATTTCCTTAAAAAGTGATGATTCAAGACTTGGAACTTGATAGAAACAAAACTGAGAGTCCAGGATGAATCTCTGAGAAATGGGAGGGCAAATTTTGGGGTACAACAATTTGATTATTGTTTGATTTTCCTTAAGGGACCGATTAGGTCTGTATTTTTAAGAAGTCTAGGACTTGTGTGTCTTAGAGGTTGTCAGTCACTTGCGGATAGCTTATGCAAATTGCAATCAGTTTGGTTATAGTGGATTAAGTCCTCGATTGAGAGAGGTGAAATCACCTTGGCGGGTGGACTAGACTAGCTTGATAGTTTTCAAGTGAACTAGTATAAACATACATTGTTCCTTACCTCTTGTTCTTAATTATTGTTATTATCAAGATTGAAGGAAAAAGTATTTTAGTTAAAGGGGAATATTTTTAAAAGAAAAGTTTTTATTTAAAAACCCAATTCAAATCCCCCTTTCTTGTGTTTTTCACACCTTCAATAATTCCATACTGAGATGTTTCAGAATACAATTAAATCTATCTTCAACAAGGGATTTTGTAAAGATGTCAGCCCATTGATGGTCTGTATCTATAAATTTTAAGAAAAAAATTCCCTTATGAGTATAGTCCCTAATGAAATGTTGTTTAATTTCTATATGTTTAGATCTAGAGTGTAAAATAAGATTTTTAGAAAGACAAATAAAAGAAGTATTATCACAGAGGATAGGAATGTTACTCTCGTATATATGGTAATCTTCAAGCTGACTTTTCATCCAGAGCATCTGAGTACTGCATCCAGCTGCAGCTAAATATTCGGGTTCAGTAGTTGATAGTGTAATGGTGGATTGTCTTTTTTTGGACCATGATATTAAGTTGTCTCCCAAAAACTGGTAGCTTCCAAAAGTAATTTTTCTTTCTACTCTATCTCCAGCAAAGTCTGCATCACACTATCCTACTAATTTATATTCTCTGGATTTTCTATAATACAAACCAAGATTAGTAGTACCTTTCAGATACCTTAAAATTCTCTTAACTACTGTTAAGTGAGATTCTCTAGGATCTGATTGGAATCTAGCACATAGGAAAACGCTATAGAGAATATCAGGTCTTGAAGCAGTTAAGTAAAGGAGAGAACCAACCATACCTATGTAGAACTTATGTTCTACTTTCTTACTTACCTATTCTTTTTCCAGAATGCATGTAGGATACATTGGAGTTTTGGATGGTTTACTTTCTGACATATCAAATTTCTTTAGAAGTTCTTTAACATATTTACTTTGATGTATAAAGGTTCTTTTAAAAGTTTGATTAATTTGAATTCCCAAAAAGAACTTGAGTTCTCCCATCAGACTCATTTCAAATTCTGCCTGCATAGACTTATCAAACTCTTTGCCCAACAAGGATTTAGTAGATCCAAATATAATATCATCAACGTAAGTTTGACAAATCAAAATGTCATTTTTAAATGTTTTAGATAATAAAGTTGTGTCCATTTCCCTCTGCTAAATTCTTTTCCTAAGAGAAAGTTATGTATTCTTTCATACCAAGCTCCGGGAGCTTGTTTTAGACCATATAACAATTTCTTAAGTTTATAAACATAATCTGGATGTTTTTTGTTTTCAAAGCCAGGGGGTTGGTGCACATATACTTCTTCATTAATGTACCAATTTAAAAAGGCACTTTTGACATCCATCTGATAGAGAGTGATGTCATTATTTACATCGGATGAAATTAAAAGTCTGATAGATCCTAACCTAGCGAATGGAGAAAAGGTCTCTATACAGTCTGTCCCTTCTTGTTGAATATAAACTTGTGCAACCAGTCGTGCCTTATTTCTGACATTTCTCCTTATTCACTTAGCTTGTTTCTGAAGACCCATTTAGTTCCAATGATATTGAAGCCTTTTTGTTTCAGAACTAGATCCCATACATTATTTCTGGTAAATTGGTTTAGTTCTTCCTGCATTGCAAGTATTCAAATTGCCTTGAAGTGCTTCGACTATGGAGCTTGGTTCGATAAGAGATACCAAACCCATGATATAGTATTTAGTATTTTTGAACATAGATCTTGTTCTGATTGGATCATCCTTCTTTCCCAGAATCATATCTTTAGGATTTGCTGATCTGCTTCTGGACTGTATTTTCTGGATGGGTTCTTCAGAAATTTCTGTAGTGTTGGTGTTGATGTCTTTTTCTGTATTGGACTAAGTTTCTGAGCTTTTCTCTTCAGAAGATCCATCTTCAATACCTATAATTTAAACTTCTATATCTGCAAAATGTTCAACCTGTTTTGACTTTTGAGAACCAAGCTTATCATCAAATATGACACTAATGGATTCTTCCACAATTCATGTTTATGTGTTATATATTCTATAACTTTTTGATCGTTTAGAGTATCCTAACATGAAACACTTTTGTACCTTAGAATCAAACTTGTTCAGATGTTATTTGGTGTTCAACATATAACAGATACATCCAAATGGATGGAAGTAAGAAATGTTGAGCTTTCTGTTCTTCCACAGTTCATATGGAGTCTTTTCCAAAATAGATCTTATAGAGATTCTATTTTGAATGTAGCATGTTGTGTTAATTTCCTTTGCTCAGAAGTGTTTAGAAATCTTAGTCTCATTGATCATGGTTCTGGCCATTTCTTATAAAGTTCTATTCTTTCGTTCTATAACCCCGTTTTGTTGGGGAGTTCTAGGACAAGAGAAATCATGAGAAATGTCATTTTCATTAAAAAAAACTTTTCAAAACTTTTATTTTTGAACTCTCCACCATGATCACTTCTGACTTTTACAATTCTAAACTCTTTTTCATTCCGAACTTGGTTACAGAAAGTAGAGAACACAGAGTGTGACTCGTCCTTGTGTTTTAAGAACTTCACCCATGTCCATATACTATAGTCATCTACGATCACTAATCCATACTTCTTGTCGCTGATGGATACAGTTTTCACCGGTCCAAACAAATATATATATATACATAAGTTCTAATGGTCTAGAGGTAGAAACAACATTTTTATATTTGAAAGAGGGTTTTGTAAACTTTCCTTTTTGACATACTTCACACAGAGCATCTGAGCTGAACTTTAAGTTAGGAAGTCCTCTGACTATATTGAGTTTGTTAATCTGAGATATTCTTCTCATACTAACATGCCCCAATCTTCTGTGTCAGACTCATTGCTTATCATTAACATACATAAGACATTTTACATTCTGACTCTTTAGTTCAGAAAGTTTAATCTTATAAATGTTGTTCTTTCTCTTACCATTAAAAAGGATAGTTCCATATTTTTGACTAACTGCTTTGCAAGACTTTTGATTAAAGATTATATCATAACCATTGTCACTTAATTGACTTATGGACAATAAATTATGCATTAATCCATCTACTAAGAGAATATTAGTTATAGAAGGAAGTGTGCCATTACCAATAGTTCTAGAGCCAATTATTTTTCCTTTATCATTGCCCCTGAAACCTACATAACTTCCAGATTTAAGTTCCAGACTTTGGAACATATGCTTTCTTCCCGTCATGTTCGAGAGCATCCGGAGTCCAAGTACCAAGACTGGTGTTTCAACTTTGCTGTTAAAGACATCTGTAACATAGATGATTTTATCCTTAGGTACACATATCTTTTTGGGTCCTTGTTCGTTAGAGTTTCCAGAATTCTGATTGAATTTTGGTTTATCATAAGAGTTTATAGAATAAGATTCACTAGTGTATTTTATGTCACGTGTGTGTCCATATGTGAAATGTGAATTTAGGGGTGTGTATTTTATGACCACGTCATCAACTTGTTTTGGGTGATATGGTTCTTCCCCTTTTGGTTTCACATATCCTATACCTTTTATGCTGTTTCTGCTAACTCCATATATTATTGAGGCCATCTTGCTTCTATATATGTTTCTAGCTAGAAATTTTTGAAAGTTGTGATCATATTCTTTTATGATGTTATCATAACTAGTTGAAATTTCTGAAACATATTCTTTCTGAGCTTTTTGTAATATATTTTTAATGAAGGATTTTTCATTTTTAAGTTTAGAATTAATTTCTTTTAGCTCAGAGTTTTCTGTTTTTAGTTTCCTAGTTTCTTTAGTTTCAGATACTATACCATGTTTTAGGTTCTTGTATTTGATTCAAAGTTGCTGATATCTTTCAAGAATTTCAGATAAACTATCTTCTAATTGAGATCTAGAGAATTTTGAGAATACCTCTTATGAGTCTGATTCAGATTCTGATTTATATGTGTCTTCTGATACATTGACCATTAATGCTATATTGGCTTGTTCATCTTCTGATTCAAATTCTGCTTTAGAAGACTCTGAGTCATCCTATATTTCCATAAGACTTTTCTTCTTTTCTTTGACAAACTTCTTTTTCGGCTTTTCTTTCTAAAGTTTGGGGCATTCACTTTTGTAGTGACCTGGTTATTTGCATTTGTAACAAACGACGTCTTTGCTGCTAGACTTTATGTATCCAGAGGATAATTTAGAGTGATTACCTGATCTTCTAGGGTTTCTGAATTTCCTTTGTCTGTGCTTCCATGGTGATGGACTCTTCTGGAGAGAAGAGATAATTCATCTTCTTCTGATGAGGATCCACCAAAGATTTCTTCTTCTTCCTAAAAAGCTTTAGTTTCATACTTTTTATTAGATTTAAGGGCAAGCGACTTACCTTTCTTCTGGGGCTCATCTTCTTCTAGTTCTATCTCATGAATTCTAAGAGAGCTGATTAGTTCCTCTAGTGATATGGTGTTCAGATTTTTGGCTAACTTTAAAGCTGTGACCATAGGTCTCCACTTCTTGGGTAAGCTTCTGACAATTTTCTTTACATGATCTGTTGTGGAGTATCCTTTGTCCAAAACTTTCAAACCAGCAACCAGAATTTGAAACCTTGAGAACATTGTCTCAATAGTTTAATCTTCTTCTATTTTTAAGGCTTTGTACTTCTGAATAAGTGCAAGAGCTTTAGTCTCTTTGACTTGTGTGTTACCTTCATGCATAAATTTTAGAGATTCAAACATGTTCTGAGTCGTTTCTCTATTAGTGATTTTCTCATACTCAGTATATGAGATGACACTCAAAAGGATTGTTCTGGCTTTGTGATGGTTTATGAACTCTTTGTTCTGTTCATCTGTCATCTTCTTTCTATCGATCTTCTGAACTTTTGCATAGACTGGATAAATGTAGCTATCAGTTACCATGTCCAAAAGATCAACGTCATGAGCTAGAAAGAACTCTCAATTATGTCTTTCCAGTAATCGAAGTTTTCTCCATCAAAGACTGGCGGTCTTCCGCTGATTCTGTCCTTCTTATCATGGTTGTCATTGTTGTTGTTTTGACTTGGTTCCACCATAGTGTTTTTCTTTCTAAGGATCTTTTTCTGACACGGTTAAGTGTTAGGACCCAGAACCAGACGCTCTGATGCCAATTGAAGGATATAAAAACACAAGAAAGGGGGTTTGAATTGGGGTTTTCAAAAAGTATGGCTATAAAACACGTTGGTTATCCTGGTTCGTTTTGAGCTCAAAACTTCTCCAGTCCACCCGCCAAAGGTGATTTCACCTCTCTCAATCGAGGTTTAATCTACTAATCACAAATTATTACAATTCACGAAGGCCACTGTTAACGTCTTCTTGAGATCAAACCACAACTTGGTTTCTCAAGGAATTACATTGTTTAAACAAATATACTATGTTTACAAATGCTTCTAATAAGCTATATCACAACTGTGATTTTTGCACAAAGTTGAAACATAATTATAATTCAAGAGATAAAGATAATAGAGAATTTTGGTTTCTCTTGTTTTATATGCATGTGAGTGTGTTTAGGATCCATCTTCATCGTCTCCTTTAAATAGAAGAAGTGTTTGATCCGTTGGAGAGATGATATTCTGATTTTGGAAGGTTGTTGATTTGAGATTTGATTTTCTTTCCAAAAATACATATCTTGTTCCAGCCATAAAGTTTCCATCTGTTACTTTAAAAATGCCACTAATGTGATATCAGATTGACGTCGTCTAAGAGTATCTTAAGCTAATTGCTTGTAATCAGAACTTTGAATATGATAGTTATGCTGGAAGCTTATTTCTTCTTTCAGAACTTTATATATCAGAGTATAACCTGCAGCTTGGTGCTTCATAAGTTTGACTGTGAGCATCAGAACTTCTCTTTCTTGCATGTTGTTTTAGCTTCGCTTTAGAGCTTCTTATATGTTCTTCTTCTTTAGAGCTTCATATATGATTTTTCACGTCATTAACTTTCTTGCTTTCATCAGAACTTCTCTGTAAATTCAATCAAATGATTAGAGTGAATAATTATTCTTCACAATAATTATGTATTTGTTATCATCAAAACTAATAATTGGATGTAGAACCAAACCATGTTCTAACGAACATTGCGCCAAGCAAGAGAAAGTTTCAAAGGAAACACACTCAACAATTAGGTCAAGAATTAAGCAATCACCAACAACTTGTAACAAAAAAATGATTCACTTAGTACATGGCACAAAATTGATCAAAGCAAGCATGGTTTTAGAGTACTAAAGCATCACATAGGCTCAAGTTATAATTCAAGAAAAATCATCAAAATTATTGCATAAGTTCATGTCGAAACATTAGAAACAACACAAAGAGAAGTCATCACTTAGAGTTCAAAAGAAATCATCTAAACATGGGCTCAATTATGTCAACATTTTAAACCAGTTCAACATGTGATACCTAAATATTTAAGCCTCATAGAATGGCAAGAAAATTAGCAAGAAAGAAGTCCAAGAATGTTGCACAAAGTATGGAAAATCAAAGGTATCAACCCAAGGAACAATCATCATTTTAATCATGGCATTGAAAATCAAATAAATCACCTAAGCATGCTATCAAGCTACCATAATTTTTCACCACATCAACATGGAATACTCAAGCATTAAAGTATCTTAACATGTAAAAAAGATTGACCTAAAAAGGATTATGTAATACGGTGGGAGAACTGACTTTTGGTTTTGCGTTTTATCGCAAATGTTGCAGATAGCAAGAGTCGCCACCGACTTTTATTTTATCCAATAAGGAAAGGGTGAAAAGAACAGGAAAGACCTTCGAGAATTTTTTGAGTTCGGGGGGTAGGTTATAAAAAGGGAAGGTGTTAACACCCTTTTCATCCGTAGTTATCTACGGGCTCTTAAACGCTAGCTTACTTTTTGAAAATGCTTTGTGTTTTGTATGTTTGAAAATATTTTTAAAAATGCCTAAGTACGACAACTTTGTAATGATTCTTGTATCTGTTAAGAATGCGTACAAAGTGTTTGTTTTTTAAAAAATATTTTGAAAAAGTGTTTGTGAAAAAGATGTTTCTTTTGTTTTTGTGAGAAACCGATTACGAGCGATCTACCTACTCAAAAGTCATTCGTGTTATTTTCCTCCTCGTTTAGAAAATGTTACCCTACCATTAGTTAGTAGGAAGCCTAATCGTTGGATGTGTGAGGGACAGGTGCAAGTCATCGTTATGGTCATAGAAGGCAACATATAGGGATACCTTAGCAATTCGAAGGGACTTTCATCATATATTCATAGGCAACATCGAGGGACAAGATCATTTCTCGTAGACAACTTGAGGGACATTATGGGACTATGATCTTTATGATGATTTTAACTGAGGGTCTTTGCTAAGGGAATCCCTATGTTCGAGGGACATGACCATGTTTTTTCCGAAGCAACAAGTGAGGTTACCCTAGAGGTGCGTGTGTGAAGAATGATTCAATTAAGTTATTTATCTTGTATTTAGGGTTAACTATGATTGATTTTAGATCTTGCCATGCATGCCTATTAAGCTACAAAGTTATAAGGAAAGCGGTAAGTTACGGAAAGTAAAGGAAGAAATTAAAGGTCCTACGCTATTACAAAGCTTCAGGGAAGTGGTTACAAAACCATAAAACTGGGGGAAATAGTAAATCCTAATTAAAACTATTACATATTGTAGCAGTTACATAATTGGGAAAAATAATGCGAAAATAAATGAAGTACGCGACGCTTGTAAAATAAAGGGAAAAAGAAAATTGAAAATCGTTTTGTGATTGTTTTGATAAAAGAATTGGATGATTAACCTAAAGAAACTAATTAGTTTTAATTAAAAAAAAGAAGTTAATTAGTTAATAAAATTAAACAAAACCCTAAAAAATCTATGTTGATTTTAATTAATTAAACCCTAAGTCAAAATTAATGTTAATTTAAAAAGTTAATTAAAAAAAAGAAATTAAATAAAAAACTAAGTTTTAATTAATGTTAATTTTAAAAACTTAATTAAAATTATGTTAAAAATATTTAAAGCAAAATAAAAAAAAAAGGGATTGGGCTTGTTATAAAATAAATTGGGGGGTGTAAGGTGAGAAGTTCACTAGGCCTAAACAACAAGCCCAACATGCCTGTCTGAGATCCAGTGGGGATGGGTTCCAGGTGGTTCATCATAGAGAGACCATCACTATCGTTGGATTGGATGATGGCGAGATCCAGTGGCTAGGAATGGAAAGTGCATGGATCTGTAAGAGAAAAGAATGTGGCTCGCATAGGATCTGTAAGAGAAAAATATACGGAAAAATAAAATACCATGGGCAGGGATTGAACCCGTGCACTGGTACACTAAGGTCTTATCATGCACGCTTCTACCGCTGGGGCGGCTTTACATCCGTTAACCTAAATGAATCAAAATCTATATAATATAAACATGGATATATTGACCGGAGAGGCGCTAGAGTCCTAGCTCCGATTGTCCTCTTTGGTTAAACTTGCAAAATAGCCACTATTAGAAAGAAAACAGTACCCTACCCCCTAAATCGAGGGCTACGAGTTCAATGGTATAATTGTTTTGGACTTAAAACTCCTAGTTTTTGAGTCATGGTGCAAACAAGGAAAATCGGAAAGCATGGCACTTTGTGATTTAGCATGCATGGGACCATTACAATGGTCCAGACCTGTTCAAATATAACTCAGAAGCATGTTAGTAATACCAATAGGGCTTAAAACGATACAAAAATAAAAATATGAAATTCACAAAGTTATGCAATCGGATATGTATGGTATGGTGTTTTCATGAGCTTTGGGACATCAACATTGATCCAAACTTACTATGTCTGATGGGTAGGAGTTAATGAGATAACTGCTTTGCAGTGAGAGGGTATGTAATAAGGATTTTTGAATTTTAGGGTTCTTGAAAGAAGTTTGATGTTTTTTGGCCAATTTGTGAAACAAGTTTTCGTGCGGTCTTGTATGAGAATTGTTGAGATTATATAATGAAAAATTAGGGCAAAGACATGTGGACTTGGACCTTGTGTAAGAAGATATGATTTTATCTTAATTATTTTGTATTATTAATGAAGAAATCAAAAATAATTAAAATAAAAAAAGGTCAAGGGGTGTAAGAACAAGGTTTGAGGTTTATGAAGAGTATAATACACGTTTGGACTCTCAAACCATGGCAGAATAGCCCAAAGTTTCAAGCTTTCTCAATTTGAACTTCATGCATTTGCTCAAAATTTACCAACTTGCAATGGTCATAACTCACTCAATTTTCATCTTTGGAAGGTGATATTGAAATTTTTGTAAAGCTCAAAATTTCCTCTACAATTTATCTTTTGATTATTTTTGTATTTGGATACTTTATCTTGATGTAAGTTGCCTTGACAAAAAGTGTCTTTTATTGACTTTTAAAATGACCTGTAATGTATTGGCTCATATCTCTCAATTGAAGCACTTTTTGGACTTGAGCATAGAGATACAAAGATGTAAAGAATTAAATTTCCTTCAATATGGTCTTTGGTTGGGGAAAAGTTGATGAAGCCTGTGAAAGTTATGCTTGGTCAAAGTTCAGTTGACTTTTCCTAAGGAAACCCTAATTTGGCATTTTTGACTTTTGATGATTTGAGGGATTTTCTTGAGGAATCATGATCAACCCTTGATCAAATGATGAATATCACTTCAAAATGTTGATGTTGACCAAAAATATTGAAGTTTGACTGTATGTTGACCATAGTTGACTTTTTACCCAATATAGTTGATTTTTAGTCATCTGAGCCATTGATTGAGCAAACTTATGATACAAGGCATGAAACTTGATATGAGCATTCTTAGGGGCACATTAAGAATCATTAAAACCACTTGATAACTTGGAAACCCAATCTTACTTGAGAAATACAAAACCCTAGTTGTGTACCCATTGCTTAGGAGGAGAATTTGTCTGATCAATTCTTGAGCGACCTTGAGCATTTGAGAACCTTTGAAGAAAAATGGGAGGGAAAATTTTGGGGTACAACAACTGCCCCTGGTCAATCTTCTTAAACATGAAGAGTTAGATTGGCATGCTCTCCATTCGTGATTTGAAGGTAGAAGAGGATTGAAAACTTAAGTGCCCAGAAATTTGCACTCGCTTGCGTAAGAGGTAACACTGTTGGTTGATAATATTGCTTGAATGAGCTTAAAGATGCCATTCGGAGAGGTGATGGAGATTCGTCGAAGATGGAATTATAGATGCCATCCAAAGTAACCGTTGATAGAGGTGTCAGAATGAGTCTATGCTTGACTATATCTGAGGAATGCTTTTTATAATTAATCTTTGAAAGAGGATGCTTTTCAGAGTAAATCTCTGAAGGAAAGTGTTTTTCATGTAGATTGTCGCCCCGTCCTATTTCAGGAATTGATCTACAATATATTTTTGTTGGTAAACACGTCCTGTTTCAGGAGTTTATACCACCTGGTGATAAAGATAGTCACCCCGTCCTATTTCGGGAATTGATCTTCATATGGCCATAAAGATAGAAAGATAGTTTCCCCATCCTGTTTCGGGAGTTAATCTTTGCTCGGTTGTATATATAGTTTCCCTGTCCTATTTCGACAGTTCATCTTCAACCTGTTTATGCACTGTTGATGATATTCGTCTGTTTATAGACTTTACCTGAAAAGATAAAGAGTTAGATGTATGCAATGTCATGATGTATGACATGCATTGCGTAATGATGTTCTCAAAGTAAATGAGAGTGTGCTATATGCGTTTCATATGCATATGCTATACTATTTGTAAATTATGTATGAATATGAAATGTCATTGAAGCATATCGGTAGCATCGTGCAACATCTTGCTAGGGAAAATAGATCTCTGACTGGTGCTGGGGATGGAGACAATAGTTCTTCAATGCTGTCTAGAATGTTTCCGCTAGGGATTCCTGTTTTCTGTTTGAGGATACTCCATTAGGAATGTTGATTTCAGCTTGGGAAGAAGAGGTTTAAGAACATTGGTTGATTGACACTCTACTGGGGAATTTAATTCTCATATACCCTGACTGGGGATAAAAGATATGGATAAATTTCAGAGGGGCTATATGACCGAGTTTCTGATATGGATGCCGACTCGTCTGGGGAGGATAAGGTTAAATGATATCTGATTTGTTTTCAGACTCAGTAGAAACTCTCTGGGGATAGAAATCTAGATTGTCCTTTGCTAAAGAGAGGAATTTTGCCAGTGATTTATGGTAGTCAGAGAAACAGATTCAAGCTAGGGAGACTGAATTCTACTGGGGAAATAAACCTTGTTGGAGAAATAAATTACTAGGGAAGAGGATGTCTATGAATTGTGCTAATGATATAATATCTGATGAGGGTTGGGACTCCGTAGGTTGACGACATTGTCAAGGAAAATATCACACTCCTTTATCCGCTAGGAAGATCTGTTGGCGAGTATGATTAGGTTAATTGTTGGAAAACGCCCCAGTTTCTGTCTTGAAAGCATATTGGACTTGTGGGGGAATGTATATTTGTTGAAGATGAGCTTGTGAAGATGACTCTATGGGTACAAACCCAAGGAAGTTATTCGATGGGGATTTGTGGATGACTTGAACGTTATCCCGTCTCCTAGAGTCTTGAGTAAATACTTATTCCTGTTTTTATGCATACATTTGTTAACAGTAGTCATATTCATATGCATATGTTCATTCAATTTTAGTTATTGGATGTTTTTGCGAACAAAACAGAAAAAGTAAAAATAAATTTTGAATTTTGAAATAGTATTTTTATTAATAGTTTGATTCAACACTTGAAACACCTTACATACATCCTACCTAAACTATCCAAGCCCTTGTCTTGCAACTGTGTGCCCTGTTTCAAGCTTCACCATTTTCATTTTGCAAGGTTGCAGGTTGACTCGTGCAGGGAGATTCAGGCATCTACAAGACCAGCTGAGCATTGGAGAAGCTTGAGGGAACTTCAAGGAAGCTCACGCGATCCTCAAGCCTCACTCAAAGTTCACATATTGCCATATCCAAACTCAACTGAACAAGGTATTTTTCAAAGTTCTATCTCCTTATTTAGGCATCCTTAAGCTTTGATTTGTGAAGCAAAAATGTAGTCCTTAACTTGCTTAAGTTGTACATATGCATAGTTTCCATTTATGTTAACTGAGCTAAGAGTATTTGGTTGTTGAACATGCTGAAAAAACTAGGTCAGAAATTAGGGCCATTAAAATTCTCCCTGATCTTTGAGAGTTAGGTCATGAATTTTATATCACTAGAATCGTGAGATCATAAGCTACCTTTTTTGTGTTATGAGTTTTTGATTTCATGCAAGCATGAGCAAGTTCCAGATTTGAAGGCAGAACACGCGTAAACTGTTTGGCTGAAGGACAGGGACGAAGCTAGCTTGGGCTTGGGCTTGTTGTCTCTACTTTTTGCACCCTCCATACTACTTTTGCACCCTCCTGACTTATTATTTTATATTTTTGTATTTTCTTGCATATTTTTATTTTTGTGCTTGCATTCATTTTTTCTAATGATAAAAAAATACCCAAAAATATTTTCTTAATTTTTTGCGTTTTATTTTATTTTTATCTTTTTATTTTATTTTTTTGCATAAAATATTGATTAGTTTAAATAGAATAGGAATTATTTTCTTAAAATAAATTGTAAATACCTTAACATGTTATACATTTTTATTTTTATTATTGAACACATAAAATATCATTTTCCACATATATTTTTAATTTTTAATATTTGTAAATATTTTTATTTATTTATTTCTTGTACAAAAATGAATAAAATAATAATAGAAAACATATTTTCTTTTGAAACAAAAAAAAATTAGGGTTTCCCCTTTTAAAAATAATAATATTTTTTTTTCTCTTATTTTTAGGACTTAAATAATTTATTTTTCTCATACATAAAGTAAATACAAAACATTTTGCATAATTACATTTTATTGCATATTTAAATAATTGTTTATTTATTTAGTGTACAATAAATTCAATTGGGTTGTAATAGTAAATTAGGGTTTTATTTTGAGCAATATCCCCCATTCAAAACTTGTATCCCCCCTCCGATAATATTGTTGTAATAACTTAGATTTACTTTACGCAATTTATCACATTATATACATGTTTAGTAAATTAGGGTTTGTATGATAAGACAAAAATCAAACAAATAGCATGACCTAATACAAGACAAAAATGCATGAAAAATGACAACACATTGCACATAAGCACCTCTATGGTTTCACCCACTTGGTTTCCTTACAAAATGGCCATGGTATGCATGCTAGGTATCTTGGCAAAACAATACAAAAATAAAAGATCATAGTCCCTCGATGACGCTATCACAAGGTTGCATAAAAACAAATGATCTTGGTCCCTCAAACAAGCTAAGATACTTGGCACCATTGTTATCATGGTCATACGATGACCCACGCCCATCCCGTTTAACATCCAAAGATAGGGTTGTTTACCAAAGCAATGGTAAAACAACAATATCAAAGGAATAAAAATGCACAAGAAAGAATTTTGAGTAGGTAGATAAGCTTCTAGTTACTTGATCATTTCAAAAACAATCCTTGCTATTTTCAAATACACACACACACATTTTCAAAACAATTTCCAAACAACTTTCAAAACATTGAAACATTTTTCAAAAGACAAATATCTTTGTATACATTCTTACAAACAAGAATCATTACAAATATTGCCTAAACAAAGGCCTCTTTTCGAAATACTTTCAAAACCACACAAAGCACCATTTCAAACAATTGAAAAAGCAAAGTAAGTGATCTAAAACAACTAACTAAGAGCCCATGGAAAACCATGGATGAAAAGGGTTCTAGCACCTTCCCTTTTCATAATCTACCCCCGAACTCAAAAACAATCTCAAAGGTCTTTCATGTGCTTTTTTACCTTTCCTTTTGGATAAAATAAAAGTCGGTGGCGAATCTTGCTAAACCGCAACATTTGCGAACACAAACGCAAAACACCAAGTCAGTTCTCCCACCGCATCACAGCTAGGAGTCAATGAGATAGTTGTTTTGCAGTGAGATGGTATGTAATAAGGGTTTTGGAATTTTAGGGTTCTTGAAAGAAGTTTGATGTTTTTTGGCCAATTTGTGAGGCAATTTTTCGTGTGGTCTTGTATGAGAATTGTGAGATTATATAATGAAAAATAGGGTAAAGACATGTGGACTTGGACCTTGTGTAACAAGATATGATTTTATCTTATTTATTTTGTATTATTAATGAATAAATAAAAAATAATTAAAATAAAAAAGGTTAAAAGGGTGTAAGAACAATGTTTGATGTGTATGAAGATTATAATACACGTTTGGACTCTCAAACCATGGCCCAATAGCCTAAAGTATCAAGCTTGATCAATTTGAAATTCATGCATTTGCTCAAAATTTCCCAACTTGCAATGGTCATAACTCACTCAATTTTGATATTTTGAAGGTGATCTTGAACTTTTTGGAAATCTCAATATGTCCTATACAATTTCTCTTTTGATTATTTTTGAATTTGGAAACTTTATCTTGATGTAAGTTTCCTTGACAAAAAGTGTCTTTTTGTTGACTTTTAAAATGACATGTAATGTATTGGCTCATATCTCTCAAATGAAGTACTTTTTTGACTTGAGCATAGAGATACAAATTTGTAGAGAATTGAATTTAATTCAATATGGTATTTGGTTGGGGAAAAGTTGATGAAACCTGTGAAAGTTATGCTTGGTCAAAGTTCAGTTGACTTCTCCTAAGGAAACCCTAATTTGGCAACTTTTGACTTTTGATGATTTGAGGGTTTTTCTCGAGGAATCATGATCAACCCTTTATCAAATGATGAATATCACTTCAAAATGTTGATGTTGACCAAAAATATTGAAGTTTTACTGTATGTTGACCAAATTTGACTTTTTACCCAATACAGTTGATTTTCAATCATCTGAGCCATTGATTGAGCAAACTTGTGACGCAAGGCATGAAACTTGATATGAGCATTCTTAGGGGCACATGAAGAATCATGAAAACCACTTGAGAACTTGGAAACCCAATCTTCCTTGAGAAATACAAAACCCTAGTTGTGGACCCATTGCTTAAGAGGAATATTTGTCTGATCAATTCTTGAGCCACCTTGAGAGTTTGAGAACCTTTGAAGAAAAATGGGAGGACAGATTTTGGGGTACAACAGATTCAAATAAGGCATCATTGATGACTCATAAGAAAGAATACCTTTGAATAAAATCCTCTAATGTAATCAAATAAAAGGGAGAAAAATAAAATAAAAATATGGAAAAAGATATAAGACTCTAAAGTATTAAAAACATATTTTTACCAATTTTTATCATGCAAATAAATTCAAAATTGCAAGCAAAATTGAAAAGAAAAGAAAATTATAAAAGAAAATAAATTGGGGGTACAGAACTAGAAATTAGAGATAACTGGATTATGTTCAAACACAAAAATTGGGCAAAGACCGGGGGTGCAAGTAACAAGCACGTAGAGCCTACACACCAATTATCTAACAAATATTAAAATTTTGTATTATTATTTGTAATTAAAATCAAACAAAAGAGGTGGAAAATGAAGCGCACACGTGGACCAATAAATCAAAACATAAATATTATTTTAATTAAAAAAAAGCACGAACGAAACCCTAGCTCCAGCCAACAACCACCACCGGAGGTGACCTTATCTTCCAAAAATGAAAACTCCTACATGATTCCCACTCGAATTTACCTCCTAAGCATGAATCCAATCTCTATTCACATCAATAATCATGAAATCAAGCACGAAACCAAAACCCTCAACGGATTGAATACATAAATTCATCCCTAACTACACAAATACAGAGCCTACAAAGTTAGGACTTCAGCTGATGGCATCTCTATCATGATCCTAACATGAAAAACACACTAAAATTATGCTTAAATGAGAGAGTAAAAATATCTACGGTGGTTACCTAACGGAGATAGGTCCGTTGTCACTAAATCTTGCACAAACGCTTAATAAACTCTATAAAAAGTTTGCTAATAACTTGAGGATGATAGATCAAGGCTTGCTTCAACTTGAATCTTGATGAAATTCCTTGAGAAAAATTACACGAATGATGAAGATGATGTAGTCAAGTGGAGCTATTCAATGCTTCCAGATGAACACCAATGCGTACAGAAGTGAAATTCTGGTGTGCAGATATCAGATGTCCTATGAGATGTTGAGACAATGATATCTGATCAAAACACAATGAAAAAAATAAAACACAACACAATTAAGGGTACACAAAAATAAAGGAACACATAGAATTGTTAACCCAGTTCGTTTTACAACAACACCTACAAAGTTAGGACTTCAGCTGATGGCATCTCTATCATGATCCTAACATGAATAACACACTAAAATTATGCTTAAATGAGAGAGTAAAGATATCTACGGTGGTTACCTAACGAAGATAGGTCCATTGTCACTAAATCTTGCACAAACGCTTAATAAACTCTATAAAAAGTTTGCTAAGAACTTGAGGATGATAGGTCAAGGCTTGCTTCAACTTGAATCTTGATGAAATTCCTTGGGAAAAATTACACGAATGATGAAGATGATGTAGTCAAGTGCAGCTATTCAATGCTTCCAGATGAACACCAATGTGTACAGAAGTGAAATTCTGGTGTGCAGATATCAGATGTCCTATGAGATGTTGAGACAATGATATCTGATCAAAACACAATGAACAAAATAAAACACAACACAATTAAGGGTACACAAAAATAAAGGAACACATAGAATTGTTAACCCAGTTCATTTTACAATAACACCTACTCTGGGGGCTACCAAGCCAGGAAGGAAGTCCACTAAATAATATCAGTTTGTAGACCCATAATAAACTATCTCCAGTTTACAATCTATTCACCTAATTACTACCCGTGCTATACTTCTACTAAGACACACTTAGGTATGAGACCCCTCTCACTTCCCTTTTAGTCACACTTTAAAGATGCACAATCATTCAATACTTAGAAGCTTAAGAATGATTGACATAACTGACAACTCAAAAGAACAGTCCTACTCTTATATTAAGATGATATTAGAGAGGCTCACAATTAACAAACACAAGCCCTACCAAATACAACGTAAGTTCCACACTAATACTAGGTTAGTGACAGTTTATTTAAAGCACACGTCTGGATTGGGTTGGGCTTCAAAAATGCAGCAAGGAGTCTGCTAAAATTCTGCATAGAAAAAAGGTCTTCAATCAAGGGTTTCCTAAAATGTCTCAACATTCCTAAAATGTATCAACATTAGAAAACTAAATAACTTGAATACTAATATAATCTCTTAATCCTTAAACTGAGCGCCATATTGGATAGCATAATATTCCCATAATATTCTGCATCTGTAAGAAACTAAAAGAATCCAAATGTCCAGCTATACCATTCACGATGTCGAATGATTATGGATAGGACATATTATTCTACATGTTTTTCTGCATGATAGAACATCTTAATCAACATGTTGTTGCCACATAGAACCTCTGATTCCTCTATCTTGGATGCATATAGGATTACTTAATATTCCCAGAATATTCAGTAATCTATGTTTAAACAAAATAAATCCAAGTTGTAGATCTGTACCAGATATGATATCGTATCCCAGTGTTAGGACATCTTGTTCAACATGTTGTTGCTAAGTTAGTTTTAAAATTAATTCCAATCATAAATACATAGAATTAACAATCTCCCCCTCTGGCAAATTTTTACTAAAACAACTTAATAACCCTTCCACATAACCATCGCAATCCATATGACAACAGAACCACATAGGTTTGAAAATAAATCAAACACACTTAAATTAGAAGCAAAGCATTTTTTACCAATCACAACAATGGCCAACCATCTTGTCTGACATTTTCACAATCTCTAGTGTCAAAATACTCCTCCTTAATTCATGCTTAGATCAACATACTTCAAGAGATCCAAGACAGTTGTTAGCATATAAGTAGACAACCATTTTTAATGGTCGACATATATAATCACTCCTCCTATTTATATATAATATGACAAAGGAAAGCTAACCATAAAACAAATTAGCACAGAAGACAGACCACAGAGCAACAGGCACACATCAAGTGCACAAATATCCTAGAGATAAAAAAATTGCAAACATAATGATATGTCAATGATAATATATAGTTACAAAACTAGGACCATTTATCCCCCTATTTTATACAATCATTTCTCACCCTCAAGAGGAAAACTCAAGACACAAGAAAATCCAAAACAAATATGAACTACCCAAGTTCACACATCAGGAAAGATGTCATAACATTTGGTAAGACATCATGCACACATATGTACCCCAAAATTTGCCCTCCCATTTCTCAAAGGATCATCTTGGACCCTCAGGTTTGCTTCCATCCAATTTCAAGCCTTGAATTACAAATTTTCCAAGAAAGTCATTCACAAGAGCAAAATGGTCATTTGCACACTAAAAAGTCAAACTTTGACTTTTAGATCCAAATCAAGTTTCAAGAATTATGTTTCATCAAGGCGTGAAGTTTGTTTCATCAGGAAAATCATAAGTCAAGATTCATGTTGAAAAAGTCAAAATTCTAAATACTTAGAATTTTTCTAAGTGTTTAAGGAATATGACAAGCTCAGAACTTCTGGCCAGATTTTCACCATGATGCAAGCTGATTCTAGAAGAACTTCTAACACAAGAGTTTTAGATCTCAATAAGACCTAAAATATTGCAGAACATAACTTCTTCTAGAAATTCTGGGATTTCAAGTTATACATCCTCAAAGTCACGTCTCTGAAACTTAGGCACTTAGTAAATTCTGAGCATTTTCAAGTCAGAAATTGTCTACAACTTCTGGGCCAGTTTTCACATAGGTTTAGTCAAAAGTTTCAAGAGTAATTCAAAGAGGGCTTACAAAGCATGTCTTAAGCTTTCTAGAAAGTATGAGAACTCACTCAGAACATGCTAGAGAAAAGAGATTAAAGGACCAGAAGTTAGATGTTGGTTCTAAGTTGCGCTGATGCTGAACTTCTGACCCGGAATTAAGCTGTGATGCATAATCTCACATTGCAGGATTTATGGTTGATAAATCTCATCCTCATTTAATGCTCACAACCACTTTTGAGTTTTTATTCAAAGGATTTCCCCACGTGTGAGATAGAAGTACCATTGTTGTCCTTGAAAAGCAAACTTTTGCCTCTGAGGGTACTTTTCCTTAATTCATGCTTACAAATCCAGCTTAGGCACGGCTAAAAGATGCTAACCATCATACTTGTTTATCTTGCTTCAAGAACAAGCCAGCACGCTAGCATGATGTTGGTACTTTTGACTTATCCAAGCTATAAAGTTCTTGCCTATAAATTGAACTTAATTGGCAACTGTGAAGGGGCCGATCGAAAAATTGAAAAGAAAAAGCCTTGAAACCTTGTTAAAATTTTCTGGAATCCGAAACTGCAAACACAAATACAAAACCTGTTAGTTTTTATTCTTGCATTCAAACTCCAATTTCCCTCAAGCGTTACTTGACCAAATCATCCATACACCATTTATAACCCAAGTTAAAGGTTGTTCTAGTCTGCTGAGTACGTGAGGAAGCTGATTAGAACATTACAAGCAGTCAAAACCAGGCTCCAGCTCACATAGCATTTTCCAGGTGCAAGGTAAGCTTCCGATAACCCTCATCATATCACTTAAGCATTATTAGACTTGCATGTTCAAAATACAATGTAGACATCCTGATTCTGATGCTATACATATTCTGAGGTTTCATGTATTTTCCTGCCTAAACAGGAAGAACATAGGTTCATAACTTCTTAAGGAAACTAGAACTAGAAGATACATGCTTGTTTCTGATTTATAGCCTTGACATTTTTTATGCTTTTGAAACCATGATGGAAACCTGCCATAAATGCTATGTTTGTGTTTTCTGTTCTGTTGAGAAATGACTAAGTTGCAGATGTTATGATTAACATGGATAAAGAGATGAAGCTCATCATCAGAATTTACTTTATGTTATATGTTTATGCTTTTGCTAGGAGTATATCCCTCTCCCCCATTTCTTGCCTAGATGACTTGATATCTTGGTTAAGACTCGATATTCCTTTATGCTTCTTACCTTGGTGACATGATACCATGGTTAAGAACTTCCCCACATCCTACCTTGATGACTTAATATCATGGTTAGGTGTCCTTCTCCCCTATCCTACCTTGATGACTCGATATCATGGTTAAGTGTTATCCCTCTCCATTTCCTACCTTGATGACACAATCTCATGGTTAGGTGTGTGTTACTTGAGTAAGTGGATACTTCTCATGTGTTTGTTTTGCTTTCTTTCATGTCTTGGTTAAGTGCTTAATTTCTTGCATGTTTCTTGCTATTGTGTGCGTTCACATGCTCCCCAAAGGATCTTTAGTTCATTCTTGGTTAAGTTTGAACTAACTAGACCTTAGGATTGATATCCATGTATGCCAACATTAGGTAGAATTCCCTTGGTCTCAACTTTAGGTCCACAAGCATGCCAACAAGTAGGATTGAGATTCCCCTTTTGTTAGATTTTTCTTTTGGCATCCCTTTTAAGACTAAAACTCTTTTTCTTGGAAAATTCATAAAATACCTCTAACTTTACAAAAACCCCTTTTCAAGGTAAAAAACACCAACCAATGCAAACTCTTTTTGTCTCCGTACTTTTTCTTTTAAAACCTTTTCGATAAGGGTATGTTGTTTCAAGTTCGAGCAACCTGGAAATGCTAAGTGTGCGAGTGGTCGAGCATGAGTATCTTACGAGCTGCAACACAAAGCACGAGTTGTAATTTTAATCGTAAGGATGCGAACATAGAATTATCCATAAAAAAACATGCAACTCACCAAAAATTTTAAGGTGAACTACGAGTTCCTGATCCCCATTGCACAGACGGTGGTACGTAGGCACAAAGGTTCGCAACCGCAGTAGGCAAGACTAATAAAACCTTTTATTTTTGTACATAATCCTTTGCATCCATGAATTCCCTTTACAGCCTAGCTTTAGATTTAAACACACCCTTTATATTAGACAACAAGAGTGGATCCCATGGAGTACCACGAACGTGAGGGGTGCTAATACCTTCCCCTCGCATAATCAACTTCCTTACCCAATATTTCGATCGCGAGACCGTGATTTCACCCTCTTCAGGTTTTCTTCAATGTTTTCCTTTCTCTTCACATGATAAATAAACATTCTATGGCGACTTTCATTGTTTTTTTTAGAGATTTATTTTTCTCGAGTTGCTTCAACCACCATCAGTAGTAGCAGCAAAAGCACACTATATCATTGGGAACAAAATAATCTTGATCATCTTCAGATGATCTTCCACCTCTTCCCCTGTCAAATAACCTTTTACACTCCTTGAATTTGTCACATTTTTTAGGAGTGTTACCACTAATCTCCCTTGTCATCACCTCAGAATATGTCTTCTTCTAATCAGCCCTTTGTAGTGATCTTTTGTTCCACCCTTTGACAGTTTTAACCATAGCAACATGGAGGAAAGATAGAGAATCTATCGCATTCCTTCTCAACTATAATTGCTATAAATACTTAAAGACTTCAATTCCATTGTATTTTTCTTTGATAAAGTTCATGTAAGAAAATTTTGAAAAATCATCAACAACCACACTGACATATCTCTTTCTACAAAATTTGTCAACCTGCATAGGTTCCATTAACGCCATGTGAAGAATTTCTAACCCCTTGGAAGTAATTTGATTATGCAAATTTTGATGTGACATCTTAGTTTGCTTCCCTATTTGACACTTACCACAAATTTTTCCTTCCTCAATTTTCAGTTTGGGAATACATCTGATTGCTTCCTTTGACAAAACTTTCTTCATACCTTTTAGGTGTAAATGGCCAAGTTTTTGATGCCATAAATTTACTTCAACTTATTTTGACATCAAGCATGTGGAGGAGCAATTTGTTTCTTGAGGAATCCATAAGTAACAATTATCTTTTGATCTTTCTCCCTTCATGATAACATCATTCTTCTCATTTGTTACCAGAAATTCAGATTTAGTAAAGTTAACTTTGAGACCTTGGTCACATAGTTGACTAATACTTATCAAATTAGAATTCATCCCCTTAGAAAATAGAACATCATCAATATTAGGTTCTCCTGTATAGTCCATCTTTCCAACACCCTTTATTTCTCCTTTTGATCCATCTCCAAAAGTTACATAGTTAGTGGAGTATGATTTAATATCCACCAAAGATTTCTTGACACCAGTCATGTGTCTAGAGAAACCACTATCAAAATACCACTCCTCTTTAGCAGATGCTCTGAGGGAGGTATGAGCTATAAGTCATGACGTACCAACTTTAGGACTCCATTTCTTCTTGTTCTTTACAATAACATGTTTGGGTCTGGGTTGAACAACAGGCTTAGGGTATCCATATAACTTGTAACAGTAAGGTCTTATGTGACCAAACTTTCCATAATAATGACATATCCATTGTTAGATCTTGCTTCCCGAGTAATCATTTTGATGTCTTTGTTGAAGTTGGGACATTTGATTAGACATCTTTTGTTCTTGTTTTCTTGTAGGTTGAATAAAATTCATTGCATGCCCTTTGCCTTTGTTCATCATAACTTGATTATCATAGCCAAGGACTTTAACATTTCCAAAATTCTTTGTAGTTTGAAGAATCTCATCCAGCACATCAGAGCTACTATTCAACATTCTTACAAACTTAGTCATATTGTCAAGTTTTGAATTGAGCAAAACAACTTCATCCTTCAGATCAGAGATGGTAGACATATACTCCACTTTTCTATCCTGTAGCTGAGAAATTACTTTCTTTTGATCCTCTCCCTGTTGACACACTTCTTCACTTCTGAGGCACAACTTTTTGTATGAAGCAACAAGTTCATCAAAAGTGAGTTCTTTACAATCTGATTCTTCATCAGAATCACAAAGTCCAATCAAGGGAGTAAACTGTTTGCAAATTCCTTTTCATGATCACTTTCAAAACCGTCTTCTAACCATGACACAAAGACATTTATTTTGCTTCTTGAGATAAGTAGGACACTCAGCTCTTATGTTTACCAAGCATTCATATTCAAGACATTGAATTCCTTTTCCTTGGTTAGTCTCTTCTTCAGTCTTGGGCCTCCTCCCAAAATCCTAATTTTTGTTGATGAATGTTGTACCCCAAAATTTGCCCTCTCATTTATCAAGATTTCTCTCACAAGACTTCTTTGACTCAAGACAAGATTAGGGTTTGGTCAGCTCAAGACATCTCATCTTGCACTAATAACCTAAAATTAGGGTTTGAGTTTTCACAAGGATTTTTGGACCACCAATGCTTCATGTGACTTTCATACATCATCTTGGACCCCTAAGATTGCTCGTGATAAGTTTCAAGCCTTGAACCACATTTTTGATCAGTCAATTGGACAATTGATCTAAAAAATCAGCTGTATTGGGGAAAAAGTCAACCATGACCAATTTACAGTCAAACTTCATAATTTTTGATCCACATCAACATTTTAGACTCATATGTACCATTTGATCAAGTTTGGATCACAACTCCTCAAGAAATTTGATCAAATCATCAAAAGGGAAAAATGGTCAAAATTAGGGTTTTGACTGAGAAAGGGAAATTTCTGATTTTTAACCTAGCCAATGACCAATTGAGTTCAAACATGATTTCAAGGTTTCAATGGCATCATCTTGACCTAATTACATGGTTCAAAAGATCTCAAGTTCATTGGATTGATAGATGAATTTTGCAGTCAACTGATCAAAAGTCAACTGTACACTAAAAAGTCAAACTTTGACTTTTTGGTCAAAATCAAGTGCCAAGGGTCATAATTCATCAAGATATGTCAAAATATGAAACTTGTTCACCAAGAAAACCAATTTTGAAAATTAGGGTTTTGAACTTGAAAATTTTCATAACTTAGAATTTTTCTAAGTATGGAAATTTTCTTATTTTTTCCTAACTTTCCACCACTTTTTCACCATGATGAAATTTGATTCAAAGAAAACTTCCAACATGAAATTTGTAGTCCTCCATGAAATATACAAATTTTCTTCACAAACTTTTCCTAAAAGATGCTTGGATCTCAAGTTATGAATTTGTGAATATAGGTCCATGAACTTCTTAACTTAGTGAAATTTTGCCCTAATTTAGGCAGGTTTTTGACCCAACTTCATGGACATTTTTCACCTAGTTCCAAGAGGTATCTCAAATTGAATTTCAAATATGGATTATATAGCACATTTCAAGCTTTCCAAAATGTCCAAGAACTCTCCAAGATCATTTTTGGTTAGGGAGAATCGAAGAAGGGAAATTGGCATTTTATCACTTTTAATCAAGCCATTTTTACAAAGCATCAAGTTGCATATCAGATCTTTGATGTTTGAATCTTGCTTTACAGGTCCTAAACTCATTCTACACTCCATAATTAAATGCAAACTCAGAAGATAAAGGCTTTATCTTTGCTTTTGAGGCTTTGTACAAGTTACATTTCCATTTTTGGCCAAAAGTGCACAATGCCATTTTCATAAAGAGAATCTTTTGTAACTTTATCAATCTTGAGCCTTGGACCTGTCTCTTTGATGCAAGCATTTTACAAAACTCTCAAGCAGTTGGTACAATTTCATTTCAGGCTTCAAGCAAGCAAGGACAAGCATGTAGCATAAGTCACTTCACTTTACTTCAAAAGCAAGAAAGTTGGTGAAAAGGTCAAAGCTTGCACATCTGCTGAGAAGCTGACTTTGTATCCATTCTATACAAGTATACAAACTTTTCACAAGGCAGAGAACGATTGGCTTGCATCCAGAACTCACTAAAACTCAAAAAACTCCAAAATTCTGTCTAAACATACAGTTGCTGCAAAACCATAGCCAACTCATTTTTGGCTCGTGCATTTTGCATTTTAACACTTCAAACACCTTCTACATATCACACCAAAGCAAGCCAAGCCCTTACCCTGGTTCTGTAAGCCCTGTTTCAGCATCCACCATTTTCATTTTTGAAGCTTGCAACTTGACTTGTCCAGAGAGTTCCAGCTATCCTCAAAGCAAAGTAAGCATTGGAATAGCTTGAAGGAAGTTCAAGGAAGCTCACACAATCCTCAGGCCTCCATTAAAGTCCCTACATTGCTCTACTCGAATCCAACTGAAGGAGGTATTTTCTTGAACTATATCTCTCTGAATAGGCATCCTCAAGCCACGATTTGTGAAGAAAAAATGTAGTCCATAACATGGTGAAGCCGTACATATGCATACTTTTCATTTATATTAACTATGCTGTGAGAATTTGAAGCTTGAAGTTCATGAAATTTTTAGGTCACGAATTAGGGGTCCCAAAATTCTCTTTGATATTTGAGAGTTAGGTTACAAATTTTATATGGTTGGAATCGTGAGATTAAATGCCACAAGTTTCATGTTATGAGTTTTTGTTTTTGTGCAAGCATGTGAAAGTTACAGGTTTGAACATAAAACGCGCGAAGGAGAAGTCTGGCTGGAGGACAGGGATGAAGCCTTGGGCTTTTGGCACCTTGGGCCTTTTTGTTTTCACTATTTGCACCTCCTGACTTGATATTTACACCCCCTGGCTTATTTGTTATATTTTTCATATTTTCTTCATATTTTCATATTTATTGCTTTTATTTATTTTTTCGTAATAATAAAAATCCTAAAAATAATTTTTTTATTTTATTACAATTTTATTTTATTTTTTTATTATTTTTTATACATAGAAATTCATTTATTTGATTAAAATAGAACTTATTTTCTTAAATAGTTTATAAATACAATAAAAAATACTTAATATTTTTTGTTATACTTTTTATACTCATAAATATTTATTTTTATACATACTTAATTTTTAATATTTACATGTAATATTATTTATTATTTTCTTGTACAAAAATGGACAAAATAATAATAAGAAACATTATTTTTTTTTTGAATTAAAATTAGGGTTTCACCCCTCCAAAAATAATATTATTTTTCCCTTTATTTTTTTAGGGTTAATTCAAATTATTTTCTCATACAAAAAACAAACACCAAAACATTTTTCATATAAATACATTGCATTGCATTTTAAATACTTGTATATTTATTTAATGCACACAATATTCGATTGGGTTGTAATAATATTTTTAGGTTTATATTTGTGCAAAATCCCCATTCAAAACTTGTATCCCCCCTACCATAATAATTGTTGTAATAGATTAGTTTATTTTACGCAATTTATTGCTTTCATATACCATGTTTAGTAAAACTAGGGTTTGCATGACAAGAACAAAAGCAAAACAAATAGAAAAACCCTAATTCAAGACAAATCAAAAGCATGTAAAATGACACACTTTGCACACAAGCACCCTTAGGGTTTCTCCCACTTGGTTGCCTAAAATAAAATGGCCATGTTACGCACGCGAAGTATCTTGGCAAAACAAAACAAGTATAAGATCATAGTCCCTCGATGACGCTATCAAGGTTGCCTAAACAAAATGATCTTGGTCCCTCAAAGTTGCTAAGATACTTGGCAATATTGCTATCATGGTCATACGATGACCCACGCCCGTCCCGTTTATATCCAAAGATAGGGTTGCTTACCAAATCAATTATAAGTCAACAATGTCAAAGGAATAAAAATGCACAAGAAAGACATTTGAGTAGGTAGATGGCTTCTAGTTACTTGATCAATTTCAAAACAATCTTTGCTATTTTCAAAAACAAACACAAACACATTTCAAAACATCTTACAAAATATTGAAATCATTTTCAAAAGACAAGCATCTTTGTATACATTCTTACGAATGAGAATCATTACAAAGATTGCCTAAACAATGGCCTCTTTTCAAAATACTTTCAAAACCACACCAAGCACCATTTCAAACAAAACAAAGCAAAGCAAGTGATCTAAACAAGTAACTAAGAGCCCATGGAAAACCATGGATGAAAAGGGTGCTAGCACCTTCCCTTTTCATAATCTACCCCCGAACTCAAGAAAACATCTCAAAAATCTTTCCTGTGCTTTTTTACCTTTCCTTTTGGATAAAAGAAAAGTCGGTGGCGAATCTTGCTAACCGCGACATTTGCAAAAACAAACGCAAAACCTCAAGTCAGTTCTCCCACCGCATCACAATGACGAATGACTTGTTCTTGACATTTGATCTTGACATCTTCTTCATCACTTTGTTTAATTGTCTTCCAAGTAACTCAAGATATTTAGATAAACCTTCATCTCTATCTAGTTCACCGTCATCTTCTGAATCTTCAGTATTGGAAACTGTTGTACCCCAAAATTTTCCCTCCCATATTCTTTAAAAGTTTTGCCAAGCATCACCTCAAATGGTTCAAGGCTACTCCAAGGATTGCACAGTCAACCATCCTCCTGAAGCCAGTCAAACTAGGGTTTTGGTTCTCACAAGGAAGCTGAAGTTTTCAAGAGCTCAATCAAGTCTCCCATGCTCATACACATTGTCAAGCACCTACATGTCAAGTTTCAAGGCTCACAAGGTCAAGTTGCACAGTCAAAAACCCTAATTGCTCAACAGTCAACTGTAGGGGCAAAATGGTCATTTGGCAGTCAAAAGTCAAAATTTTTGGTCAACATCTTATTTTGAATCCACAAACACCATTTTATCAATGCTTGATCATGATTCTCAAAGTTTGGCTCAAAAAGTCTCAAGATGCAAAAGTTTCTATTTTTGGACAGTTGAAAAGTCAATTGTAACTTGACCAAGGCATAACTTTTTCATGGTTCATCAGAAAAATACCATCCAATGCTCATCTTGAAGGGGAGGACATTTCCTACAACTCATCTTCACATTACAAGTCCAATAAATGCTCTCACAAAAAGTTATCAATTTCAACATTATAGGTCATTTTCAAAAGTCAACAAAAAGGGACTTTTAGTCAAAGACCATAACTTGAGATTGGTAAATCAAAATGACATGGGACCAAAGACATTGGTTAGAGGACTTCAAGACCTTTCCAAAATGTCCAAGAACATGATCAAAGCTTAAAAATTGAGCAAGATGTGCATTGGAGAAGTTGGGAAATTTTTGTGAAATGGCCAAAATCATTTATCCTTGAAACTTCATTTTTGACAAAAGGGGCCCACTTTTTTCACTTGAATCAGCTTGGCCATGCTTCCCACGTGTCCCACATTTTATTTCAAATTTTAAATTTAATTTTTTCATTTTTATTTGATTTTATTGGATTTAATTCATTTTAAATCCTTTAAAATCAAATAAAAAATCAAGAAGTTTAATTAAGGGGGATATTTGGTCTTAACTAGCTTTGAATCATCATTATGCAACATCCCAATTTCATTTCAAGGCCTAATCAAGCAAGAATTCAAAAATAGGTTCAAAAATGGAAGGTTGTTAATGGAGGTTTATGGAAAATCTCAAGTTTGAATGCCTTGCATTATGAGGCCATAATTCCTATCAAAACATGTTACATAACACATATGCAAGTGATCAGACACAACAACACGACCAGAGCTGCACCAAAACTGAGAAGCAAACTTTGCATTTTTCACACAAAATTGCAAAACTGAAAACACTTCTAGAGCTTGTTTCAGACCCTCATTGTTATCCAAACACGTTGCTGACATCCTAAGGAAGCGACTCCAATCAAATTCAACACTCCATACGCCCAGAATCGGTATAACCAAGTCTGACCTTCTTTGAAAATTTTGGTATTCGTATTTCATTATTCATACAACATTTTTCATTTTTAATCATGGATTTGGACTAATGTGAATGTTTTGAAGCTGATAGCATGATTTAATTGAGTTTTCAAGGTCTGTAGCGAAATATGCCATGGGAATTTTCTAGGGTTGCAGGAACTACGAATTGGGGTTTCTTTCCTTTGAAACAATTGGACCACGAGACCACTATCATTGCATTCGTGACATCCCAGTGATTCCAAATCACCCATCGTGCTCAATTTATGAGTGAACGTGAGCTATTCGCTATTATTCCTAAGCCTGTATTTTGGGGGGGGGGGGGGTTCAAAACCCCCGCTATCCCTTTTTTACAGGTACATTCGGAGAAGACGATTGCGTGGCATGGCGTGAGTGGATGGTTTGAAATCCAGCGCCCTTTTTTTTATTTCATAACACTAATGTCAATTTTGTTTTATATTATTTGTTTTTTATCCTATGTACAAAGCGCGCAAATGGTTCAATTGGTTAAAGCATTAGCTGGTAAACACTGGGACCTGGGTTCGAATCCCAGGTCCCCTCAAATTGTTTCTATTATTTTGTTTAACTCTTTCCCATGCAGCTTCCATCCTAATGACCACCATACAGCGCACATGCCCCTGCCTGCCACGCGCCTAGGAGGTTAATCCAATGGCCAAGATCTGTAGTCCATCGTGCACGCTGTCAACAACTCCTCACACAATCCCAGAAAAGTCAAAAAGGCCTCCTCTTGATGGGCCAAAATTCCTCAATTTACCTCCAAAACTGGGGTCAACACCCCCCATTGGTTTGCACATTTTTTTCTATTTGTTTGTTTTATTTATTTTAGTTAATTCATCAAAATTAATTTTCATAAAATATAAAAAAAAATCAGAAAAATCAAAAATAAAAATAAAAAGAAATATTTTATTTAATTTAATCCATTAATAGTTTCATCTTTGTAAATAAATTCAATAATTAATTTAGTTTTAATTTTAGGTTGTTAACTTTAACGTTTTTTTTCAATAATTAAAAAATATAAAAAAAAATAGGTCTTTAGCACATTTTTATCTTTTTTTTTTAATTAAATATTTTTATTTTCTTATTATAATTATTATTAACCATTAATTAATTTTGTAAATACTTGTAATTAATTAATTAGGTTTAAATTAGGTTTAACTTAGACAATCTTCTTTAATAAATTAAAAAAAAACAATTAGAACTAGAGTTATTTAACTTTTAATTCCAATTTAATTTTCTTTAATTCCATAAATCCAAAAACCTCAAAAAATAAGTTCTTGCTTTATTTAATAATTAAATAAATTTTCAATTTCAATTTAATTCCTTAAAGGGTCCAACGCCCTCGCGCTCGATTCTAATTTCTTTTCGCATTTATTTTTATTTTTATGGACATAATGTAATTGCCCCAAGGCCTTGTAATAATAATTAGAGACTCATTTATTTTCTTCACTTTATTGTAAATCGGGTCTTGGTTTAATTTGGCGATGTAGACCCGCGCCTTTGTAATAGCGTAGGACCTCTATCTTTTCCGCACTTTAAATTCCCGCACCTTTAAACTGTTAACAATCACATGAAAGAATGAATGCCCAAAAATAAAATCAAAACATAGATCACCAATGCATGACAAGACAAATAATAAACTGAAAATGACACACAATTCACACACCACTCTTAGGGTACGCCTCACTGTTGCCTTGCCCCTCGAAAGGTGGTCATCGAGTATAAGACGTTTTAGTAAGTCCTTATGTCCATGAACATGGCATAAGGGTAGCTTCTAAGGTGTCCTACTATTGCTCTGGTGATCACACCGTTGCCTTGTCCCTCGAAACGTGGTCGTCGAGTACAGGACGTCTTAGTGAGTCCTTATGTTCCATTGATCCAGTTGCCTCGAATAAGTTGCCTCGGAACGGTCGCCTCAGAATAAAAAGATCAATGGCATAAGGGTAGCTTCTAAGGTATCTTACTATTGCTCGGTGACCACACTGTCCCGAACCCTCGAATTGACCCGAACACCTCCAATGGTGGTGCTACCTACCTCTCAATGGTAGGATGGCACTACTTTAAGGACATTTACACAGACGAATTCCTTAGGGTAGGTGGATGACTCATAGATACTTGCTCTAATTTCAAAACAAATCAAAAACTTCTTTTCACACCGACACTTTGCAAAAAGCTTTCAAAAACAACTTTTCAAACACTCTTGAGGACTGATACAAGAGTCGAACTGAAATTTTAAACGAAACTTTTTCAAACCCACTCACTTTGAAAAGCAAACAAACATTTTGAAAACACAAATGAGCAAGTATCTAAGAGCCCATGGATAACCATGGATAGAAAGGGTGCTAACACCTTCCCTTTCTATAAATCTACCTCCCGAACCGAGAAACAATCTCAATAAGGAATTTTTCTGTGCTTTTATCCTTTCCATTTGGAGAAAATAAAAAACGGTGGCGACTCTTGCTTCCGCGACATTTCGCGAACTAGCGTTAAACAGTCAGTTCCAGATCCACCGATCACAGAACTGGCGACTCTGTTGGGGACTCTTTTAAAGTGAGGTGTACCTTAGGACTAAGATCACTGTGTTTTCAATTGCTTTGACTTGTTTGCTTCAAATTGTGGGACTGTCTCGGGAGTTCTATAGATCCTAGCCCGGATCTGGGGGATACCTTCTTAGAAAGTAGCAACAAGGCTGTGAGGGAACTGTGCGGGGTATACCGACATGGTTGAAATAGTCTGCTACATTGATGTGGCACTTTGGTGTGTACCGGTAACCCTTGAGTTCAGTCAAGGAGAGTACGGGGCCTCCATGTGGTGTCGTGAAGCATCAACTGACCTTAGGAACCTTAATTGAACCATCTTGGCCTCTTTAGGGTAGTGAGATAACTGACTTTGGTGCAGTCCGAGGTTGGTTGATACTCGATACTACACTCAATTGAGGGTTGCTTTCCTGGGATATTTCGGTCGCCAGTTCAGTGGCTAAATCGAAACGATGAACAATGAAAGCAATCCAGTGATATTGGGACCCTTAGAACCCGGTTACTTCTAATAGGACAGGTTGAGCCCACCAACTTCAAGAGGGTAATACCCAGACCCCATGCCGGCCTAAACTCTAAGGGCTTGTCTTGTGTGACTTGTGTGCCTTATCATGTTTTCCTTTGTAAATATTTGTGGTGTGTTTAATCATAGCATCATGACATCATATAGCATCATATGCATTGGCTAACCATTTCGGGGGTTCGAACTTTCACCTTTGTCCTTGTTTTGTAGGACATGGAAACTGTTCGCAGAAAGACAATTCAGATCAGTCTTGTAAGGATCCCTCCTCAGCTTAAGGAGCTTATATCCAGGATTCCCGATAGCTCTTCATTCAGTGAGAGACATGGAAGACTCATCAACTTGGTCAACACCAACATTGAGGAAGATATGATAAAGGTCCTGTTCCAGTTCTTTGACCCTCTGCATCACTGTTTCACTTTCCTGGACTATCAACTGGTGCCTACATTGGAAGAGTTCTCCCGGCTTCTGAAGATCCCTATCCTTGATCAACTACCCTACAACGGTACGGAAAAGGAACCCAAACTTAAAGAGATTGCTAAGGCCTTACACCTACAATCATCTGACCTCAAGGGACATTGGGAAGCTAGAAGTGGTATCAAAGGGTTCTTAGCCAGGTTTCTGTTTGAAAAGGCCCAAGAATGTTGAAACTCCCTTGACCTACAAGCTTTTGAAGAAGTTGTGGCCCTCCTTGTCTATGGTTTGGTGTTGTTCCCTAATCCAGATCAGCTTATAGATATCAGTGCTGTCCAGATCTTCATGTCCAGGAATCCTATACCTACGTTGCTTGGGGACATCCTTAACTCATGTTACACTCGAACCATGAGAAAAAGAGGTGTCCTTATGTGCTGCACTCCTCTCCTGGGAAGGTGGTTTATTTCGCACCTTCCGCAATCAGTTTTGAAGAATGAGCGGGGTTTGAGATGGTCACAACGATTGATGACCCTTACCCATACTGATATACATTGGTGCCCTCGGTCCAGAGAGGATGTCACTATCATTGATCGTTGCGGGGAGTACCCTAATGTTCCTTTACTTGGAATCAGAGGAGGAATTTATTACAACCCATGCCTGGCTTGGAGACAGTTTGGTTATGCTCGGAGGGACGACCCTCATGACATGTTAATTCCTGACATAGTTTTTGACTTCGACAACGATGCACAAGGACTTCGCCAGAGATTTATCAGAGCTTGGAAGATGCCCAGTAAGATAAACAACAAGACACTGGGGCACAGGAACTCCATCCCGTTGGAACCTTATCTCAAGTGGGTACGCGCCCGCTCCCAGAAGTTAGAGATGCCTTATCCTCATGTTCTCCCTGTAATCAAAGAGCCAGACTTGGAAGGAGAGGTGTCCTACACCATTCAACATCCTGACATGCCCACGTCCTGGGAAGAGATGCAGAAGAGCTGGATCCAGCTTAAGGAAGAACGGAATTCTCTGGAAACCAGTCTACATGCAAGTGAAAAGAAGGTCCTGGAGCTCACCCGCCTACTGCACGAGGAAAGGAATCTCAATACCTATATTGCTCCGAAGAGGATGCGTAGTGTCTTTTGGGATTGATCTGCTTTGTAATGTTTGTCCATGAGGCTTTGATGTATCAAACAATTATTTCCTTAATGATAACGTGGGTTCCTTTTTGTCTACAACAAATTTGAATTTTAGAACCCTTGAATGCATTGCATAAACACATATCATTCATCATGTGCATCACAGGTACTCTTCTTTTCAGGTTGCTTACTGTTCTTCGCTGTTTATTTCCGCATCATGAACCCTGAATCATCTACCGAGCTGACTATCAAGGCCCTTCAGGCGCAGAACGCACAATTTCAGGAGCTGATCATGGGTTTGGCTCAAGGTCAACAAGAGCTGAAGGCTATGCTCCTGAAGAAGAGTAAGAAGAAGAAGAGGACTGTGCTATTTAACACTGGGCGCAGGCTCGGGAATACTTTGCAAAATGAAGCTGAGAGGACTACTCCATCTGTGGGGGAAGGTAGTCACCAAGAAAGGGAGGTCCCTACTCCTATGGTCTCTGATACGGAGACAGACTTCAACGACGAACAGTACCCTCCTGCTGAGGACCGGTACAAACAGATGGAGGACAGATTAAATGCTATGGAAATTCAGCGTGTGCCTGGACTGGATTTCGGAGACTTGGGGTTATCTACTGGGGTGGTGATCCCACACAAGTTCAAGGCGCCTGCCTTTGTGAAGTATGACGGGGCTTCCTGTCCCAAGATGCACCTCTGTTCTTATGTAAGGAAGATCCATCCTTACACAGCAGACAGGAACTTATGGATCCACTTCTTCCAGGAGAGTCTTTCAGGGACTCACCTCGAATGGTTCTATCAGCTGGATGGGACCAACATTCGTAACTGGGAGGATCTGGCCACTGCTTTTTACAAGCAGTATCAATATAATTCTGACCTCGCTCCTACGCGTACCCAACTCCAGGGTATGTCGTTAGGATCGGGTAAAGGTTTTAAGGAGTACGCACAGAAATGGAGGGATCTGGATGGCAGGGTGCAGCCACCATTGATGGACCGGGAGCTGGTGGATATGTTCTTGGGGACCTTATCTGGTCCATTTTTCAATCATCTCATTGGTAATTCCTCTGCTGGGTTTACTGATCTGATCCTGACTGGTGAGAGGATCGAGGCTGGTATAAAATCGGGGAAGATACAGAAGGTTGCCTCCTCAAATGCTGAAAAGAAGCCCTTCAAGAAAGAGGCTAGTGCTGTGTATGGCCCAAGAAGGCAAAACAAACCTGAACACCGCCAAGCTGTCAACGCGTTGGTTATTTCTAAGCCTGCTACTGCTCCACAACAGTACAACCAACCCAGAGTTGAGAGGCCCAAACGGCAGTATACTCGACTCAGCATGACTCTCTCTCAGATCCTGCCGCAACTGTTATCAGCCAACTTGGTGACTGTTAGAGAGGCCCCGAAGGTTGTGAATACTACATCCCCCAGGTTCAACCCCAACGCCCGTTGCGCTTATCACTCTGATAGCCCAGAGCATAACACAGATGACTGTTGGGCCCTAAAGAATAAGGTTCAGGACCTTATTGATGCCAAGGAGATACAGTTCGAGGCGCCCGAGAGGCCAAATGTTGTGACCGCTCCCATGCCCCAGCATGGAGTGAATGCTGTTGAGGAGGATTTGTATGTAGCTTCTGTGGATGATGTTGCTACTCCGCTGCTGACTATCAAGAGGAACCCGTTGCTGGCCGGTTTATTTCCGGAATGTGGAAAAGATTGCCCTTTATGTGTTGCTTCCCCTGCTGGTTGTTCTTTGCTGAAATCAGGCGTCCAAAACCTGATGGATAGTAAATAGATTTTGTTCAGAAAGACTGCTGTTCCTGCTGCCCCTGTTGAAGAGGTTTCGATTGTTACCATTTTTAATAATCCTTCCAAGGCTCCTTCAAGGAAGCCTGTCCAAATTTTGCCTGTCCACAAGATTGCTCCCATCACCATTACTGTTCCGGGGCCCATCCCCTACAAGTCTGATAAGGCTGTCCCATGGCACTATGGGGCAGATGTTTATGTTCTGGGAGTGAAACAAGAGTTCAACACCGATACTGGTGTCACCAACATCACTGGGCCTGCTAAGGTCACGCGTAGTGGAAGACTGTTCTCACCAGACATTGCTCCTCCGGTAATTCAGAGACCTTTGATCATCACACCTGCCAGTGTGCCTGTTTCTCCCCCTGACAAAGTTTCCACCCCTGCCATCGAGTCATCTGATGCTCGGGGCAAGGGGATTGCTGCTGATGTGTCTGCCCGGACGGAGGAACCAAAGACCATTGTTGAGGCTTCCAAGCAGGAGATGGAAGAGATCCTCAAAATAATAAAGAAAAGTGATTTCAACGTTGTCGAACAGCTGGGGCACACCCCCTCTAAAATCTCCATGCTGTCACTGCTGCTGTGTTCAGAGGCCCATGCCAAGGCCCTGATTGCTTTCTTAAAGACGGCCCACGTACCCCAATAGACGTCTGCTGATCAGTTCACCGACTGTGTGGCTAACCTAACCGCTGATAATGGCCTGGGTTTCTCTGATGCCGATCTGACAGCCAAAGGGAAGAACCATAATGATGCCCTGCATGTCTCCATTGAATGCAGGGGCACTACTCTTGTTCATGTGCTGGTTGACACTGGTTCTTCATTAAACGTGCTACCCAAGAAGGCTCTGGACAGACTGGACTGTGAGGGTCTGGAGCTCAAACCAAGTAACATTATTGTCCGGGCCTTTGACGGGTCCAAAAGAATGGTACATGGCGAGATTGACATCCCAATCAGGGTTGGGTCACAGGTCTTTGATTCAAAATTCTATGTGATGGACATCCGTCCATCCTATTCTTGTTTGCTGGGTCGCCCGTGGATCCACAAGGCTGGAGCTGTGACCTCCACGTTGCATCAGAAGCTCAAGTACCCGGTCAGGGGGAAGATTGTAACAGTGCAAGGGGAAGAGGAATACATGGTCAGCCACCTCAACTCCTTCAGGTACGTGGAAATGGATGGGGAGTTCATTGAGACCCCTTTTCAACATTTTGAAGAGGTGCCACAAACATTGGCAGCAGCAGAAGCAGTGGTCGAAGAGGTTTCTCCTTTGAAGATGGCCTCCTTAAAGGACGCTCGGGCTGTGATTGAAAGAGGTGAATGTGCAAACTGGGGCAAGCTCCCTGATTTTACTCCTAAAACT
The DNA here is from genome assembly GCA_948472305.1 of Vicia faba. Lineage (NCBI taxonomy): Eukaryota > Viridiplantae > Streptophyta > Magnoliopsida > Fabales > Fabaceae > Vicia > Vicia faba. The sequence continues at coordinate 1,069,833,208 of OX451741.1, read as the reverse complement.
AACAAGTTTGGGCTGGGTTTCACTGCAGAGGCTCAGAAGGCTGTGCGCAAGGCAAGGATCGGAAGACCTCATGTGCTCATCACCAATCCAGGAGTGAATGCTATTGGGGAGGAAGACGAAGCGGAAGAGTCAGAGTTTGATAGCTGGATCTACCCGACGACCAACGGTGGACCTAGCAACTGGACTGCTAAAGACTTTACACCCATAACTTTTGTCACCCAGTAATGAACTTCTTTGTTTTGGATTTGTAATAAACAATAATTTGAAACTGTATGGCCCGGTGTCTTACCCGGGGCACCGTGGTTTTATTTGTGAGGGCTTTTGTTTGTCAACTTCATATATCATGAATAAAAGCATTGGACGTTTGTCACATTTCAAATCTTGCGCTCCTTTTCTTTCTTTATATATATTGCAAAACAGCTGTATTTACACACACTCACTCATACATGTTTCAATCCACTCCGGATCTCACTAGTAACGACTCTGCTACTGCCAGTTATGACTTCGAAAATCCGATCAACTTAGCCGAAGACGAAGGTGAAGATGATTGCGAAGTGCCTGGTGAGCTTGCAAGACTGTTGCTCCAGGAAGAGAGGGCAATTCAACCACATGAAGAGCCAGTGGAGACGATAAATCTAGGTACTGATACATATAGAAAGGAAGTTAAGATTGGTGCTAACCTAGAGCTCAGCGTGAAGCAACGGTTGATCCAGATGCTGCATGACTACATGGAAATCTTTGCCTGGTCCTACAAAGACATGCCTGGTTTGGACACCGACATTGTGGTCCATCATTTGCCTACTAAGGAAGACTGCCCCTCCGGTTAAGCAAAAGGTCCGCCGTATGCGTCCAGAGATGTCTGAGAAGATCAAAGCTGAGGTTATGAAGCAATTCGATGTCGGGTTTCTTGCAGTAACTTCTTACCCTCAGTGGGTTGCTAATGTGGTGCCGGTACCAAAGAAAGATGGTAAAGTCAGAATGTGTGTCGATTACAGGGATCTGAACAGGGTCAGCCCCAAGGATGACTTCCCTCTACCTCACATTGACGTCCTGGTTGACAATACTGCTCAGCACAAGGTGTTCTCCTTCATGGATGGTTTTTCAGGGTATAACCAGATCAAGATGGCTCCTGAAGATATGGAAAAGACTACCTTTGTCACTCAGTGGGGCACCTTTTGCTACAAGGTCATGCCTTTTGGACTGAAAAATGTTGGGGCAACCTACCAACGTGCCATGGTTGCTTTATTTCATGACATGATCCATCATGAGATTGAGGTGTACGTTGACGATATGATTGCAAGGTCCCAAACTGAGGAAGAACACCTTGATCATCTGCAGAAACTGTTTGACCGTCTAAAACTGTACAAGCTGAGGTTGAACCCGAACAAGTGCACCTTCGGGGTTAGATCTGGAAAGCTGCTAGGCTTCGTTGTAAGTGATAAGGGTATTCAAGTGGACCCTGCCAAGGTTAAAGCCATTCAAGAGATGCCAGTTCCTAAGACAGAGAAAGAGGTCAGAGGCTTTCTAGGACGTCTGAATTACATTGCTCGGTTCATCTTGCACCTAACCGCTACCTGTGAGCCAATCTTCAAGCTGCTGAAGAAGGATCAGGTAGTACGTTGGAATGATGAGTGTCAGGCTGCTTTTGACAGAATCAAAGAGTATCTCCAAGAACCACCCATTCTTATGCCACCGGTTGAAGGGAGACCTCTGATATTATACTTGACAGTACTTGACAACTCAATGGGGTGTGTGCTGGGGCAGCATGACGAGTCTGGCCGAAAAGAGCATGCCATTTATTACCTTAGCAAAAAGTTTACCGACTGTGAGACTCGATACTCACTGCTTGAGAAAACTTGCTGCGCTTTGGTATGGGCTGCTCGCCGGCTGAGACAGTATATGCTGACTCACACTACCTTGTTGATTTCAAAAATGGATCCAATAAAGTACATATTCGAAAAGCCTGCTCTGTCTGGGAGAATAGCGAGATGGCAAATGATCTTGACAGAATACGACATCCAGTACACGACTCAGAAAGCTATCAAGGGAAGTGTATTGGTAGACCACTTGGCACACCAGGCAGTAGACGACTATCAGTCAATGAACTTCGAGTTTCCAGACGAGAGCATCATGATAGTGACTGATTGTGAAATACCTGGACCGGATGAAGGACCTGAGGAAGGATCCCGATGGTCTATGCACTTTGACGGAGCCTCCAACGCTTTGGGTAACGGTATCGGCGCTGTGATCATATCCCCTCAAGGCACTCATACTCCACTCACTGCCCAGCTATCTTTCAACTGCACTAACAACATGGCGGAGTATGAGGCATGCATCATGGGTCTTCGAGCTGCGATCGACTTAAGGATCAAGTTTCTGAGTGTCTTCGGAGATTCCGCTCTCGTGATCAATCAGATCAAAGGGGAGTGGGATACGAAACATCTGAATCTTATTCCTTACAGAGAATGTGTGTTGACATTGATCCCCCATTTCACAGAGATAACTTTTGAACATTTCCCAAGAGAGGAGAATCAGTTGGCGGACGCGTTAGCTACGATGTCTTCCATGTTCAAAGTCAAATGGGACAATGAGGCTCCCCGGGTCATTATCTGGAAACTGGACGAACCGGCATACTGTTGTGATCTTGAGACTGAGTTGGTGACTGAGAAGCCTTGGTACCATGAGGTGAAGAGATACTTAGAAGCTCAGGAATACCCTGAAGGTGCTGTTAGAACAATGTTTGAATCTACTACCCTATATTTAAGTTTTGATGATAACAAAGTGAAAAGATATAGTATTTATATGTTTCATGTTTGAACTATATGCTGCCTAAAATTACTATGCTCTGACTTGCAGATACGCTGATTAAAATAAGCAAGATCACTTCTTCAGCATCAGAATTTGATTTCATACACCAGCATCAGAAGTTGCTGAATCAGAACGTCAAGATCAGATGATCAACTCACGTACATGCTGAAGCTTGATGAACAGAACTGCGCGTAAACACTCTGATACAAAAACAATAGTTCATCAGCAGCGAAGCAGAATCAGAATGAGCCAAGCCAGAACGTGCATTGAAGAAGCAACGGTACTGTGCATTGAACGCTAATTAATTCCAACGGCATCATTCTAGACAAGATCTGCTCAAAAAGGAAAGCTTGTTATTAGCATTGAATCAAGAATATTTGCATTCAACGTTCATCTTCTCAAGTGCTATATAAACAAGGCTTCGAAGATTATAATGGCTAATGCTCTCCAATTCTCTACACGCACAAAGCTGAACAATAATCTTCATCTACCAGTTTTGCTAAACCACAAACTCTGATACTCCATTAGTGTTTAGCAATCTAAGTTTCTAAGCTTCATTTGTGTATACATCACAGTTGTGATAAAGTTTTGTAGAAAACATTCACACACATTTGTTTTATACCTTTGTAAGAAAGTGTTGCCTTGACAAACCGGATTGTGGTTTGAATCAAGAAGGCTTTAGCAGTTGTTAAAGCAGTCTGTAATATTCAGTTGAATATAGTGAATTAAGACCTCGTTGGAGAGAGGCGAAATCACCTTGACGGGTGGACTGGAGTAGTTTGAGATCAAACGAACCAGGATAAAAATATCTTGTCAATTGCTTTAAGATTTCAGTTTTACAATTCAACCCCCCCTTCTTGTGTTTTTCACCCCTTCAATTGGCATCAGAGCGCCTGGTTCTGAGCTAAAACACTTAACCGTGTCAGTACAAGATCCAGCGTCAGAAAAACACAATGGCAGGAAACAACTCTCATTTCAGCAATGACAACAATGAGGACAGAGACAGATTCAGCGGCAAACCTCCAGTTTTTGATGGAGAAAACTTTGATTACTGGAAAGACAGAATTGAAAGCTTCTTTCTAGCACATGATGCTGATCTGTGGGATATGGTGACAGATGGATACACGCACCCTGTGAATGCAACTGGTCAGAAGATTGATAGAAAATCAATGACTGATCAACAAAAGCGTGATTTCAAGAATCACCATAAGGCCAGAACCATCCTCCTCAGTGCCATCTCCTATACTGAGTATGAGAAGATCTCCAACAGAGACACAGCTAAGAACATCTTTGATTCTCTCAGAATGACGCATGAGGGCAACGTTCAAGTCAAAGAAACAAAAGCTCTGGCGCTCATTCAGAAGTATGAGGCGTTCAAAATGGAAGAATCTGAATCCATTGAAACTATGTTCTCTAGATTCCAGATTCTGGTAGCTGGTCTCAAAGTTCTGGACAAAGGATACTCTACTGCTGACCATGTCAAGAAGATAATCAGAAGTTTACCCAAGCAGTGGAGGCCTATGGTTACTGCTCTGAAGCTAGCGAAGGATCTCAACAAAATCACTCTGGAGGAACTTATAAGCTCCCTCAGAAGTCATGAGATAGAGCTAGAAGCTGACGAGCCTCAGAAGCAAGGTAAGCCTTTAGCTTTAAAATCTAACAGAAAATCTGAATCTAAAGTTTTGCAGGCAGTTGAAGAAACATCTGATGGATCCTCATCAGAAGAAGACGAACTTTCCCTTCTCTCCAGAAGAGTAAATCAACTGTGGAAGCAAAGACAAAGGAAGTTCAGGAATCCCAGAAGATCTGATCAGAACGAGTCTTCCTCCAGATACAGAAGGACAGATTCTTCCTCTGGATACAGAAGATCTGAAGGCTCCTCCGGTAGCAAGAAGCCAAACACAAAAGACATCATCTGCTACGAGTGCAATGAGCAAGGACACTACAAGAGTGACTGCCCAAAGCTTCAGAGGGAAAAGCCCAAAAAGAAGTTTGGAAGAGAGAAGAAGAAAAGTCTCATGGCCACATGGGATGACTCTGACTCGTCTGAAGCTGACTCAGAATCAGATGATGAAAGGGCAAACATAGCGCTCATGGCTAACATTCCAGATGACAGTGAAGCTTCTGAATCAGACTCAGAATCAGACACAGAAGAGGTATTCCCTAACTTCGCTGTTAATTTTACAAAGGCTGAACTTGCTGAAAGCCTCAATGAAATTCTGGAACGTTATCAGCAGATTAGAGCTAAATTCAGAGACCTGAAAAGGAATCTTGAATCTGACTCTAATAAGTCTGAGAGTCTCAAATTGGAAAACTCTGAGCTGAGAGATAAAATTTTAAAATTAGAAAACTCTTTACAAAACTCTCAAAAGGAACCAATTTCTGAAACTCCCAGCAACGCTGATGAGATCATCAAGGAGTATGATCATAGTTTCCAGAAGTTCCTTGCTAAAAGCATAGATAGAAGCAGAATGGCTTCAATGATCTATGGAGTTAGCAGAAACGGCAGGAAAGGAATAGGATACCAAGGTAAGGTTCCTACACCTAAGAATGTCATGGATTTAACCATTAAACACACTCCTCTAAATTCACACTTTGTGTATGGTAACACACATGACATCAAATATACTAGTAGTAAGCACTCTGTGAAACCAAAATTCAACCAGAGTTTTGGTAAAACTAACAAATCAGGACCCAAGAAGATCTGGGTACCTAAGGATAAAATAATACATGTTGCAGATATCTTTAGCAGCAAGTCAGAAACACCAGTCATGGTACCTGGACTCTGGTTGCTCACGACACATGACGGGAAGAAGGCATATGTTCCAAAGCCTGGAACTTAAGCCTGGAGGCCACGTTGGCTTTGGAGGCAATCAGAGGGGAAAGATAATTGGCTCTGGAACTGTAGGTAATGGAAATCTTCCCTCTATTAATAATGTTCTGCTAGTAGATGGATTGATGCATAATCTGTTATCCATAAGTCAATTAAGTGATAACGGTTATGATATAATCTTTAATCAAAAATCATGTAAAGCTGTTAGTCAGAAAGATGGGACTATCCTGTTTAATGGAAAGAGGAAAAACAACATTTACAAAATCAAACTTTCTGAACTAAAGAGTCAGAACGTAAAATGTCTTCTGTCTGTTAACAACGAGCAGTGGATCTGGCACAGAAGATTGGGGCATGTTAGTATGAGAAGAATATCTCAGATTAACAAACTCAATCTGGTCAGAGGGCTTCCAAATTTGAAGTTCAATTCAGATGCTCTGTGTGAAGCATGTCAGAAAGGCAAATTTGTAAAACCTTCTTTTAAATCCAAAAATGTTGTTTCTACCTCTAAGCCATTAGAACTTCTGCACATTGACTTATTTGGACCAGTTAAAACTGCTTCAGTCAGTGGTAAGAAGTATGGGTTAGTAATCGTAGATGACTATAGCAGATGGACATGGGTAAAGTTCTTAAGACACAAGGACGAGTCACACTCTGTGTTTGTTACCTTCTGTAACCAAGTTCAGAATGAAAAAGATCTTAGAATCGTTAAAGTCAGAAGTGATCATGGTGGAGAATTTGAAAATAAAGATTTTGAGTCATTCTTTAATGACAAAGGCATTCTGCATGATTTCTCTTGTCCTAGAACTCCCCAACAAAATGGAGTTGTAGAACGAAAGAACAGAACATTGCAAGAAATGGCCAGAACCATGATCAATGAGACAAACGTTGCTAAGACTTTCTGGGCAGAGGCAATAAACACAGCGTGCTACATTCAGAATAGAATCTCAATAAGACCTATTCTGGAAAAGACTCCATATGAATTGTGGAAGAACAGAAAGCCCAACATTTCGTATTTTCATCCATTTGGATGTACTTGCTTTATGTTAAATACAAAGAATTATTTGAACAAGTTTGATTCTAAGGCACAGAAGTGTATTATGTTAGGATACTCTGAACGCTCAAGAGGGTACAGAGTATACAATACAGAAACACAGATTGTGGAAGAATCAATCAGTGTTCGTTTTGATGACAAGCTTGACTCTGAAAAGTCAAAGCAGAATGAAAATCTTGCAGGTATAGAAATTGAATTTGCAGGTTCTGAAGACAAGTCATCAGAAGCTCTCAACAAAGACATTCCTTCAACGTCTGAAAGGAGCAATGCTAGAAATCCTACAACTGCTGCTGATCAACCTCAGAAGAGATTACCCAGAAGCAGTTTGGATCACCCAGAAGAAACTATCCTAGGAAGAAAGGAAGACCCAATCAGAACAAGAGCAAGCTTCAGAAACTCTGAAGAAACTCTTATGGGACTTGTGTCTCTGATTGAACCTTCTTCTATTGATGAAGCACTTCTGGACAATGACTGGATTCTGGCAATGCAAGAAGAGCTGAATCAATTCACCAGAAACGACGTATGGGATCTCGTTCCCAGACCAAAAGGATTCAACGTCATTGGAACAAGATGGGTGTTCAGAAACAAGCTAAATGAACAAGGTGAAGTCATCAGAAACAAGGCACGACTGGTTGCACAAGGTTATAGTCAGCAAGAGGGGATAGACTATACAGAAACCTTTGCCCCAGTCGCCAGGTTAGAATCTATCAGACTTTTAATTTCATTTACTGTTAATAGAGGCATCACTCTGTATCAGATGGATGTCAAAAGTGCATTCTTAAATGGTTATATAGAAGAAGAAGTTTATGTTCACCAACCCCCAGGTTTTGAAAATACAAAACATCCAGAACATGTTTTCAAACTGAAAAAGTCACTGTATGGTCTGAAACAAGCTCCCAGAGCTTGGTATGAAAGGCTAAGTAACTTTCTGCTTGAAAATGAATTCACCAGAGGGAAAGTGGACACTACTCTATTCTGTAAAACAGTTAAGAGTGACATTTTAGTCTGTCAAATTTATGTTGATGATATTATTTTTGGTTCTACTAATCCTTCTCTTGGAAGAAAATTTGCTAAGTGTATGCAGGCAGAATTTGAGATGAGCCTCATGGGGGAACTGAAATTCTTTCTAGGAATTCAGATCAATCAAACTCCAGAGGGAACTTACATTCATCAGAGCAAATACATCAGAGATCTTCTGAAGAAATTTGACCTCTCAGAATGTAAGCCATCAAAGATTCCAATGCATCCCACGTGCATTCTGGAAAGAGAAGAGGTAAGCAAAAGTGTAGAACAGAAGGTCTACAGAAGTATGATTGGTTCTCTCCTTTATCTGACAGCTTCAAGACCTGATATCTTATTCAGCGTATGTATTTGTGCTAGATTCCAATTAGATCCTAGAGAATCTCACTTAACAGCTGTTAAGCGAATTTTCAAGTATCTGAAAGGTACTACTAATCTGGGTTTGTTTTATAGAAAATCTAGTGATTACAGCTTAGTAGGCTACTGCGATGCTGATTTTGCTGGAGACAGAGTGGAACGTAAAAGTACTTCTGGAAGCTGCCAGTTTTTGGGAGAAAATCTGATCTCTTGGTCAAGCAAAAGGCAATCAACAATTGCTCTGTCAACAGCAGAAGCTGAGTACATAGCAGCAGCAGGATGTAGCACACAAATGCTCTGGATGAAAAGTCAGCTTGAAGACTTCCAGATTTTTGAGAGTAACATTCCTATTCTTTGTGATAATACTTCTGCTATTTGCTTAAGTAAGAATCCTATTTTACATTCTAGAGCTAAGCATATAGAAATAAAACATCATTTCATTAGGGACTATATTCAGAAAGGTATTTTAAACTTGAAATTTATAGATACAGACCATCAATGGGCTGATATCTTTACTAAACCCCTTTCAGAAGATAGGTTCAATTTCATTCTGAAACATCTCAGCATGAAAGTATGCCCAGAATGAAAATGTTTTAATTCCATGTATTTATCTTCAGAATGTAATTATATTACTGTGAACTTCTGATCAATCTTCTTTCAGAAAGATAGAACATGCAGATTGTATCAGATGCAAGTCTAAAGATCTGAGAGTCTAATCTCAAAGACAGACGTGCTGATCACTACATCAAACAAGTGTCATCCAATCATCAGCAAATCCCTGAAGCAGAACGCGTGCACGCTTCTGAGAAGGCAAAGCGCTGATTGGGTGCATTGAGACACATGTCTGGTAACCGTTTTTAAGTATCTTTCTCAAATCCCCCAAAATCAGCAAGCATTTAATGAAAAGTAATCACGCTTGTTAAATGGAAATCATTATTTTTTTTCTCTCTCTTAAAAACGTTTAATTTTTCAAAATAATTTTTGAAAACTCTATTTAAGCACATTAATCCTTCACTCTTATTCTTTACGCTTTCTCATAATCATTCAAGTGTTTTCTTCATTTTCTGATGTACTGTTTTGACTATGTTTTGTAATGTTCTTTTGCTCTGATTATGAACTATTTTAATATAATTTGTTTTTCTGATCTAAATTGTTTTAGCACATCACCAACACTTTTTGATTGCTGACAAAAAGGGGGAGAACAAGAATGATATTTAAAATCAATAACGGCTAACTAGACAGAAATTCTCAAACATTCTAACTCTATTACTTGAAATGTTTTTCTGTTTTTGTTTAAAGTCTACAGGCACAAGGAAGCTCCTGAACACTATGAAGACTAGAAGCTCTGATCAAAATGTAGAAGCTCATGTTGCTCTGATCAAATATGAAGTTCTGATCGACCTAATACTCTGATCCAAAGCAAAGCTCTGACAGGAAAAGCTCTGAAGCTCTGCTCTCTGATAAGTCAAAGACTCTTAATCTGATGTGCAAAGAAAGACAAAGATCTGATCCTGAAGAACACGTATCATCAAAGGGAAATAATCAACTCAGGGGGAGTATCTCTTAACTCTGATTTCTCCTTACTTCTTAACTCTGAAACATTTCCCAGACACCTTTTCACGTTATTTTTCATTTAAAATATCTAGTTTTTGTCATCATCAAAAAGGGGGAGATTGTTAGAACAATGTTTGAATCTACTACCCTATATTTAAGTTTTGATGATAACAAAGTGAAAAGATATAGTATTTATATGTTTCATGTTTGAACTATATGCTGCCTAAAATTACTATGCTCTGACTTGCAGATACGCTGATTAAAATAAGCAAGATCACTTCTTCAGCATCAGAATTTGATTTCATACACCAGCATCAGAAGTTGCTGAATCAGAACGTCAAGATCAGATGATCAACTCACGTACATGCTGAAGCTTGATGAACAGAACTGCGCGTAAACACTTTGATACAAAAACAATAGTTCATCAGCAGCGAAGCAGAATCAGAATGAGCCAAGCCAGAACGTGCATTGAAGAAGCAACGGTACTGTGCATTGAACGCTAATTAATTCCAACGGCATCATTCTAGACAAGATCTGCTCAAAAAGGAAAGCTTGTTATTAGCATTGAATCAAGAATATTTGCATTCAACGTTCATCTTCTCAAGTGCTATATAAACAAGGCTTCGAAGATTATAATGGCTAATGCTCTCCAATTCTCTACACGCACAAAGCTGAACAATAATCTTCATCTACCAGTTTTGCTAAACCACAAACTCTGATACTCCATTAGTGTTTAGCAATCTAAGTTTCTAAGCTTCATTTGTGTATACATCACAGTTGTGATAAAGTTTTGTAGAAAACATTCACACACATTTGTTTTATACCTTTGTAAGAAAGTGTTGCCTTGACAAACCGGATTGTGGTTTGAATCAAGAAGGCTTTAGCAGTTGTTAAAGCAGTCTGTAATATTCAGTTGAATATAGTGAATTAAGACCTCGTTGGAGAGAGGCGAAATCACCTTGACGGGTGGACTGGAGTAGTTTGAGATCAAACGAACCAGGATAAAAATATCTTGTCAATTGCTTTAAGATTTCAGTTTTACAATTCAACCCCCCCTTCTTGTGTTTTTCACCCCTTCAGGTGCATCTGTCAATGACAAGAAGTTCCTGAGAAGGTTCGCAGCGAAGTTCTTCCTTAGCAACGGCATTCTGTACAAGTGAAACCATGATTCGACCTTACTGCGTTGTGTGGATAAGACTGAAGCAGGAAGGATCATGGAAGAGCTACATGAAGGGACCTTCGGAACACATTCCAGTGGACACACTATGGAAAACAAGATCCTTCGGGCAGGGTATTTCTGGTCCACAATGGAAGCCGACTGCTACCAACATTCTCGGACATGTCACAAATGCCAGATTTACGCATAGATATGATCAGCGAGATTAAACCTACGGCATCCAACGGGCATCGCTTCATCCTGGTAGCGATTGATTACTTCACGAAGTGGGTTGAAGCATCTTCCTATGCTACAATAACCAAGAATGTTGTGGCACGGTTCATTCGGCATAATCTGATCTGTCGTTATGGCGTCCCTGAAAGGATCATTACATACAACAGTACCAATCTCAATAACAAGATGATCACTGAGCTCTGCGAGCAGTTCAAGATACAGCACCACAACTCTTCTCCTTACCAGCCGAAGATGAATGGGGCTGTAGAAGCAGCGAATAAGAATATCAAGAAAATTGTGCAGAAGATGACAGTGACCTATAAAGATTGGCATGAGATGTTACCATTTGCTCTACATGGGTACCGAACCTCAACAAGGACGTCAACCGGGGCAACTCCTTTCTCCTTGGTCTACGGTATGGAGGCAGTCTTACCGATAGAAGTGCAAATACCCTCTCTCCGGATAATGAAGGATGCAGACCTGAGTGAAGATGACTGGATCCAGACACGACTTGATCAGCTAAACTTAATTGACGAAAAGAGGCTCGCTGCTATTTGTCATGGTCAGACGTATCAAAAGCGGATGATCAGGGCATTTAACAAAAAGGTCAGACCACAAGAATATCAAGTTGGGGATCTGGTAATCAAGCGCATCATCCTTCCTCAGAGTGATCCAAGGGGCAAATGGACCCCTACGTACGAAGGGCCATTTGTGGTTAAACATGTGTTCTCAGGAGGAGCCATGATTCTGACCACCATGGATGGTGACGACCTTCCTCACCCCGCCAATGCAGACATAGTAAAAAGATACTACGCATGAAAAAAGACCCGCTAGGTTGACATACCTAGGCAAAAATTAGGGCTTCCCGGAGAACCAAAAGGGTTCGGGCAAAATGAAGGGATGAAATGAAAAAAAAATCTGTACACCCAGCAAGTCGAAAACCTGAAAAGGCGGCTTGGGCAAAAATGGGTATCCCGGTGGACTGAAAACCCGAAAGGGCGGTCCAGGCAAAAGTTAGGGATAAAGCATAATACTATGTCTCATTGGGCCACCTCGCACCCAGAATCCGGTATCAACATCAAGTACAAACGGCATCAATCAATCAGCTTCATCTTCAGCTAGGTCATCAAGTGATGAGACACTCGAAGATATAAAGGCGATAACAGAGTTGGAACCCAGTGGGATTATTCTTTTCACACACCTGTTTTATTTTCCTTTGTACAAATTTGTATAAACTCTTATTCGGCGGCGTTCTCTTACTAGGACGTCAGCCTCTTGTACATAAACATCTATTTACAGGCAATCCAAAAGTCAATACAAATACACTTTTCAGTTAAAATTGCCAATTATTTTCCTTTTCTGTTTTATTTTGTGAAGGACGTCCAAGGTTCAATTTGTGATATATGCATTTGACAATAACTGCTAACTCATAAATATTTGCATACGAAACAAAGGATTAATTACAGGTAACATTAGAAACATGGGCAATGATGAGTGGTCTAAGCGATCTAATTGTTCTGTCCACCAAGGTATCAAGGTAGGTTCAGCCAAAGAACATAACCAATATACCGTAATTCCCCAGAGAGTAAACCAGCAAGTCAATGCACTCTCCCCAAGCTATACCATCAGCCTTAAGGAAGTTGGATTATCCCCAGCAGATCTCAACATTCCTCAGTGCAGTATACGAACATTCCTAACAAGCATCCCCGGCAGTCTTGATCTAAGATTGTTCCCCGGCGGTATACAGACATCCAGCGGAGCCACTTCCCCAATACATCTCAAAAATTTCCCCAGGAGAGTCCAGTCCAGAAGTTTCCCCAAGAAAGCTGAATCATCTCCCCAGCAGGAAGCTTATCCCCAGTAGATTCTGGAAGCTTATCCCCTACAGAGCACGAACGCGTCTCCCGGCTTTATTCAAAGGTTATGCTCCACCAGAGCTTATAACTGGGTTATCCTCAGCCAAAAGCCACGGAAAGATCATCCTCGGCGAAGTCTTCTTATCCCCAGCGGAGTCTATTAAAACTTCCAATATAACGACGGTATCCCCAACGAAGTTACTACCAACATCTCAACAAGAGTACCTCTCTCCCCACAGAGTATTGTTCCCCAGCCAGATCGCTAGATTAATTTTCTCCCCGCAGAGTAATCTCTCCAACAAGTTTATTCCCCCAACGGAGTCATCTTCTCCTACCGGTTTATTCTTGCAACCATCACTCCCCAGTGGAAACACTATTCTCTAACATCAGCCCAGGATGTGACTTCCCGGCACCCGTCAAGGATTTGTTTCCTAAGACGAAAACATACATTCATAAACAACACATCTTCATACATTATAGCATGCATATACGCATCATGAACATACAATCTCATTCATTCTGAGAGCATCTCGCATGTCATACATCATGACATCACATACAACTAACGTTTTGTCTTTTCAGGACAAAAGTTAATGCAAAGATAATTGCTATCAACTGTCGTGATTCCAGATCTGATTCCTATATCTTGCCAGGGTGTATCTGTTGACGACTACAGTACCAGACTCGATTCCTGTATCTTGACAGGGCACGTCTGAAGAGTTCGAAGATCTGATTCCTGTATCTTGCCAGGGAGTATCTGTTGACGACTACAGTACCAGACTCGATTCCTGTATCTTGACCGGGCACGTCTGAAGAGTTCGAAGATCCAATTCCTGTATCTTGCCAGGGTGTATCTGTTGACGACTACAGTACCAGACTCGATTCATGTATCTTGACAGGGCACGTCTGAAGAGTTCGAAGATCCGATTCCTGTATCTTGCCAGGGTGTATCTGTTGACGACTATAGTACCAGACTCGATTCCTGTATCTTGATAGGGCACGTCTGAAGAGTTCGAAGATCTGATTCCTGTATCTTGCCAGGGAGTATCTGTTGACGACTACAGTACTAAACTCGATTCCTGTATCTTGACAGGGCACGTCTGAAGAGTTCGAAGATCCGATTCCTGTATCTTGCCAGGGAGTATCTGTTGACGACTACAGTACCAGACTCGATTCCTGTATCTTGACAGGGCACGTCTGAAGAGTTCGAAGATCCGATTCCTATATCTTGCCAGGGAGTATATGTTGACGACTACAGTACCAGACTCGATTCCTGTATCTTGACAGGGCACGTCTGAAGAGTTCGAAGATCCGATTCCTGTATCTTGCCAGGGAGTATCTGTTGACGACTACAGTACCAGACTCGATTCCTGTATCTTGACAGGGCACGTCTGAAGAGTTCGAAGATCCGATTCCTGTATCTTGCCAGGGAGTATCTGTTGACGACTATAGTACCAGACTCGATTCCTGTATCTTGACAGGGCACGTCTGAAGAGTTCGAAGATCCGATTCCTGTATCTTGCCAGGGAGTATCTGTTGACGACTACAGTACCAGACTCGATTCCTGTATCCTGCCAGGGAACGTCTGAAGAGTTTAAAGATTCGATACCTGTATCCAGCCAGGGCGCATCTACATAAAGAGTTTGAAGATCAACACCTGTAACGGGCCAGGTAATTATCTTTCTTTCTCAGGTACACAAGCTCTCGCTAAGGAATCTCTTACGCGATCGACACCTATATGGTATCTATAAGCCCATCCACTTACCAACAGTTCCAAATGGCATCTATAAGCCCATTCCCGACAAGGTTCTGTCACATCTCCAGATGGCATCTACAAGCCTATCCTCCTATCCACCATCTCTCCAAATGGCATCTGTAAGCCCATTCCCGCTGTTACACTGCTGATACTCAACTATGTGAGTGCAAATTTCTGGGCACTCTAGTGTTCAATCATCTTCCACCCTCGGATCACGAAAGGCACACAAGCCAATCTACATCCTCAGGTATAAGAAGATTGAACAGGGGCAACTGTTGTACCTCAAAATTTGCCCTCCCAAATTCTTCAAAAGTTTTGCCAAGCATCACCTCAAATGGTTCAAGGCTACTCCAAGGATTGCACAGTCAACCATCCTCCTAAAGCCAGTCAAACTAGGGTTTTGGTTCTCACAAGGAAGCTGAAGTTTTCAAGAGCTCAATCAAGTCTCCCATGCTCATACACATTGTCAAGCACCTACATGTCAAGTTTCAAGGCTCACAAGGTCAAGTTGCACAGTCAAAAACCCTAATTGCTCAACAGTCAACTGTAGGGGCAAAATGGTCATTTGGCAGTCAAAAGTCAAATTTTTTGGTCAACATCTTATTTTGAAGCCACAAACACCATTTTATCAATGCTTGATCATGATTCTCAAAGTTTGGCTCAAAAAGTCTCAAGATGCAAAAGTTTCTATTTTTGGACAGTTGAAAAGTCAATTGTAACTTGACCAAGGCATAACTTTTTCATGGTTCATCAGAAAAATCCCATCCAATGCTCATCTTGAAGGGGAGGACACTTCCTACAACTCATCTTCACATTACAAGTCCAAGAAATGCTCTCACAAAAAGTTATCAATTTCAACATTATAGGTCATTTTCAAAAGTCAACAAAAAGGGACTTTAAGTCAAAGACCATAACTTGAGATTGGTAAATAAAAATGACATGGGACCAAAGACATTGGTTAGAGGACTTCAAGACCTTTCCAAAATGTCCAAGAACATGATCAAAGCTTAAAAATTGAGCAAGATGTGCATTGGAGAAGTTGGGAAATTTTTGTGAAATGGCCAAAATCATTTATCCTTGAAACTTCATTTTTGACAAAAGGGGCCCACTTTTTTCACTTGAATCAGCTTGGCCATGCTTCCCACGTGTCCCACATTTTATTTCAAATTTTAAATTTAATTTTTTCATTTTTATTTGATTTTATTGGATTTAATTCATTTTAAATCCTTTAAAATCAAATAAAAAATCAAGAAGTTTAATTAAGGGGGATATTTGGTCTTAACTAGCTTTGAATCATCATTATGCAACATCCCAATTTCGTTTCAAGGCCTAATCAAGCAAGAATTCAAAAATAGGTTCAAAAATGGAAGGTTGTTAATGGAGGTTTATGGAAAATCTCAAGTTTGAATGCCTTGCATTATGAGGCCATAATTCCTATCAAAACATGTTACATAACACATATGCAAGTGATCAGACACAACAACACGACCAGAGCTGCACCAAAACTGAGAAGCAAACTTTGCATTTTTCACACAAAATTGCAAAACTGAAAACACTTCTAGAGCTTGTTTCAGACCCTCATTCTTATCCAAACACGTTGCTGACATCCTAAGGAAGCGACTCCAATCAAATTCAACACTCCATACACCCAGAATCGGTATAACCAAGTCTGACCTTCTTTGAAAATTTTGGTATTCGTATTTCATTATTCATACAACATTTTTCATTTTTAATCATGGATTTGGACTAATGTGAATGTTTTGAAGCTGATAGCATGATTTAATTGAGTTTTCAAGGTCTGTAGCGAAATATGCCATGGGAATTTTCTAGGGTTGCAGGAAATACGAATTGGGGTTTCTTTCCTTTGAAACAATTGGACCACGAGACCACTATCATTGCATTCGTGACATCCCAGTGATTCCAAATCACCCATCGCGCTCAATTTATGAGTGAACGTGAGCTATTCGCTATTATTCCTAAGCCTGCATTTTGGGGGGGGGGGGGTTCAAAACCCCCGCTATCCCTTTTTTACAGGTACATTCGGAGAAGACGATTGCGTGGCATGGCGTGAGTGGATGGTTTGAAATCCAGCGCCCTTTTTTTTATTTCATAACACTAATGTCAATTTTGTTTTATATTATTTGTTTTTTATCCTATGTACAAAGCGCGCAAATGGTTCAATTGGTTAAAGCATTAGCTGGTAAACACTGGGACCTGGGTTCGAATCCCAGGTCCCCTCAAATTGTTTCTATTATTTTGTTTAACTCTTTCCCATGCAGCTTCCATCCTAATGACCACCATACAGCGCACATGCCCCTGCCTGCCACGCGCCTAAGAGGTTAATCCAATGGCCAAGATCTGTAGTCCATCGTGCACGCTGTCAACAACTCCTCACACAATCCCAGAAAAGTCAAAAAGGCCTCCTCTTGATGGGCCAAAATTCCTCAATTTACCTCCAAAACTGGGGTCAACACCCCCCATTGGTTTGCACATTATTTTCTTTCTTTTCATTTTTTTCTATTTGTTTGTTTTATTTATTTTAGTTAATTCATCAAAATTAATTTTCATAAAATATAAAAAAAAATCAGAAAAATCAAAAAATAAAAAATAAAAAGAAATATTTTATTTAATTTAATCCATTAATAGTTTCATCTTTGTAAATAAATTCAATAATTAATTTAGTTTTAATTTTAGGTTGTTAACTTTAACGTTTTTTTTCAGTAATTAAAAAATATAAAAAAAATAGGTCTTTAGCACATTTTTATCTTTTTTTTTTAATTAAATATTTTTATTTTCTTATTATAATTATTATTAACCATTAATTAATTTTGTAAATACTTGTAATTAATTAATTAGGTTTAAATTAGGTTTAACTTAGACAATCTTCTTTAATAAATTAAAAAAAAAACAATTAGAACTAGAGTTATTTAACTTTTAATTCCAATTTAATTTTCTTTAATTCCATAAATCCAAAAACCTCAAAAAATAAGTTCTTGCTTTATTTAATAATTAAATAAATTTTCAATTTCAATTTAATTCCTTAAAGGGTCCAACGCCCTCGCGCTCGATTCTAATTTCTTTTCGCATTTATTTTTATTTTTATGGACATAATGTAATTGCCCCAAGGCCTTGTAATAATAATTAGAGACTCATTTATTTTCTGCACTTTATTGTAAATCGGGTCTTGGTTTAATTTGGCGATGTAGACCCGCGCCTTTGTAATAGCGTAGGACCTCTATCTTTTCCGCACTTTAAATTCCCGCACCTTTAAACTGTTAACAATCACATGAAAGAATGAATGCCCAAAAATAAAATCAAAACGTAGATCACGAATGCATGACAAGACAAATAATAAACTGAAAATGACACACAATTCACACACCACTCTTAGGGTACGCCTCACTGTTGCCTTGCCCCTCGAAAGGTGGTCATCGAGTATAGGACGTTTTAGTAAGTCCTTATGTCCATGAACATGGCATAAGGGTAGCTTCTAAGGTGTCCTACTATTGCTCTGGTGATCACACCGTTGCCTTGTCCCTCGAAACGTGGTCGTCGAGTACAGGACGTCTTAGTGAGTCCTTATGTTCCATTGATCCAGTTGCCTCGAATAAGTTGCCTCGGAACGGTCGCCTCAGAATAAAAAGATCAATGGCATAAGGGTAGCTTCTAAGGTATCTTACTATTGCTCGGTGACCACACTGTCCCGAACCCTCGAATTGACCCGAACACCTCCAATGGTGGTGCTACCTACCTCTCAATGGTAGGATGACACTACTTTAAGGACATTTACACAGACGAATTCCTTAGGGTAGGTGGATGACTCATAGATACTTGCTCTAATTTCAAAACAATTCAAAAACTTCTTTTCACACCGACACTTTGCAAAAAGCTTTCAAAAACAACTTTTCAAACACTCTTGAGGACTGATACAAGAGTCGAACTGAAATTTTAAACGAAACTTTTTCAAACCCACTCACTTTGAAAAGCAAACAAACATTTTGAAAACACAAATGAGCAAGTATCTAAGAGCCCATGGATAACCATGGATAGAAAGGGTGCTAACACCTTCCCTTTCTATAAATCTACCTCCCGAACCGAGAAACAATCTCAATAAGGAATTTTTCTGTGCTTTTGTCCTTTCCATTTGGAGAAAATAAAAGACGGTGGCGACTCTTGCTTCCGCGACATTTCGCGAACCAGCGTTAAACAGTCAGTTCCAGATCCACCGATCATAGAAACAAAGGCTATACTTTTCTTCTTCTCATACTTCTCACTGATTGCTAATTCAAAAATTTAAAGTGATCCCATAAGCTCATCCATTTTCATATTGTCTATATATTGGGCTTCTTCTATAGAAGTCACCTTCATGTCAAATCTCTTTTGAAGAGATCTGAGTATTTTCTTGACCAGCTTGGCTTCAGACATCTTCTCTCCCAGGGCACTTAAGGAATTGGCTATCTCAATAATGTTCATATGAAAGTCATGAATGTTCTCATCCTCTTTCATTCTTAAGTTCTCAAACTTGGTGGTAAGAAGTTTAAGTCTCGACATCTTCACCTTAGAGGTTCGTTCATAAGCAGTCTTCAAAATCTCCCAAGCTTCCTTAGCAACAGTATAATTACTTATCAGTATGAAGATTTTTTTGTCTACTCTATTGAACAAGGAATTCAATGCTTTAGAGTTTCCTTCAGCTAACTTATGATGGAGTTGAGTGGAGCTATTCAATGCTTCTAGATGAACACCAGTGCATACAGAAGTGAAATTTCGGTATGCAGATATCAGATGTCCTATAAGATGTCTGATCAAAACATAATGAACAAAATAAAATACAACACAATTAAGGGTACAAAATAATAAAGGAACACGCAGAATTGTTGACCCGGTTCTGCAAACTGATACTACTTAATATACTTCATTTCTGGCTTGCAGACCCACAACAAACTATCTCCAGTTTACAATCTACTCACCTAATCACTACCTGTTTTATACTTCTACCTAAGACACACCTAGGTATGAGAGCCCTCTCACTTCCCTTTGAGTCACAAACAGTAACAAGAACAACTCTAAACACTTAGAAAATAATAGAAGTCACACTTCAAAGACACACAATCATTCAATACTTAGAAACTTAAGAATGATTGACAGAACTTACAACTCAAAATAAAAATCCTACTCTTATATCAAGATGATATTAGAGAGGCTCACAATTAACACACACAAGCCATACAAAATACAATGTAAGTTCCACACTAAAACTAGGTTAGTGACAATCTATTTAAAGCACACATTTGGATTGGATTGGGCTTCAAAAATGCAATAAGGAATATGCTAAAATTCTGCATAGAAAATAAGTCTTTAATCAAGGGTTTCCTTAAATGTCTCAACAATCCTAAAATGTATCAACATTAGAAAACTGAATAACTTGAATACCAATACAATCTCTTAATCCATAAACTGAGCGCCACATAGGATATCATAATATTCCAAGAATATTCTGTATATGTAACAAACTAAAAGAATCCAATTGTCTAGCTGTACCAGTCACGATGTCGAATGATTCTGGATATGACATCTTATTCAACATGTTTTCTGCATGATAGAACATCTTGATCAACATGTTACAGTCAAATGTAATATCTGATTCCTCCATCTTGGGCAACACATAAGATTACTTAATATTCCCAAATATTAAGTAATCCATGTTTAAACAAAATAAATCCAAGTTGTAGATCTGTACCAGACAAGATGTCGTATCCCAGTGTTAGGACATCTTGTTCAACATGTTGATGCTAAGAAAGTTTTACCAAAATTAATTCCAATCATAGGGAATTAACAAGAAGCTTCCCTTCCACACCTTGATGAATAATGAATCATGAAAGTGGAGAAAGCTTGAGAGAAGAGAGAGATTTGAGTTCTTGAAGTTGAGAGAGTGAGAGAGAAATCTCATATCTGAAATGGTGTAACTGTGTAACTCCCCTGGTTTAGGGCATAAATTAGCTTTTATATGGAGGCTTAAAGGTGTTTAGAGGTGGAGGTTTAGCTTAACTGTAGTTAATAGTTTGTTAGAGTTGAAACAAAATTGGAATGAGGTGGAAAGTGTAGCTCGGGTTCATCTTAACATGAGAGTTTTTTGTGTTGCTTCAAGAGAATGAAATGTGTCTGAGAAAAATAAAGATGAGCTGGAAGTGGCTTAATCTTAACAAGCAAGCTAACAAAAGATTCCATCTTCCATTTTTGTCTAAAAAGTGAGGTGTGTATGCATGCATGAGGGAAAACATGTTTTGTCAAATGAGGTAATGGTTGAGTGGTGTGTGTAATGCTGAGATTATAGTGATGTTCCACAACCAAAAAAATGAATCTAAATGTATTTTTGACCAAATTAGCAATGTTGAGCTATGGATGAAACATGTTAATAAGGATGACTTTGTTTGGGTTTATCTCATTGAATAATGACTGAAATAGTGAACTCTTGGTATCAAAAGAGAGATCTTATGACATGGAAGAGATTTGATCTTGGAACCAACTTGAAAATAAGCTTGTAACACCGTGTAATTTGGCTAAAAGTCATTCTATCAATAAGACTCAACACTTAGTGAAATTTTGAAGTATTTTGACCAAACTAAACAAGTTGATGTCACAACTTTAGCTCCGTATTTCTCCCTCTTAAAGAAAGACTTTTGGTTCAAATTTTATGCTATGATGTCGTACTAAGGAACCTATACAAAATCAGACCCCAAGTGTTCAAAATGAGTCCTTGTATTGATCACAATCTCCCTTGGAAGTCATGCATATGAACATGCTCCAACACTTAGAAAAACTTTCTAAGTCTTTTGATTTTATACCAACTTGAAACATCAACTTCATCATCAAATATCTCCCACTTAAAGAGAGATTTTGATGTTAAATATTTTGCAAACATGTACTATCACATGATATCTTCAATCCCAACCCTTAGTTGCAATTGTTGGATCATTGAGGAGAGAGATACACCCTTGGAAAGTCACCCAAATGAACATGCAGTTTTGTACTTAGAGAAATTCTCAAAACCCTACTTTTCCATATTTTGTGATCTTCATTATTTCTCTTGATGAAACTTGATCAAACCTCATACTTTCATGAATATTGACTTGAGATATCCATGGTTGGCAAAAAAATATCAAAAGTTGACCTTTGACTTTGAGTCTCTATTAACTTTTCCTCAGTTGAACCAATTCCTCTTCATCTATCAACTGGAATCACTTGAGACACTCAAAGAAGATAAATAAGGTATTCATGGATGCCTTGGATTATGATTTGAACAATAAAATCAATATTTGGTAAAAAAAGTCAACCCTAAGTTGTCTTTGACCAAAACCCTAGCTCTGAACCAATCTTGATAGAAACATGTGAACAACCTTGAACAATGAAACCCTAATATCCTGAGGATCTTGAGAAACCTTTGAAGGGAATGATGAACTTAGGCTTTAGGTAATGAACATGATGATGATAACACAACCTTGCATTGCCTTGAGTGCCATATTCTTCTCTTTGAATGGGGGAAAACCCTAATCACAAGAAACCTTAATCCAATAACCACATAACCAATGGTATGCTTAAATGTGTCTAAGAATGAAACACAAGCAAATTAAGGTATAAACAAGAGGGTAAATTTTAGGGTGCAACACCAATCCAGGAAGGAAATCCGCTATGATAGTATTAGTTTAAAGCTAAGCAGCCCTAGTTTACAACTTATCACTTACTCCCTATCTTGTGCTATTTCTACCTATAAACCCTATAGATATGAGACCCCCCTCTCAATTCTCACAATCACCTAAGTGATAAAACCAGTCACAAACCAGTGACAAGAACCAAAACAGAATATTACACTTCCAATAAACAATACTAAACTATTTTCTTAAAAGCTCATGAGTGAAAACAATAACTTGACACACAATCAACTATTTACTTAAAAGTTCATGAGTGATGGGAAAGTAACAATAAACAATAAGTCTACCTAATTGTATCAAAATATACATGGGTGACACACATAAACACAAAAACTCTAAAGGACTCCCAAAACCCTAAACCCTTATTTTAGCACACACGATTTCTTGATGTGAATGCTTGCGATTTTAGGTTTAGAAAGTCCTTATTTATAGAATCTTGAAGAATGGGCTTGGACTCTTCAATCAAATCCAATCTTATACTTTTAAATATGTTGCATTATCTTCAACAAAAATATGAACAAATCTTTACATTTTCCTAAAAAGTCTCAAGATCCTTTTTAATGAAACTAAACCAAATTTGCACTGTTCCTAGTAAAATCTTCTTGACCTGTGAAAATAAGTGAGATATATCTAAGACGATCTCACAAAATCAAATTAAATTTGTCATGAAAAATAACAGCAGCACCTGTTGTACAGTTGGCCAAGATGTCAAGACATTTGGCTCAACATTTGTCTGATATTCATGACAGTAGAACCTGTCATGAAAGTTGGTCAAGATGTTGTGACATCTTGCTCAACATAAGTTAAGAACCATGTTTACCAAAATCTATGTTAATCATAAAACCATGGATCTAACAAAAAAACATACTCAGACAAGGCAGAAACAAAATTAGGCATATGAAGACCAACACTAAGGCGAATTTGGGCAAAGATATGTTCGACCATATAGGCTATGTTATTTTCCCCCCAAAATTAATTTGTTTGACATTCCTAACTACTTGATATACACCCTGGTTCCTATTGAACACCACTACTTATGGGCCATTTCGACCTAAGTTTCCTTCACCTACCCTAGGTATGGGATGTTCGACGAGTTGAAGCATAACTTGTTGTGGCACTTGATTATTATAAACTGGATAAATAGGCGCTTGAGGAGCACTAAATAAATCAACTATTCGACCCATTTGATGTGCTAATTGCTTGTAAACGTGGTTTGTGTTTTGGATCAAAGGATTAAACACAATACCAATTTGCTGGGTAAGCATGTTCACCATATCATGGTTATTTTCATCCATTTGTTGTCTCACATGCAAGAGAAAACTAGTAGTTGGCGGTGGTATAACTTGAGGGATATATCCTAACCCTCTTTAAGGTTATGCCATTCGACTAGGATTACTTATAGAATATCCTAACGCCGAGTATGGGTTAAGAGGAGACGCAATAGCCATTGCATTATCTACAAACATAGATGCATTAGTTTGTAAGCCAACCATCATCGCAACTGGCATGCCATATGGATATTCCTTACTCCCAAAGGGTAGCATAAAGCTTAGGAGGAAAGAAGGCCTACAGTTTCCTATAATATTTTGTGTAACCCTAAGAGTAGTTAGAATACTCGTTACTTGTGGTGGAGGAATCACCACTTCTGGTAATGTCATTGAAACTGACATTTGACTCACAAAAAGAGAGGTTACCCCGATGGTTGTTAAAGTACTTGTGCCATCAACCGTCAATTTTGTTGGTTGTTCTTCTATATCTGGAGTATCATTCTAGAGAAGGGAAGCATTTTTTGCATGTGTCATCCCAACAAGAGTTTTACCACTCCTCAGATGCATAAACACGCAAACATTGAAAACATTTCATGTGAGAAGAACAAGATAACCAATAAAAGCACAAAATAATTTTTTATTAAAGTTTAAATTTCTTGCACAAATGGCCCCACTAGGCGTGCCAATTTGTTTACTTGTGTTTTCAGTAAATCGAAAAACTAGTTTAGCTTTAGAACCAAACTCGATTTCCCAATAATATCACACTCTTGAGAATTATAACAACGACACAACCAATACAATTTCTTCCTTACAAGTAGTGTTTCACTCAAAATTACCAATTCAACTTAAGTGAAAAATATTTCTAGAGAGATGGGGATAAAATAGACAGATAAATTCTAAAGAAAATAGAGAGATATGGAAAATTGTGTGAAATGAGAAGGAGCATACCCTCATTTGTATAAGAGAAGGAAAATCTAAAAAGGAAAATATCCATGGGAATTTTTAATGGCTCAATCGATTTGCTCCTGAGCCAAATCGTCTGAATGAGGGAAATAAGAGATTGCTCTAGACCATTTTGGAAAATTTTGAAAAAAAGACGTCCCTAGTCATTAAGACACTATTATAATCATTTGTATAATTACTTAGGCCTATTACAATTGATTGGTTTAAGGCCTCTATAAATTGGGTAGTTCAAAAAGGCATTTAAAAGAGAGCAGAAAATTTCCTAATCAATTGGCTTGGCATTGTAAACATTTTTAAGAGATAAAAGATATTTTAAGTGTCTGTGTGAGTTGCCTTAATATCTTTAAAATTACTCCTTACTTTTACAAAGCTCTGGTCACTTAGACAGAAATGACCAGACGGGCTTTCACACTTGCTCTTTTTCACAACTCCGAAGCTTTCAAGATTCTTTGCTAGATATGTAACACCCAAATATTTAGAATGACTTGTTTAATTGATTTATTATGAGTATTTGTGAGTTATGGGTGAATATATGATATTTTGTTGGATATGACGTGTGGTGTGATGTTATGTTGTGGGGTATTGTTGAATTAAAGTGATATTGAGTTATTTAATAATTTGGTATAATTATTTAAAAGTATTAATTAGAATTATTATTATTATTAAAATAAGGAAAGTATTGGTGTAGAAGCCTTAAGGGCAAGGTCGTAATTGGTGAAAGGATTAGTGAGAGTAAAATTGAAAGATTATATTTGGGGTCTAAGGGTTAAACAAGGAAAAGAGAGAAAAGTATTTCATTTGTACGATCGTAAAAGAATTGGAATATCGTAGCAGAGCTAGGGCACGATGAACCAAAGAGATTTTCGATAGAATGCGAAAACAAAGATCGAATTAGGAATCTAAGGTAAGGGGGTGATTTGTTTATTATAATTGATATGTGGATTTATATGTATGTGGGAATTTCTTTAGGGTTTCTGTTGATTATTGTGATACGGTGGGAGAACTGACATGAGTTTTGCGTTTGTTTTCGCAAATGTTTCGGTTGAGCAAGAGTCGCCACCGAATTTTTATTTTATCCTAAGGAAAGGTTAAAAAGCACAGCAAAAACCTTTGAGATGGTTTCTTGGGTTCGGGGAGTAGATTATAGAAAGGGAAGGTATTAGCACCCTTTCTATCCATGGTTATCCATGGGCTCTTAGTTACTTGCTTAGATCAACTTGCCTTGATTTTTAATTGTTTGAAATGGTGCTTTCAATTGTTTGAAATGGTGCTTTGTGTGTGTTTTTGAAAATGTTTTGAAAAGAGGCCAATGTGGTGGCAACCTTTGCAATGATCCATGTTTGGATGTATACAAAGGTGTATGTCTTTTGAAAAGTTTTCAATGTTTTTCAATGTTTTTTGAAAGTTATTTTGAAAATGTGTTAGGATATGTGTTTTGAAAAATAGGCAAGGGTTTTTGTTTTGCAAGTTGGCAAGTAACCAAGAACTATCTACCCTAAATTTCTCAAAGATCTTTGCTATGTTTTAACCCTTTTAACAATTTTGTTCCACCATTGTATTTGGTGGACAATCTTGTGTTAGGATGTTAATGGGACGGGCGCGGGTCATCGTTTAGACCATGATTGCAATGGTGCCAAGTATCTTTGAGTAATTTTTCCTTTAAGGGACTTGATCATTTTTAGGCAACTTTCGAAAGCGTCATCGAGGGACTATGATCATTTGATTGTTTTGTTTTTGCCAAAGATACCCAACATGCAATATGGCCCATTTTTGAAGGCAACAAGTGGAGTAACCCTAAGGGTGCAAGTGTGATTAGTGTTGTCCATTTTCATGCTTGTTTATCTTGAAATTAGGTCAAACTATTTTTTGGTTAATTTTGCATACAAAACCCTAATTCTAACATGGCATAATTAGAAAGCTTTTAAATGCGAAAAAATAAAAGGTCCTAAATTATTACAACACAATATATGGGATGGGGGGTACAAATGTTCAAATGGGGATATTTTAGCAAGAAATTAAAATCTAATTATTACATCCAAATTGAAATTATACCAATTAATTAATTGCACAAAAAATTAAATGAGATAAGATAAATATGCAAAGAATGCAAAAATGATTTTTCATATGTATGTAAAAGAGTATTTATCATGTGTTAAATAAAAAAAAAAAAGAATTAATTTTGGTATTTTTATGTATTTAGGGTAAAAACCCTAATTTTATCAATAAAAGGTATTAATTATTTAATATATGTAATATTTATTAATTGTGTACAAAAAATAAATAAAAGAAGGTATATTGTAAAAAAGTATTTTTGAGGTCAAAATATTAATAAAAATAAAATGTATTAATTTCTATGTTTTTAACATAAATATACTAATAAATATATAAGTATTTACATTATTTATCAAATATATTAAATATATACAAAAATTAAGTATTTAATATTTACAAAAAAAAAAAGAGTATATTTTTTATAAAATGTTTTCAAAAGGGTAAAATAAAATAAAATCAGAAAGTAAAAATATTTGCATTGTTTTTAGTTATCTTAAATAAAAGTATTATGTTTATTTTATGTACAAAAACTAAATAAAATCAAATAAATATCAAATAAAAATGTAAAAATGTGAGAAAAATAATTTTAATATTTTTTCATGCTTAAATAAAATAAATGAATCAGAAACAAAAATCAAAAGTCAAAAATAATAAAAATAAAATGCAATGGGCCAAGGGGGTGCATATGTGAGAATGTGGTGTAAAAAGAAGAAAAATCACAGGCCCAACCCATAAAAGGTTGTCTTCAACCTTCAGACAACAACATTTGAAAAAACGCGCCTTTTCTTCCCTGCTTGCTATCTCTTGATTCTTTGATTTTCAACACAAACTCACAACATGAAAAATGTTAAGCATCAAGCCACGATTCCAGACATATAAAAAACTTAACCTAACTCTAAAAAATGAGAGAGAATTTCTCCATCCCTAATTCTTAACCTAAGTTTTTGTCAATGTTCAGGTTCAAAATACTCTCAGCATATGCAATATAAATGGAAAGTAAAGATATGTATGGCTTCAGGGACATGAGTAGAATATTTTTCATTCACAAACTTAGAACTAACTCTTCCTATATTGAGAGATAGAAGTCCATGAACTTACCTGTTCAGCTTGGATCGTGTCTGACAATGGAGGCACTTTCAAGGCAAAGTGAGTATTGGTACAACTTGCTTGAAGGTCAGGGATGCTTCTCCAACCTTTGGTTTGCTTCGAAACCAAGTGAATCAAGCTATAGCAATCCACCTGCAAAACAGAAAATGTGAAAATGGTGAAGTTGGTTAGAGGTGTTACATTCTGCTTCCAAGGCTTGGGACAGTTTGCATATATGGTATGGAATGTGTATGAACTGGATTTAGCAAGAATGCACGAATGGATTGGCTTATGGAAGTCCAACTGCAGAGGTTACTCTGTTTTCTGCAGTGGGAGGGTGTTTTGAGATTTGATGATGTTTGGAAAGTATTTGGCTCGTGCTCTAGCTTAGGTTTGATGTTTGGAAGGTGTACAACAACTTTGCTTAAGCCTGTGCTTGCTGAAATGAGAGTTGGTTTAAGTTATGTCAAGTTACTTCACACTTAAGCAAGAAAATGCCAACTTGGTTTCTAGGCCAGTACAATGCCTCTATCTATGCTGCACATTTGAGTCTTGATTAGTGGGATATGTCTATACCTTTATGCCTCAAAGATCTGCATTGTACCTCATAGATTGCAAAGTTGACATAAAGTAACACTTTACAAAAATGGATAATATGCTTTTTCTTATTAAGGCTTAATCTTGTATGCAATGCTTAAACACACAAGATAAGACTTAAACATGAAGGATTGGCATTAAATTTATGAGTGTGGATGGGATAAAAGACCTGTAATCTAGCTTAGAGCATGCTGAGTTCAAAAATGCAAAGTTATGGACATGTAAATTGGTCATGAACAAAGTGAGTTTTTCCCATATTGCCAAATTCGATTCTCCCTAACCATAAGGTTGTTTGATGAGTTCTTGGACATTTTGGAAAGCTTGGAATGTGTACTACAATCCATCTTTGTAATGAAAATTTAAATTCCAAGTGGAAGCATGTGAAAAGTAGCCATGAAGTTAGGCAAAAATCCTGCCTAAAATAGGTCAAAATTTCTCTAAGTTAAGAATGTTTTGCACCTTTGTTCCAAAAATCATAACTTGAGCTACAAGCTTCTTTTGAGGAAACTTTGTGAATCAAAGTTGTAGATTTTGCAATGGAATACAACTTTCATGTTTTGACTTTTGTTTGAATCCAAATTCATCTTGATGAAAAAAAAGGACAAAGTTAGGAAAAAATTAGGGATTTTCATAACTTAGAAAAATTCTAAGTTATGAAAATTCTTCATTTCAAACCCTAATTTGTGATTTTTGATTTCTTGGTGAACAAGTTTCACAATTTGACATGTTTTGATGAAAAATGAATCTTGACACTTGATTTTGACCAAAAAGTCAAAGTTTGACTTTTCAGTATACAGTCAAAAATTGATCAATTGACTGGGAAATTCATTTGTCAATCTTGTGCATTTGGGATCTTTTGAATTTGTTGAACATGTCAAGACAATTCCATTGGGTCCTTGAGTCCATATATGAGCTTGGTTTGCCATTGGTTAGGTCAAACAGTCAAAAATTGCCTTTGTGCAGTCAAAACCCTAAAAATGACCATTTTGCCCTTTTGGTGATCTAATCAAATTTCTTGTGGAATTGTGATCCAAACTTGACCAAATGGTTTGTATGAGTTCAATATGTTGATGTGGGTCAAAAATCATGAGGTTTGACTGTCAATTGGCCACAGTTGACTTTTTCCCCAATACAGTTGATTTCTAGGTCAACTGTCCAATTGACTGGGCAAAGATTGGAATCAAGGCTTGAACCTTGGCATGGGTAAACTTGAGATTCCAACATGAAGCATGAAAGTCATTTTAGGCATTTTAGGTCAAAACATCTTTGTGCAAACACAAACCCTAATTTGGGTCAACAGTGCAAGGAAGAGTCTTGAGCAGAGCAAACCCTAACTTGATCTTGAGCTCCAAGGGTCTTGTGGTGAGAAAATGTTGAGGAAATGGGAGGGAAAATTTTGGGGTACAACAGTTGCCCCTGTTCAATCTTCTTGCACCTGAAGATTTAGATTGGCAGGTTTTCCTTTCGCGTCTCGAAGGTAAAAGGAGATTGGACACTAGAGTGCCCTTAAATTTGCACTTATCAAAACAATGGATATGGGAATGGGCTTAGAGATGCCATTCGGAGATGGGATTAAAGATGCCATCTGAAGGGTGACAGAATCTTGTCGGAGATTGGCTTAAAGATGCCATCTGGAAAGTTTGTTGAACTGTATCTAAGGACTGAGTTTGTATGAGCAGAAGAATGGCCTCCGTGTCTGGGGGCGTATCGGAGCTGTAACTGTGTTTGAAGTGTAGAACGAATATCAGAATGACTGCCGTGTCTGGAGTGTATCTGTATTGTATCTGGATAACAGAGAAACATCTGTATGGAGCAACTACGTGCTGGGGACAAATTCTGAATGAGTGACAGAATGGCAACCGTGTTTGGAGCGTATCCGGACTGTATCTGAAGTTGAAAGTTGTATGAGTAACAGAATGACTTCCGTGTTTGAAGTGTATCTGAAACTGTAACTAGGATTGAGGTCCGTATGAGTAATAGAATGACTTCTGTGTTTGAAGTGTATCTGAAACTGTAATTGGGATTTAGATAAATGACATAATGACTTCCTTGGCGAACGCACTGGAGATAATCAAGCTGCTGTTGTAAGGGTCAGAATGGTATCCGTGTTTGGAATGCATTGAACCTTGAGGTGGATAAATGAATCTGAATGAGAGATAGAATGGCTGCCGTGTTTGGAGCGTATCTAGTCTGTATCTGATTGTCGTAGTCTGAATGAGTAGTAGAATAACCATCGTGTCTGAAGTGTATCCATACTGTATCTGACTTGAGATTCTGAATGAGTAATAGAATGATCGTCGTGTCTGGGGTGTATCCATACTGTATCTGAATAATTGTTAATGATAGCCTTTTAATTTTATCCTGAAAAGGGTGAAAGGTTAGCTAAAACACAAAGTTATGTTGCATGATATGTATGATGCAAAATATTTTATATCAATGTTTATGATATGAATGTAAATGAATGCGTATGTAAGCCGGAGAGCTGTCTTGCTGTGGATAGATGAATCCTGGAGATAGAGAATCTTGACTGTTGCCAGGGAAAGTGAATCCTTGACTGCTGCAGGGGAAGACAAAAATTTTGATTGCTGAGGATGAGACATCCTTGTTGACTACTGCTGGAGAAACAGGGGCTTGGGGTCTATACCAATCTTCTGGGGATTTTTGCCTTGAAGAGATCTTCATCGGAGAAACATCTGATCATCCTGTGAGGCACTGAGAATGAGAGTCTTCACTCTGCTTGGGGAGATGCAAAATCTTTAATTGTTGATGGATCTTAGGACTACTGCGGGGAATTGGAATTCCTTGGTGACTTACAGGGAATGAGAACTCCTGAAGATCTCTACTGGGGAAGTTCAGAATCTGATAGACTCATGTTGGAGAGGTATGACTGAGAATTTTCAGTTTGGTGGCAGGTATCTCTGTGGGGAGAAGTTTTACTAGCCTGGTTCAGCTGGGGATTGATGGCAGGGAATCTTAGCTCCGCTGGGGATTGGATTTTCAGATTTTTAAGGCTCCACTGGGGATTCTGAAACTTAATTCTGAGGGGAATCGAGTTCTAGAAGGCCCTCTGGCTGGGGAATTTGGAGTATAACTCTGCTGAGGATTCCTTCTGAAAGGGCATCAAGATATCTATTTGTACCTTTAACCTATCAGTAATCATCTTTCTTGATTCATAAGGAAATGATTATGTTCAAATGCATATGCCTATTTAACAAAACATTGGACGTTTCTCAGATAAAACATAAGTGCAAAAGAGAAGAGAAAAGGAAGACAACGCAAACTTCTGTATTTGGAAAAGTATTTGTATTAACTTTTTATGAGTATATTTGTACAGAGGAGACAGTCATCCTAGTAAGAGGATGCCGTCGTAAAAATTGAAAAATTGGTACAAAAGAAAGATGGCTATGTGAAACAGTTCCATGAGATTCCATTCTGCTATAGCCTTCATAACTCTGAATATCTGTCCATTCAATGCTTCGTCTTCCGATGACTGGATTTATCAGAAGCTTGGAGTTGGTTAATGAAGAGATTGTCCTTAAAGTGATCCGACGAGACATAGTCATACGCTTTAATTCCCTAACTTTTGCTTGAATCGCCCTTTTGGGTTTTCGATCCACCGGGAAACCCATTTTTGCCCAAGCCGCCCTTTCAGGTTTTCGACTTGCCGGGTGTACATATTTTTTTGTTTTATCCCTAATTTTTTCCTGAACCTCCCTTTCGGGTTTTCGGTCCACCGGGATGCCCATTTTTGCCCAAGCCGCCCTTTCGGGTTTTCGGCTTGTCGGGTTATTTTATGCGTAGTATCTTTTGACTATGTCTGCGTTCGCAGGGTGCGGCAAATCGTCGCCGTCCATGGTGGTCAGAATCATTGCACCACCAGAAAATATGCTCTTGATCACAAATGGTCCTTCGTATGTAGGAGTCCATTTTCCCCTGGGATCACTTTGCGGCAGGATAATCCGCTTGATTACGAAATCCCCGACTTGATATACTTGACGTCTGACTTTCTTGTTGAAAGCCTTGATCATCCGCTTTTGATACGTCTGACCATGGCACTCAGCAGTGAGTCGCTTCTCGTTGATCAAGTCGGGTCTGAATCCAATCATCTTCACTCAAACCAGAGTCCTTCATAATCCTTAAAGAAGGAATCTGAACTTCCATGGGCAGGACAGCTTCCATGCCATATACCAAAGAAAATGGGGTTGCCCCGGTTGAAGTACGTGTCGTCGTACGGTATCCATGCAGAGCAAACGGTAACATATCATGCCAGTCCTTGTAAGTGACTGTCATTTTCTGAATGATCTTCTTAATGTTTTTGTTCGCAGCTTCAACAGCACCGTTCATCTTCGGCCGATAGGGAGATGAATTGTGATGATAAATCTTGAACTGTTCGCACAATGCGGTGATCATAGTATTATTCAGATTTGTACCGTTGTCCGTGATGATTCTGTCTGGAACACCATACCGGCATATGAGGTTTTGCTTGATGAAGCGGGCAACCACATTTTTAGTGACAGAGGCGAAAGAAGCTGCTTCGACCCATTTGGTGAAGTAGTCAATGGCAACCAGGATGACGCGATGTCCGTTGGAAGCCGTGGGCTTGATCTCTCCAATCATGTCAATGCCCCACATTGCGAATGGCCAAGGAGTTGTCAGCACGTTGAGAGGAACCGGAGGAATATGAATCTTGTCAGCGTAGACTTGACACTTGTGGCAAGTACGGGAGTGCTGATGGCAATCTGCTTCCATGGTAGACCAGTAATAGCATGCCCTTAGGATCTTTTTAGCCACAGTATGCCCGCTCAAATGGGTGCCAAATGTACCGCTGTGCATCTCTGTCATGATTAACTCCGCTTCAGCTTTGTCAACATATCAGAGTAAAACACAATCATGGTTGCGCTTATAGAGGATGTCGTTGCTCAGGAAGAACTTGGCATCAAATTTCCTTAGGAACTTCTTGTCATTCACGGAAGCTCCTTCGGGATATTCTCTAGTCTGGAGATACCTTTTGATTTCGTGAAACCAAGGTTGTTCCACTACTTCTTCAGTATTAATCTCATGACAATGCGCAGGTTCATCCATTCGCTCGATGGTGATTTGGGGAGCCTCTTTATCCCAGTTGAGTTTAAACATAGAAGACATTGTTGCCAGAGCATCTGCTAGCTGATTCTCTTCTCGCGGGAAATGCTCGAAGGTAATTTGCTCGAAATGAGGCAACAATGTCAGGACATGTTCTCTGTATGGGATAAGATTAGGATGTTTGGTATCCCACTCTCCTTTGATATGACTGATAACCAAAGTCGAGTCCCCAAATACGATCAAAGATTTGATCCCCAAGTCTATAGCAGCCTTGAGACCAAAGATGCAAGCTTCATATTCCGCCATGTTGTTTGTACAGCTGAAGCAGAGTCGAGCCGTGAAAGGAGTGTGACAACCTTCCGGGGAAATGAGTACCGCACTGATACCGTTTCCAAGTGCATTTGAAGCACCATCAAAGTACAGGGTCCATCGGGATCCCTTTTCTGGTCCGTCATACGGTCCGTTACCTTCGATGTTGTCCAAATTCATGATGTCCTCGTCTGGGAAGTCAAATCTCATGGTTTGATAATCTTCGATAGCTTGATGAGCTAGATGATCAGCTAATACACTCCCTTTTATAGCTTTTTGAGTGGTGTACTGGATGTCATACTCAGTTAGGATCATTTGCCATCTAGCTATTCTTCCAGATAAAGCAGGCTTCTCGAAGATATACTTGATAGGATCCATTTTGGAAATCAACAAGGTGGTATGAGTCAGCATATACTGCCTTAGTCGGCGAGCAGCCCATACCAAAGCGCAACAAGTTTTCTCGAGCAGTGAGTAGCGAGTCTCACAGTCGGTAAACTTTTTGCTAAGGTAATAAATAGCATGCTCTTTTCGACCAGACTCGTCATGCTGGCCCAAAACACACCCCATTGAGTTATCCAAGACGGTTAGATATATGATCAATGGTCTTCCTTCGACGGGAGGCATCAGAATAAGAGGTTCTAGCAAATACTCCTTGATTTTATCAAAAGCAGCTTGGAAATCGTCGTTCCATTCGACTACCTGATCTTTCTTTAATAATTTGAAAATTGGCTCACAGGTAGAAGTCATATGAGAGATGAATCTGGCAATATAGTTCAAGCGCCCCAAGAACCCTCTAACCTCCTTTTCAGTACGGGGAGCAGGCATCTCTTGTATTGCTTTCACTTTTGCTGGATCGACCTCAATGCCTTTGTTGCTGACAATAAACCCTAGAAGCTTACCAGACCTAACTCCAAAAGTACACTTACTTGGATTCAGCCTGAGTTTATACTCTTTCAACCTGGCAAACAGTTTTTCCAGGTGTTCAAGGTGTTCCTCCTCTGTTTGTGACCGAGCTATCATATCGTCTACGTAAACTTCGATTTCATGATGTATCATATCATGAAATAAAGCTACCATGGCGCGTTGATAAGTTGCCCCCGTGTTCTTCAGTCCGAACGGCATCACCTTGTAACAAAAAGTACCCCACTGTGTAACAAAGGTTGTTTTCTCCATGTCCTCGGGGGCCATTTTAATTTGATTGTAGCCCGAGAATCCATCCATGAAGGAAAACACTTTGTGCTGAGTCGTGTTGTCAATCAGAATATCAATGTGTGGTAGCGAAAAATTATCTTTGGGGCTGGCCCTATTCAAATCCCGGTAGTCTACACACATCCTGACCTTGCCATCTTTTTTAGGAACTGGCACGATGTTAGCAACCCATTGTGGATAGGATGTAACAGCCAGAAAGCCAGCGTTGAATTGTTTCATCACTTCTGCCTTAATCTTCTCAGACATATCGGGCCTCATTCGGCGGACCTTTTGCTTTATCGGTAGACAATCCTCTCTTGTAGGGAGACGGTGAACCACGATGTCTATGTCTAAACCCGGCATGTCTTCGTAAGACCAGGCGAAGATTTCAACATACTCATTTAACAGTTGTATCAAGCGCTCCTTGACACTTGGTTCCAGATTGGCACCCACTTGCACTTCCTTCCGGTCTTCCTCTGTTCCTAAGTTGACAGTTTCCAACGACTCTTCGTGAGGTAAGATGGCCCTTTCCTCTTGCTGTAGAAGTCTGGCTAGTTCCCCTGGTACTTCACAACCTTCATCATCTTCATACTCAGCCTGATTGACCAGATCTTCAGAGTTATTGAAGGACATAGCAGAATAGTCACCCATAGAATCCAGAGTGGATGGGTACCTACATTTGTGAGCGTGGGTGTGTGTAAGGGATAGCCATCTTTAAACAAAAAATGCAAAAAGGAAGGAAAAATGAACACAACAGTTTATCGATGAAAAACGTCCAATGAATCATTAAACATGGCATATGGATATGAAGATAATCAAAACCCTTACAAATGGACCTACATGCCCCGGGCAAGGCATGAGGTGAAAAAGTAGTGTACGGATTGTTCAAAAGTAATTATTACAGACCAAAGGAAATGTTTGATAGATAATTACTGATTAATAAAAGTAATGGGGACAACGTCCTTTGCCTCCCAGTTGCGTAGTCCTCCCTCGATGGTTGGGTAGATCCAATCTTCAATGTTGGCCTCTTCGTCTTCACCTTCCAAAGCATTGATCCCATAAGGAGATATCTTGATGGGTGCTCTTTCAACCTTTGAGCGGCGCATAGCTTTCTGCCCCGCAGCAGTGAATCCTAAACCAAACTTGTCTGTTTTGTGAGGAATGTCCGGCAACTTCCCCCATGTTGAGCTCTTCCCTTCCTTCATTGCGGCCTTCGCGTCTTTTAGAGATGCCATCCCGGCCATCTGCCTTGGTACCTCAGCTACCACTTTTGCTACTTCCACTTCAGGAGAGACTTCCTTGAAGTGCTGGAATGGCGTCTCAATGAATTCACCTTCTACCTCTACATATCGGAAAGAGTTCAGGTGGCTAATCATATACTCCTCTTCACCGTGGACGGTTACGATCTTTCCCTTGATAGGGTACTTCAACATTTGATGTAGGGAAGAGGTGACTGCCCCAGCATTATGTATCCATGGTCTCCCCAATAAGCAAGAGTATGACGGACGGATGTCCATCACATAGAAAGTTGAGGGGAAAACCTCTGTGCCAACCTTAATGGGAATGTCTACCTCCCCATGTACCATTCTCTTTGACCCGTCAAATGCCCTTACAATGATATTGCTTGGCTTTAACTCCAAGCCTTCACAGTCTAAACGGTCGAGGGCCTTCTTAGGCAGTACGTTCAGAGAAGAACCAGTGTCGACTAGAACATGGGCCAAAGTAGTCCCTTGGCATTCTACTGACACATGTAATGCGTCGTTGTGTTTTATTCCTTTTGAGGTTAGGTCAGCATCAGAGAAACCTAAACCGTTGTCTGCTGTAAGACTGGCTACACAGTTTTGAAATTGGTCGGCAGAGGTTTCCTGGGGTACATGGGCTGTCTTTAGGAATTTTATCAATGCTTTGGCGTGCGCCTCTGAACAAAGTAGCAATGCTAACATGGAGATTTTCGAGGGGGTTTGCCCCAGTTGCTCTACCACGTCATAATCACTCTTTTTAATTATCTTCAAGATCTCCTCCATCTCTTTCTTAGAGGTTTCCGGGATGACCAAAGGTTGAGCTCTCGTCCTGACGAGCTCATCTTGGATCCCTTTACCCTTATCAGCAGAAGTTGGAGGGACAACAATAGGGACAACAGCATCTTCAATTAATGGTGTTCTAGCGGAAAGTTTTATTGGTGCAGGAATAACTTCGGCGGAAGATGAGGGTCCAAAGATTGCCTTTGGGGGGGCAATCTCTGGAGAAAATATTCTCCCACTTCGGGTGATCTTGCTTGTGCCGGCAATGTTTCCAATGCTGGCATCTTCTTCATCAGAGCTTCCTTCGGTTATTTCAACTTGTTTAATACCATGGTAGTAGATTTCTCCACCGTAATTCCATGGTATTGACTTTTTAGAACTGTAGGGGACAGGCCCTGGCATAGTTATCTTCAGAGGAACCGACTTTGTAGAAGATGTAATCTTAACAGGCTTTCTGACGGCCTTGGAAAGATTGGCGTGAATGGTAATAATTGAAACATCTTCAGTAGGGGTTGGAATAGCAGGAACATTTTCAAACAAGATTTGTTGACTGTCCATCAGGCCTTGGATGCCTTTCTTCAGTAACAGGCAGTCAATTGGCAGAGAGTAACAACAGTAACAATCTTCTTTGCATCCCGGGAAAATCCCGGCCTTTAACAGATTTAACTTGATGGTTAACAGCGGAGTTATCAGGTCATTGACATCAGAAACATATAAATCCTCCTCAATAGCATGGACATTTCGATCGTGCTTCGGCATCGGAGCATATATCACGTTTGGTTTCTCTGGAGCATCAAAATCCACCTCCTTTGCATCTATCAAGTCTTGAATTTTATTTTTCAGCGCCCAACAATTATTTGTGTCATGTCCGACGCTATCGGAATGGTAGGCGCATTTGGCATTGGCATTGTAAGCTGGTGAGGTCGTATTTACATTTTTCGGCGCTTCTTTAATATTTGTGAGATTCAGCTTTAACAAGTGTGGAAGAACTTGCGCGGGCGTCATATTAATGCGGGTGAACTGCCGTGGTGGCCGTTCTCCCCATTGTTGTTTAGGTCTGGACGGGTTATTGCGAGGCTGATCATTTGGTGGATTTTGGATCATTACGGCCCCCACAGTCGGCCTGCGCTTACTTCTTCCTGCTCCCCTTTGAGAATACACAACGGCTGTTTCTTTCTTCGCTGGAAATGATTTCTTAGCAATTGTAGATGCAGAGGCATCCTTCTGAATCTTCCCATTCTTGATACCGGCTTCTACCCACTCGCCAGTCAGAATTAATTCAGTAAACCCCGAGGAAGAGCTACCGATCAGATGATTAAAGAATGGACCAGACAGGGTCCTAAGGAACCTATCAACAAGTTCTCTATCAGAAAGAGGTGGCTACACTCTTCCAGCCAGATCACGCCACTTCTGGGCGTATTCCTTAAATCCCTCACCTGAGGCCATTCCCATACTCTGTAGCTGAGTACGGGTTGGTGCCAGGTCAGAGTTATATTGATATTGGCGATAAAAAGAAGCTGCCAGATCCTCCTAACTACGTATCTCCGACCTTTCCAGCTTGTAGAACCAGTCTAACTGAGTGCCAGACAGGCTATCTTGAAAGAAATGTACCCAAAGGTTTCTGTCAGATGTGTGCGGTTGGATTCTTCGGACATATGACCTTAGGTGCATTTTGGGGCAGGACAGCCCATCATATCTTGCAAAAATAGGCACTTTGAACTTCAGGGGGATCACAACTCCAGTAATTAATCCCAAATCTTCGAAATCTAAGCCTGGAACTCTCTGCAGCTCCATAGCTGCTAACCTGTCCTCCAAACTCTTGTACTTGTCATCAGCCGGCGGGTATTGTTGTTTTGAGTAGTCTTCGTCTTCTTCAGCCTCTTCTTCCTCAGCTTCGGATTCAGAAGGTACCGCAGCCCCTTTTCCTTTACTGTTTTCTTCTTCAGATGCGGAAGGAAATTCAAGAACCCTTCTGGCTTCACCCTCAAACCTTCTCCCCAAGGTAGCCACCCCGACTCTCTTCTTCTTCTTTTTCACTTGCTCTTTGTTCCCAAGCAGGGTCTTCAGATCCTCCTGACCCTTAGCCAAGGTCATCAGGAGTTGTTGAAACTGTGCATTCTGAGACTGCAAGGCCTTGACCGTCTGTTCGAGATCCATCTTACTGAAATAAACAGCAGAAAGATAAGGAAACCTGGTGTGGAGACCTGCTTATGCACATGATGAATGGTATGCTTATGTATGCAATGCATTCAAGGATTTAGAAAGTTCAAAATTGTTGCAAACAAAAAGAACGCACGTCATATTAATTAAGAAGAAAATTGTTAGTACATAAATGCCCCATGGGCCAAATATTACAAAATTTCTCAAGGTAAAAAGACGTTGCGCATCCTCTTTGGTGCGATGTAGGTGTTGATGGTCTCTTCCTCATGGAGTCGGCGAGTAAGCTCCAAAACCTTCTTCTCACTGGCATAGAAGCTGGCTTCAAAAGTGTTCCGTTCCTCCTTGAGTTGGATCCAACTCTTCTGCATCTCCTCCCACGATGTAGGCATGTCAGGATATAGGATGGTATGGGGAACCTCTCCTTCCGTAACAGGCTCTTTAATCACAGGTAGAACGTGAGGATAAGGCATCATTAGACTCTGGGCTCGGGTTCGTACCCACTTGAGATAAGGCTCAAGAGGGATGGAGTTCTTGTGCCCCAGTGTCTTGCTGTCAACTTTGTTAGGCATCCTCCAAGCTCTGATGAATCTTTGGCGAAGTCCTTGCGCATCGTTGTCGAAGTCAAAAACTAGGTCAGGAATCAACATGTCATGAGGGCCATCCCTCCGTGCATATCCAAATTGTCTCAAAGCTAGACATGGGTTGTAGGTAATGCCTCCTCTAATGCCAAGTAATGGAACATTAGGGAACTCTCCACAATGATCGACGATGAAGACATTTTCTCTGGACCGAGAACACCAATGTACATCAGAGTGAGTAAGGATCATCAACCGTTGTGACCACCTTAGGCCTTGGTCATTCTTCAAAACAGATTGTGGAAGGTGCGAAATAAACCACCTTGCAAGGAGAGGAGTACAACACATGAGAACACCCCTATTTCTCATTGTTCGTGTGTAAAATGAGTAAAGAATGTCCCCAAGCAATGTTGGTATTGGATTTCTGGATAAGAAGATTTTGACGGCGTTGACATCTACAAGCTGGTCAGGATTTGGGAACAAGACCAGACCATAGATGAGGAGGGCCACAATTTCTTCAAAGGCTTGTAGGTCCAATGAATTCCAACACTCTTGTGCTTTCTCAAACAAGAATTTTGCTAAGAACCCTTTGACACCGCTTCTAGTTTCCCAATGCCCCTTGATGTCAGATGGTTGCAAGTGTAGGGCTTGAGCAACATCTTCAGGCTTTGGTTCCTTTTCCGTACCGTTGAAAGGTAGTTGATTAAGGATAGGAATTATCAGGAGTTGAGAAAATTCCTCCAAAGTGGATACCAACTGGTAGTCGGGGAAAGTGAAACAGTGGTGAAGGGGGTCAAAGAACTGAAACAACACCTTTACCATGTCCTCTTCAATGTTGGTGCTGACTAGGCTGAGCAGTCTACCATGTCTATCACTGAAGGGAGAGCTTTCCGGAATTCTTGATGTGAGCTCCTTGAGTTGAGGAGGGATTCTCACAAGGTTGACTTGGATGGTTTTCCTGCGAGGAATTTCCATGACCTACAAAACAAGAACAAAGATGAAGATCTAAACTCTTGAAATGGTTAGTGTATGCATATGATGCTTTATGATGTTCATGATGTATGCACAAACACATGTACAAGCAATTCACACCAAACCCTAGTTTCAGGCTTGCATGAGGTTTCATAGGTAAGTACCCTCTTGAGTGTAGTTGGCTTAAAAACCTGTCCTATAAATAGTAACCGGGTTCTAAAGAGCTCAATATCACGGGATTGTTTTCATTGTTCATTGTTTTGGTTTAGCCACTTAACTAGCGACAAAAATATTCCAAGAAAACAACCCTCAATGAGTGTAGTATCGAGTATCTACCAACTTCGGACTGCACCAAAGCCGATCATCTCACTACCCCTAATGAAAGGCCAAGATGGTCAAGTAAGGTTCTAGGTCATTAGTGCTTAGTGACATCACTCAGCGGCCCCGTACTCTCCTTGATTGAACTCAAGGGTTACCGGTACTCACAAATATGTTGCACTAATATAGCTATTGCTTCAACCGTGTCGGTATACCCCGCACAGTTTCCACAACGTATTGCTATCTATGAATGTTTCCCCAAATCCGGGTGTAGGATTGCAAACCCAAACAAGAGAGCCAAGATGTAAAGCAATCAAAACAAACAATTAGTCATGCAAGAGGGTGATCTAAGCCCTAAGGTTACTCCACTTTTAAAATTCTCCCCAGCAGAGTCGCCAGTTCTGTGATACGGTGGGAGAACTGACTTGAGTTTTGCGTTTTTTTTCGCAAATGTTTCGGTTGAGCAAGAGTCGCCACCGACTTTTTATTTTATCCTAAGGAAAGGTTAAAAAGCACAGCAAAAACCTTTGAGATGTTTTCTTGGGTTCGGGGAGTAGATTATAGAAAGGGAAGGTATTAGCACCCTTTCTATCCATGGTTATCCATGGGCTCTTAGTTACTTGCTTAGATCAACTTGACTTGATTTTTAATTGTTTGAAATGGTGCTTTCAATTGTTTGAAATGGTGCTTTGTGTGTGTTTTTGAAAATGTTTTGAAAAGAGGCCAATGTGGTGGCAACCTTTGCAATGATCCATGTTTGGATGTATACAAAGGTGTATGTCTTTTGAAAAATTTTCAATGTTTTTCAATGTTTTTTGAAAGTTATTTTGAAAATGTGTTGTGATATGTGTTTTGAAAAATAGGCAAGGGTTTTTGTTTTGCAAGTTGGCAAGTAACCAAGAACTATCTACCCTAAATTTCTCAAAGATCTTTGCTATGTTTTAACCCTTTTAACAATTTTGTTCCACCATTGTATTTGGTGGACAATCTTGTGTTAGGATGTTAATGGGACGGGCGCGGGTCATCGTTTAGACCATGATTGCAATGGTGCCAAGTATCTTTGGGCAATTTTTCCTTTAAGGGACTTGATCATTTTTAGGCAACTTTCGAAAGCGTCATCGAGGGACTATGATCATTTGATTGTTTTATTTTTGCCAAAGATACCCAACATGCAATATGGCCCATTTTTGAAGGCAACAAGTGGAGTAACCCTAAGGGTGCAAGTGTGATTAGTGTTGTCCATTTTCATGCTTGTTTATCTTGAAATTAGGTCAAACTATTTTTTGGTTAATTTTGCATACAAAACCCTAATTCTAACATGGCATAATTAGAAAGCTTTTAAATGCGAAAAAATAAAAGGTCCTAAATTATTACAACACAATATGGGATGGGGGGTACAAATGTTCAAATGGGGATATTTTAGCAAGAAATTAAAATTTAATTATTACATCCAAATTGAAATTATACCAATTAATTAATTGCACAAAAAATTAAATGAGATAAGATAAATATGCAAAGAATGCAAAAATGATTTTTCATATGTATGTAAAAGAGTATTTATCATGTGTTAAATAAACAAAAATAAAATGAATTAATTTTGGTATTTTTATGTATTTAGGGTAAAAACCCTAATTTTATCAATAAAAGGTATTAATTATTTAATATATGTAATATTTATTAATTGTGTACAAAAAATAAATAAAAGAAGGTATATTGTAAAAAAGTATTTTTGAGGTCAAAATATTAATAAAAATAAAATGTATTAATTTCTATGTTTTTAACCTAAATATACTAATAAATATATAAGTATTTACATTATTTATCAAATATATTAAATATATACAAAAATTAAGTATTTAATATTTACAAAAAAAAAAAAAAAAGAGTATATTTTTTATAAAATGTTTTCAAAAGGGTAAAATAAAATAAAATCAGAAAGTAAAAATATTTGCATTGTTTTTAGTTATCTTAAATAAAAGTATTATGTTTATTTTATGTACAAAAACTAAATAAAATCAAATAAATATCAAATAAAAATGTAAAAATGTGAGAAAAATAATTTTAATATTTTTTCATGCTTAATTAAAATAAATGAATCAGAAACAAAAATCAAAAGTCAAAAATAATAAAAATAAAATGCAATTGGCCAAGGGGGTGCATATGTGAGAATGTGGTGTAAAAAGAAGAAAAATCACAGGCCCAGCCCATGAAAGGTTGTCTTCAACCTTCAGACAACAACATTTGAAAAAACGCGCCTTTTCTTCCCTGCTTGCTATCTCTTGATTCTTTGATTTTCAACACAAACTCACAACATGAAAAATGTTAAGCATCAAGCCACGATTCCAGACATATAAAAAACTTAACCTAACTCTAAAAAATGAGAGAGAATTTCTCCATCCCTAATTCTTAACCTAAGTTTTTGTCAATGTTCAGGTTCAAAATACTCTCAGCATATGCAATATAAATGGAAAGTAAAGATATGTATGGCTTCAGGGACATGAGTAGAACATTTTTCATTCACAAACTTAGAACTAACTCTTCCTATATTGAGAGATAGAAGTCCATGAACTTACCTGTTCAGCTTGGATCGTGTCTGACAATGGAGGCACTTTCAAGGCAAAGTGAGTATTGGTACAGCTTGCTTGAAGGTCAGGGATGCTTCTCCAACCTTTGGTTTGCTTCGAAACCAAGTGAATCAAGCTATAGCAATCCACCTGCAAAACAGAAAATGTGAAAATGGTGAAGTTGGTTAGAGGTGTTACATTCTGCTTCCAAGGCTTGGGACAGTTTGCATATATGGTATGGAATGTGTATGAACTGGATTTAGCAAGAATGCACGAATGGATTGGCTTATGGAAGTGCAACTGCAGAGGTTACTCTGTTTTCTGCAGTGGGAGGGTGTTTTGAGGTTTGATGATGTTTGGAAAGTATTTGGCTCGTGCTCTAGCTTAGGTTTGATATTTGGAAGGTGTACAACAACTTTGCTTAAGCCTGTGCTTGCTGAAATGAGAGTTGGTTTAAGTTATGTCAAGTTACTTCACACTTAAGCAAGAAAATGCCAACTTGGTTTCTAGGCCAGTACAATGCCTCTATCTATGATGCACATTTGAGTCTTGATTAGTGGGATATGTCTATACCTTTGTGCCTCAAAGATCTGCATTGTACCTCATAGATTGCAAAGTTGACATAAAGTAACACTTTACAAAAATGGATAATATGCTTTTTCTTATTAAGGCTTAATCTTGTATGCAATGCTTAAACACACAAGATAAGACTTAAACATGAAGGATTGGCATTAAATTTATGAGTGTGGATGGGATAAAAGACCTGTAATCTAGCTTAGAGCATGCTGAGTTCAAAAATGCAAAGTTATGGACATGTAAATTGGTCATGAACAAAGTGAGTTTTTCCCATATTGCCAAATTCGATTCTCCCTAACCATAAGGTTGTTTGATTAGTTCTTGGACATTTTGGAAAGCTTGGAATGTGTAATACAATCCATCTTTGTAATGCAAATTGAAATTCCAAGTGGAAGCATGTGAAAAGTAGCCATGAAGTTAGGCAAAAATCCTGCCTAAAATAGGTCAAAATTTCTCTAAGTTAAGAATGTTTTGCACCCTTGTTCCAAAAATCATAACTTGAG
The DNA here is from genome assembly GCA_948472305.1 of Vicia faba. Classification (NCBI taxonomy): domain Eukaryota; kingdom Viridiplantae; phylum Streptophyta; class Magnoliopsida; order Fabales; family Fabaceae; genus Vicia; species Vicia faba. Next base: position 1,069,788,646 of record OX451741.1, on the reverse strand, counting down.
CTAAAAGCTTCTTTTAAGGAAACTTTGTGAATCAAAGTTGTAGATTTTGCAATGGACTACAACTTTCATGTTTTGAATTTTGTTTGAATCCAAATGCATCTTGATGAAAAAAAAAAGGACAAAGTTAGGAAAAAATTAGGGATTTTCATAACTTAGAAAAATTCTAAGTTATGAAAATTCTTCATTTCAAACCCTAATTTGTGAATTTTGATTTCTTGGTGAACAAGTTTCACAATTTGACATGTTTTGATGAAAAATGAATCTTGACACTTGATTTTGACCAAAAAGTCAAAGTTTGACTTTTCAGTATACAGTCAAAAATTGATCAATTGACTGAGAAATTCATCTGTCAATCTTGTGCATTTGGGATCTTTTGAATTTGTTGAACATGTCAAGACAATTCCATTGGGTCCTTGAGTCCATATATGAGCTTGGTTTGCCATTGGTTAGGTCAAACAGTCAAAAATTGCCTTTGTGCAGTCAAAACCCTAAAAATGACCATTTTGCCCTTTTGGTGATCTGATCAAATTTCTTGTGGAATTGTGATCCAAACTTGACCAAATGGTTTGTATGAGTTCAATATGTTGATGTGGGTCAAAAATCATGAGGTTTGACTGTCAATTGGCCACAGTTGACTTTTTCCCCAATACAACTGATTTCTAGGTCAACTGTTCAATTGACTGGGCAAAGATTGGAATCAAGGCTTGAACCTTGGCATGGGTAAACTTGAGAGTCCAACATGAAGCATGAAAGTCATTTTAGGCATTTTAGGTCAAAACATCTTTGTGCAAACACAAACCCTAATTTGGGTCAACAGTGCAAGGAAGAGTCTTGAGCAGAGCAAACCCTAACTTGATCTTGAGCTCCAAGGGTCTTGTGGTGAGAAAATGTTGAGGAAATGGGAGGGCAAATTTTGGGGTACAACAATTATGAATTGTGATGAATGTATGATGAAACCCATGATGATATTGATGATGATAATCGATGTTAGGATTTGTTTAAATTCTTTGATTCATGTACCATATGATATGATATGTTTTGGGTTTGTTGGAGGTCAAAACTTGGGGTTTAGGGTCTGTTGAAAGACTGAAAAACAAGAGAGATCATGCAAAATCGCGCAGAAAAGTGGTTTTCTGGGCTCTACTATGGGCTGTAGCAGCTTCATTGTTTTTGTATTGTGAAATCGTTTTGTCCATAACTTTTGAACTGTAAGTCCAAATCGAGCACCGTTCGAAGTGTTGGAAAGCTAACACGATGGACTATATTTAGGTGGAATTAAATGAGTAAAATGATGTATTTTTTCATTACCTTTTCTATATTGAAATAAGACTTTTATGCGATGAATTATAATGATGTAATGATGTATGATGAGTTATTGCTACTATGATGTTACTATGTTGTACCGTGATGTATTTGATGTTGTTATGGTGAATGGAGTTTATGATGTGCATGTTTGATATTTATACATGCAATGTGAATAATGTTGTTAATTATTTCATGACTGATGATGCAATTTGACTAGCAGTGGTAGTGTTTTATTATGTTGTTGTGCATCATGCATTCATGGCATACTTTGGATGTTGGTTCGCTCAGTTTTGGACGTTGGTCCCTTATTATCCTCAATCCCATTGTGTGGACTTGAGTGCATTATTATGTTGTACTCCGATTCCAAGAAGGAATCGATCCTATGGTGGGGATCTTTAGAGGGTCATGACCCAATGCTCATAAGTGAAGTTTGATTCTGATAACACGGAAAGTTATAGCATATTCCGCCCGATTTACATAGATAAAGTTTCCGATTTTTCATTTATTATGTCGCATTATGTCTCTATTTGTAGTATTTGTAGCATATTTCAGGTATTTACTTTTTGCAAAGCATACATGAGAAAATTAAGAAAAATGTTGAAGAAATGAAGAAGAAATGCCATTTAGCAGCAAAAATGCAAAGGTTCTGTATCAGAAGGCCATGCCGTCCGTCACAAGCGCATGCCGCCCGCCACAAAGTTCAAAAGTGTGCCCCTCGGCACACTTCTTGTCCTGATCGGCACATAATTGAAATATGCATGCCCCACGCCACAAACCATGCCACTCGTCACAAGTCAATGTATCAGTTCAGTTATGAAGTTTTCTCCATTTTTCTCCATTCACATACGTGTTCCCGATTCTTCTCCACACATGAAGAACGAAGATGAAGGACTATCCCTATTTTTCCTCAGCATATGGAATCTATAAAAGGAGGATAGTTACCAAAAGTAAGGGACATGAGAACACCCGCTCCAAATTAATTTTATTTTCTGCATACTGAACATTGTTATATTTTATTCCAGGTTTACAGTTTTTAAATATTTTGAATTTCGATTAGAATTCTGTAAGCAAAGAAAACCATCACCATTAAAGCAAAATTTCTTCACATCGGAGGAATATTACACCATGAGTTTCCTTCTAGCTTTCCGAATTTCGTTTAGACTTATTTATATTTCTGCAAGATATTTTGTTCCGAGGCTAATCCTGCCGGCCTGTGGAGGATAGCATACTACACTATATTCTTCAGTGTTTTATTCCAGGTTTCAATTTTAAATGTAGATTATTTATTTTTACCATAACTATATTATTGTATGATGTTTTTATTTTATCTTATTATGCAATAAAATTATGTTCGGCTAACTTTCCCGATATTGGTATGTAAGGTCTTAAGCCGAAGGGGTTCGGTAATTAATTGGCATAAATATTTTACAAAAAGACTTTTCTGGTTTTGATTTCCAATTTCGATATTAAATTGTTTTGTTACGAGAGTAAAAGACATACTAAGGATAAAATCAACAGAGCGAGAGTTTGAGATTTTAACCAGATTGTGGTGATTGAACATTAATTTTAAATACAACGAGAGCGCTTCAAAATTAATTGGAATCTATTTGTTTTTAAAAAATACTTTTAAATTTTAAATGACACAGCGAGAGTGCTCATTTGAGTTTAATAATATGGCCTAAATCGATAGAGCAAAAGTGTGAGACAAGGGTTTTTAAATTAATAGTTTCAATTGAAATGTGTTTTAATACTCAAAACTATGCCAATGACTTATTGAATCCCTGAAATCGACAAATTACATACCGGTATCCCATTATCAATTATTAGATCTTAGTTAATTCCCGTTTAAACCCCAACATCCTAGTTTTATAATTAGCCTTAAATTTACACAGTGACCCTAGATAACAATAGTTTGACCATCGGTCCTTGTCGGTTCAATATCTTTTAAAACTACACGATTAGATTGTGCACTTGCAGTCTCTACACCCGACAGACTCTCAAAGTTGCGATCAAGTTTTTGGCACCGTTGTCGGTGACTGATTTAGTCAATATTGTGAATCCCTTGCTACACATTATAGACTAAGGCGACCAATTTTATTTTATTTTAACCGTTGATTGTATGACAAGCACTCACTCTCAAGGCGAAGAATTAGAGAAACCAATCGACGAGATCGAGCATTTTATTAGTATAAGACGCCGAATTAGAGAATACCAAATCAAGTACAACCTTCCCGAATTTAATCTTCCTAACTATTATTTTCCTAAACCAAGAATGGCTGAAGGACCCCAAAATCGTCCTCTGAAGGATTATGTTTCCCTATTGCAAGAGGAACCCCACAACAGTATTGCTTCTCCCGCCATTGCTCGGAATGATTTCGAGTTAAAACCTTCATTATTATAAGCAGTCCAATAAAACCAATTTCAGGATGTCCTACGGACGATCCAAACCTTCACTTTTCCATGTTTGTGCAGTACGCAGACAAAGTGAAAGCAAATGGTGTCAGCCTTGAAGCAATAAGACTTCATCTTTTTCCTTTCTCATTACGAGATAAAGCTAGAGCATGGCTCCAGTCTCTACCATCTAACTCTATTACCACATGGAATAAGTTGAAGAAAGTTTTCCTAGCGCGATATTTTCCGCCGAGTAAGAGGGCTATGCTAAGAGTCAATATCAACGGTTTTAAACAAAAGGAAAGTGAATCTCTCTTCGAAGCATGGGAAAGATACAAAAACATGTTATGACTATATCCACATCACGGTCTAGAAGAATAGCTGATCATCCATACCTTTTACAATGGTCTCTTGTACAACACAAGAATAATAATTGACGTTGGTGGTGGTGGTGCACTTATGGATAAACCATACCATGATGCCTATCAACTTATCGAAAGTATGGCTAAAAATCATTATTAATGGGGAAGCGATAGAACCATTATGGAGAAACATCAAACGAAAGAAGGTATGTACGAAGTTAGTAGCTTAGACCAAGTTAACGCTAAGGTAGAAGCCCTTACCTAAAAGATAGAAAGCTTGACCACAACTCCCGTAGCCACCGTGGCTGCAGTAGCTCTAACCTGTGATTTATGCAGACTTCACGCGCATGCTGCACCCGAATACCCACTCTTAACAGGAGTAACAGTTAATAAAGTGAATTATGCTCAAGGGAACCCCTATGGAAATAACTATAACCCTTCTTGGAAGAACCATCCAAACTTCTCATACAAAAGCAACAACACTTTGTACGCACCTAGGCAAGCTCCTAATAAACCCTCAAGATATCAGAAAGCCACCCAAAATGTCTCAAATATTCTGAATATCCCTAGGAAGTCCAACATTGAAATAATGATAGAAAACTTTATAGCCACCCAAGCTCAAACTAATAAAGATTTCCTGAATCAAAATATTTACACTAGTGAACAAATTAAGTGACTGACAAATAAGGTTAATGCTCTTGCCACACACAACAAAATGTTAGAAACACAAATCTCCCAAGTGGACCAATAACAAGTAGCTCCAGTTGCTCCAGCTAGACCTTTTCCTGGACAACCCCAACCAAATCCAAAGGGACATGCTAATGCTATAACACTTCAGAGTAGGATAGAACTAGACTGACCAACTGAACCTAAAGTCGAGAACCCAACCATGTACCAGAAATGTGGAAAAGGGACTGAGAAAGAAGATGAGCCAAAGGAAATAGAAAAAGAAGGTGACGGCGAAGAGGTCATGGAAAAGGAAGAACCTTATGTGCCTCTGCCACCCTATAAACTACATATCCCATATCCTTAAAGATTTACTAAATCTAAAAATGTAGGGAAATTCAAGAAATTTGTTGAACTTCTGAAACAACTTAACATTACCATATCTTTTACAGAAGCTATCACACAAATGCCCTCCTATGCTAAATTTCTTAAAGAAATCTTATCCAATAAGAAAAAGCTCGAGGATAATTAAATTTGTTTTGCTCACTGCTGAATGCAGTGCTATAATCCAAAACAACATGCCTTATAAACTTAAAGACCCAGGTAGATTTTCCATACCCTGCGTAATTGGAAAGTTTGTCATAGATAAAACACTATGCAATTTAGGAGCCAATATTAGTTTGATGCCCTTATCGATTTGCAAAAAACTCAACATGGGAGAACTAAGACCAACAATGATGTCCGTACAATTAGAGGATCGATTGGTGAAATTTCCTTTAGGCATTTTAGAAAACATTCTTGTATGTATAGGACAATTCTATATCCACACTGACTTCAAAATCATGGACATTAAAGAAGACTCCAACATTCCTATTATATTAGGTAGACCATTCCTAGCCACTGCGAGAGCCATCATAGATGTTAAAAATGGAAAACAAACTTTCGCAGTCAGAGAAGAAAAAGTTAAATTCATCTTGTCTAAATTATTTAAGGCACCAGCTGTTGTACCCCAAAATTTTCCCTCGCATTTTTCCACAAGAAATCGCAGCTTCAGGCGTTTCCTGATTTTTCAAGCTGGCTCAAGAATCGGTCAAACAGACTTTTCTCGTCAGTCAGGACACAATTAGGGTTTCATTGATTTTCAGGACTCTGGAATGTTTCACACAGTTGGCTTAGGGTTTTTTGGTTGACTTTGGCTCAACTTTGATCAGGCGAACGTTCTTTGGCATTTAATCAGGAATTAGGGTTTTCGTGCGCGGTTCTTCAGAAAGATTTAATTCTACGGTGCTTTGCAAGTTGTTTCGGGATTTGGTTTGAATACGCATTGTTTGATTTAATCAGTAAAAGAAGGAATTTGGTTTGAATTCACATTTGTTTGTTGGAACCAGTCAAAGGATACATTCAGTTTGGATTTACAGTGTTTGGTAAGAAATCAATAAGAAGGGAATGCGTCTGATCAGTTATTGCGTTTGACTGTGCTTTGCTTTGGATGATGGAAGCGCCAAGTTCATTATTTTGATCAACGTGGAATCAATGTTTAGTTGATTATTTATTATTCTAAAGATTAAATATCTGGAATTTAATTTTCAGTTATTTTAATTTAAAGAACTATAAATAATAAGTAAATAATTGAAAAGGGATAAAAAGAATTAACTGGATCAATAGAATTTTTATTTCATATTTAAATATTTGTTACAATTATTATTTAGATACAAGTATTCATTTACGAGGTATTTATAATAATAATAGTTACAATGATTAAATTGAAAATAAAACTATCCTATTTTTCTAAATATTCCTAAGTCCCCAATTCTTCATTCTTCATTTAGTGATACCCCTCTCCACTCAATTTTTTATCTGCAAAAAGAAAGGAGGAAAAGTCAAATAGCAGATAAATAAATAAAGAGACATATATAAAATTCATCATTAAGGGCCACTGATTGGGATCAGTTAACCCTCTCTGCAAATCATGGGATTTCTCCCGGTTCACAGAGAGGGACGGATATTTATTTGCTAAAATTGAATGCACAAAAGTCAAATTTGCACAATTCAAAAATTGTCCAAAATGCATAGTTCAAATCTCAAACAGCACTGCACAAGTTCAAACCAAACTAGAAGTCCAAACTGAAAAATTCAAACTTGCTGTCAAAATGTCACAAGGCTACCCAAGCTATCAAAGAAGAAGATTTGAAAAGATACAAAGTACAAGAAGCTGTCAAAAGAAGGGACAAATATGCAGAGAAAAATGGTTATGCAAGCAAACTATCCCATTGTCATCATTTCCCAAGTGGCCCTTTCAGAACAAAAGTACAGCATAAGCATATTTTAAATATATAAACTGTACTGGAGAGAGAAGAAGAAGAGAAAAAGAAAGCAGGTTTAGGCTTTAGGTAGGAAGGAAGAAAATATAAAGAACTAAACACAGTACATTAAAGAAACAGAGGCAAAAACCAATACAAAGAAAATACATAAAACTGTATAAGCAGAACCTGTGTAAAAGATCCACAAACCAGATGACACAACAGCCTGCATAAAACCCACTGAAGCATTGAACCAGTCAGACCGGCCTAAGCAGAACCTGTCAAAGGCCTAACCTGAAGCCTGAGCCTCAAGGCCATTAACCTGCTAGAAATCTCCAAACCATAAGCCAGCATTAACCTGAAAACCCTTCAAAAACTCTTACCATTCAATCAAAACACAAAAAAGAGCATGAACTGTAAAAGCCTAAAGAGCCTTAAACCACTGTCAAATCCTTAAACCATTGTCAAAGAACCAAAACCAAAAGAAGCATAAGCCTTACCAACAAGCATGAAACCTGTACCATCCTAATAAAACCTCTATCAAGTATCAAAACCTGCCTATCATGACATTCAAAACAACCAAACCCAAAACAAGTTAACCTGTCAAGCCCCAGAACCTGCTCAAACATATCTTTCAACACCATCCAAATCAAATTTAAGCATAGCATTCAACTCACATACAAAGCATCCAAAGCCAAATCCTCTAAGCCCTCAGAAAACTCATCATTGGGCAGTAAAAAAGGGGCAAACATTCAAGGCAATAGAAGGAAGAGATAAAGAAATACTCTGGCTACACAGGCATCCAACACGTAGCGACGGAAAAGGCAACTCAGTGGAAAACCCATGCCCTCAGAGGGGTCATCACAGGGCAATCCAAAGGCAAGAATACAGAGGTATCGAGGCAGTAAAAGGAAGCAAATCAAAAAGGCAACAAACATTCAAAGGCAACTCAAAGGCAACAAACGTTCAGAGGCATCTCAAGGCAACATAAACAGAAGGCAACACAAGAAGGAGAAGAAGAAAAGAAGACATGTGTATCAAAGCTTTCAGGCGAACATCATAAAGCTTAGAGAAGAGTATAGAAATACCAGGAGTCCTTGCGAAGCTGAGCTCATCGTACAATTCCTTCACCGTCGAGCCTCAACGCCTCCAAAATCCCTCTTCCTCCATCTCCAAAAGGTAGTACTCTTATACCTCCTTACATGCATGTCAATAACGAAAGAAAACATAAGTCAAAGCCCAAATTGAAATTAAAAAAATCAAAAGAGGAATGAAACCCTAATGTGTTTGAGATCGAAATCATACCTTGTAACATGGTCTGGGTGGTCTACGGAGGGTGAAAGGGGGATGATGGCGTCTGTTGGCCCTGTATGAAGGAGTTGTATTCAGAAATCCATGGCGAAAGTTGAACGAAGACGAAGAGGATAGAAGACGAACGCCGCCGCTGCTCACGAACCCTACGCGTTTCAAATGAACACAACAATCAAAAACCCTAAAACGTTTTTTTGTGTAAAACTTGGGCCTTGCCCCTTTCTGAAATGCTTGAAGCCCAATGAATTTCCAGTTAACACCCCCATCCGTTGCTCTCTTGTTTTGGGCCAGTACAATCTCCCTTGGCCCATTTCTAATTTCTTTCTAAAAACCATTTTAAAAAAAAACTATCTATATTCTTTTACAAAATTAACATGAGTTTTATTATATTAAATTTTTCTTTTTATAACATATTCATAATTTTTTGAACACAATATATTAAAGAACTTTCTTTCAATAAAAGAAACTTTGTACATTAATACATAAAATACCTAAAAATATGTTTGTTTAAAACACTTTTTTTTATTTATTTATTAAAACTTATTCTAATTTGTACATAAATTCTTTTTTTAAAATAAATACATTTTCCTTTCTTAGAAATTTTGTACATAATAAATAAAGATACATTTTTTATACATAATGTAAGTGCCTTCGTTTAGGTTTGGCTCATTTCTTGTAAACAAATAGTAACAACAATAATGTAATGTAATGTACAATAAGAACAGCCTGAAAATCCTATTGTAAATGCCTAAACATGTTGTGTTGATCAACATCTGGAACAACATGTCTCATGAGATGTCATAACATCATACCAGACATCAAGCTACTGAACTGTCAAGTCTGATGCAGTTCTGTTCCTGAAGTTATGCAGAATATTCTGCCAAATAGAATGCATAACAAGTAGCGAAAATTGAAGGCATATGTGGAGCCCTAGAAGATTCAATCAGAAGCTAAGGATAAGGAGAAAAGCTCGATTGAAGACCTAACTTACAGCAGAAGTTTTCTGCTTACTTTATGCAGGTCGTTAAAGCTGCATTGCTGTCATATGAAGGCCCAAATCCAGTTGGGTAAAAAGCGTTATAAATAGAAGTATTGTAACCTAATTTGAGGAGGTTGTGTATTGACAAGATGTAATTATTTAGGGCTAGTTTTGTTGTGAACCACCCGGGCTGTGGGATGGTCACCATACTCCTTGAAACCTGTAGGTTAGAGGATGTATGCATTGTACTTGATTGAAGCTTTTAAGCATGATCAAGATGTGTAATGGAAGTGTATCTTCTGAACAGTTTGTGTACTGTAGAAAGTTATCACTACGGTGATTGAGGGGGAGTGAGAGGGGTCTCATATCTAGGATTGGATCTTAGGTAAAAGTGTCATTGGGTAGTGATTAAGTGAGAAGGCTGTCAACGGGTGTGTTGGCTGTAGGGTCTTTGAATTGATACTACTAATAGTGAACTTTATCCCTGGCTTGGAAGCCTCCAGATGTAGGTTAGTTGAACTGAACTGGGTGAACAATTCTGTGTGTTATTTACTTTCTGCATTGGTTATCTGTTTGATGTCACAACATTCCTCACGACATCAATGTATATGATTGACCTTAACTGTTCTAAACTTCAGTAAATCAGAACCTGCGGTTGTCAAAAGGTGTTGCAGGCTCTGGTATGATAGTTCAGTAACTGTTGTAGAACATATATCGAAAGTACAGCCCATTCTACCTGTACAGCGCTTAATCTCAGATCAGATGTCTTAACATTCCATTAGACATCCTGAGTCTGTGACATACCAGGAATTTCAATTGGTATCAGAGCTGGCATCCTGTCTGTCTCTGGATGAGATCCATGGGGGATACTTTCCGGTTGTGTACAAGGTAGAATACTGTTTGAACCAGTAGTGTTCATATTGTTTGGTCCCTAGGATTGGAGGATGGACAAATTTGGGAGAAACTAGATCAGCTATGTTGAAGGAAGATGAAAGTGTTTAAACAAATTCAAAGACCTCATGCGGGAGTGAAGATTTTGGAGTGCATAGTTCAACCTGTATTCAGCACTGAGAAGAATATTATCAAAACCTTCATGCGGGAGTGAAGATATTGATAAGGCATCATATGTGTTTATAAAGCTTTCTTTTAACAGGGCGGTAGAGTTGGGTCTAGAAAGTTGCTTGGTGAAGAAGCAAACAACTTGTAGGATTGATTTATTTTCAATCCTTATGTGTCATGCTTGCTATATGGAGTAAGCACTGTGTAAGTTCTGGTGAAGTACTGCCATTCCGCTGCATAGCTTCTGATACAACCCCTAAAGTGAAAGAAGAACTCTAGGGTTATTATTTTCAATAGAATTTGTAAGCAGATTTTTGCAATCTATCAATAATGTCAAAGATACTTGAGATTTCCTCAAGTCCACTCATAAAGGCGTTTATTATTAGTGTTGATGAGTATCAATTGATCAATGATTCTCATATACATCTGCAAGCTGCTTGAAGACCTTGAAGATTATCAAGGATGACGTGTTCCAAGGAGATGGAACTGGTGTTCCTAAGCAACTGCCAGTTGAAGAACAGATGTTCTGGGTGCTAAACACATGTAATGTGAGTACATATGTTTGGAACCTACTCCTGATCTGGAAGAGGAGACATCTGTTTTGAAATAATTGATCAGGACACGATCAACAGGTCATCTACTCCAGTTGTGAGTTTAAGGGAGTATATGTGCTGAGCTAAATGCACTTAAAAGGACTTTAAAGCTTGTAATGATAAAGGATGTACAACATCACAACTGTTGAAGACATCAGTTGTTGAGGAAAGACAGATAAGTTCCAGATATAGTGAACATCCTCATGATTGATAATGAAGTTACTTCTAGTACAAGTTACAGAATGTGGCAACCTGAAACTTGTACAGCAAGCAAACTAAGGACTCTTACTTTGAAACCTGTGGCAAATTCCAAATAAAGAGTACTTACTATGTCCATAAAGAGGGAAGTTGGATAACATTTTGTTCAGAGGGAGTAGTATGATCAAGCTAATGTGAAAGGGAATTCATCTTACCTTGTTCTATAAGATGCTTGAGTTTATTTCTCATGATCTTAGTGATTTCCAAGGAGGATAGGAATAGAACAGGTTATGTCTACCAATCACACAAACTGCAGCATGTGAAGGAGAATTCACTTAATTCTCTACAAAGATCTGAGCTAAGTTTCAGGGGGAGTCCTTAACCTGAAGATCTTGGAAGACATGTCATACAAAATGTCTTGACATCCTGGACCAATGTCAAATGGTGGATATCTGCACTTTGACAAGTCATTCCCATTACCTAGGATGAACTTGTTAGTTGTATGTAGCAAGGAGGAGTTATCTTCAAAAGATCATGGGTTCCTGAGAAGATCCTCTTTTTACTTGAAGTTCATTTATGTGAACAACTTGGTCTGCTCTTGTCTACAGGAGTATGGTACAATTAACTTCTTTGTACTGTTCAAGGGTCAGCAGACAAGGTGAAGGTGATACATGCTAGTTGTTGCATGGCTATGTGGTTGTTGTGGGTCTGATCATAAAGGATGTAAGAAAAGTGTGCTTTGATTGCTATGGATGTTCATCCAAAACCATAGTATAAGCCAGGCTCATATGGTTAAGATCAATGTCAGATCTGATGTTGCAACATCATCTCAAACGAAGGGTCTCTTCAGCAAAGGAAACTTGTAAGGACCAGTTGGTTCTTCATGCATGGAGCAATTATACTACCTTGAGAAGATGGCATAATCTAACTAATAATGAATACTTTGACGGGAGACTAAGTATTCATTAGGATCTTGCATAAAGATATATATAAGCACCTTGATGGGAGACTAAGTGTTTGTATAATATGCATGCAAGGCTGTATTCTGAACCTATTTCTCAGAACTTGGTAGAGAGTTTATTTCTCTCTAAGAGTATTCTGGTGAGTAATTATTGCTGAAGATGAAGATCATACCTTTCTTATGGGGAATATAAAAGGGCATCAATCCCCTGGATGTTAACTTCAGAACCCAAGCAGATAGGTTCATGCTGTAACATCATTATTGTTAGAAGTCAGTGGCAGAGACTTGGGTCTGTGAATCTTAATATTCTATTGCCTCATTCAGAAGTGGCAGTTCTATTGTTGGTTTGGAATAAGTAGATTCTACTTGTGTTTAAAAGTAGTATGCTTAACAATGCATAACTACTGTTGTGGTCTGAAGAACTTACTAGTATTAGCAACTACTAGTAAATATATTATACAGAAGGATGACATGATCAAAGGATAATCCTTCTAGAAAGTCTGAATCTTAGTAAAGCTTGTAAGCACACTAAGAAGGTTGGAGGTTGGTTTCAGACTATGGCTACATGATTTCTCAGCCATCCAGAGAGTCATGATAAGTGTGGAAGTGCAAGGGCATGAATCAGAGATGTCCTTACTATTCTACGACTAGTTCAGGGTGCTTGAAGTTACCACCTCAGAGCTAGTGCTACTGGTTTCCACGCTACGGTTTTGATTGGCCTTAACAAGGGGAGTCACTGAGTGTTGCACTTTCCCCAATTACAATATACATTGAAGGGAGACTTTGTATGTGTATTGTTGGACTTAATCTGAAGTCAGAAGAGGACGGTGGTATACTGATGTTTATGTGTTCTGATAATATGACATTGTGAACTTCTAAGTGAAGTCATGAATAATGTCTCAACATCAGGAGATTGAAGAATTGCTCTTGTTATCTGTCTGGGTTTAGGAAGAAAATCTCAGAGATTCTTAAAAATCTCATAAGTGTCAGTTTTGATACTTTGGAGCAATTTGGAAGATTCAGATCTTATCAATAACAACTTGGTCTGGCAAATCAGAAATGCTTTTGTGGTAAAGACTTCACTAGCTCTAGCTACTACTAGTGAATGGTAGATCAGAAGAAGTAAATCAGATTAAGAAATCTGATATATTCAGCATATGTTCAAGGGGTCCTTTTACTACAAGAAATTGACGTGGCATCTAAATTTTGTGTATTAGAACTAATCTGTGATGTCTTGTGAAGCATTTTGGAGCCTTCTGGTTTATTCCCTCCTTCCTTATTTTGCTGTCTGGAAGATGGTAGAAAGTAATTGTGGTGGATCTCAGCAACATTTAAGAAAGCATGATTGATGGCCATGCTTAATGCTACTAGTCTCTTGTTACTAGCTGTTTAAAGTGTCCTTCTCTGTGCCTAACTGAGAGAAGTAAAAAGAAGGCTGCTGTTGTTGAAGAATGTCTAAGTAAGTGTCATGACATTACCAACGACATTACAACCTTGGGGAAATCAAGAAGAATACGTGGAAAATAACGTCACCACGTAATTGTAGCTATTCAGGAGCTATATTTGGTATTCTGTTTCCCAAAAGAATCTTCAACCTTAAAAGTCGGTCAAAGGCTGATTTTATTCAGGAATTGCTTTGACCTAAACTTATGCATGTATTAGGACTGGTCCTTTTGGCAGAAACAAACAAATGCGTCTAAAATTCATGCACAGTCAGTCTGAAATATGCAACAACTTTAACAGGTATCCTTGACCAAGATTTTATATTACCATCTTCTTGAACCTGTTATCTCCTTATATAACCTCCTGTCACACATTCTTCTCTCTCACAACCATCATGGGGTTTGTACGGATCTGGGAAAACTGTTCTTGGATCTGGTTTTGTGAGGGCTTTCTTTGTCAATTTTTGGCCAAAAAGGGGGAGAAAGGAGTAAAGGAGTACTGTTACTACGGTTTGACATTGTCCTCGTTGCAGCAGCTACTCAAAATTTTGATCACAAAGACTTGTCACAAATTCAGCAGAAATTCAAATGGCATGAATTTCTTTGTGACTTGTGATCTGAGTTATGAACACAGTTGTGACCTGTGTTCTGAGTTACAAGGGAGATATTCTGGTCACTCCTTAAAGGTTCTCTGATGCCTCTGAAAGGATAGTTTATCTCCCACGGTCCTCTTTTTCCACCACCAGTGACAAGAAATGGTTCGTGGTCTAAAAGGGAATGAGGTGCATCCTCTTCCTCCTGTGCTTCAAGAGGTCCTGGATGGTTAGTGTGGTTACATCCTTCTGTGTGTAATCCTGAACACTTTTATTTTTTATTGTTGTATTTGTTTTAGCCAAAATTTGCCAAAGGGGGAGATTGTAAGTGCCTTCGTTTAGGTTTGGCTCATTTCTTGTAAACAAATAGTAACAACAATAATGTAATGTAATGTACAATAAGAACAGCCTGAAAATCCTATTGTAAATGCCTAAACATGTTGTGTTGATCAACATCTGGAACAACATGTCTCATGAGATGTCATAACATCATACCAGACATCAAGCTACTGAACTGTCAAGTCTGATGCAGTTCTGTTCCTGAAGTTATGCAGAATATTCTGCCAAATAGAATGCATAACAAGTAGCGAAAATTGAAGGCATATGTGGAGCCCTAGAAGATTCAATTAGAAGCTAAGGATAAGGAGAAAAGCTCGATTGAAGACCTAACTTACAGCAGAAGTTTTCTGCTTACTTTATGCAGGTCGTTAAAGCTGCATTGCTGTCATATGAAGGCCCAAATCCAGTTGGGTAAAAAGCGTTATAATAGAAGTATTGTAACCTAATTTGAGGAGGTTGTGTATTGACAAGATGTAATTATTTAGGGCTAGTTTTGTTGTGAACCACCCGGGCTGTGGGATGGTCACCATACTCCTTGAAACCTGTAGGTTAGAGGATGTATGCATTGTACTTGATTGAAGCTTTTAAGCATGATCAAGATGTGTAATGGAAGTGTATCTTCTGAACAGTTTGTGTACTGTAGAAAGTTATCACTGCGGTGATTGAGGGGGAGTGAGAGGGGTCTCATATCTAGGATTGGATCTTAGGTAAAAGTGTCATTGGGTAGTGATTAAGTGAGAAGGCTGTAAACGGGTGTGTTGGCTGTAGGGTCTTTAAATTGATACTACTAATAGTGAACTTTATCCCTGGCTTGGAAGCCTCCAGATGTAGGTTAGTTGAACCGAACTGGGTGAACAATTCTGTGTGTTATTTACTTTCTGCATTGGTTATCTGTTTGATGTCACAGCATTCCTCACGACATCAATGTATATGATTGACCTTAACTGTTCTAAACTTCAGTAAATCAGAACCTGCGGTTGTCAAAAGGTGTTGCAGGCTCTGGTATGATAGTTCAGTAACTGTTGTAGAACAGATATCGAAAGTACAGCCCATTCTACCTGTACAGCGCTTAATCTCAGATCAGATGTCTTAACATTCCATTAGACATCCTGAGTCTGTGACATACCAGGAATTTCACATAATTTAATTAGAATTTAAAACATTTAATTAAAACATTCTTTTTTTGTATATATTAAAGAAAGTACAAGATTGTTAATTAGATTAAATAAACATTTAATTTTTTCATTTAGGTTAAATAATACTTAAATAATACGCATTAATTCACATTGTCGCACCTGTAAATAATTACATACACATATGCACGTACACTTACATAATATACTTGTACTTGATGCCTTATACATTTGCTTATTTTGTATATTCGTTACATTTACATTTGGTCGCAAATTCGATTTGGTTATAATCTATTGGACACCATATTCCTAAGTCTCATCCCCATTCGTAAATTTGTACCCCCACTCCCGGATACTTGTTTTGTAATAGCGTAGTGTGATCGGTGGATCTGGAACTGACTGTTTAACGCTGGTTCGCGAAATGTCACGGAAGCAAGAGTCGCCACCGTCTTTTATTTTCTCCAAATGGAAAGGACAAAAGCATAGAAAAATTCCTTAAAGAGATTGCTCTCGGTTCGGGAGGTAGATTATAGAAAGGGAAGGTGTTAGCACCCTTTCTATCCATGGTTATCCATGGGCTCTGAGATACTTGCTCATTGTGTTTTCAAAATGTTTTGTTTGCTTTTCAATCGTGGGTTTTAAAAAGTTTCTTTGAAAATTCCAGTTCGACTCTTGTATCGGTCCTCAAGAGTGTTTGAAAAGTTGCTTTCGAAAGCTTTTTGAAAAGGTGTCGGTGTGAAAAGTATTTTTGATTTATTTTGAAATTTAGAGCAAGTATCTACGAGAACCTACCTACCCTAAGGAATTCGTCTGTGTAAATGTCCTTTAAAGTAGTGCCATCCCACCATTGAGAGGTAGGTAGCACCACCGTTGGAGGTGTTCGGGTCAATTCGAAGTTCGGGACATGGTGATCACCAGAGCAATAGGAAGACACCTTAGAAGCTACCCTCATGCCAGGTTCCCGGATCATGAGGACTTACTAAAACATCCTCTACTCGACGATCACCTTTCGAGGCAAGGCAACAGTGAGGCGTACCCTAGGGATGGTGTGTGATTTGTGTGTCATGTTCAGTTATTTTGTCATGTTATTGGTGTTCTACGCTTGTTTTTATTTTAGTCATACATTCTTTCATGCCATTTGTTAACAGTTAAAAATATTACGGGAAAAGTAAAAGATTCTAAGCTATTACAAAAGGCGCGGGTCCACATCGCCAAAATTAAACCAGGACCCGATTTGACAGAAAATAAAGAAGTAAAGTGCGAGAAATAAAATGTCCGAGTTTACAAGGCTTTGGGAGAATTACATTAATATTAAACGAAATAAAATAAACATGCGAATAAGGATTAAAAACGAGGGCGTTGGACCCTTTTTGCAAAATTAAATTAAATGATGGAATTGATTAATTAAGAGAGAAAAGAAATTGTTTTTTTTTTGATATTTTTTAGTATTTTATGTTTTTAATGGAAAAAGAATTAATTGAAATTAAATGCTAACCCTAATTCTATTTGTTTTTTAGTTTATTAAGAAAACATGTTAAAATTAAACCTAATTTAACCTAATTAATTACATGGTAATTTAATTACAAAAATAATATTTAATAATTAATTATTGTGAAAGAAAAGAAAAAAAAGGATAAAAATTGATTAAAACCTAATTCTACCAATTTTAAGTTTATTAAGAAAAATGTTTGAATTAAACCTAATTTTACAAAGCTAAAATTAATTAGGGATATTTATTTACAAAAAATATTAATTCAATAAATATATTTTGATTTTTATGACTTTTCTGTTTTTTACTATTTTTTATATTTTATGAAAATAAGTTAAATTAAAGGAATTAATTAAAAAAAGAAATAATTGAAATAAATAAAATAAGGAAAAGAAAGAAAATACAATACCTTGGGGGGCTTCTGTCCCCTTTTTGGAGGTGAATTGGAGTGGTTTGGCCATTTGTGTTCTGGCCTCACCATACATAAGTTGTTCTACTTTGGCCATTTGGCTTTTGGCTTTTGGCCATTTGCGTTTTGGCTTTTGGCCATTTGTGTTCTGGCTTCAACGTTCCTTAATGTCTGGCTTAATGTCTGTCTCGCCATGTATTGGTGTCATGCATAAAATATTCTACTTTGGCCATTTGGCTTTTGGCTTTTGGCCATTTGGCTTTTGGCCTCAACGTTCCTTAATGAACCTGCATGGGATCCTGTCTAAATCTGCAGTGTTGAATCTCACAAACACATTAAATAAAATCATAAAATGCAAATAAAGCCAATATATGAAGAAATTTAATGTTTAGGCACAATATGGCATGTATGAATGATTATACCCTTTTGATCATGGAGATCAAATCAATCTTACCCTTACTGGAAAATTAGTGACCTAGATGCTTTTATGTCTTACTGGAAAATTAGGATCATGGAGATCAAGCCAGCCTTATCCTTACTGGAGAAGTAGTGAGGTGTTGGTTTGTAACTGAGATGACTTTGTTTGTAGTGAGAGAGGGATTTGTAATAAGGATTTCAAGGTTTTAGGGTTCTTGAAAGAGTTTGATATTCCAACAGTGTTGTGGCAAGGTTTTTTCTCTCTTTTTCTCTTTTTCTCTTCTCTGGTTTATGTGAAAAGAAGGTGATTATATAATGGAAATTAGGGTAAAGCAAATGGGCTTTGAATGTGCAATTGGGCCTCTAATATTCACTTGAATTCGTCACTTTCCAAGCAAAATCGCAGGGACTTAAGTGCATCTTTTGAAGTTGAAATGTGAAGACAAAATGTAGCCGATATCGATAACTAACTCCTGTCCGAAAATCAACTCAATCGGATAAACGGTGAATTAGTTATGAATTTTTGAAGTTTCAGCTCAGACGAACTTATTTTGGGCTCCGGTGTCGACTCTGACACGTTCTTCAATAAAGAATTGGTATTGATCGGTGCATAATTTGGGCTCGACTTTTGAAGCAAAGTTGTAGATCTATGAGTCAGGGACCTTGTGTAAAAATATGAGCCCAATCCGATAAAAATTGACCGAGTTATGAATTTTCGAAGTTTCGGCCCAGCTGAAATAATATTCAGCATTCAGGATTTTCAGCGTGTCACGCACTCTGAGCAAAAAACGAAGGCCTTTTGAATACCGTTTGAACTCAATACCTTCTGTGAAAATGTAGCCAACTCAATTTGTGAAATTTTGGCGCCAGAACCAGCTCGATACGATGAAAATCGACCAAGTTATGATTTTCTGAACATGACGCAAGTAAACTTCTGTCATAAATTTTCTGTGCAAAAATACTTGATAAATCCACATTTTTGAAGACCTTCTGATCGAAATTGGCTTCCAGCCGTGAGAGATGAAAACGTAGATAATGTCAAGACGGAATTTTAGCCACCAGAACGGGTTCAAAACAAGCCACGATCTTCAAGTTATGAATTTTTTAGCGCGTAAAAACTGCACTTTCAGCACACTTTTTCACCATATTTCTTCGAGAAAATTCACACAGTCGGATACCTTCTTTAAAGAATTGACTCTTGAGCCGAACCTGAATTTGAGAATACGTTATCAGAGATATCTTGGCGAAAGGATACCTGAATATGACGCGCCGGGTTGGACTTGTGAATTTTTCTTGAAATATTTTGAGAAATATGGGAGGGCAAATTTTAGGGTACAACAGTTGCCCCTGTTCAATCTTCTTAGACCTGAGGATGCAGATTGGCTGACGTGCCTTTCGTAATCCGAGGGTGGAAGATGATTGAACACTAGAATGCCCAGAAATTTGCGCTCACATAGTAGCAGTGTGATGGAAATGGGCTTATAGATGCCATCTAGAGATTGATGAATAGGATGATGGGCTTATAGATGCCATCTGGATGTTGATCGCGTAAGAGATTCCTTAGCGAGAACTTGCGTACCTGCAAAAGAAAAATGAGTACCTGACATGTTGCAGGATCTGGTTTTCAGATGCTTTGTATAGATGTGTCCTGACTGGTTACAGGAGCTGAATCTTTTAAACTCTTCAGACGTGCCCTGGCGAGATACAGGAATCGAGTCTGGTAATGTTAGTCTTCAACGGATACACCCTGGCAAGATTCAGGCCTCGGATCCTCGAACTCTTCAGACACACCCTGGCAAGATACAGGAATCGGATCTGGTAATGCTAGTCTTCAACGGATACACCCTGGCAAGATTCAGGTATCGGATCCTCGGACTCTTCAGACACACCCTGGCAAGATACAGGAATCGGATCTGGAATTCAGAAAGGTTGGTGAGTTGTCTCTACTGACAGGTTATTTCCATGGACGGGTGGTCTTTAACGACGAGTGTCTATAACGACGAGTGTCTATAACGACGAGTGTCTATAACGACGAGTGTCTATAACGACGAGTGTCTATAACGACGAGTGTCTATAACGACGAGTGTCTATAACGACGAGTGTCTATAACGACGAGTGTCTATAACGACGAGTGTCTATAACGACGAGTGTCTATGACGACGAGTGTCTATAACGACGAGTGTCTATAACGACGAGTGTCTATAACGACGAGTGTCTATGACGACGAGTGTCTATGACGACGAGTGTCTATGACGACGAGTGTCTATGACGACGAGTGTCTATCACGACGAGTGTCTATAACGACGAGTGTCTATGACGACGAGTGTCTATGACGACGAGTGTCTATAACGACGAGTGTCTATAACGACGAGTGTCTATGACGACGAGTGTCTATAACGACGAGTGTCTATAACGACGAGTGTCTATGACGACGAGTGTCTATAACGACGAGTGTCTATCACGACGAGTGTCTATAACGACGAGTGTCTATAACGACGAGTGTCTATAACGACGAGTGTCTATAACGACGAGTGTCTATGACGACGGGTGTCTATAACGACGGGTGTCTATAACGACGGGTGTCTATAACGACGGGTGTCTATAACAACGAGTGTCTATGACGACGAGTGTCTATGACGACGAGTGTCTATGACGACGAGTGTCTATAACGACGAGTGTCTATGACGACGAGTGTCTATAACGACGAGTGTCTATGACGACGAGTGTCTATAACGACGAGTGTCTATGACGACGAGTGTCTATAACGACGAGTGTCTATAACGACGAGTGTCTATAACGACGAGTGTCTATAACGACGAGTGTCTATAACGACGAGTGTCTATAACGACGAGTGTCTATGACGAGGAGTGTCTATAACGACGAGTGTCTATAACGACGAGTGTCTATAACGACGAGTGTCTATGACGACGAGTGTCTATAACGACGAGCGGAAGTAATTTTAACTGGACTTGTCTTCTTTTGACTGGATTTGTCTACTTTGACTGAATTCGTCTACATAGCTAATCTTTTAACTGTATCCTTCCTGAAAGGTAAAGGTCAGTCATATGCAATGCATGATATGGATCAAGCAATAATATTTTTCAACACATGAGATTGTATGATATGATGCATATGTGCAT
Source organism: Vicia faba (assembly GCA_948472305.1). Lineage (NCBI taxonomy): Eukaryota > Viridiplantae > Streptophyta > Magnoliopsida > Fabales > Fabaceae > Vicia > Vicia faba. The sequence goes on along the minus strand of OX451741.1, from coordinate 1,069,767,559 downwards.
GTATCATGATGTATAACAATGTGACGTTTATGAATGTATCTTCGTCTAGGAAAATAGATCCTTGACGGATGCCGGGAAGTCAAATCCTGGGCTGATGTTGAAGAGTGAGATTCTTCATTTCCGTTGGGGATGATGATTGCAAGAATACCGGTAGGAGAAGATAACTCCGTTGGGAAATAAACTTGGCGAATAGATTATTCTGCAGGGAGAAAAGTACTCTAACGATCTTGCTGGGAAACAAAACACTGTGGGAAAAGAGGTACTTTGTTGAGGTTGATGAGGATAACTCCGCTGGGGATATCTTTGCTGTGTTGGAAGTGTTAATAGACTTCGCTGGGGATAAGAAGACTGTGTCGACGACGATCTCTCCGTGGCTCTTGGCTGAGGATAACCCAGTTATATCCTGGTAGGGAAATAACTCTTTGAATAAAGTCGGGCGACACGTTCGTGCTCTGCGAGGATAAGCTTCCAGAATCTACTGGGAATAAGCTTACTGCCTGGGGAGGTGAATTCCAACTTTCCTGGGGAAACTGGATTGGACTCTCTTGGGGAAATTTTGAACTGCACTGGAAGTAACTCTGTTGAATGTTTGATATACCGTCGGGGAACAATCTTTAGGTCAAGACTGCCGGGGATGCTTGTTAAGAATACATGTATACTGCGGGGAATGTTGAGCTCTGCGGGAGGATACCCAGCTTCCTTAAGTTTGAAAATAGCTTTACTTGGGGAGAGCGTATTGACTTGCTGGCTCACTCTCTGGGGAATTGAGATATCTGGTTATGTTCTCCAGCTGAACCTACCTTGGTACCTTGGAGGATAGAACAATTAGATTGCTTGGGCAACTCATTATTGCCCCTGTTTCTGAGGTGGGAGAGGACAACCTATGAGGTGCTGATAGTTGTTGATGGACAAACCTTCTTCTGGTAGACAGGTGACAAGATGATAGGACATAGTCGTACGCTTTGATCCCTAAATTTTGCCTAGACCGCCCTTTCGGGTTTTCAGTCCATCGGGATACCCATTTTGCCCAAGCCGCCTTTTCAGGTTTTCGACTTGCCGGGTGTACATTTTTCCATTTCATCCCTTCATTTTGCCCGAACCCTTTTGGTTCGCCGGGAAGCCCTTATTTTTGCCTAGGTATGTCAACCTAGCGGGTCTTTGATTATGCGTAGTATCTTTTCGACTATGTCCACGCTCTCAGAATGTAGGGAGTTGCCCCTGTTAGAAGTGTTTTGTCATACCATCAGAAGGTGTTTGATCAGGCAAGATTCGTTGCTGGGAATTCATGTCCAATGCCCCAAGTGGCTCAGGCGGAGATTTGCCCCGAGCTATTTGACCTTTGAGAGATTCTCCGAATCTTGATTGGACTGCCCCAGATAATGGACCATGGTCATGTCTTCCCCTTGATTGGAGGTACTTCTGTTCATTAGGCATTCGTCGTGCGAACTTCTATGCTGTTCAAACAAAAAGTCATATGCAAACAAAGTTATGTTAAAAATGCAAAGCCTATGTCTGTCTTGAAGATTTTGAAAATGCATTCTTTTTCATAAAACAAATGAATGTTTGTAAAGCGTGATGTCAACTCCGTATTTACTGTAGGCCTTAAGGAGTCAGGACACCTTTCGTAACAGTATGCTTTCGAACTAACCCATGCTTCAGCTAGGACTTTTAAGGGTTGTAGCGTGGCCTGGTTCACGGTTTTAAGAAACAAAGGATAAAGGCTCAAATTATTTGTACCCACCCGCTCTTCGTGATGTTCTTCAAACCTAAACTCAGTTGATCGTGCGTTAGACCTTGTTTGAGTCTTTGCTCTGAAATTCCAGTGATGGTTCGGATGTTGATGATTTATTTTGAATAGGCAGTCATTCCTTTTTGTTATTGTTGAGGGTTTATAAGACCTCTTTCTTTTTGATTTTGTTATCCCTATTCTTTTTTGCCTGAACTGTTCCCTTTTTTGGAATCACAGTCAGCGGGATGCCCCAGTTTCGTAAGTCCCCTTTACAGGTTTTGACTTCTTGGGCTTTTGTGATTGATTTTTTTGAGATATAATGATTGCCTATCCTTATGATTGTTCGGAACCAACACTGTCTTTCTTCGTCTTGTGAGGACTTCTTTGGTGCCATTCGTTGTGCACTTGGATCAACTGAGAGACTACCCTGCCCCAGGTTATGATTGAGGGTTTTAAATTTCGAAAAGAAAAACTCCTACTTCTTTGGCTCAGAGGGGTTGACGAGGGATTATCATCCTTATAACTCCAGTGTTTAGGGATTGAAACAATGCCTGTACCTCATCAGCGGGGTCTGTTCAAAAGCATACTGTAGATTATGGTATCGTTTTCGTCATCCTCCCTCAAGAGGCTTAGAATTTTAGATCAAGAGCTGATATCAGAAAAAATATGAAAATAATTTGCATTTAGTGAATACGAATATATTGTTTCAGAACAGACATATGCGATGCATTAATGAAATAACGATGTTTAACATGAGTAAATGTTTGAACAAAAGAGAATTGCAACTTGAACATTCGAATGAACAAAAATTTCTCAATCCTAGCCATGTTTTGGCAAGGGAGCAGTGATCACGTGGGGAGTCTTGGGTATTTTAAACTGAATCTCTCCAGCGTCGACCATGTCTTGGATCTTATTTTTCAAGCTCCAACAATCATCTGTAGTATGCCCCGGGCTGTCAGAGTGATAAGCGCAGCGGGCGTTGGGGTTATACTTCGGTGACGTTGTATTTTGGCTCTTCGGAGCTTCTTTTAGAGTTACCAGCTTGGTCTCCAGCAACTGTGGTAATATCTGGGATAAGGTCATACTGAGCCGAGTGAACTGCCTTCTCTCGCTCTTTTGTTGGTTGTGATGTTGAATTTGTGACACTGGAGCTATCTGAGGAGCTCTCCCCTTACCTCCTTGTCTCAAAGGTGGTTGAACAATGACTGGCTTTTTGCCCTTAGACTTGTGCCCCAGTTGGTTACCCTGAAGCAGTTGGTTGATGAGAAACCAGAGCTCATCTTGTCTTTGAGCTACGCCTTGAATGGCAGTCACCTGCCCCAGCATCTGGACCCTCAATGCATCCACCTCAGCTTGTAGGTGTTTCAGCCTTTCATCCTCAGCGTTGTTCCTGACAAAAGTATCCATGAGAAGTGTCCTTAGCTCCTCCTGCCCCTTGGATAGATTCAGGAGGATTTCCCTGAACTGAGTCTCTTGAGCGAGAAGGTCCTGGTTATCTGGTTGGAAGGCCATTGCTGAAATAAACAGCGAGAAAGGTAAATGACCTGCAACAAAGATACCTGTTATGTAATGATGTGTATGACATGCATGTAATGTTTTCAAGGGTCTCGCGGGGTAGACAAGAAAATTGTTAGAATTTGAACCCGGTAGCTTGATTGAAGGAAACCCATGTTGTTGAGAATTCTCCTTCAAGGGTCAAAGGCTCACCATATCCAGTGGGTCGTAGCCCCTGACAACCTTGGCTAGAGGAAAATAAATCCCCTTTGCCCCTTGCTAGACATTTTGTTCATCATGACCTGCATCACAAGCCCTTGAGATCCTTGAAATGGGTTAGGATGTATGCAATGGTATGATGTTATGGTATGCATGGGGTAATGTAGGTAACCCTGTTGTGAGTCCCAATTAAGGACTGTAAATAAAACCTGCAGGAAATTCAGTAAACCTTGTTACGAGTCCCAATTAAGGACTATAAACAAAACCTGCAGGGAACTTAGTACACTTTGTTAGCAGTCCCAATTAAGGACTATAAACAAACCCTGCAAGTAGTTCATGTATCAGATAAAGCATGCAAGTAGTCAAGTACGAAGGCACACAAGTCACACAAGAGAAGCCCTTAGAGTTTAGGCCAGCATGGGGTCTGGGGTACTACCCTCTTGAAGTTGGTGGGTTCAACCTGTCCTATTAGAAGTAACCGGGTTCTAAGGGTCCCAATATCACGGGATTGCTTTCATTGTTCATCGTTTCGATTTAGCCACTGAACTGGCGACCGAAATATTCTAGGAAAGCAACCCTCAATTGAGTGTAGTATCGAGTATCAACCAACCTCGGACTGCACCAAAGTCCGTTATCTCACTACCCTAAAGAGGCCAAGATAGTTCAATTAAGGTTCCTAAGGTCTGTTGATGCTTCATGACACCACGCGGAGGCCCCGTACTCTCCTTGACTGAACTCAAGGGTTACCGGTACACACCAAAGTGCCACATCAACGTAGCAGACTGTTTCAACCATGTCGGTATACCCCGCACAGTTCCCTCACAGCCTTGTTGCTACTTTCTAAGAAGGTATCCCCCAGATCCGGGTTAGGATCTATAGAGCTCCCAAGACAGTCCCACAATTTAAAGCATACAAGGAAAGCAATTGAAAACACAGTTATGAACTAAGCCCTAAGGTACACCTCACTTTAAGTTAATTCCCCAGCAGAGTCGCCAGTTCTGTGATCGGTGGATCTGGAACTGACTGTTTAACGCTGGTTCGCGAAATGTCGCGGAAGCAAGAGTCGCCACCGTCTTTTATTTTCTCCAAATGGAAAGGACAAAAGCACAGAAAAATTCCTTAAAGAGATTGCTCTCGGTTCGGGAGGTAGATTATAGAAAGGGAAGGTGTTAGCACCCTTTCTATCCATGGTTATCCATGGGCTCTTAAATACTTGCTCATTGTGTTTTCAAAATGTTTTGTTTGCTTTTCAATCGTGGGTTTTAAAAAGTTTCTTTGAAAATTCCAGTTCGACTCTTGTATCGGTCCTCAAGAGTGTTTGAAAAGTTGCTTTCGAAAGCTTTTTGAAAAGGTGTCGGTGTGAAAAGTATTTTTGATTTATTTTGAAATTTAGAGCAAGTATCTACGAGAACCTACCTACCCTAAGGAATTCGTCTGTGTAAATGTCCTTTAAAGTAGTGCCATCCCACCATTGAGAGGTAGGTAGCACCACCGTTGGAGGTGTTCGGGTCAATTCGAAGTTCGGGACATGGTGATCACCAGAGCAATAGGAAGACACCTTAGAAGCTACCTTCATGCCAGGTTCCCGGATCATGAGGACTTACTAAAACATCCTCTACTCGACGATCACCTTTCGAGGCAAGGCAACAGTGAGGCGTACCCTAGGGGTGGTGTGTGATTTGTGTGTCATGTTCAGTTATTTTGTCATGTTATTGGTGTTCTACGCTTGTTTTTATTTTAGTCATACATTCTTTCATGCCATTTGTTAACAGTTAAAAATATTGCGGGAAAAGTAAAAGATTCTAAGCTATTACAAAAGGCGCGGGTCCACATCGCCAAAATTAAACCAGGACCCGATTTGACAGAAAATAAAGAAGTAAAGTGCGAGAAATAAAATGTCCGAGTTTACAAGGCTTTGGGAGAATTACATTAATATTAAACGAAATAAAATAAATATGCGAATAAGGATTAAAAACGAGGGCGTTGGACCCTTTTTGCAAAATTAAATTAAATGATGGAATTGATTAATTAAGAGAGAAAAGAAATTGTTTTTCTTTTGATATTTTTTAGTATTTTATGTTTTTAATGGAAAAAGAATTAATTGAAATTAAATGTTAACCCTAATTCTATTTGTTTTTTAGTTTATTAAGAAAACATGTTAAAATTAAACCTAATTTAACCTAATTAATTACATGGTAATTTAATTACAAAAATAATATTTAATAATTAATTATTGTGAAAGAAAAGAAAAAAAAAGGATAAAAATTGATTAAAACCTAATTCTACCAATTTTAAGTTTATTAAGAAAAATGTTTGAATTAAACCTAATTTTACAAAGCTAAAATTAATTAGGGATATTTATTTACAAAAAATATTAATTCAATAAATATATTTTGATTTTTATGACTTTTCTGTTTTTTACTATTTTTTATATTTTATGAAAATAAGTTAAATTAAAGGAATTAATTAAAAAAAGAAATAATTGAAATAAATAAAATAAGGAAAAGAAAGAAAATACAATACCTTGGGGGGCTTCTGTCCCCTTTTTGGAGGTGAATTGGAGTGGTTTGGCCATTTGTGTTCTGGCCTCACCATACATAAGTTGTTCTACTTTGGCCATTTGGCTTTTGGCTTTTGGCCATTTGCGTTTTGGCTTTTGGCCATTTGTGTTCTGGCTTCAACGTTCCTTAATGTCTGGCTTAATGTCTGTCTCGCCATGTATTGGTGTCATGCATAAAATATTCTACTTTGGCCATTTGGCTTTTGGCTTTTGGCCATTTGGCTTTTGGCCTCAACGTTCCTTAATGAACCTGCATGGGATCCTGTCTAAATCTGCAGTGTTGAATCTCACAAACACATTAAATAAAATCATAAAATGCAAATAAAGCCAATATATGAAGAAATTTAATGTTTAGGCACAATATGGCATGTATGAATGATTATACCCTTTTGATCATGGAGATCAAATCAATCTTACCCTTACTGGAAAATTAGTGACCTAGATGCTTTTATGCCTTACTGGAAAATTAGGATCATGGAGATCAAGCCAGCCTTATCCTTACTGGAGAAGTAGTGAGGTGTTGATTTGTAACTGAGATGGCTTTGTTTGTAGTGAGAGAGGGATTTGTAATAAGGATTTCAAGGTTTTAGGGTTCTTGAAAGAGTTTGATATTCCAACAGTGTTGTGGCAAGGTTTTTTCTCTCTTTTTCTCTTTTTCTCTTCTCTGGTTTGTGTGAAAAGAAGGTGATTATATAATGGAAATTAGGGTAAAGCAAATGGGCTTTGAATGTGCAATTGGGCCTCTAATATTCACTTGAATTCGTCACTTTCCAGGCAAAGTCGCAGGGACTTAAGTGCATTTTTTGAAGTTGAAATGTGAAGACAAAATGTAGCCGATATCGATAACTAACTCCTGTCCGAAAATCGACTCAATCGGATAAACGGTGAATTAGTTATGAATTTTTGAAGTTTCAGCTCAGACGAACTTATTTTGGGCTCCGGTGTCGACTCTGACACGTTCTTCAATAAAAAACTGGTATTGATCGGTGCATAATTTGGTCTCGACTTTTGAAGCAAAGTTGTAGATCTATGAGTCAGGGACCTTGTGTAAAAATATGAGCCCAATCCGATAAAAATTGACCGAGTTATGAATTTTCGAAGTTTCGGCCCAGCTGAAATAATATTCAGCATTCAGGATTTTCAGCGTGTCACGCACTCTGAGCAAAAAACGAAGGCCTTTTGAATACTGTTTGAACTCAATACCTTCTGTGAAAATGTAGCCAACTCAATTTGTGAAATTTTGGCGCCGGAACCAGCTCGATACGATGAAAATCGACCAAGTTATGATTTTCTGAACATGACGCAAGTAAACTTCTGTCACAAATTTTCTGTGCAAAAATACTTGATAAATCCACATTTTTGAAGACCTTCTGATCGAAATTGGCTTCCATCCGTGAGAGATGAAAACGTAGATAATGTCAAGACGGAATTTTAGCCACCAGAACGGGTTCAAAACAAGCCACGATCTTCAAGTTATGAATTTTTTAGCGCGTAAAAACTGCACTTTCAGCACACTTTTTCACCATATTTCTTCGAGAAAACTCACACAGTCGGATACCTTCTTTAAAGAATTGACTCTTGAGCCGAACCTGAATTTGAGAATACGTTATCAGAGATATCTTGGCGAAAGGATACCTGAATATGACGCGCCGGGTTGGACTTGTGAATTTTTCTTGAAATATTTTGAGAAATATGGGAGGGTAAATTTTAGGGTACAACACGTAGACTTTAAATTCTTGCAATTTACCGCTTTCAATTATACCATGGTTAGACCTAGGGTTTGCATGTACATAAAATCAAATGCTAGATAACCTAATACAAGACAAATACATGAAATCAATACACAATCACACTTGCACCCTCTAGGGTAATCCCACATGTTGCCTTCCAAAATGGGCCATGCTTGCACGTCGAGTATCTTTGGCAAAACAAATTCAAATGATCGTAAGTCCCTCGATGACGCTTTCGAAAGTTGCCTAAATGGAATGATCATAGTCCCTTCAAAGCAAATTGCCAAAGACACTTGGCACCATTGCATTCGTGGTCCATACGATGACCCGCGCCCGTCCCGTTAAACATCCTAAACGCAAGATTGTCCACCAAATTCAATGGTGGAACAAAATTGTTCAAAAGGGTTGAAAACATAGAGAAAACCTTTGAGTACAATAGGGTAGATAAAACTCTTAGTTACTTGAGATCAACTTTCAAAAACACTTGCCTTCTTTTCAAAAAACACACTCCACAAACACTTTCAAAACAAACTCTCAAAAACATTTGAAACATCTTTTCGAAAAGATACACATCTTTGTAAAACATTCGAGTAAAGAATTGTTACAAGGGTAGCCTAAGACAAGGCATCTTCTTCCAAAACATTTTCAAAAACACACACACACGCACACCATTTTCAAGCAATCGAAAATCAAGGCAAGTGATCTAAAAAACCAAGTAACTAAGAGCCCATGGATAACCATGGATGAAAAGGGTGCTAATACCTTCCCTTTTCATAATCTACCCCCCGGACCCACGAAATATCTCAAAAGGTTTTTGCTGCGCTTTTTTAACCTTTCCTTTAGGATAAAATAAAAAGTCGGTGGCGACTCTTGCTCAACCGAACAAGTGCGAATACAAACGCAAAACTCATAGTCAGTTCTCCCACCGTATCACACCAGCCATCGATGATTCATGTTGTTTCTTGGATGTAATCGATAAATGCGTAAAAGAAATGGAGAAACAACAAACCACCTATTCAGAAGTATTGAAGATTCCTATACCTCGAATTCTCGAAGACGATAATTGGCACCGTGAGTATCAAGATGGAAATTTGAGTGAATGCCTAGCTCTAACTCCTGATCCTATACCTTGTCCAAAGAAGCCAACAATAGAACTCAAAACATTACCCAAAGAACTAAGGTATGAATTCCTAGACACGAAACTTGAACGACCAATTATAGTCAATGCTGACCTAGGATAAATAGAAATTGAAACATCATTACATGTCCTAAGAAAATACCCAGCCACTTTAGGTGATAACATCTCAGATCTAAAAGGAATAAGCTCTTCTATCTGCATGAAGCGTATTATGCTTGAGGAAGACTGTAAGACCTCTAGGGAACATCAAAGAAGAATTAATTCTTTTTTGAGTGATGTAGTTAAAAAGGAAGTAGAAAAGATATTAGAAGCAGGAATCATATACCTAATATCTGACATTAAATGGGTTACCCCAGTACATGCCGTACCTAAGAAGGGAGGTGTTACAGTTGTCAGCAACACTAAGGGAGAATCTGTAACGCAACAAACTCACACCGGGTGGAGAATATGCATCGGCTATAGAAATCTAAACAAAGCCACTCGTAAAGATCATTTTCCTTTACCTTTTATTGATCAAATGCTTGAACGACTAGCTAAACACTCTAACTTCTTCTATTTAGACGGGTATTCATGATTCTTCCAAATTCCTATTCATCCTGACGACCAAGAAAAGACAACTTTCACTTGTCCTTATGGTACATTCACTTATCGATGAATGCCATTCAGATTATGTAATTCCCCTGCAACATTCCAGAGATGCATGATGTTCATTTTCTCCGATTTTATAGATGGTATGATGGAAGTTTTAATGAATGGCTTCTCCGTTTGTGAAGAGAGTTTTGAAGGATGTTTATCGAACCTTGAAATGGTACTAAAAAGATGCGTAAGTGTCAACCTCGTGCTAAATTGGGAAAATGCCACTTCATGGTCGGATAAGGAAATGTCTTAGGGCACATCGTATCCGATAAGGGAATTGAAGTAGATAAAGCAAATATTGAAGTAATAGAAAATCTTCAACCGCCCAAAACTGTTAGAGAAATAAGAAGTTTTCTAGGACACGCTGGTTTTTATCGACGTTTCATTAAAGACTTCTCTAAAATAACCAAACCTCTAACCAAACTACTAATGAAAGATGTTAAATTCATCTTCATCGACAAATGCTTGGATGCATTTACAACAGTAAAAAAGCATTAATCTCGGCACCTATTATGCAACCTCCTGATTGGAACGAGCCATTTGAGATAATGTGCGATGCTAGTGACTATGTCATGGGTGCAGTTCTAGGACAAAGAAAGGATAAAAAGCTTCATGCAATCTACTACGCAAGTAGAACCCTAGATCATGCACAGAAGAATTATGCCACCACAGAAAAAGAAATATTAGTTGTTGTGTTCGCTTTAGATAAATTTTGTTCTTACTTAGTAGGAGCACAAATAATTATCTATACTGATCACACTGCAATTTGGTACCTCTTATGTAAGAAAGAGACCAAACCAAGATTACTAAGGTGGAGCTTACTTCTACAAGAATTTGATTTAGAAATCAAAGACAAGAGTGGCACTGAGAATGTAGTAGCTGACCACCTATCCAAAATAGAAGGCATCAAATCAGATCATGTGCCTATCAATGATGATTTTTCTTATGAATTCCTTGTAGCCCAATTATAATTGGAAAGTATTACAACCAAATACCATGTGACTTATGAAGACACGAACACAAATGAAATTGTGGTAGCGGTTTACACTAAAACCATATTTCCATGGTATGTCGATTTTGTCAACTACTTAGCTGCTGGAGTGCTTCCACCAGATATATCTTATCAATAAAAGAAGAAGTTCTTTCATGATCTTAAACAATATTATTGGGATGAGCCTTTGCTTTTCAAGAGAGGCACCAATGGTATTTTCCATCGATGTGTTCCTGAAAATGAAATTGAAAACATAATTTTCCACTATCATGCTGCTCCCTATGGGGGACATGCAAGCACTTTAAAGACATATGCTAAAATCTTACAAGTTGGCCTCTATTGGCCTAATCTGTTGAAAGATGTCCATATCACGGTTAAAAATTGCGACCAATGCCAACACACTGGAAACATCTCTAGACGAGACGATATTCCTCAAAAGGGCATTCTAGAAGTTAAAGTCTTTGACGTATGGGGAATTGATTTCATGGGACCCTTCTCATCTTCCTTTGGAAATCACTACATACTCGTTGTTGTTGACTATGTTTCAAAATGGATCAAAGCTGTAGCCTCTCCAACAAATGACGCACGAGTAGTAACCACGCTTTTCAAGAATATAATCTTCCCAATATTCGATGTACCGAGACTCTTCATCAGTGACAGTGTCTCCCATTTAATTTCCAAAATCTTAGAAAAATTATTAGTGAAGTATGGAGTCCGACATCGTGTCACAACACCTTATCATCCACAAACAAGTGGGAAAGTAGAGGTCTCCAACAGAGAGATTAAGAAAATCTTAGAAAAACAGTAGCAACCTCTAGGAAATATTGGTCATCTAAGTTACACGAACTCCATGGGCATATAGGACGGCCTACAAAACTCCAATCGGGACCATGCCATTTAAATTAGTCTATGGGAAATCATGTCATTTGCCGGTAGAAATTGAACATAAAGCCTATTGGGCCATTAAGACCCTTAATTTAAATTACATCTTCGCGGGTGAGAAAAGAATCTTAGATATCCACAAACTTGAAGAACTTAGATTAGACGCTAACGAGAATGCTCAGATTTATTAGGAGAGAACTAAAAAATGGCATGATAAATGCATATATAGGAAAGTATTCAATGAAGGCAATATAGTACTCCTACTTAATTCTAGACATAAATTATTTCTGAAAAAACTTCGCTCTAGACGGTTTGGTCCCTTCGAAGTCACTAAGGTTTTTCAAAATGGCGCAATAGAAATTAAAGGAATGTCTAGTGAACCTTTTATCGTAAATGGATAGTGTTTAAATAATTATCGTTGCATTGGTAATAAGGAATATTCCACAACATTTAAGCTTGATGAGCTGCCATCTCGCTCATTAGATTAATCACCTGTTATGTCAAGCTTACGACTTAAAACAAAGCGCTTATTGGGAGACAACCCACTTTCTAGTCTTTTCTTTTTTATTTACTTATTTTTTATTTTTTCTTCCTTTTTCTTACTTTTGTTATTGCTTATTTCTATTTTTATAAAATTATGCAATATTGTTTCTCTACTATTACCCACTACTAACTTAATTCTAATTGTCAACCTACTTTAGGCTAACTTAACTTTAGCTAATTGCACTAACCATAATGAATCTAGTTGACACGATGGGAATTACTTTCAGAGGAAGAATCAGAGGAGGCGTTTTATGTCATTAGATGATAGGGAGATGACATTGAGTATCTACCCTGATGCACCTTTCATGACAACACTAGGGATTAGAGATAGTGTCTTGTTTTTGTTGAGTCAAATAAGCTGGGACACATCTGCCTTGAGGAGAAGATTTAGTTCCTACCGTAGATTAACCCTAGAGTTTCTGAGCTATCTTGTCTATAAGCATAACCATGGTCTAGGGTTTAACTGGGGGTTAATTAGGTTTATGATGTTTGATATTGAATACACCTATACCCATAGAGAAATGGCCGAACTTTTAGGATTTCCATATGGCCTTGATACCTTCACAATAATCCAGGAGGAACTTTTTGATGTGAATGAACTCGACTACTTCTTGGGTAGTATTACCGGTATCAGTAACCCTGAACCTAATGACATGAATTCTAAAAACATTCATAACCCCACCTTACAGTACTTTCATAAGATCTTAGCGCATACCCTTTTTGGAAATCCAGAAAACATAAACACAGTATCAAGACTCGAACTTTTCATAATGTTTTGTGCATCCCAAAACCGTCCCGTAAATGGTGCTACCTTTATGATAGCCAACTTTCTCCGTCTTGCAAGAATTTCCCATGAACCAATCCTAATAGTAGGCCTAGTGACCATGATAGAAAATGATATCGGATTGAGATAACCACTACTAAATATTGTCCCTCTAGGTAGATTCTAACCCATGAACATCCATTTTTGCTTCAATAGGGGAATTATTTGGAACCTAGGCCCAACTACCTTTGAACTGCTCATTAACAATCAGTTAATGCCTCTTTTCACCTTGCCTAACCTTAGGACTAACATTCATGATCAAAACAATTGGTAATATGATTGGGCCAAACCATAAAACTCACCATCAGCTACTCTTGAGACACCCTAAATTTATGACCATCTTGATTCCTTCTTATCCGACGCGGAAACTCACCCCAAAACCCCTCCATTTTATCACCATTTCCCATCTCCTGATCATGCTAACTCAAACACCTTTGCTGCTTCGATTGCTACTCCACCTCCCATATTTGAGCAAGCTCCTTCTATAATTGCTCTTCAATCCGAGCTTGATTTGTTGAGAGATGAAATCGTTATTTTGTGAATCGAATTTCATTCTTTTATGGACGTGGTGGTAGAACAATTGGATCATCTTTATCAACACATCTACTCTGCTGCTCTTCCTGCTAATCGACGTGGCTAATTTTATTTTGGACTTACTGCATGTCTTCCTTTCACATTTAAACATTGAGGACACTGTTTTGTTTAAGTGTGGGAAGAAGACCAATTAGATTAGAATTTCCATTAGTTTTTTTTTCTATTTTAAATTCTTAAGTACACTTTTACTTTTTTCAATTATTTTCAGTTACATTTTGTTTTGTTTTTCCTTCGCTTACTTTTGGAATTCTTATTACTTTTCATTAAATACTTGTTGTACCCCAAAATTTTCCCTCTCATGTTTTCCAAGATCTTCTTCTACATGGTTAGTCACAAACCTTTGCCTAAAGAAAAGGAAAATTTGTGAGTGATGTTTTTAAGTTTCTTTCGATTGGCATCTCCAAAATGCCTTTCGATTGACATCTACATAGCGCCCTTCGATTGGCATGGACAAAGGCCCTTCAATTTTCCTGTCAACAAGGCCTTTCGATTGGCATTTTAACAAGTACCTTTCAATTGACATTGTAACAGTGTCCTTCGATTGTCATTTTAACAAATACCTTTCGAATGGCATTGTAACAGTGTCCTTCGATTGGCAGTTTAACAAGTACCTTTCGATTGGCATTGTAATAGTGTCCTTTGATTGGAATTTTAACAAGTATATTTCGATTGGAATTGTATTAGTGTCCTTTGATTGGCAGTTTAACAAGTACCTTTCAATTGGCATTGTAACAGTGTCCTTCGATTGGAATTTTAACAAGTACCTTTTGATTGACATTGTAACCGTGTCCTTTGATTGGCAGTTTAACAAGTACCTTTCGATTGGCATTGTAACAGTGTCCTTTAATTGGCATTTTAACAAGTACCCTTCAATTGGTATCTGGACAAAGGTCATTCAATTGGTATGGACAAAGGCCCTTCGATTAGCATTCCAAAAGGTTCTTCGACTGGAACTTCAGAGTGTCCTTCGATTGGAACTTTAGAGTTTCCCTCAATCAGAACATCAGAATGAAATGACCTTCGAATGGAATTTCAGTGCAGAGTTTGTCTTAATCTAAGATGCTCTGATGAAGGAAGTTCTGAACACTTCGAATCATAACTTAGACTCATCATAAGGCCAAAGGATGGTCGAAGTTGTCTAATAGGGAATATTCTGAATAGATTCGAATTGGGCTTTGAAGCTGGCAAAGAAGGAAGATTCGAAGGAATGAAATAGGCTAGAATGATTAAGCAAAAACACATATCCTAACCTGTCCAGGTTCACCCAAAGTTCAAAATGGCATGTGTTCCTTGCAAATATGGCAATAATTTAATGCTGATTGTGGACTCAATTATTTGAATTAAAGGCCAGATTATTTCCTTGTTTGTTCATAACTCCACAAGAGCTGATTCAACCAGAGTGATTCTTGTCGAATCAAGCAATCGAAGCAGAGGGAGGCTCAATCGAAGGGGCTATGACATCGAAGTTGGGGTAATTCGAATTGGAGCTTAGAGCCATCGAAGATAGAAAATTCGAAGGGAAGTGGATCTGTAGGGGCAGGTCAGCTTTCGATTTTCATTATATTGGAGGCCCAAACAACTCATAACATGCTGGTAGTAACGCATGAATATAGATTGGCACGTGATTGAATCAAATATAGCAAGTCTTTATGAAAGAAATCAAATCAAATCTCTTCATCATAATGGACCAAGATTTGATACACAAATGTTGACCTAAACTCCCTTGTCTATATAAACCTCATGCTCCTAGAGAAAAAAGGAGAGGAAAAACACACGGAGGCTGCCTCAGAGGAAAACCCTGCCTACCCTACGAAAGTCGAGAAAATTGCACAAAGTTTTCAAAGACTGTCAAACTCAAAGCCAATTTTGCATGCAGCCTTCGTCTAGACTAACACTTGAATCGTTTTCTTGGGATTCATGCAGAAGCATCCCTCATACAATCCCCTTGTTGGTAACTTTGTCTTTGATCTCAAACTTGTTAAATATGATTTAAATTCATGTCGAACATATATACATATTGCTGCTAATATTCATGTTTGTTTGAGTGTGCTACATGTGAGCAAAGATGCAGGATTGAGATCGTGCCATCGTTGGGGCACGATCTGAGCTTACCTTCAATTTTTACAGTTGTAGTTCGTTTCCGATGGGTTAACACCATAGGGGGCCACTGAGCGTGCAAATTCAATATTTAAGTTAATATTGTGGTTTTGTTTCTAACGTAATATTGTTGTTTCGCTTGTACCAATAAATGGAAATCTTTTGACCAGGTTGGTGAGGAAGATGTGCTGCAACGAAAAGGACCTGGGTTTGACACCCAGGTCATATATTTTGTGTTTTTTCTAACAAACTTCCTTGCAGATCCAGTATTCCAGATTGAAGGATGTCACATCCAGATCGAATGCCCTGGACGTGCAGCCTTACAGGCACCTTCGATCAGCCCTCTGGATCGTAAGGCAGCCCAAGCTTCTTAGATCCAGACATTACTTCCAAGAATGCACTTTTTTCCCTTTACTGTTTTGGTGTTTCGATTTTTTCCTTCCTTTGGTTGCTTGTCCTTACTTCTTCTAAGCTTTAATTAACACTAAAAAGCCACACAAATATTAGGCTTAGTTTTTTACATTAAATTAATTTTGTAAATTAATTAATTACTATTTTCATATTTTCTTAAAAAACTAAAATTGAATATACTTAGGATTTTTTTAATTCAATTTCTTTTCATAACAAAAACAAACAAAAAATTCCTTTCACTTAGGATTTTAGACGCATTTTCAATTCATGCGCACATTTATTTACTTTAGCATTTTTTGTTAATTATGTAACTGTGCCCGGTTTGTAATAGCTTAATTAGGGTTTTAATTTTTGCACTTTATTTTTTCAGTAATTATTTATGTATCTACACCAAAGCCTTGTAATAGCGTAGGACCTTTATTTCTCGCTTTTATATTTTATAGGGTTGTATATAAATTGCTAGCAACCTAGGCATGTATGATTAATCAATCAATCAATAGATCACTCAACTGCAAGATAAAATATCTGAAAAAAGCACACTATTGCACACATGCACCCTTAGGGTATACCTCACTTGGTTGCCTCGGAAACAGTGGTCATGCCCCTCGAACATAGGGATACTGTTAGCAAAGACCCTCAGTTTAAAGTCATCATAAAGATCATAGTCCTTAAATGTCCCTCGAGTTTCCTACGAAAAAGGATCTTATGATGATAGTCCCTTCAAAATTCTAAGGTATCCTTACATGCTTCCTTCAATGACCATTACGTCCCTTTCAATAGTCCCTCAACATTCAACAACTAGGGTTACCTACTCACTAATAGTAGGATAACACAGTCTAAAGGAAAGGAGGAAAAGAACAATCTTTTCGAGTAGGTAGATAATTGTTAGGTACTTGCTCAAATAAATTTTCACACCATGCTTTCAAACACTTTTCAAACAAAGTTTTCAAAATGCTTTATCAAACTCTTGAGGACCGATACAAGGGTTATCATAAAGAGAATCACCGCACTAAGGAATTTTCAAACAAAAACTTTTTTCACACAAACACGAAAGAAAATTTTAAAAATGAGCAAGTACCTAAGAGCCCGTGGAAAACCACTGATGGAAAGGGTGTTAACACCTTCCCTTTCCATAATCTACCCCCATTACTCAGAAATCTTGAAAAAGGTCTTTTTCTGTTCTTTTCACCCTTTCCTTGTTGGATAAAAGAAAAGTCAGTGGCAACTCTTGCTTACCGCGACATTTGCAAATAAAAAACACAAACCAATATTAACAGTCAGTTCTTCCACCGTATCACAGAATGGCGACTCTGCTTGGGAAAATTATAATGTGGGGTTTACCTTAGGGTCTAGATCATTTTAAAATTGCTTTCTTTGTTTGCTTTGACGGCTTTATCTTTGAGGGTTTGTTGGGGTATTCTTGGAAAGATCCTATACCCGGATCTGGGGCATCTTTTTAGGTAAACAATAATAGATTATGGAGACTACGGTGTAGACCGATATGGTTGAAGTGATAGTTGTGTTGGTGTGACACTTTGATTGGTACCAGTATCCCTTGTGTCGAATCAAGGAGAATATGGGGCCGCCGCATGGTGTCGTAAAGAACTAACGAACCTTAGAACATTAGTTGAACAAACTTGGCCATTAGAAAGTAGTGAGATAGACGGCCTCGGTGTAAAGCTGTGAATTGGTTAATACTCGATGCTACACTCATTGAGATCGGACTTTCGAGATGTTTCGGCGGCAAGAAAAGATTGCTAAGCTGAAATAATGCTCGATAAAGGAAGATCGGTGATATTAAGACTCCTTAGAACCCGATTACTATTTCTAAGACAGGTTGAGCCAACTAAACTTCAATAGGGTACTTACCTATGTAATCCATGCAAGCCTAAACCTAAGGTTACTTGTGTGACTTGTTTTCTTTCTTTGCCTAACAATTTGAACTCATTGCAGGGCTTTGTTGGTATCTCTTGCAGGACCTTGTTTGTATAAATCCAATAAATTGGTTTCTTACCCTGCATATTTGCTTGATGCATAGCATACACACCATATCATCATACCATAGCATTTCCTTAACCATTTCAAAGATCTCAAGGGCCAGTGATGCAGGTTATGATAAATCATACATCTAGCAAGGGGCAAGAGGATTTATTTTCCTCTAGCCAATGCCTTTAAAAGACCAAAACATGACAACTTGAGTTAGGGGCTATGACCCACTTGATATGGTGATCTTGACTCTCGTAGAAGGACTTTCAACGATACAAAGTTCTTCAATCAAAGCTGCAAATTTCAACTTCTGACATTTTCTTGTTTACCCTGCGAGATCCTTGAAAACATTTGCATATTATACATATCATTGCATAACAGGTAATCTCCAGTACAAGTCTCTCATGTTCTCGCAGTTTATTTCAGCAATGGCTCTCAAACAAGACAACAGAGATCTCCAAACTCAAGAGGCTCAGTTTATGGAAATGTTCCTAAACCTATCCAAGGGGCAGGAAGAGTTGAAAGCACTCCTCGTTGAGGACCTGGCCAAGAAAAGTCCTGAACGCAATAAGGAAGAACGGTTAGAACAACTACAAGTTGAGGTAGAAGCAATGACAAGCCAAATGCTGGGGAAGATCGCTCTTATCCAAGGTCTAGCCCAGAGACAAGAAGAGTTGAGAGCCATTATCAACAAAATTCATCAAGATGGATACAACCGTATGAAACAAGCAGTCGAGGTCGGGGACCAAGTCATTGATCAACCTCCGAGAAGACAAGAGGTTGGTTTGGTGAAGAGTGGACCTTTCCAAATTGCTACTACATCACGGGTCCAATGACAACCTCGCCGAAAACAACGAGTTAACTAGAGTAAGTCGGATATGCCCAAGAGGCAGTTTACCAAACTCAATATACCGTTGTCTCAAGCTTTACAACACATGTTGAGGATGAATCTGGTTACATTGAAGGATCCTCCTCAGAATCCTAATACTTTCGCTCCTACTTACAATCCTGATGCAAGGTGTGCATATCACTCCAACAGTTCGGGGCATGATACTGATGATTGTTAGATGTTGAAATACAAAATTCAAAACTTGATTGATGAAGGAGTGCTGGAGTTTACACAAGACGGTCAGGCTGAGTTCTTCTGCCATCCCTCCAAGGCACGCCATCTGAATGGACAAGATCAAACGGAGAAGCTTTTGTTCATTAGAATTTTCAATTTGTAATTTTCTTTTGATTGTTCGAACATTTATTCATGTCAAACTTTGTTACTTTATCAATGCATTGTATATGTCTATTTTGAATCAATTCATTCGTATTTACTATATTTAAACTGCTTTCCTTTTTGTGATATTCAACTCTCGATTAAAAAGCTGTAAGCCTTTAGAGGGAGGATGACGAAAATGATACCACAATCTCTACAGTATGCTTTTGAACAGATCCCGCTAACGATGTACAAGCATTATTTCAAATCCTAAACAGTGGAGTTATAAGGAAGATAATCCCTAGTCAACCCCTTTGAGCCAAAGAAGTAGGAGTTTTTATTTTCACACAAATTAAAACCCTTAATCATAACCTGGGGCAGGGTAGTTTTCTCAATTAATTCAGGTGCGCATTCAATCACAATATTCCGCTTCGTACATAATGAATGGCATCGAAGACGTCCTTCAAAATCATAAGATGGTGATGGTTCTGCATAATCATTAAAACTGGAAGTCATTATCTCTCAAAATAAAAGCCCGCTGAGTCAAAACCTATGAAGGAGACTTAAGAAAAACGGGGGCATCCCGCTGACTGTAATCACAAAAGAAATAGTTCAGGAAAAAGTAGGGATAACAAAAAAAAGAGAGGTTACTACAAATCCTTGACAAAAAAAAATATTACAAAATGAATGCCTTTTCCAAAAAAAACGTTTAATCTCTGAACCATCACCGAAATATCAAGGACATTCCAAAACTCAACTGGGATTCAAGATGCACAATTAACTGAGCATAGGACTGAATAACATCACGGAGAGCGGGTTTGGTACAAATAAAATTTGAGCCTTTATCCTTTGTTTCTTTAACCGTGAACCAGACCACGTTATAACCCTTAAAAGTCCTAGCTGAAGCATGGGTTAGTTAGAAAGCATATTGTTACAAAAGGTATCCTGACTCCTGTAGGGTTCGCTATAAATCCCGAGTTGACATCACACTTTTACAAAATTCGTTTGTTTCACTAAAAAATTAATTTTCAAAAACTTCAAGACAGACATAAGCTTTGCATTCTTAAAATATCATTGTTTACATATGACTATTTGTTTAACAGCAGAGAAATTCGCATGACAAATATCTGGTGAACAAAAAACTTCTCAATGAAAAGGATCACCTTAAATGGAAAAACACTTCCAACCAAGGGGCACGGCGTGATCATTGTCCATCATCTGGGGCAGTCAAGTCAAGATTCAAGGAATCTCTCAAAGATGCCAAATAGCCAGGGGCAGACCTCCATTTGAATCACTTGGGGCATTGGACATGGATTCCAACAACGAATCATGTACGATCAAACAAACATCTTCAGGTAGTGTGGCAACACTTACTACTATGGACAATGACAATTCTCCGTACCCGGTGAACATGGACATAGTCGGAAAATACTATGCATGAACAAAGACCCACTAGGTTGACTGGCCTAGGAAAAAATTAGGGCATCCCGGCGAACCAAAAGGGTTCGGGAAAAATTAGGGATAAAAACAAAAAATATGTACACCCGGAAAGTCGAAAACCTGAAAAGGCGGTTTGAGCAAAAAAGGGTATCCTGGTGGACTGAAAATCTGAAAAGACAGTCCAGGCAAAATTTAGGAATTAAAGTGTACGACTATGTCCTGTCATCTCGTCACTTAGATAATCAGTAGAAGGTTTATTACCCTGATCTTCATTCACCAAGGACTCCGAGAGTTGGGATAATAGTCAAACCATCTACAAAATCCCTGGTTGATATTTTCTACAACAGGTGTCGAGACCGGGGCATTCCACTACAAAGTAACCACCATATTCTCAGCTTACAACCTATTGATGTCAGGTGTTCTCATACCCTCGGCAGAGCAAAATCTTCAAATTACTTCTCCAACGAAAATTCCCCAATGAAGTCACCAAGCTTCCCAGGTTTCCCCAACGGAAACATTCTGAATAAAGCAGATTCTCATCTAGAAACTGTTCAGGTAGGATCCGGAGACTGATATCATCCTGATACTCATTCAGATCATCTTCTAGCAACAATTCATGTACAATCCAGAGACGGATATCATCCTGATGCTTATTCAGACTATCTTCTAGCAACCGTTCAGGTACGATCCAAAACGGGTGTCATCCTGATACTTAGTCAAGACTATCTTATAGCAATAGTTCAGGTATGATCCAGAGATGGATATCATCCTGATACCCATTCAGATCATCTTCTAGAAACAGTTCAGGTACAATCCAAAGACGGATATCATCCTGATACTTATTCAGATCATCTTCTAGCAACAGTTCAGGTATGATCCAAAACGGGTGTCATCCTGATACTTAGTCCAGACTATCTTCTAGCAAACAGTTCAGCTACGATCCAGAGACGGATATCATCCTGATACTTATTCAGATCATCTTCTAGCAACAGTTCAGTTTAGATACGATCTAGAGACAGATGTCATTCTGACACTCATTTCAACATATAGATCCATCCACAAAGCCTCTGCAGATACTTTCTCCAACAGGTACAAGGGCAAAAACATCTTGATGCAAAGTCACTGCTACGTCCTCAACATACGTCCCAATGACGTCTATGTCCCCCACAGAGTAGAGGCAACCAAAAGTTTTGATCTCTACTTCCCCAAACAGGAGTTACTTTCCCCAACAAAGTTCCTTCAGAGAGCCGATATCTATATTCTCCAGCTGAGTTTTATAATCGCAAATGGTTTATAATGCTTTCTCCCTAGCAGAATTTATTTCTATGACTGCGGAACCTCCTCCCGAGCAGAGTTTATTTCTTTGAATGCGGAAGCTCAATCCCCAACAGAGTTTATTTCTCTAGCTACAGAAGTTCATCCCCCAGCAGAGTTTATTTCTGCGAATCGGCAAAATCTTCCAGTAAGGCATCTCCTCTCTCAAACAAAGTTTTTCCCCTGCAGAGTTATTCTCAAGTAGAGTCTCTCCCCGGCAGAACATTCACAAACAGAAAGGAGTAAATCCCCAGCATAGTCATATCCATTCACCATTCCAGCAGAAATAAAGAATTCAGCTTCCCCATACTCTTCAACAGCAATCCGAAATTTACTTTCCCCGACTAAGAAATACCGGAATAGGATCCCATATTCATACATCATGGCATGCACATACATATTTCATACAGTACAATCTCCTTTATTTTGATAACATCACCACAATGCATTTTATACATCATGACATTGCATACGACTAACTCTTTACCTTTCAGGGAAAAGATCAAACCAACAAGCTACATCTAACAAAGTGTTATTCCAGGATTTTTCCTCAGAAAGATGTCCTTACAAGATCTTCTTTGGATCAGCTAGATCAACACCAAGATCTCCCTGATTACCATTCCAATGGAAGAGGTTCCAAGACTTTCGTCTGGGTCAGTTGAATCGATACTAAGATTCTCCTGATTACTAGGCCAGTCAAAGTCAACCCAAGATTTTCCCTGGGTCAGACAGGTTGACACTAAGATCTCTCTGATTACCATTCCATTGGAAGAGGTTCCAAGACTTTCGTCTGGGTCTGTTGAATCGATGCTAAGATTCTCCTGATTACTATGCCAGTCAAAGTTAACCCAAGATTTTCCCTTGGTCAGACAGATCGATACTAATATCTCTCTGATTACTATGCCAGTTGAAGATATTCCAAGACTTTCGTCTGGGTCAGTTGAATCGATACTAAGATTCTCCTAATTACTATGCCAGTCAAAGTTAACCCAAGATTTTCCATGGGTCAGACAGGTCGACACTAAGATCTCTCTGATTACCATTCAAGTGGAAGAGTTTCCAAGACTTTCATCTGGATCGGTTGAATCGATACTAAGATTCTTCTGATTACTATGCCAGTCAAAGTTAACCCAAGATTTTCCCTGGGTCAGACAGGTCGACACTAAGATCTCTCTGATTACTGTGCCAGTTGAAGATGTTCCAAGACTTTCGTCTGGGTCAGTTGAATCGATACTAAGATTCTCCTGATTACTTTTCCAGTCAAAGTTAATTCAAGGCCTTCCCCTAGTTCAGTCAAATCGATACTAAGATTTTTATCCCAATTGAAGACAATTCGAGACCTTTCTCTAGTTCAGTCAAATCGATACTAAGATTTCTATCCCAGTTGAAGACAACTCAAGACCTTTCTCTTGTCCAGTCAAATCGATACTAAGATTTCTATTCCAGTTAAAGAGGCTATGAAACCCGGAAACTGACCGGATAATAGTCGATCAATAATTCAAGACACTGTGAAGCCTGGATCCTGACCAGATAAAAGTTTAATCTCATCTCCCCAATAAATCTTTGTGAAGCCTAGAGCACGACCAGATAACAGTTAGCCTTATTATCCTCAGCAAGCCACCGTAAAGCCTGGATCCTGACCAGATAGCAGTTTACTTCCATCTCTTCAATCAAGTGATGACTCCCCGATAGAGTAACGGACAACTAAAGCTCCTAAAACTCTATGTTCCAAGACAGAGACCAACATTCCTCAGTGGATTCCTCTCTAACAGCAAGAGCATGAATTCCCACAAAGGGATACCTCATGAAATCATCATTGTTCTAGATGGCATCTTTAAGCCCATCTCCAACGACTCTCTGTCACATTTTGATGGCGTCTATAAGCCCATCTCTAACGATCTTCCGTCATCTTCTCTAAATGGCATTAATAAGCCCATTCCCAATACTATCTACACAGTCAAGTATCATCTCAGACAAGTGCAAATTTCTGGGCACTCTAGTGTTCAATCATCTTCCACCTTCCAATCACGAAAGACACACCAGCCAATCTACATCCTCAAGTTTAAGAAGATTGAACAGGGGCAGCTGTTGTCCCTAAAAAATTTCCCTCTCATGTTTTCCAAGAGCTTCCCCTACATGATTAGTCACAAACCTTTTCCTAAAGAAAAGGAAAATTTGTGAGTGATGTTTTTAAGTTTCTTTCGATTGGCATCTCCAAAATGCCTTTCGATTGGCATCTCTAAAATTCCTTTCGATTGGCATATACAAAACGCCCTTCGATTGGCATGGACAAAGGTCCTTCAATTGGCCTGTCAACAAGGCCTTTCGATTGGCATTTTAACAAGTACCTTTCGTTTGGCATTGTAACAGTGTCCTTCGATTGGAATTTTAACAAGTACCTTTCGATTGACATTGTAACAGTGTTCTTTGATTGGAAGTTTAACAAGTACCTTTTGATTGGAATTGTAATAGTGTCCTTCGATTGGCATTTTAACAAGTACCTTTCGATTGGCATTGTAACAGCGTCCTTCGATTGGCAGTTTAACAAGTACCTTTTGATTGGCATTGTAATAGTGTCCTTCAATTGGCATTTTAACAAGTACCATTCGATTGGTATCTAAACAAAGGTCCTTCGATTGGTATGGACAAAGGCCCTTCGATTAGCATTCCAAAAGGTCCTTCAACTGGAACTTCAGAGTGTCCTTCGATTGGAACTTCAGAGTTTCCCTCAATCAGAACATCAGAATGAAATGACCTTCGAATGGCATTTCGGTGCAGAGTTTGTATTAATCTAAGATGCTCTGATGAAGGAAGTTCTGAACACTTCGAATCAGAACTTAGACTCAACACAAGGCCAAGGGCTGGTCGAAGTTGTCTAATAGGGAATGTTCTGAATAGATTCGAATTGGACTTTGAAGCTGGCAAAGAAGGCATATTCGAAGGAATGAAATAGGCTGGCATGACTAAGAAAAAACACATATCCTAACCTGTCCAAGTTCACCCAAAGCTCAAAATGGCATGTGTTCCTTGCAAATATGGCAATAATTCAATGTTGATTGTGGACTCAATTCTTTGAATTAAAGGTCAGATTCTTGCCTTATTCGTTCACAACTCCATAAGAGCTGATTCGACCATAGTGATTCTTGTCAAATCAAGCAATCGAAGAATAGGGAGGCTCAATCAAAGGGGCTATGACATCGAAGCTGGGGTAATTCGAATTGGAGCTTAGAGCCATCGAAGAGAGCAAATTCGAAGGGAAGTGGATCCGTAGGGGCAGGTCAACTTTCGATTTTCATCATATTGGAGGCCCAAACAACTCATAACAGGCTGGCAGTAACGCATGAAAATAGATTGGCACTTGATTGAATCAAATATAGCAAGTCTTTATGAAGAAATCAAATCAAATCTCTTCATCATAATGGACCAAGATTTGATACATAAATGTTGACCTAAATACCCTTGTCTATATGAACCTCATGCTCTCAGAGGAAAAAGTAGAGGAAAAACACATGGAGGATGCCTCAGAGGAAAACGATACCTACCCCACGAAAGTCCAGAAAATTGCACAAAGTTTCCAAAGACTGTCAAACTCAAACTCGATTTTGCATGCAGCCTCCGTCCAGACTAACACCTTAATCGTGTTCTTGGGATTCACGCAGAAGCATCCCTCATACAATCCCCATATTGGTAATTTTTTTTGACCTCAAGCTTGTTAAATATGATTTAAATTCATGTCGAACATATATACATATTGCTGCTAATATTCATGTTTGTTTGAGTGTGCTACATATGAGCAAAGAAGCAGGATTGAGATCGTGCCATCGTTGGGGCACGATCTGAACTTACCTTCAATTTTTATAGTTGTAGTTCGTTTTTTCGATGGGTTAACACCATAGGGAGCCACTGAGCGCTCAGATTCGATATTTAAGTTAATATTGTGTTTTTGTTTCTAACGTAATATTGTTGTTTCGTTTGTACCAATGAATGGAAATCTTTCGACCAGGTTGGTGAGGAAGATGTGCTGCAAGAAAAAGGACCCGGGTTCGACACCCAGGACATATATTTTGTGTTTTTCTAACAAACTTCCTTGCAGATCCAGTATTCCAGGTCGAAGGATGTCACATCCAGATCGAACGCCCCAGACGTGCAGCCTCGCATGCACCTTCGATCAACCTTCTGGATCGAAAGGCAACCCAAGCTTCTTTGATCCAGACATTACTTCCAAGAATGCACTTTTTTTCCCTTTACTGTTTTGGTCTTTCTATTTTATCCTTCCTTTGGTTGCCTGTCCTTACTTGTTCTAAGCTTTAATTAACACTAAAAAACCACAAAAACATTAGGCTTAGCTTTTTACATTAAATTAATTTTGTCAATTAATTAATTAACTATTTTAATATTTTCTTAAAAAACTAAAATTGAATAGACTTAGGATTTTTTTAATTCAATTTCTTTTCATAACAAAAACAAAGATCATGTCCCTCAAACGTAGGGATACTCTTAGCAAACACCCTCAATTTAAAGTCATCATAAAGATCATTGTCCCTAAATATCTCTCGAGTTGCCTACAAGAAATGATCTTATGATGATAGTCCCTTTGAAATGCTAAGGTATCCTTACATGCTGCCTTTAATGACCATTACGTCCCTTTCGATAGTCCCTCAATATCCAACGACTAGGGTTACCTACTCATTAATAGTAGGATAACACGGTCTAAAGGAAAGGTGGAAAAGAACAGTCTTTTTCGAGTAGGTAGATAATTGTTAGGTACTTGCTCAAATAAATTTTCACACCACACTTTCAAACACTTTTCAAACAAAGTTTTCAAAATGCTTTATCACACTCTTGAGGACCGATACAAGGGTTATCATAAAGAGAATCACCGCACTAAGGCATTTTCAAACAAAAACTTTTTTCACACAAACACGAAAGCAATTTTCAAAAATGAGCAAGTATCTAAGAGCCCTTGGAAAACCACGGATGGAAAGGGTGCTAACACCTTCCCTTTAAATAATCTACCCCCCTTACTCAGAAATATCGAAAAACGTCTTTTTCTGTTCTTTTCACCCTTTCCTTGTTGGATAAAAGAAAAGTCGGTGGCGACTCTTGCTTACTACGACATTTGCGAACAAAAAACGTAAACCAGTATTAACAGTCGGTTCTGCCACCGTATCATAATACTCTATTATGATGTTTACATATATATTATGTGCTTTTATATTTTCAATCTAATATATATATATATATATATATATATATATATATATATATATATATATATATATATATATATATATATATATATATATATATATATATATATATATATATATATATATATATATATATACGTACTTCCTGCAAGTATTGAAATATATACGATTAATTATTGGGAAGTCTGGGAGAAAAAGAAATTAATTTTTTATTATGTTTTTCGCTTTGTACCACTCGCCATACAAGCATGACGATCGTCACGCTCCTCATATTGTCCCGCCCGACACAAAAGTGTGCCCCTCGGCACAAAATGAAAAACATAACGCCTTCTATTTTAACACAAAAACCCTTATCATTTTCCCTTCTTCTCATTTTCTTCAAACTTCACTTAAACTCCATTAAATCACTGCCTATCTCACTCCCTCCATTATCGTTATCATCAAAGCTCACTATTTCCCACATATTACCCTCTTTATTTTTCTCTACTTATACACTCTCAAAACCCTTTTCCATTCCAAACCCCCAAATTCAGACGCAAAACACCTAACCATCTTCCATCTTTGATTCAACTATGGCACACAGGAACACAAGGCCAGAGCCCGACCTTTCAGGGATTACATTTCGAAATGGAGAAGCCGTAGAACACCAGAGGGCTTAGTATCTTAAATTCTATCAGTGCTCCATAATCCCTACACGGTATGTTGATATTGAGTGTCTGCGTAAATTGGGGCTGCTTGATAGTGTGTGATGGTTACTTAGGAATTCTGATCTAACATACATTTGCACACAAAATCTTCCCACGTATGAGTCGTTAAGTTTGGAATTCTTAAGTTCATTCTCCTATAACCCACCTGGCAACAGAAACCTCCACCTATCCGGAACAACAACTTTCAGAATGTTCAATGATGAATATTTTATAACTCAAGCAGCTCTGAGTGATTTCCTCCATTTCCATCGTGAGGGGGAGGTATATTACTGAATCCCTACAGAAGCAGACTGGGCATCTACAGCTTTCAAAATTTGGAAAGCTATTTCTGATGAGGAACCTACTAGTTGGGAGGGACTTTATGCATCGTCTATACATAATCCCACAATCCGTTATTTTCACTGCATCATCTTCAACACAATTTTTGGGAGGATCAATAACAACAAGGTAAATTCCAAAGAACCATTCTTCTTGAATTGTGCCTTCACTCCTAACCAGAAGATCAATGCCAGTACATTCCTCATGTCGCATATCCAGTCTTTGTGTGCAAGAGGGTCTACACCTTTATGCATTGGAGGGCTAGTTACCTCTATAGCACTTGGCTTGCACCTGGAAGACAAGCTTGCAAATCTTCCTCCACTACCACCCACATTTATTGACATCGACAACTGTCAAGCTAGACACCTGATTAAGGTCAGAGGAGATGGAAGGTATAATCTCATGGTGCATAACATAGTAGTTTCTATTGTCATTTTCCCAATATTACACTCACATATGTAACAAACATGGAAAAGTCGCTTTATGATCTTACTGCTTCTGCACACGGGGATAATGTGAAAAACAACCAAGGTAATGCCCAGGCTGATGAGATGGAGCAAGGGGATGTTTAACAACAACCTCCAGCACGACCTCCTTCTGAAAATGTGGCAAGTACATCCACGAGAACTCGAAGAAGACGTGAAAGAGTACCAGCCTCCAATGATGACATTATGGTTGCCATCATGCAGCAAGATGAGAGGGTGCAAGTTATGCAAAATAATCAAAATTCAATGATGTAAATCATGCTAGCTATGCAAACTCATCAACAAGAATATGACGAAAGGAATGAGCGTCAGGCTGCAAGAATGACCGAGGAAATGGCAACTTTAAATGTACGTATGGATGATTTTCAGGAATATTTGTACCATGTGGGTATGCCTCATCCTCCGGTTGGACGGGATGGAAGTGAGAGAGCATGATGGCAAGGAAGAGGACGTGACAATGAGCAGGAGTATATCAAATTTGCTTCTCTTCATATTTCCTCTTTGTTTATAAGCATTGGAACACTGCTTAGTTCAAACTTTGGGAAGTTAGTTAGGAAACACTTTATCGATTTCTAAGTAGATTTTTATTCACGCTTTCATTCACGTTTTATCGCAAATGTTGTAGTTAGCAAGAGTCGCCACCGAATTTTCTTTTATCCAAAAGGAAAGGTGAAAAAGCACAAGAAAGATCTTTGAGATTGTTTCTTGAGTTCGGGGGGTATATTATGAAAAGGGAAGGTATTATCATCCTTTTCATCCATGGTTTTCCATGGGCTTTTAGTTACTTGCTAGATCACTTGCTTTTGTTTGAAATTGTGCTTTGTGTGGTTTTGAAAGTATTTTGTAAAAGAGGTCATTGTTTAGGCAATCTTTGTAATGATTCTCGTTCGTAAGAATGTATACAAAGATGTTGAACTTTTTGAAAATGTTTTCAATGTTTGTAAGATATTTTGAAATGTGTGTGTTTATTTAGAAAATAGAAAGGGTATTTGTTTTGAAATGGAGCAAGTAACTAAAAGCAATCTACCTACTCAAATGTTTTTCTTGTTCATTTTATTTTCCTTTGATATTGTTGTCTTACCATTGATTTGGTAAGCAATCCTATCTTTGGATTTAAACGGGACGGGCGTGGGTTATCGTATAGCCATGATTAGCAACGTTGCAAAGTATCTTAGCATTTTTGAGAGACTAAGATCATTTTTGTAAGGCAACTTTGAATAGCGTCATCGAGGGACTATGATCTTATATTTGTTTGTTTTGCTAAGATACCTTACATGTATAATATGACCATTTTTTGTATAAGGCAACCAAGTGGAGTAACCCTAGGGGTGTTTGTGTGGAACTGTGTCATTTTCATGCTTGTTTTTGTCTTGAATTAGGGTTTTCTATTTGATTGGTTTTATCTTCCCATACAAACCCTAATTACTAACATATTATGTAAAAGCGATAAATTGCGAAATTTAAAGTTACTACGCTATTACAACATTTGTGGGAGAGGGGTACAACATTTGTGGGAGAGGGGTATACAATTTATGAATGGGGATTGCAATAATATAAACATAATTAATCTATTACAACCAAATTGAATTTGTACAAGAATTGGAATAAATAGTATACAAGATGAATGAAATATGCAAGAATTATAAATGCAAAGAAAAAGATTTTTTTGTTTAGTTTTTAATGTGAAAAAAAAGCTTTAACCTAAACCTAATCAGAAAATAAATAAATCAATATTAACTTAAATCAATTAAGAAAAGAAATTATTTAAGAAAAGATTTTTGAATAAAACCCTAATTCTATTTGATTAAAAGAAAATAAGTTTTTTAAGAAAAAAGTATTTTTGTATTTTTTTTTTGTCTTGAAAATAATGTATGGCATTATGAGATATTTTTGGTCTTTTTTATATCAAAATAATATATTTAATAGGTATAAAGAAAAAATAAATATTAACCTAATTCTAATTTAATTTACAAGGTTACTTAATAAAAATAGATAATATATAACTAAATAAAAATATTTTTTATGAGAAAAATAAATAAAATAAGCTAAAATATAAATCTATCATTTTTATATTTTTTTATGATTTTTAATATTAAGAAAAATATATTTAAGAAAATAAAAATGAGAATAAAATAAATAAATAAAATGATAATGGGCCAGGGGTGTCACAAGTAAGCAGGATGCATGATGTTAGCAAAAAACCATAGACCCATGAAATAAGAAGCCCAGCGCTGCAAGAGACCAAAAAAATGGAAAAAGTGAGAAAAATGCAAAAGGCAGCGCGCTGAGGCTCAAACCCGTGACCTCTAGCAATTACGCGCGCTGCCTTACCACTGGGGTGGCTGTACACCCGTTTATATAAACACAAACATAAATATATATTAGAAACTGCTTCCTAAAGGCAACTTCATCTTTAACCTTGAGTCATGGTCGGACCACCTGTATCTTCCTCATTTCTCCATAAAAATGGAAAGTTCAAACATGAAAGTTATGGTATTTCTTCCCATGAATTCAACTATATAACTTATGTAAATTAAAAGCCAAAGATAAAATCTAATTTTACTGGCCCTAATTTGAAACCTAATTTTTTGCAGAAATTTCAAATCCAAAATTCTCTATACATAGTTAATAAAATGAAAACTATGAACATGGTTAGCTTTAAAGCAAGTTTGAGTTTTACCTCTTACAGCTGGAATAATGAATGGAGTTTGAGCAAGTTTTGAGAAGGCCTGAGGATCTGTTTAGCTTGCCTGGACCTCCTTAAGTGTATTCCAACCCTTACTTTGTCTTGAAAGTCCCTGAATCTCGCTACTCAAGTCAACCTGCAAGCTTGATATTTGAAAATGGTGGATGGCGAAGGAGGAGCTACAGTCTTGAAACAGGGGCCTAGATCACTTTGATATGATGTATATTAAGTGTTTGGGTGGTTAAAACTCAATACGCACGAGTGGATTTGGAGATGGCTATGTGAGGTTCAAAACTGTCAAACTATGGAAGATTCTGAGTTGCAAAGTGTTTGGTAGTGTTTTGGAGTCTTATCCTTCGTGTGTCAACTTGCAAATAGTGTGTCTACTTATAAGCAAGTGGTCTTAAGTCTTGTAACAACTCAGATTTCAAAAACTCACATGTTTTCTTGGTTACTTGTTTGTGAAGAAAAGCTAGCAAGCATGGTTTCACGGTGTAGTACCAAGCTTGTAGGGGGGCTGAGACCTTTAAACATACTTGTTCAGATTGAGTGGAGTGTGTTTGTGCATAAAAAACAAGTGCAAGGCTCAATGC
This sequence comes from Vicia faba, assembly GCA_948472305.1. Classification (NCBI taxonomy): domain Eukaryota; kingdom Viridiplantae; phylum Streptophyta; class Magnoliopsida; order Fabales; family Fabaceae; genus Vicia; species Vicia faba. Next base: position 1,069,735,769 of record OX451741.1, on the reverse strand, counting down.
AAGCTGACTTTGCATAAAGCTTGCTTTTCCAAAATGGCAATGTTGCCTTTCTCCCAAAAATGGAATTATTCTTGTACAATGCATTCAATGCTTGGCTTAAAGCTTCCAACATCTGTGAAAACATTTAATTATGTAGCGAAAGACAAGTTTGAGGTCTGCAAAGCAAAGATTATGCATCCTAGCATGGATTTGCATTTGTGTTCACATGAAAATGACCTAAATTCAAGTGACAAAACCCTAATTTCATCTCTTCGATTCTCCTTGCTCAAGAATGATCTCAAGGAGTTCTTGGACATTTTGGAAAGATTGCAATGTGATATAAAAATCATCTTTGAATTTCCTTTGAAGACTCCCCTTGGAACTATGTGAAAAATTGCCATGAAGTTAGGTCAAAAATCTGCCTAACTAGGGCAAAATTTCACTAAGTTAATTTTAGTTCATGAGCATGTATTCACAAAATTATATCTTGAGATCCAAGCATTTTTAGGAGAAATTGTGTGAATAAAAGTTGTAGGTTTCATGGATATCTACAACTTTCATGTTGGAAGCTTCCCTTGAATCATCTTGCATCATGGTGAAAATTTGGCTCAAAGTTGAGAAAAAAATAAGAATTTTTCTATACTTAAAAAAAAATTCTAAGTTAAGAAATTTCAACTTTTCAACACAAAATCTCAAATCCTTGATTTCTTGATGAACAAGTTTCATATTTTGACATGTTTTGATGAATTATGATCTTTTGGCACTTGACTTTGACCAAAAAGTCAAAGTTTGACTTTTCAGTATATAGTTGACTTTTGATCAGTTGATTGAAAAATTCATCTGTCAATCCAATGGATTTGTAATGTTTTGAATCATGTTATTAGGTCAAAATGATGCAATTGAACTCTTGAAATCATGCTTCCAACCAATTGATCATTTGCTAGGTCAAAAATCAGAAATTGCCCTTTTCTAGTCAAAACCCTAATTTTGACCATTTTGACCTTTTGATGATTTGATCAAATTTCTTGAGGAATTATGGTCCAAACTTGATCAAATGATACATATGAGTCTAAAATATTTATGTGGATAAAAAATTATGAAGTTTGACTGTAAATTAGCCATGGTTGACTTTTTCCCCAATACAACTGATTTTTTAGGTCAATTATTCAATTGACTAATCAAAAGTGTTATTCAAGGCTTGAAACTTGACATGAGTAATCTTAGGGGTCCATAATGATCCATTAAAGTAATATGGAGCCTTGGAAGCTCAAAATTCCTTGTGAAAACTCAAACCATAATTTTGGTCATCAGTGCATGAGGAGGTGTCTTGAGCTGGTCAAACCCTAATGCAGTCTTGTGTCAAAGAGATATTGTGAGAAAATTCTTGATAAGTGAGAGGGTAAATTTTGGGGTAAAACACATAACTTGACGCATTCAAAGAGTATATAGGTTGATCAGTTTTAAGATATATGAGAAACCTTGAGTAAAACAGAAACAAGATGGATACTGTCGTAACACTCTAAATCCCCAAATTACGCTAGATCGATTTCTGTACCCTTTATACCGAAACCTTAAGCTTTAGTTTTAAAGTAACCCCAAGTAGTTTATTTAGCAGTCATCACCGTCTTAAACACAAAATACATAGGGAGTCGATGAATATAAGTGAATAATCCCAAGTATTTAAAAAGTTACATGCTCTACTATTAGAAAATAGGGAATGCACCCATTAAGTTAGGCGACCCTCACCCTGTCACTTAATCCAACAGATGCAGAACCTACACATTATAACATAGAAACCTGTTGTCGGTTGGTTCAGAGGTGTCTGGTACTGAACTTGGTAGGGAGGACTACGGTCCAATCCCCCGCAACTTGCAATTGGGTAAATTAAAGGAGGTTACCACATATATGTTCCAGAACCTTTTCTTAAAAGGATCATATTCACTAACCGGCTACTCTACTATGTGCGCGTAAAGATAAAGGGCTTAATGTGATTGCTCTAGAATTAAAACGTGTGAAATTTAGCGAAAAGAATTAGGTTGAGCTATAATGGCATGACTGGAAATGGTATGCACAATGGGGGGCGTTTAGTGTTATTACTTTATCTTTTGTGTGATGTTGATCTTATGTTCCCACGAAAACATTGACACAACCTCTTACGATTCGAAATGCATCATGTATTTGCATTTAACTTGTACTCTATTAGTTTTTATACTTACTATATTGCTCGAGGACAAGCAAAGGTTCAAACTTAGGGGAGTTTGATAACACAAAAAGTCATAGCATATTCCGCCTGATTTACATAGATAAAGTTTCTGATTCTTCATTTATTATGTTGCATTATGTTTCTATTTGTAGTACTTGCAGCATATTTTAGGTATTTAATTTCTGCAAAGCATACATGAGAAAAGGAAGAAAAATGTTGGAGAAATGAGGAAGAAATGGAATTTATCAGCAAAAATGCAAAGATTTTGTATCAGAAGGCCATGTCGCCCGTCACAAGCGCATGCCGCCCGCCACAAAGTTCAAAAGTGTGCCCCTCGGCACACTTCTTGTCCCGACCGACACATATTGAAATACGCGTTCCCCACGCCACAAACCATGCCACTCGTCACAAGTCAATGTATCAGTTCATTTACAGTTTTCTCCATTTTTCTCCATTCATGCACGTCTTCCTGATTCTTCTCCACGCATGAAAAACGAAGATCAAGGACTGTCCCTATTTTTCCTCAGCATATGGAATCTATAAAAGGAGGACAGTTACCAAAACTCAGGGACGCGGGCACACCTGCTCCAAATTAATTTTGTTTTCTGCATAGTGAACATTGTTATATTTTATTCCAGTTTTACAGTTTTTGAGTATTTCCAATTTCGTTTAAAATTCCATAAGCAAAGAAAACCATCACCATTAAAGAATTATTTCTTCACATCGGAGGAATATTGCACCATTAGTTTCCTTCTAGCTTTCAGGATTTTTGTTTATACTTATTTACATTTCTACAAGATATTTTATTATGAGGCTAATCCTGCCGCCTTGTGGAGGATAACATACTACACTATATTTTCCAGTGTTATATTCCAGGTTTCAATTTTAAATATAGTTTATTTATTTTTACCATGACTATGTTACTGTATGCATGTTTTTATTTTATCTTATTACGCAATAAAATTATGTTCGGCTAACTTTCCCGATACAAGTATGTGAGGTCCTAAACCGAAGGGGTTCGGTAATTAATTGGCATAAATATTTTACAAAAAGACTTTTCTGGTTTTGATTTCCAATTTCAATATTAAATTGTTTTGTTACGAGAGTAAAAGACAGACTAAGGATAAAATCAACATAGCGAGAGTTTGAGATTTTAACCAGATAGTAGTGATTGAACATTAATTTTAAATACAGTGAGAGGGCTTTAAAATTAATTGGACTCTATTTGTTTTCAAAAAATACTTTTAAATTTTAAATGACATAGCAAGAACGCTCATTTGAGCTTAATAATATGTCCTGAATCGATAGAACGAAAGTGTGAGACAAGGGTTTTTAAATTAATAGTTTCCACTGAAACAATATTTTAATACTCAAAATTATGCCAATGACTTATTGAATCCCTGAAGTCGACAAATTACATATCGATGTCCCATTATCAATTATTAGATCTTAGTTAATTCTCGTTTAAACCCCAACATCCTAGTTTTATAATTAGCCTTAACTTTACACAGTGGCCCTAGATAACAATAGTTTGACCATCAGCCCTTGTGGGTTCGAGATCTTTTAAAACTACACGATTAGACTGTGCACTTGCAGTCACTACACCCGACAGACTCTCAAAGTCGCGATCATATACCACATGCATGATTCTATGTTGTTGCATTACATCTTATGTAACATTGCATGATTGTTGTTTTGATGATGTTTGATGATGTTGTGATGTAAGTGAAACTTGATACATGATTGTTGATGAATTAATGATTATGTTGATGTTGTGAATTTAATGATGTTTTTGATGATGTGTTATGTTGGTAAGAAGGAGTGAGTATAACATGTTATGTATAAGGATATGTGATATATGGATTGTATGATAATGTTATTTAAACTACTAGGTCTATTCCGTATATCTTTTGTAATGAATGTGATTACTCACCATTTCTATTTGAATGTTGCCTCCATGTAGGTAACGTGAAGATTCTCAGGAAGAACTCGAAGAAGCATCGGTGATAGCTTTGGAGTTATTTATTTTGTTTTTTGTTGATTAGAAGGTCTTGCTCTAATATGTAACATTGAGGTTGGGAACATTTGGATTTGAGTTTTATATTCCTTTTTGTTGATTATAAATTAGAAGTTATTTTATTTGCTTAAGTTGTTTAAAAGCCATAACTCATGACTTGATGAGGATTGATGATATTATGAAGGATTTTATTAATGAAGTTATTTGAGACTATGATTTTCTACTACGTAGTAAATGATTGATGTGTTGATATTCCTAAAGGAAAGGATATAAATATTTGAGAAGCCCGTGTTATAGAGCAAGACGTTTATTTATGATGTTTTTATGAAGCATGTGACACCCTTGTTAGTTCTTTGTGATTTTATTTAATTAAATTATTCGTGATTATTCTTTGGGATTTAAAAGGGTGTTACATAAGTGGTATTAAATGGGACGGTCTGTCCGACCATGTTTTATATGATATTTATACCTTGAATGGTTGATTTATGTGCAAACACAATCGATGTCTTGTTCCTCTAATGATGTTTGTCTTTATACAAAAATAAATGGATGGAGGGAAAAGGGTGATGCTATTGTTGAAGCCTTGGAGTCGTTGGCTCAGGAAATGACTCAGAATCAGTAGAATCCCCCGAATTATGGAGGGAATTGTGATCGGTGGAAATAGAACTGACTGTTTTTTAAGCTGGTTCGCGAAATGTCGCGGTAAGCAAGAGTCGCCACCGTCTTTTATGTTCTCCAACATGGAAAGGACAAAAGCACAGCAAAATTCCTTATTCGAGAATGTTTCTCGGTTCGGGAGGTAGATTTATAGAAAGGGAAGGTGTTAGCACCCTTTCTATCCGTGGTTATCCACGGGCTCTTAGGTACTTGCTCTTATGTTTTCAAAAATGTTTGCTTTTCAAATGTGTGTGTGTTTTGAAAAAAAAAAGTTCGTTTGAAAACTTCTAGGTAACTCTTGTATCAGTCCTCAAGAGTGTATGAAGTATTGTTTGAAAACTTTTTGAAAGTGTAAGGTGTGAAAAGTTGTTTTGTTTGTTTGAAAAGAGAGCAAGTATCCAGGAGAATCTACCTACTCTAAGGAATTAGGCTGTGTAAGAGTCCTTTAGATAATGCTATCCCACCATTGAGAGGTAGGTAGCACCATCGTTGGAGGCGTTCGGGTCAATTCGATTATCGGGACGGTATGGTCACCGAAGCAATGGTAGGACACCTTAGAAGTAACCCTAATGTCCTAGATCCTTTTATCCGAGGCAACCGTTTCGAGGCAACTGGATCTTTAGACAAAGGGTGACCTCTAAAACGTCCTATACTTGATGACCACGTTTCGAGGCAACGAGTGAAGCGTACCCTAGGAGTGGCATGTGCTTTGTGTGTTGTTTTTCAGTTAATTGTCTTTGTACATGTTATTTGTGAGCTACAGATTGATTTTATTTTACATACATTCTTGCAGGAATTTTTTTAACAGTTAGGAGTGCGGAAAATAAATTACAGAAATGTAAATCTAACTATTACAAGGCGCGGGTCTATACATCGCCAAAAAACAAAACCCGTTTGGAAATAAAGTGCGAGAAATAAATAAAGCAGTAAAAGAGGTCCTATTTAACTATTACATATCTGGAGACAGTTACATGAATAATAAAAATAAAAATAAATGCGCGCGAAAGAATTAAATCGGGAAGTCTTTAGGGTGTTGACCCTTTTAAGAAAAGAAATGAATTTTTTTGTCCTTTTTTGTGATTAAATGATATTAAAATTAATAACTAATCTAATCTAATTAATTAATTAAAAAAAATAAAAGTTTTTTTTGTATTTTTATGTTTTTAATGAAATAAAATAAAAGGAAATAAAATTAAAAGTTAATAAAACCTAATTCTAAATTTATTTTAGTTATTAAGAAAAAAAAGTTAAAGTTGCCTAATTAAAATTAATTCAATTTATTAGTATTTATTTACAAAAATAAAATGAAATTAATAATAATAATAATATTAGTTCTTTTTTGATTTTTTTTTATAGAAAATAAATTAATTATGTTAATAGTTAATAAAAGGGAAAAAATAAAATAAGACAAACAAAATATAAAAATGACAAAATAAAAATTGCAAACCCAAGGGGGGTTTTGGGCCAGATTGGAGGTGTTAATGGAATTGTGAGGCCCATTCAGAAGCCAGCTTGGTTTGACTTTGGAGATTGCCTGCGCCTGTGTTGACCTGAGAACATGATGCTCCTTCCCTTGTGGCCATTGGATTTGCACTTGGAGACACTTGGCACTTTGGATTTGTGAGGCGCATGATAAGCCTTCTTTGAAGCCTGCACACAAGTATGTAAGAAAAAATAATATGGGATTTTGAGGGGACTTGGGAATACTTACAGTGCTTGATAATGGACCTTAGGACGTGGCAAGGGTCGCTTTAGCTTCAGGGTATGGCAAAGAAGAGAGTCACGTTCTCCTTTTGGCCTGAAAATGCTTGCAAAACTCCTTTTGATCTCACACTTTTTTTTTTGACAAATTTTGAACTTTGCTCTGGCCGTTTGTGCACTTTTTTTTTCCTTTTCAAATGAGGCTTGCAAGGCTTGTATATATAGTAATGAGTGAGAATCAGTCACTATTATGAGCTCTTAACCATTGCAATTAAACTTTGGATTTCTCCATAACCACCATTAAAGCAATTTGCCAATTTTGTTCAAATTTGAATTTTATGCTTAAAATGGACCTTACACGAATTTGGTAGGTGCATTATGCTTCATCAAGGTCATTCAAACCACAAGATATCATTGAATTAATTTTTTTGATTTTTATTTGAATTTTATGGATTTAAAATGAATTAAATAAATAAAATTAAATAAAAAATAGAAAAATTAATGTTTAATCTTGAAATTAATCATGGGACACGTGGGTGGCATGACAAGGCTGAACCAAGTGGAAAAAAGTGGACCCTTTTGTCAAAAATTAAAGTTTCAAGGATAGTTGACTTTGGCCATTTCACAAAAATTTCCCAACTTCTCCAATGCATATCTTGCTCAATTTTGATCATATGAACATGTTCTTGGACATTTTGGAAAGGTCTTGAAGTCCTCTAACCAATACCTTTGGTCCCATGTCATTTTTATTTACCAATCTCAAGTTATGGTATTTGACTTAAAATGCCCTTTTGTTGACTTTTGAAAATGACCTATAATGTTGAAATTGATAACTTTTTGTGAGAGCATTTATTGGACTTGAAATGTGAAGATGAGTTGTAAGTAATGTCATCCCCTTCAAAATGAGCATTTGATGGGATTTTTCTGATGAACCATGAAAAAGTTATGCCTTGGTCAAGTTATAGTTGACTTTTCAGCTGTCCAAAAATAGAAACTTTTGACACCTTGATGATTTTTGAGCCATTCTTGTGAAATCATGGTCAAGATTTGACCAAATGATGATTGTGGCTTCAAAATAAGATGTTGACCAAAAATTTTGACTTTTGACTGCCAAATGACCATTTTGCCCCTACAGTTGATTGTGAAGCAATTAGGGTTTTTGACTGTGTAACTTGACCTTGTGAGCCTTGAAACTTGACATGTAGGTGCTTGACAATGTATATGAGCATATGGGACTTGATTGAGCCCTTGAAAACCTCAACTTCTTTGCAAGAACCAAAACCCTAATTTGACTGGCTTAGGAGGGTGGTTGATTGTGTAGCCCTTGAGTAGACTTGAGCAAATTGAGATGATGCTTGTCAAACTTGAAGAATATGGGAGGGAAAATTTTGGGGTACAACAGTTTCCCCTGTTCAATCTTCTTAGACCTGAGGATGTAGATTGGCTTGTGTGCCTTTCGTGATCCGAGGGTGGAAGATGATTGAACACTAGAGTGCCCAGAAATTTGCACTCACATAGTAGAGTATCTGCAGTGTGATGTCGGGAATGGGCTTACAGATGCCATTTGGAGAGATGGTGGATAGGAGGATGGGCTTATAGATGCCATCTGGAGATGTGACCGAACCTTGTCGGGAATGGGCTTATAGATGCCATTTGGAAATGTGATGGATAGTTGTGGAGATGGGCTTATAGATGCCATCGGGGGTGTGATGAACAGTTGTGGAGATGGACTTATAGATGCCATCGGGAGTGACGATCGCGTAAGAGATTCCTTAGCGAGAACTTGCGTACTTGAGAAAGATAATTTCCTGGCCTGTTACAGGTGTTGATCTTCACTCAGTCGCTCACAGACATGCCCTGGCTAGATACAGGTATCGAATCTGGAACTTCAAAAGGTTGCTGGGTTGTCTCTACTGACAGGTTATCTCAGAAAAATCTTTAGGATTTAACTGAACCAGAGGAGGTTTTGTCTTTCTTGACGAGTTGTCTCTTTGGACGGGTTGTCTTCATGGACGGGTTGTCTTCAACGACGAGTGATCTTCAATGACGAGTTATCTTCAATGACGAGTTGTCTTCAATGACGAGTTGTCTTCAATGACGAGTTGTCTTCAATGACGAGTTGTCTTCAATGACGAGTTGTCTTCAATGACGAGTTGTCTTCAATGACGAGTTGTCTTCAATGACGAGTTGTCTTCAATGACGAGTTTTCTTCAATGACGAGTTGTCTTAAATGACGAGTTGTCTTCAATGACGAGTTGTCTTAAATGACGAGTTGTCTTTAATGACGAGTTGTCTTAAATGACGAGTTGTCTTCAATGACGAGTTGTCTTAAATGAGGAGTTGTCTATAATGACGAGTTGTCTTAAATGACGAGTTGTCTTCAATGACGAGTTGTCTTCAATGACGAGTTGTCTTCAATGACGAGTTGTCTTCAATGACGAGTTGTCTTCAATGACGAGTTGTCTTAAATGACGAGTTTTCTATAATGACGGGTTGTCTTAAATGACGAGTTGTCTTCAATGACGAGTTGTCTTCAATGACGAGTTGTCTTCAATGACGAGTTGTCTTCAATGACGAGTTGTCTTAAATGACGAGTTGTCTTCAATGACGGGTTGTCTTCAATTACGGGATGTCTTCAATGACGGGTGTCTATACTGACGGGATGTCTTCAATGACGGGATGTCTTCAATGACGGGTGTCTATACTGACGGGTTGTCTTCAATGACGAGTTGTCTTCAATGACGAGATGTCTTTAATGACGAGTTGTCTTCAATGACGAGTTGTCTTCAATGACGAGTTGTCTTTAATGACGAGTTGTCTTCAATGACGAGTTGTCTTCAATGACGAGTTGTCTTTAATGACGAGTTGTCTTCAATGACGGGTTGTCTTCAATGACGAGTTGTCTATAATGACGGGTGTCTATAACGACGGGTGTCTATAATGACGGGATGTCTTCAATGACGGGATGTCTTCAATGACGGGTGTCTATACTGACGGGTTGTCTTCAATGACGAGTTGTCTTCAATGACGAGATGTCTTTAATGACGAGTTGTCTTCAATGACGAGTTGTCTTCAATGACGAGTTGTCTTTAATGACGAGTTGTCTTCAATGACGAGTTGTCTACAATGACGAGTTGTCTTTAATGACGAGTTGTCTTCAATGACGGGTTGTCTTCAATGACGAGTTGTCTATAATGACAGGTGTCTATAATAACGAGTGTCTATAATGACGGGTGTCTATAATGACGGGTTGTCTTCTTTGACTTTAGGAAGTAATTTAACTGGACCTGTCTTCTTTGACTGGATGAGCATCAGAAAAACCTTTGGGATTTAACTGGACTTGTCTTCTTTGACTGGATTTGTCTTCTTTGACTGGATTTGTCTTTTTTGACTGGATTGGTCTCTTTTGACTGTATTTGTCTACTTTGACATAGCTGATTATTTAACTGTATCCTTCCTGAAAGGTAAAGGTCAGTCGTATGCAATGCATGATATAGATCAAGCAATGATGTTCTTGACATAAATGAGATTGTATGACATGATGCGCATATACATGATGTGATGTTTATGAATGTATCTTCGTCTGGGAATGTAAATCCTTGACGCATGCCGGGAAGTTGAATCCTGGGCTGATGTTGAAGAACAGAGTTCTTCGTTTCTGCTGGGGATGATGATTACAAGAATAAACCGGTAGGAGAAGACGACTCCGTTGGGGAATAAACTTGTTGAAGAGATTACTCTGCGGGGAATTACTCTGTGGGAAGAGATACTTCGTTGAGATTTGGTAATAACTTTGCTGAGGATTCCATTGATAAGCTCTTGTTAAGGATTTGATGAACTCTGCTGGGGGTAGGAAGAACTTCGCCGAGGACGATCTTGCCGTGGTAATTAGCTGAGGGTAACCCAGTTATAAGCTCTGGTGGGGAATAACCTTGAATATGGTCGGGGAGAGATGTGTGTATCCTGCAGGTGATAAGCTTCCAGAATCTATCGGGGATAAGCTTCCAGAATCTACTGGGGAGATGATTCAGCTCTCCTGGGGAAACTTTTGGACTGTGCTGGGAAAGTAGCTCCATTGGGGTGTCTGGTATTCCGCCGGGGAACAATCTTATATTAAGACTGCCGGGGATGCTTGCTTAGGAACACCTATATACCCTGGAGAATATTGAGATTTTCTGGGGATACCCAACTTCCTTAAGGCTGACAGTAGATTAACTCTGCTTGGGGAGAGCGTTGTTGACTTGCTGGAGATACTGTACCTTGTCAGGGCTGACGGGAGACCAACTCTGCTCGGGGGAGAGTATTGTTGAACCTTGCCTTACTATGTGGGGAGTGAAGGTATCTTGGCCACGTTCTTCAGCTGAACCTACCTTGGTACCTTGGCGGACAGAGCAACTAGATCGCTCGGACAACTCATTATTGCCCCTGTTTCTGTGGGAGAAGATACATGTGGAGGTGCTTGATGACTGCCGATTGACAAATCTTCTTCTGGTAGGCAAGTGACGAGATGACGGAACATAGTCGTACGCTTTGATCCCTAATTTTTGCCTGGACCGCCCTTTCGGGTTTTCAGTCCACCGGGATACCCATTTTTGCCCAAGCCGCCTTTTCAGGTTTTCGACTTGCCGGGTGTACAGATTTTTCTTTTTCATCCCTTATTTTTGCCCGAACCCTTTTGGTTCGCCGGGAAGCCCTTATTTTTGCATAGGCCAGTCGACCTAGCGGGTCTTTGATTATGCGTAGTATTTTTTGACTATGTCTACGCTCTCAGAATGTAGGGGGTTGTCACTGTCAGTAGTGTTGTGTTGTCATACTACCATAAGATCTTCGTTTGATCATGCAAGATTCGTCGCTGGAATTCATGTCCAATGCCCCAAGTGACTCAGGCGGAGATTTGCCCCTGGCTATTTGGCATTTTTGAGAGATTCCTTGAATCTTGACTGGACTGCACTGGATATACGTCGTGCAAACTTCTATGTTGTTCAAACAAATAGTCATATGCAAGCAATTTTATATTAAAAATGCAAAGCTTATGTCTGTCTCGAAGTTTGAAAATGCATTTTTCAGTAAAACCAGTGAATTTTGTAAAATGTGATGTCAACTCGTTATTTTGCCGCAAGCCTTAAGGAGTCAGGATACCTTTCGTACCAGTATGCTTTCGAACTAACCCATGCTTCAGCTAGGACTTTTAAGGGTTGTAACGTGGCCTGGTTCACGGTTTAAGAAACAAAGGAAAAGGCTCAAATTATATTTGTACCCACCCGTTCTTCGTGATGTTCTTCAAACCTAAACTCAGTTGATCGTGCGTTAGACCTTGTTTGAGTCTTTGCTCGGATATTCCAGTGATGGTTCGGATATTGACAGTTTATTGGGAATAGGCAGTCATTCCTTTTTTGGTTGAGGGTTTGTAGGACCTCTTTCTTTTTTGATTTCGTTATCCCTGTTTTTTGCCTGAACTATTTCTTTCATGATCACAGTCAGCGGGATGCCCCAGTTTTGTAAGTCTTCTTCATAGGTTTTGACTTAATGGGCTTTTATTTTTGGGAGATAATGACTGCCCGTCCTTATGATTATTGGAACCATCACTGTCTTTTGTATTGTAAGGACTTTTTTGGTGCCATTCGTTGGGCACTTGGATCAACTGAGAGACCTACCCTGCCCAAGGTTATGATTAAGGATTTAATTTTTTTGTGAAAAGAAAACTCCTACTTCTTTGGCTCAACAAAGGGGGTAACGAGGGATTATCTTCCTTATAACTCCAGTGTTTAGGATTTGAAACAATGCTTGTACCTCATCAGCGGGGTCTGTTCAAAAGCATACGGTAAATTGTGGTATCGTTTTTGTCATCCTCCCTCAAGAGGCTTAGAATTTTTCAATCAAGAGTTGATCATCACAAAAATATGAAAACAGTTTGCGTATAGTGAATACGAAATAATTACTTCAAAACAGACATGTGTAATGCATTAATGAAATAACAACATTTGACATGAATACAATGTTTGAACAATCAAATAAAAAATACAACTTGAACATTCGAATGAACAAAAATTTCTAATCCTAGCCATGTTTTGGCAAGGGAGCAGTGATCACATTGGGAGTCTCTAGAGAGTCGAACTGGACTTCCTTTGCGTCGATCAGATCCTGAACCTTGTTTCTCAAAGTCCAACAATCATCTGTAGCATGGCCCAGGCTGTCAGAATGATAAGCGCAGCGAACGTTGGGGTTATACCTTGAAGGTGTCCTGTTGGGATTCTTAGGAGGGTCCCTTAGAGTTACCAACTTGGTCTTCAGCAGCTATGGCAATATCTGGGACAAGGTCATGCCGAGGGGAGTGAATTTCCTTTTAGGTCTCTCTTCCCTTTGTTGGTTGCGATGTTGAGGAGCACCGGCCCGTTTTGAAATAACCACCGCGTCGACAGCTTGGCAGTGTTCAGCACTGGATTCTTTCTTGAATGGCTTCTTCTCATTGTTCTAGGAGTCACCCTTTGGTATCTTCCCAGACTTGATACCAGCTTCGATCCTCTCACCAGTCAGGATCAGGTCTGTAAACCCAACAGAGGAATTACCAATGAGATGGTTGAAGAATGGACCAGATAGGGTCCCCAAGAACATGTCCACCAGCTCACGGTCAGTCAACAGTGGTTGCACCCTGCCAGCCAGGTCTCTCCACTTTTGCGCATACTCCTTAAAACCTTCACCCGTCCCTAGTGACATACCCTGGAGTTGGGTACGCGTAGGAGCGAGGTCGGCATTATACTGATACTGCTTGTAGAACGCAGTAGCCAAGTCCTCCCAGTTACGAATGCTGGCTCCATCCAGCTGATAGAACCATTCTAGTTGAGTCCCTGAGAGACTTTCCTGGAAGAAATGGATCCATAGATTCTTGTCAGCTGTATACGGTTGGATGTTCCTTGCATAAGACCTCAGATGCAGCTTAGGACATGAAGCTCCGTCATATTTTGCAAAGGCAGGTGCCTTGAACTTGTGCGGGATCACCACCTCAGAGGATAGACCTAGATCTTCGAAGTCCAGGCCGAGCACTTTCTGTATCTCCATAGCACTTAGCCGGTCCTCCAGCTGTTTGTACCGGTCCTTAGCAGGAGGGTACTGTTCATCATTGAAATCTGTCTCAGTGTCAGAGACTACGGGACTAGGAACCCTTCTCTCTTGGTGACTGCCTTCCCCAATAGATGGAGTAGTCCGCTCAGCTTCATTCTGCAGCGTATTCCCAGATCTGCGTCTAGGGTTGAACAAAACAGTCCTCTTCTTCTTTTTCTTCAAAAGCAGAGTCTTCAATTCCTGTTGTCCTTGGGCTAAGCTCATGACCAGCTCCTGGAACTGGGCGTTCTGGGCCTGGAGGGCCTTGATAGCTTGCTCGTTGGATGATTCAGGATTCATGATGACTGCTGAAATAAACAGCGAAGAAGGTAAGTGTCCTGTCAAAAAGGGTACCTGTGATGCAATGTTATGTATGCATGCAATGTTTTCAAGAATCTCGCGGGGTAAACAAGAAAATTGTTAGAATTTGAATTTTGTAGCTTGATGGAAGGAACTTCATTTTGTTGAGAGTCCTTCTTCAAGAGTCAAGGCTCACCATATCGAGTGGGTCATAGCCCCTGACTCAAGTCATTAACCTTGGCTAGAGGAAAATAAATCCTCTTTGCCCCTTGCTAGACAGTTGGTTCATCATGACCTGCATCACAGACTCTTGAGATCCTTGAAATGGGTTAGTCCTTATGCAGGATGTATGCAATGGTATGATGGTATGATGTTATGCTATGCATGGAGTAATGTAGGTAAACCTTGTTATGAGTCCAGATTAAGGACTGTAAACAAAACCTGCAAGAAACTCAAGTGTCAGATAACAAGTATGCAAGTAGTCAAGTTTGAAGGCACACAAAGAGCCTTTAGAGTTTAGACCAGCATGAATTTTGGGTACTACCCTCTTTGAATTTGGTGGGCTCAAACCTGTCCTATCAAAAGTAACCGGGTTCTAAGGAGCTCAATATCATTGGGTTGCTTTCTGTGTTCATTGTTTTGATTTAGCCACTGAACTGGCGATCAAAATATTCCAAGAAAATAACCCTCAATGAGTGTAGTATCGAGTATCAACCAACTTCGGACTGCACCGAAGTCAGTCATCTCACTACCCCTAAAGAGGCCAGGATGGTTCAATTAAGGTTCCTAAGGTCAGTTGATGCTTCACGACACCATGCGGCGGCCCCGTACTCTCCTTGACTTGACTCAAGGGTTACCAGTACTCACCAAAGTGCCACATCAACGTAGCAAACTGCTTCAACCATGTCGGTATACCCCGCACAGTTCCCTCACAGTTTATTGCTACTTTCTAAAAGGTATCCCCCAGATCCGGGTTAGGATCTATGAAACTCCCAAAACAGGCCCACAATATTAAATCAAGCAAAGCAAGCAATTGAAAACATGATGATGAATTATTCCTAAGGTACACCCCACTTATTAATATCCTCAGCAGAGTCGCCAGTTCTGTGATCGGTGGAAATAGAACTGACTGTTTTTTAAGCTGGTTCGCGAAATGTCGCGGTAAGCAAGAGCCGCCATCGTCTTTTATGTTCTCCAACATGGAAAGGACAAAAGCACAGCAAAATTCCTTATTCGAGAATGTTTCTCGGTTCGGGAGGTAGATTTATAGAAAGGGAAGGTGTTAGCACCCTTTCTATCCGTGGTTATCCACGGGCTCTTAGGTACTTGCTCTTATGTTTTCAAAAATGTTCGCTTTTCAAATGTGTGTGTGTTTTGAAAAAAAAAGTTCGTTTGAAAACTTCTAGGTAACTCTTGTATCAGTCCTCAAGAGTGTATGAAGTATTGTTTGAAAACTTTTTGAAAGTGTAAGGTGTGAAAAGTTGTTTTGTTTGTTTGAAAAGAGAGCAAGTATCCAGGAGAATCTACCTACTCTAAGGAATTAGGCTGTGTAAGAGTCCTTTAGATAATGCTATCCCACCATTGAGAGGTAGGTAGCACCATCGTTGGAGGCGTTCGGGTCAATTCGATTATCGGGACAGTGTGGTCACCGAAGCAATGGTAGGACACCTTAGAAGTAACCCTAATGTCCTAGATCCTTTTATCCGAGGCAACCGTTTCGAGGCAACTGGATCTTTAGACAAAGGGTGACCTCTAAAACGTCCTATACTTGATGACCATGTTTCGAGGCAACGAGTGAAGCGTACCCTAGGAGTGGCATGTGCTTTGTGTGTTGTTTTTCAGTTAATTGTCTTTGTACATGTTATTTGTGAACTATGGATTGATTTTATTTTACATACATTCTTGCAGGCATTTTTTTAACAGTTAGGAGTGCGGAAAATAAATTACAGAAATGTAAATCTAACTATTACAAGGCGCGGGTCTATACATCGCCAAAAAACAAAACCCATTTGGAAATAAAGTGCGAGAAATAAATAAAGCAGTAAAAGAGGTCCTATTTAACTATTACATATCTGGAGACAGTTACATAAATAATAAAAATAAAAATAAATGCGCGCGAAAGAATTAAATCGGGAAGTCTTTAGGGTGTTGACCCTTTTAAGAAAAGAAATGAATTTTTTTGTCCTTTTTTGTGATTAAATGAAATTAAAATTAATAACTAATCTAATTAATTAATTAATTAAAAAAAATAAAAGTTTTTTTTGTATTTTTATGTTTTTAATGAAATAAAATAAAAGTAAATAAAATTAAAAGTTAATAAAACCTAATTCTAAATTTATTTTAGTTATTAAGAAAAAAAAAAGTTAAAGTTGCCTAATTAAAATTAATTCAATTTATTAGTATTTATTTACAAAAATAAAATGAAATTAATAATAATAATAATAATATTAGTTCTTTTTTGATTTTTTTTTATAGAAAATAAATTAATTATGTTAATAGTTAATAAAAGGGAAAAAATAAAATAAGACAAACAAAATATAAAAATGACAAAATAAAAATTGCAAACCCAAGGGGGGTTTTGGGCCAGATTGGAGGTGTTAATGGAATTGTGAGGCCCATTCAGAAGCCAGCTTGGTTTGACTTTAGAGATTGCCTGCGCCTGTGTTGACCTGAGAACATGATGCTCCTTCCCTTGTGGCCATTGGATTTGCACTTGGAGACACTTGGCGCTTTGGATTTGTGAGGCGCATGATAAGCCTTCTTTGAAGCCTGCACACAAGTATGTAAGAAAAAATAATATGGGATTTTGAGGGGACCTGGGAATACTTACAGTGCTTGATAATGGACCTTAGGACGTAGTAAGGGTTGCTTTAGCTTCAGGGTATGGCAAAGAAGAGAGTCACGTTCTCCTTTTGGCCTGAAAATGTTTGCAAAACTCCTTTTGATCTCACACTTTTTTTTGGAAAAATTTTGAACTTTGCTCTGGCCGTTTGTGCACTTTTTTTCCTTTTTGAATGAGGCTTGCAAGGCTTGTATATATAGTAATGAGTGAGAATCAGTCACTATTATGAGCTCTTAACCATTGCAATTAAACTTTGGATTTCTCCATAACCACCATTAAAGCAATTTGCCAATTTTGTTCAAATTTGAATTTTATGCTTAAAATGGACCTTACACGAATTTGGTAGGTGCATTATGCTTCATCAAGGTCATTCAAACCACAAGATATCATTGAATTAATTTTTTTGATTTTTATTTGAATTTTATGGATTTAAAATGAATTAAATCAATAAAATTAAATAAAAATAGAAAAATTAATGTTTAATCTTGAAATTAATCATGGGACACGTGGGTGGCATAACAAGGCTGAACCAAGTGGAAAAAAGTGGGCCCTTTTGTCAAAAATTGAAGTTTCAAGGATAGTTGACTTTGGCCATTTCACAAAAATTTCCCAACTTCTCCAATGCATATCTTGCTCAATTTTGATCATATGAACATGTTCTTGGACATCTTGGAAAGGTCTTGAAGTCCTCTAACCAATGCCTTTGGTCCCATGTCATTTTGATTTACCAACCTCAAGTTATGGTCTTTGACTTAAAGTGCCCTTTTGTTGACTTTTGAAAATGACCTATAATGTTGAAATTGATAACTTTTTGTGAGAGCATTTCTTGGACTTGGAATGTGAAGGTGAGTTGTAGGAAATGTCATCCCCTTCAAAATGAGCATTGTATGGGATTTTTATGATGAACTATTAAAAAGTTATGCCTTGGTCAAGTTACAGTTGACTTTTCAACTATCCAAAAATAGAAACTTTTGACACCTTGATGATTTTTGAGCCATTCTTGTGAAATCATGGTCAAGATTTGATCAAATGATGATTGTGGCTTCAAAATAAGATGTTGACCAAAAATTTTGACTTTTGACTGCCAAATGACCATTTTGCACCTACAGTTGATTGTGAAGCAATTAGGGTTTTTGACTGTGTAACTTGACCTTGTGAGCCTTGAAACTTGACATGTAGGTGCTTGACAATGTATATGAGCATATGGGACTTGATTGAGCCCTTGAAAACCTCAACTTCTTTGCAAGAACCAAAACCCTAATTTGACTGGCTTGGGAGGGTGGTTGATTGTGTAGCCCTTGAGTAGACTTGAGCAAATTGAGATGATGCTTATCAAACTTGAAGAATATGGGAGGGAAAATTTTGGGGTACAACAGGAATGATGTGTTTTGTGCCTTGGAGAAGTTTCAGAAGAACAACCTGCCGATCTTTGAGAGCACACATGATCCTGATGGTGCACAGGTGTGACTCAGAAAGATCGAAAAGATATTCAAAGTGATGGCTTACTCAGAGGAAGAGAAGGTGCAATTTGGTACTCACATGTTGGAAGCAGGAGCTGGAGACTGGTGGGACAATACACGTCAGAGGTTGGAGATCTTGGGTACAGAGATTACTTGGGCTGTCTTCCGAGCTGCGTTCTTGGAAAAGTAGTTTCCTAAAGATGTGTGTGGGAGAAAAGAGATTGAATTCCTTGAGCTGAAACAAGGGAATTTGACTGTGGCTGAATATGCTACCAAGTTTGAGGAGTTGGTGAAGTTTTGTCTACATTATAATAATTCTGCAGCTGGAGCTTTTAAGTGCATTAAGTTTGCAAATGGGCTGCGTCTAGAGATCAAACAAGGGATCGGGTATCATGAGCTTCGCCAGTTTCCTAAACTGGTTAATAAGTGTAGGATATATGAACAAGATACCAAATCTAAGTCTTCTTTTTACAAGAGTTATAATGAGAAGAAGGGAAGGAATCATGATCGTGGTAAGCTGTATGTTGCTCCTGCTGACAAAAGGAAGAAAAAAGCGTATGATGAGAAGAAGCCAATTGAGGGAAGGAGCTCCCGCTTCCTTGAAATGCTACAGGTATGGTGAGCTAGGCCACCATGATGATGCTTGCAATAATAAGGTGCTGAGATGTTACAGTTGTGGTAAGACAAGTCATTGAGTTACTGAATGCAAGAATGAAGTTCTAAATTGTTTCAACTATGGTGAACAAGGTCATATCAATACCCAGTGTTAGAAGCTGAAGAAGATTGCAACTGCTGGTCAGACTAATGGTAAAGTGTTTGCTTTGAAGGGTTCAGAGGTTTCGAAAAAGGATAACTTGATTCAAGGTACTTGTTTTATTAACAATGTTGCGTTGGTTGCTATTATTGATATTGGTGTTATGCATTCATTTATTTTGTTTGACTGTGCAACTATGTTGGGATTGAAATTGTCTAATATGAACGGTAGTATGGTAATAGATACTCCTGCTAATGGTTATGTTACTACTACTTTTGTTTGTTCGGAGTGTCCCTAACTATTTTTGGTAAGAGTTTTATGATGGACCTAGTGTGTCCACCCTTGCACCAAATTGATGTAATCCTTGGAATGAACTGGTTGGAGTTCAACTATGTTCATATCAACTATTATCATAAGACTGTGAGGTTCCCTAATTTTGGTGATTGTGGAGAGCTAATGTGTTTGTCTTATAAGAAAGTGGATGAACTTTTAGAATACGAAGCTTTGATGTTTGTGATGTTTGCGATGTTTGCATCGTTGCAAGTTAATTGTGAAGCTACGAGTGTAGAATTACCTGTTGTCTGTGAATTTCTAGAAGTGTTTTCAGTTGACATTAGTGAATTTCCTCCAGAGCGTGAAGTTGAATTTGTTGTGGAATTGATACCAAGTACGAGTTTGGTGTCAATGGCTCCTTATAGGATGTCAGCTTTAGAGCTGAGTGAACTGAAGAAACAATTGGAAGAATTGCTCGAGAAGAAGTTCGTTCAGCCAAGTGTTTCTCCGTGGGGTGCTCATGTGTTGTTGGTTAAGAAGAAAGATGGTAGTATGAGGTTGTGTATGGACTACAGAATGTTAAATAAAGTTACTATTCAGAATAAGTATCCACTTCTGAGGATTGATGACTTTATAGATCAGTTGGTTGGTGCCAGTGTGTTTAGTAAGATGGATTTGAGGTCGAGTTATCATCAGGTTCGTGTTAAGCCAGATGAAATTCGGAAGATGGATTTTAGAATGAGGTATGGTCATTATGATATTACTCGTCAAAGAAGGCATGTAAATAAACACATGAACCTATCTTGAATAGTTTTGATAATCAAGTAGTCGAACTCGCCTTAACCATGTTGAAAGAAGCTTGAAGACATCGTGATCTTGATGCATTATGATGGTATGAGATGATAGAACATCTTAGGGGCAAAAATTGCGGTATAATAGCTGCCCTTATTTAAGTGTCTTCTATCCGGAGATGCAAATGTTGGAAACTTTGTCTCGACGCGATTGAAGATACTTAAATACATAATAAACCCTATTTTTGGCCCTAAGATGCTATGCAATGCTTATGATTGTGAATGTAAAAATAAATCTCTGGGGAAACAAGACACACAGGTAAAACAAGACACCATCGGGGAAGTAAAAATAATACCATCAGACTAAAAGATAGTTCGACCAGCAAAATAAATCTTTGGGGAACAACGCAACTCTAGGGACAACTATGAATAGGCAAAGCCAACATCACAGTTAAAGCAGCAAAATGAAAAGTAAGAATTTTAATGGGGAAATCCATAATAATACAAACAACAAGCCAAGAAGGAGGTAATCTTTAAAAAAAGGGTTACCAACTCGACTAGGGTAATAAACTTGACTCCATCCGAGGAAAATCACTTCGTTGGGGAAAAGAAGACTCAACTCTACTGGGTAAAGCCAAAAGAGGGGACAAAGTAACATCAACTCAATAAATGAGGAAAAAGCAATGGATAACAATGATTAATAGATAACGGTGAACTACCTACTCATAGAGGAGATAGCAAAAGGAGAGTAATACTGACTCACAGGGGGTGTTGTACCCCAAAATTTACCCTCCTCTTTTTCACAAGAAATCACAGCTTCGGGCTTTTCCTAATTTTTCAGATTGGCTTAAGAATCGGTCAAACAGACTTTTCTCATCATTCAGACAAAATTAGGGTTTCCATTAACTCTTGAATCAGTCAAACAGATTATTAGGGTTTCTATTGATTTGGTTGAGTTTGGCTCAGGGTTTGATCAAGCGGACGCTTCTTTGACAATAAATCCAGAATTAGGGTTTGCACGCGCATTCTCAAAAGAATTGGAATCCACAGCATTTCATTTGACTGTCACACTACTTTGATGCTTGTTAAAGATTGTCGTTTATTTCTAAAAGTCTAAACATCTGGGATAGAAGCTGAGGCTTCTGATTGAGAGTTTGAAGTGTTGGTTTAATCAGTGAAGTGAAAGGCGTATGGACGTTTGTTTGTTTAACTGTGCAATGCTTTTGGTTATTTGGAACGACAGACGTTTGTTGATTATTTGTAATTTCTAAGTTAAAATTATTGGGATAACTTCCAATTATTATAACTCAAGAGATTTAAATGATTAAATAAATAAGTGCAGAAGAATTAAAGAATTAACTGACAAAGGATTTTTTATTCATTTACAATTGTTGTTACAAATGTTTATTTGATACAGTAAATTTATTTACAGTGTTACAATGACATTTATTACAATGATTAAAAATAAAAATAAAACTATATCCTAAATCTCTTGAAGTCTTCATCTTCTACTGTTGCATCCTTTGCTCAACTGATATTTACCTGCAAAAAGAGAAGAAAGAAGTCAGTACAGATGAATTAAAAAAGTATTTTTCAGACAGTTAATCAAAAAACTCATTATTAAAGGTTTTGGCCGGAATCAGTTTGTTCTTCCTCTCTGCAAATCGCAAGAAGATGTCTCTTCTTGGTTCACAAAGAGGGAAGTAAAATGTTTGCAATCATATGAATTATTTTGCAAAATGCACAAAGCTGCATAAATTTAAATTGCAAAGTGCAAACTGAAATGCCAAACAAGCTACATAAATCCAAACTGAATTGCATTATCAAACTAGGCAAACCAAATCCAAAGAAAGGCAAACTAAGCTGTCAACCAAACTGTCCAAAAACTGTCAAAGCTGTCAAAGAAGATACCAAAAGATATCAAAGCTATCAAAAACTGTCAACAAGTACACAAAAAGAAAAAGGCAGAAAATCTGGAAGATATGCAGAGGAAAGCCAAAGATGCAAGCAAACTTGTAAAAGCATTTTTTATTCATCATTTTCCAGGCCAAAAACCTTTTCAGAAAAGAAAGATATTCTAAGCAAAGATATGCTTTCTGGAGAGAGAGAGAAAGAGAGTAAAAAAGTAGCAGGCTTACAGTTTTTAGGCAGGCTTAGAGATAAATAAATATAACAAAATCAGAATAGTTCAAAGGGGGGGCAGAACACCACATAGAAAAATATAACACATCCTGCATCAAAGCCTCCCAAAAAACATATCAACCTGCTTCAAGCAAGCCTGTAACCAGTTACAAAACCACAAAATTGTATCCATCCCCCCCCCCCCCCCCAAATCAAAAAACACCATAAGCTTACAAACTGCTTCAAGCTTGCCTTCAACAAAATCACAAGCCTGCTAAAACCTCAGCAAGCAAGCCAACTGTTAGTTACCATACCCAAACCTGCCTTCAAACAGCCTGCCTGAAACACCTCCAAACAACCTGCTAAAAAACAGTTCAAATTGCAAATACTTCAAGCAAGCATAAGAAGCACAAGCCTTGCAGCCAGCCTGTAACCATAAGCTTGCCTGCATAAACCTAAAGACCTATGTTCAAACTTAGAAACCGACATAAACTTCAACAAACCCAAACCTGTTTCAAACTTATGAACAACAAAAGCACAAAACCTGAACAAACTCAGTATCCAAACCTGTATAAGCTTCAATAAACTAGCCTAAAAACCAGTAAAACTACAAGCCTTGAAGCATACAGCCAGAAGCCTGCCTGTACAATAAGCCTGCCTCAAAGCCAAGCACAAAACCTGAACAAACTCAGTGTCCAAGCCTGCATAACATTCAACCTGCCTTCATTTCAAATCCAAACTCAAGCAAATCCATCCAAATATCCAGACAACAAAAATAAGTGCCTCAGAATTGGATTCATCATAGGCTAAACATGGCAAGCATTCAGAGAGAAAAGAAGGTACAAAAGTGTTTTCAGAAAGCTATCATCACTAAACATTCAAAGCAAGATACGAGGTTACCAGGAAGCTAGCATCAGCATCACAGCCTCCTCGCCCGGCCGCCTAAGACGCCTCCTGTCCAAACTCTCCTCCTCCTTTCCAAAAAAAGCAGAACCAAGGTATAAATTCTTCTTCTCTTTTCTTTTTTACACCTCACACAAACATAGACAACACAGAAGATCAAAACGTGTACAGGGTTAATAACATGCAAGAATAAGAATCCGAAACCCTTAAAACATGAAAACAGAAACCGATACCTTTTCTTGTCACCACCTTGCTCAACCATGGAGAGAGGAGAATGGAAGTGGCGCCTAGTTGCCTGAGGCAAAAATAGGCATCATAAGCTCACGTTCGGGAAGGATGAAGAGGCGAAGAAGGAGATGGAGAGCGGCGCCGTTCGTTCAAGCACAAACCCTGTTCTGAAACAAATAACTCAAACCCTAAACAAAAATTGTCAAACGCGTGGTGGGCCTCTTCCCCATTAAACTGCTAAGCCCAATTGATTTCTGGCATACACCCCTTGTCCTCTTTCAGCACACGTTATTGGGCCAAGGGTATCTTTCAAAAGCCCACTCTCTTTTTTACAAACTAATACCCTTCCTTTTTTGGTTATCACATTATATCTTTTTTATATATAACTTCTTTTGTTAAGAAAAAACAATATATTAATTTTTGTACAAAATTTTTCTTAATGTTTATTACATTTTACAAGAGTATGTAAATATTAGATTTATTAGGTTAATAGATTTTTGTCTTAAAACTCTTTTTAATAAATCTTTTTTATACATAAAAACATTAACTAAAATACCTAAATAATATTTTTCTTTAACTTAAACAATTTCTTTTTCTTTTCTTTAAACCTTTTGTTTATATAACATTAACAAAAAACACAAAAAATAAATAATAATACTTAACTTGCATCATTTGTAAATAATCATGTGCATCTTACATTGCTTTTGATTCCCTTTTTTTATTCTTATATTTTTACATTGAGAATGCGATGATTCGATTTGGTTGTAAATAATATTTGGACACTACTATTCTGATGAGACTCATCCCCATTTGTAAACATTTGTACCCCCATCCCCGGATACTTATTTGTAATAGCTTAGACTTTAAATTCCCGCAATTTATCGCTTTCTATATACTGTATAGTAATTAGGGTTTGTATGCGAAGATTCAAAATCAACCGCTAGATAACCTAATAAAAGATAAATATGCATGAAAATCAACACACCATTCACACTTGCACCCCTAGGGTAATCCCGCTTGTTGCCTTCAAAAATGGGCCATGTTTGCATGTCAAGTACTTTGGCAAAACAAAAACAAATCAAATGATCATAGTCACTCGATGACGCTTTCGAAGTTGCCTAAACAAAATGATCATAGTCCCTCAAGAAAATTGCCAAAGACACTTGACACTATTGCATTCATGGTCTATACGATGACCCGTGCCCGTCCCATTAACATCCTAACGCAAGGTTGTTCACCAAATACAATGGTGAAACAACACTGTTAAAAGGGTTAAAACATAGGAAAAATCTTTGAGTAAAATAGGGTAGACAACTCTTAGTTACTTGATCAAACTTGTAAAACGCACTTGCCATTTTTCAAAACACACTCCACAACACAACTTTCAAAACAACTTTCAAAACATTGAAACATCTTTTCAAAAAGACAAACACCTTTGTAAAACATTCGAGTAAAGAATTGTTACAATGGTTGCCTAGACAAGGCATCTTTTTTAAAACATTTTCAAAACCACACACACAAACACCATTTCAAACAATTGAAAATCAAGGCAAGTGATCTAAAACAAGTAACAAAGAGCCCATGGATAACCATGGATGAAAAGGGTGCTAATACCTTACCTTTTCATAATCTACCCCCCGAACCCACGAAAACATCTCAAAGGTCTTTCCTGTGCTTTTTGACCTTTCCTTAGGATAAATAAAAAGTCGGTGGCGACTCTTGCTAAACCGAACAAGTGCGAATACAAACGCAAAACCTCAAGTCAGTTCTCCCACCGTATCACAGAACTGGCGACTCTGCTGGGGAATAATCTAAAAGTGGGGTTACCTTAGGGTTTTTAGATCACCTTTACATGCTTTCTTTGATTGCTTTGATTGCTTTACTTTTTTGGGTTCCTTGTTTGGGTTTGTTTAATCCTACACCCGGATTTGGGGGCACCTTTTTAGGTAAATAGCAATAAACTGTGAGGGAACTGTGCGGGGTATACTGACATGGTTGAAGAAGTAGCTATGTTAGTGTGACATATTTGTGAGTACCGGTAGCCCTTGAGTAGTCAAGGAGAATACGGGGCCGCTGAGCGATGTCACGAAGCACTAACGAACTCTAGAACCTTACTTGACCATCTTGGCCTTTTTAGGGGTAGTGAGATGACCGACTTTGGTGCAGTCCGAAGTTGGTAGATACTCGATACTACACTCATTGAGGATTGTTTTCTTGGGATATTTTGGTCGCCAGTTAAGTGGCTAAACCAAAACAATGAACACAGAAAATAATCCAGTGATATTGAGCTCCTTAGAACCCGATTTCTATTTTAGGACAGGATGAGCCAACTAAATTCAAGAGGGTACATACCTATAAACCCCATGCAAGCCTAAACCTAAGGACTTGTTTGCTCTGTGTGAATATGATTACCTGTATATACACTTACTTTTGCATACATGTACATAACATCGTAACGTCATACCATAGCATTTTCAATAACCATTTCAAGGATCTCGAGGGTCTTTTGATGCAGGGGCACGTTGAACCATACGTCTACCAAAGGGCAAGAGGTTTTCTCCTCTAAACAAATGCCATCAAAGATCAAGTGCAACAACTTGAATCAGGGGCTATGACCCACTTGACATGGTGAGCTTGATTCTCGTGGAAAGACATCCAGCATTACAAAGTTCTCCAATCAAAGATGTTGACCAAAGTTCGACCTCTAACATTTTTCTTGTGTTTACCCTGCGAGATCCTTGAAAACATGCATTCACATATCATGCATTGCATCATAACAGGCTTTCCCTTTTCAGGTTTCCTTATTCTCCTACTGTTTATTTCAGTAGAGATGGCTCTAGAGCAGACTCTCAAGGGAATCCAGGCTCAAAACGCTCAACTTCAAGAGATGTTCTTGAACCTATCCAAGGGGCAGGAAGAGTTGAAAGTACTCCTCGCTAGGAACCTGGCCGAGAAAAATTCGGAAGACAATAAGGACCAACAGTTGGAACAACTGCAAACTGAGGTTGAAGCAATGAGAATCCAGACGCTAGGGCAGATGGCTTTTATCCAAGGCCTAGCCCGAAGACAAGAAGAGCTGGGAACCATTGTCAATCAATTTCGTCAAGACGGTTGCAACCATATGAAGTAAACAATCAGGATAGGAAATCAAGGCCTTGCTTAGCTTCCCATGAGACAAGAAACTGGTTTAAAGGAGAGAAGACCTTCTCACTTTTCTTCCACATCACGAGCCCAACAACGGCTTCGTCAACATCAAACCGAAAATCAGCAAAGGCAAAGCGAGCCCAAAAGACAGTTTACCAACATTAACATACCACTGTCCCAAGCTTTGCAACACATGCTGAGGATGAATCTGATTACACCAATAAGACCTCATCCAAATCCCAAAATTTTTTCTCCTAGCTACAATCCAGATGCCAGGTGTGCCTATCATTCTGATAGTCCTGGACATGATACAAACGATTGTTGGGCGTTGAAGTACAAAATTCAAAACCTGATCGACGAAGGAATGTTGGAGTTCACACAAGATGGCCAGGCTGAATTCTTCTGCCAAAGGTTCACCACCTAAGATGACAAAGCTCGAACTGAGAGACTTTTGTTCCATCTGAATTTTCAAGTTGTAATTTATTTTGTTATTCAAACAATTATCTTTTAATGTCAAACTCTATTTCATTAATGCATTGCATATGTTTGTCTTGAATTCATCTATTCGTTTTCACTATTCTTGTGCTTTCTTTATGATATTTAACTCTTGATAAAAAGCTGCAAGCCTTTAGAGGGAGGATGACGAAACAATACCGTAATCACATACAATATGCTTTTGAACAAGACCTTGCTGACGATGTACAAGCATTTCTTTCAAATCCTAAACATTGGAGTTATAAGGAAGATAATCCCTAGTCAACCCCTTCGAGCCAAAGAAGTAGGAGTTTTCTGTTCTAAACAAATTGAAACCTTTGATTTAAACCTGGGGCAGGGTAGTCTCTCAGTTAATTCAAAAGATGCGCATTGAAGTCACAAACTCTCAATTCGGAATACAACGAATAACATCAAAAACGTTCCTTTGGCATCAAAAGACAGTGATGGTTCCTTATCTCATAGGAATTCATTATCTCTCAAAAAAAAGAAAAAAAAAAGAGAGCCCACTGAGCCAAAACCAAAAAATGAGGCTTAAGAAAGCTGGGGCATCCCGCTGACTGTAATCTCGAAAACAGGAACAGTCAGGCAAAAGTTAGGGATAACGAATCAAAAGAAAGAGGTCATTACAAATCCTCAACAACATGAAAAATGTTGCAAAAAAAAAAGGGAGAATGATGACTGCCTTCCATAAAATTCAACTGGTGTGAACCATCACCAAAAAGTCATTCCAAACTCGAATAGAGTTCGACGTACAATTAACTGAGTTTAGGATTGAAGGACATCACGAAGAGCGGGTGGGTACAAATATACTTTGAGCCTTTATCCTTTGCTTCTTAAACCGTGAA
This sequence comes from Vicia faba, assembly GCA_948472305.1. Lineage (NCBI taxonomy): Eukaryota > Viridiplantae > Streptophyta > Magnoliopsida > Fabales > Fabaceae > Vicia > Vicia faba. Next base: position 1,069,707,958 of record OX451741.1, on the reverse strand, counting down.
CCAAGCCACGTTACAACCCTTCAAAAGTTCTAATTGAAGCAGGGGTTAGTTCGAAAGCATACTGTTACAAAAGGTATCCTGACTCCTGTAAGGCTTTGCCCTAAATCTTGTGTTGAATTTGTCTTATAAAAAGTTTTCTGCTAAAAAAACGCATTTTTCAAAACTTCGAGACAAGACATAAACTTTGCATTACTTGAATATCACTGTTTGCATTTGGCTATTTGTTTGACAGCGGAGAAATTCACACAATGAATATCCGATGAACGAAAGCTCTCTCAGTGAGCAAAATCACTTCAAAAAGGATGACACTTCCATTGACAAATCTCCTATCAACAAGGGGGCATGACATGTCACTATACAGTTAACCTGGGGCAGTCCAGTCAAGATTTCAACAAATCTTTCAAAGTTCAATTAACCTGGGGCAGTCCAGTCAAGGTTTCAACAGATCTTTCAAAGTTCAGTTAACCTGAGGAAGTCTAGTCAAGATTTCAACAAATCTTTCAAAGTTCAGTTAACCTGGGGCAGTCCAGTCAAGATTTCAACAAATCTCTCAATTACAGATTAACCTGGGGCAAGTCTCCGTCACCATCACTTGGGGCATTTAAACGTCGATCTCATCAAAGGGTTACGTGCAGTCCAAGTGACCTGACAATATCACAAGCATCCGGTACTAGGGGAAGTGATGAAACCTCTCCGAAATCTTTCTGAAAAGAAATTCAAGTGTCCTCGAGAAGTTCATCACCTCTCTAAGCAGACCTGCAGTCATGGGTTTATTTCCCCAACATTTGTCAATGATTTATTCTCCAAAACAAAATTACATTTCAACAACATTCTTAACATATGCAGATTAATCGTCAAAGATTCCTTCATCTTTTGGAGTAGTAATCAAAGATTCCTTCATCTTTTGGAGTAGTAATCGTCAAAGGTTCCTTCATCTTTTGGAGTAGTAATCTTCAAAGATTCCTTCATCTTTTGGAGTAGTAATCAAAGATTCCTTCATCTTTTGGAGTAGTAATCGTCAAAGATTCCTTAATCTTTTGGAGTAGTAATCGTCAAAGATTCCTTCATCTTTTGGAGTAGTAATCAAAGATTCCTTCATCTTTTGGAGTAGTAATCGTCAAAGGTTCCTTCATCTTTTGGAGTAGTAATCAAAGATTCCTTCATCTGTTGGAGTAGTAATCGTCAAAGATTCCTTCATCTTTTGGAGTAGTAATCGTCAAAGGTTCCTTCAACTTTTGGAGTAGTAATCAAAGATTCCTTCATCTTTTGGAGTAGTAATCGTCAAAGGTTCCTTCATCTTTTGGAGTAGTAATCGTCAAAGGTTCCTTCATCTTTTGGAGTAGTAATCAAAGGTTCCTTCATCTTTTGGAGTAGTAATCGTTAAAGGTTCCTTCATCTTTTGGAGTAGTAATCAAAGATTCCTTCATCTTTTGGAGTAGTAATCGTCAAAAATTCCTTCATCACCTGCTGGAATTCAAGAGCGTTCAAAATTTCCTTTATCACCTGCTGGAAGTTGCGGTCATTATCAAAATTTCCTTCCTCACCTGCTGGAAATTACAACCACCAACAAGATAACGGACAAATGAAGCTCCTAAAAATCTGTTTTTCTCAAGAATGAAGACTCTCATCCTTGAAACCTCAGAAGATTGGTATACTCCTAATTTCTGACCCTTAACAGAATGAAGACTCTCATCCTTGAAACCTCAGAAGATTGGTATACTCCCAACCTCCTGACCCTTAATAGAATGAAGATTCTCATCCTTGAAAACCCAGTAGATTGGCATACACCCAACCTCCTGACCCAAACGCCTGAATGAAGATTCTCATTCTTGCTTCCCCAGTAGATTGGCATACACCCAAGCTCCTGATATTCCCGACAGAGTGAAGATTCTAATTCTTAAAGTGGCATACAACCTAAACCTGAACTTCTTCCAAACAGGAATAAGCTTTTCCCAGAGTATCGAGTTTTACTCTCCGACAGGATAGCTACCTTTCAACAGTATGGCTATTCCCCACAGAATTCAAATTCCCCAAGCAGAATGAAGACTCTCATTCTTAGTTCCTCACAGGATATTCAGATATTCCCCAGTGAAGATCTCCTCAATACAGGAATCCCCAGTAGATTGGCATATAACCCAAGCTCCTGATTCCCCAACAGTGGTCCCAGGACTTCTCATTTTCAACGATCAAAAGATTCTTGCAATCCCCTGCAGCAGTCAAGGATTCACTTTCCCCGACAACAGTCAAGATTCTATTATCTCCCGCTACCAGGATTCATCTTCCTCAACAAGACAGCTCCTCAGCTTACATGTGCATTCATTACATTCATATCATAAACATTGATATAACATACATTGCATCATACATTTCATGCAACATAACTTTGTGTTTCAGCTAATATTTTACCCTTTTCAGGATAAGATTAATAAGCTTTAACTTCAACTTTTGAAAACAGTTCATGGACGCTTCCCAACATGGATGCTGATCTATTGCTTATTCAACTCCAAGACTTCTGAAAACAGTTTACGGGTTCTCCACATACGGATGTTAACCTATCGCTTATTCAGATTCAAGACTTCTGAAAACAGTTTACGGATTCTCCAAATACGGATGTTAATCTATCGCTTGTTCAGATTCAAGACTTCTGAAAACAGTTTACGGGTTCTCAAGATACGGATATTAACCTATCGCTTGTTCAGATCCAAGACCTCTGAAAATAGTTTACGGGTTCTCCAGACACGGATGTTAATCTATCGCTTGTTCAGACTCAACTTTTGAAAACAGTTTACGGACGCTTCCCAGCATGGATGCTGATCTATTGCTTATTCAAATTCAACTTCTGAAAACAGTTCACGGATTCTCTAGACATGGATGTTAATCTATCGCTTGTTCAGATTCTCAACTTTTGAAAACAGTTTACGGACGCTTCCTAGCATGGATGCTGATCTATTGCTTATTCAACTTCAAGACTTCTGAAAACAGTTCACGGGTTCTCCAGATACGGATGTTAACCTATCGCTTGTTCAGACTCCAAGACCTATGAAAACAGTTTACGGGTTCTCCAGATACGGATGTTAACCTATTGCTTATTCAATTCCAAGACCTCTGAAAACAGTTTACGGGTTCTCCAGACACGGATGTTAATCTATCGCTTGTTCAGATTCAACTACTGAAAACAGTTTACGGATGATTCCAAACATGGATGTCAATTCATTGCTTATTCAGATCCCCAGTTCAGAGATGTTCCAAGCATGGATACCTTTCTGATACTCACCCACTCACCAACGACATACAGTTCAACAAACATTCTTGGATGGCATCTACAAGCCCATCCCCAACAAGATACAATCACCTTCAGATGGCATCTATAAGCCTATTCTCCTACCAATGATTTCCAGATGGAATCTCTAAGCCCATCCCCCGACAAAATTCTATCACATCTCCAGATGGCATCTTTAAGCCCATCTCCAAATGGCATCTTTAAGCCCATTCCCTCAAAACTACGCTTTGACGAGTGCAAATTTTTTGGGCACTCTAGTGTCCAATCTCCTTTTACCTTCGAGTCGCGAATGGCAAACTTGCCAATCTAACTCTTCAGGTTCAAGAAGATTGAACAGGGGCAACTGTTGTACCCCAAAATTTGCCCTCCTCTTTTTCACAAGAAATCACAGCTTCGGGCTTTTCCTGATTTTTCAGATTGGCTTAAGAATCGGTCAAACAGACTTTTCTCATCAGTCAGACAAAATTAGGGTTTCCATTGACTCTTGAATCAGTCAAACAGATTATTAGGGTTTCTATTGATTTGGTTGAGTTTGGCTCAGGGTTTGATCAAGCGGACGCTTCTTTGACAATAAATCCAGAATTAGGGTTTGCACGCGCATTCTCAAAAGAATTGGAATCCACAACATTTCATTTGACTGTCACACTACTTTGATGCTTGTTCAAGATTTCCATTTATTTCTCAAAGTCTAAACATCTGGGATAGAAGCTGAGGCTTCTGATTGAGAGTTTGTAGTGTTGGTTTAATCAGTGAAGTGAAAGGCGTATGGACGTTTGTTTGTTTAACTGTGCAATGCTTTTGGTTATTTGGAACGCCAGACGTTTGTTGATTATTTATAATTTCTAAGTTAAAATTATTGGGATAACTTCCAATTATTATAACTCAAGAGATTTAAATGATTAAATAAACAAGTGCAGAAGAATTAAAGAATTAACTGACAAAGGATTTTTTATTCATTTTCAATTGTTGTTACAAATGTTTATTTGATACACTAAATTTATTTATAGTGTTACAATGACATTTATTACAATGATTAAAAATAAAAATAAAACTATATCCTAAATCTCTTGAAGTCTTCATCTTCTACTGTTGCATCCTTTGCTCAACTGATATTTACCTGCAAAAAGAGAAGAAAGAAGTCATTACAGATGAATTAAAAAAGTATTTTTCAGACAGTTAATCAAAAAACTCATCATTAAAGGTTTTGGCCGGAATCAGTTTGTTCGTCCTCTCTGCAAATCGCAAGAAGATGTCTCTTCTTGGTTCACAAAGAGGGAAGTAAAATGTTTGCAAGCATATGAATTATTTTGCAAAATGCACAAAGCTGCATAAATTTAAATTGCAAAGTGCAAACTGAAATGCCAAACAAGCTTCATAAATCCAAACTGAATTGCATTATCAAACTAGGAAAACCAAATCCAAAGAAAGGCAAACTAAGCTGTCAACCAAACTGTCCAAAAACTGTCAAAGTTGTCAAAGAAGATACCAAAAGATATCAAAGCTATCAAAAACTGTCAACAAGTACACAATAAGCAAAAGGCAGAAAATCTGGAAGATATGCAGAGGAAAGCCAAAGATGCAAGCAAACTTGTAAAAGCATTTTTTATTCATCATTTTCCAGGCCAAAAACCTTTTCAGAAAAGAAAGATATTCTAAGCAAAGATATGCTTTCTGGAGAGAGAGAAAGAGAGTAAAAAAGTAGCAGGCTTACAGTTTTTAGGCAGGCTTAGAGATAAATAAATATAACAAAATCAGAATAGTTCAAAGGGGGGGCAGAACACCACATAGAAAAATATAACACATCCTGCATCAAAGCCTCCCAAAAAACATATCAACCTGCTTCAAGCAAGCATGTAACCAGTTACAAAACCACAAAACTGTATCCATCCCCCCCCCCCCCCCCAAAATTAAAAAACACCATAAGCTTACAAACTGCTTAAAGCTTGCCAACTGTTAGTTACCATACCCAAACCTGCCTTCAAACAGCCTGCTTGAAACACCTCCAAACAACCTGCTAAAAAACAGTTCAAATTGCAAATACTTCAAGCAAGCATAAGAAACACAAGCCTTGCAGCCAGCCTGTAACCATAAGGTTGCCTGGATAAACCTAAAGACCTGTGTTCAAACTTAGAAACCGGCATAAAATTCAACAAACCCAAACCTGTTTCAAACTTATGAACAGCAAAAGCACAAAACCTGAACAAACTCAGTATCCAAACCTGCATAAGCTTCAATAAACTAGCCTAAAAACCAGTAAAACTACAAGCCTTGAAGCATACAGCTAGAAGCCTGCCTGTACAATAAGCCTGCCTCAAAGCCAAGCACAAAACCTGAACAAACTCAGTGTCCAAGCCTGCATAACATTCAACCTGCCTTCATTTCAAATCCAAACTCAAGCAAATCCATCCAAATATCCAAACAACAAAAATAAGTGCCTCAGAATTGGATTCATCATAGGCTAAACAAGGCAAGCATTCAGAGAGAAAAGAAGGTTCATAAGTGTTTTCAGAAAGCTATCATCACTAAACATTCAAAGCAAGATACGAGGTTACCAGGAAGCTAGCATCAGCATCACAGCCTCCTCGCCCAGCCTCCTAAGACGCCTCCTGTCCAAACTCTCCTCCTCCTTTCCAAAAAAAGCAGAACCAAGGTATAAATTCTTCTTCTCTTTTATTTTTTACACCTCACACAAACATAGACAACACAGAAGATCAAAACGTGTCCAAGGTTAATAACATGCAAGAATAAGAATCTGAAACCCTTAAAACATGAAAATAGAAACCGATACCTTTTCTTGTCACCACCTTGCTCAACCATAGAGAGAGGAGAATGGAAGTGGCGCATAGTGGCCTGAGGCAAAAAGAGGCATCAGAAGCTCACGTTCGGGAAGGATGAAGAGGCGAAGAAGGAGATGGAGAGCGGCGCCGTTCGTTCAAGCACAAACCCTGTTCTGAAACAAATAACTCAAACCCTAAACAAAAATTGTCAAACGCGTTGTGGGCCTATGCCCCATTAAACTGCTAAGCCCAATTGATTTCTGGCATACACCCCTTGTCCTCTTTCAGCACACGTTATTGGGCCAAGGGTATCTTTCAAAAGCCCACTCTCTTTTTTACAAACTAATACCCTTCCTTTTTTGGTTATCACATTATATCTTTTTTATATATAACTTCTTTTGTTAAGAAAAAACAATATATTAATTTTTGTACAAAACTTTTCTTAATGTTTATTACATTTTACAAGAGTATGTAAATATTAGATTTATTAGGTTAATAGATTTTTGTCTTAAAACTCTTTTTAATAAATCTTTTTTATACATAAAAACATTAACTAAAATACCTAAATAATATTTTTATTTAACTTAAACAATTTCTTTTTCTTTTCTTTAAACCTTTTGTTTATATAACATTAACAAAAAACACAAAAAATAAATAATAATACTTAACTTGCATCATTTGTAAATAATCATGTGCATCTTACATTGCTTTTGATTCCCTTTTTTATTCTTATATTTTTACATTGAGAATGTGATAATTCGATTTGGTTGTAAATAATATTTGGACACTACTATTTTGATGAGACTCATCCCTATTTGTAAACATTTGTACCCCCATCCCCGGATACTTATTTGTAATAGCTTAGACTTTAAATTCCCGCAATTTATCGCTTTCTATATACTGTATAGTAATTAGGGTTTGTATGCGAAGATTCAAAATCAACCGCTAGATAACCTAATACAAGATAAATATGCATGAAAATCAACACACCATTCACACTTTCACCCCTAGGGTAATCCCGCTTGTTGCCTTCAAAAATGGGCCATGTTTGCATGTCAAGTACTTTGGCAAAACAAAAACAAATCAAATGATCATAGTCCCTCGATGACGCTTTCGAAGATGCCTAAACAAAATGATCATAGTCCCTCAAGAAAATTTCCAAAGACACTTGACACTATTGCATTCATGGTCTATACGATGACCCGCGCCCGTCCCGTTAACATCCTAACGCAAGGTTGTTCACCAAATACAATGGTGAAACAACACTATTAAAAGGGTTAAAACATAGGAAAAATCTTTGAGTAAAATAGGGTAGACAACTCTTAGTTACTTGATCAAACTTGCAAAACACACTTGCCATTTTTCAAAACACACTCCACAACACAACTTTCAAAACAACTTTCAAAACATTGAAACATCTTTTCAAAAAGACAAACACCTTTGTAAAACATTCGAGTAAAGAATTGTTACAATGGTTTCCTAGACAAGGCATCTTTTTCAAAACATTTTCAAAACCACACACACACAAACACCATTTCAAACAATTGAAAATCAAGGCAAGTGATCTAAAACAAGTAACTAAGAGCCCATGGATAACCATGGATGAAAAGGGTGCTAACACCTTCCCTTTTCATAATCTACCCCCCGAACCCACGAAAACATCTCAAAGGTCTTTCCTGTGCTTTTTGACCTTTCCTTATGATAAATAAAAATTCGGTGGCGACTCTTGCTAAACCGAACAAGTGCGAATACAAACGCAAAACCTCAAGTCAGTTCTCCCACCGTATCACAGGGGGATAGTAAACTACCAACTCAGGGTTAAAGGTAGAAATAGTAAGATAATACTGACTCAGGGATCACAGTAGACTACCAACTCAGGGTTGAAGGTAGAAACATTAAGATAATATCGACTTAGAGATGACGATAAACTACCAACTCAGGGTTGAAGGTTGAAGGTAGAAACAATAAGATAATATCGACTCAAAGATGACGATAAACTACCAACTCAAGGGTGAAGGTAGAAAAAACAGAATGTACTGACTTTTACTGAAGGTAACAATCAAAGGATACACCAACTTTTACTAAAGGTGAACTACCAACTTCCACTGAAGGTAGAGTATATAGAGAAAACACCAACTTTTACTGAAGGTGAGCTACCAACTTCCACTAAAGGTAGAGTATGTATTAAGAATAATAAGTTTCCCAAAATTTTGGCGTTCCACCTAGAACGGGTCTCAACTTCTTCTTTATGCAAGGCATTCCAATTGAAAAAGGTAATAAACTGCTGTAAGAATATCTCAATGAACTGTCTTTATCATTGAAGTACAACCAATCCCGACACTGAACTATTTCCCATAATGTAGAGACCACCATCCATTAGAGTAAAACAGATCTTTCAACAACAAACTATCTCCCATAACAAAGATACTACCATCCATTAGAATATAAATATTTCAACAATGAACTATCTCCCATAACGTAGAGACTACCATCCACCGGATTACAAATCTTTCAACAACGAACTATCTTCCATAATAAAGAGACTACCATCCATCAGAGTATATATCTTTCAACAATGAACTATCTCCCATAACGAAGAGACTACCATCCATCGGAGTACAAATCTTTCAACAATGAACTATCTCTCATAACAAAGAGACTACCATCCATCAGAGTATAAATCTTTCAACAACAAACTATCTCCCATAGCAAAGAGACTACCATCCATCGGATTATAAATCTTTCATCAACGAACTATCTCCTATAACGAAGAGACTACCACCCATCGAAGTATAAATCTATCAACAACGAACTATCTCCTATAACAAAGAGACTACCATCCATCAAAGTATAAATCTTTCAACAACAAAGTATCTTCTATAACAAAGAGACTACCATCTATCAGAGTACAAATCAAAATAATCTTCTTTGGGAACTAACAGATTTATTGGGGAGGTACATGTTGCTCAAATAAAGAGACTGCCACTTTCTGTTATGAGAAGGATTGCAACAACATTGTTGGGAAATGAATTTTGACTTCCTGGGGGAAGGCCAACACACTCTTGCCGAGGAGATAGAGTCTTCACATGCAAAATAAATGCATATTCTCAATCTAGGTTTCACATCCTAGAGAGATCAGAATAACATAACTGCCGAGGACCACAAACTCAAACTAGGAACAAACTGGAGTGAAACAGACAACCAAGACACCACCCATTGAGGAATAAACTCAAATGGGGATCAATCCCGTCCAAGTAGTAATCTGGGTAGGAAGGCTAAAGCAAAATTCTTCAAAGAGGAATAAACTCAGTGGGGAAATTGGAAAGGTATACACTTTCTGCTTAAGGTTGACATTCTATTAGAGAAAGGACAACACAACTCTGCAAAGAGGATAAAATATCAACAGAAACATCGATGAATGCAAATGAGAAATGAATTTTAATTCAACTATGCATGATGTATGTATGAATGTATGGATATTGTCATGTAAATGCTGAAAATACAGACATACTGCACTAAGGAGAAAACAGACAAAACAATTTTGGATAAAGACCGCAATCGGCTAAAATTTCACCCAAGAGGGGAAATTCCATAAGAGAGTAAGCACCAATTGAGGAAACAAAGTCCTACTTCAAGGCTCAACTTCACTAGAAAGAAACATGGCTTGAAAATAATCAAAGCACACTATGATAGCAATAAACAAATAAAGTTATAGGGATATATTAAACTCCTCCAGGCTTCATCGAAGAAAATCATACATACTTCATTAGGGAAGACGATGCCACATCGTCTAGACTTTAACTGGGGATTCCGTACTAACTTCACTAGGGAAGATGAAGGCACATCATCTAGACTTCAACCGGGGATGACGTACCGACTTCACTAAGGAAGATGAAGCCATGCACGCCGAGGGGAGACCATAAACATTTTCCAATACCAAGAGCAGTGGTTGCATAAAATTCTCTGGGAAGATCAAAGGAACTTCATGGGGATAACGGCCTTAAAGGGAAAAATCATCCTTGATTCATACGGGGAATTAAGAAGTTAACATCACAGCAAGAAGTTAGCTCTTGGGGATTTTAAATCAGACTCAATACGTTGCGAGAGAAAACCCAATAAGTTGACAGTTGTCTCAACACTTCTTAGAAGATATACTGTCATTGTCTGGCTACTTAGGGAGCACATAACAGCAACAAGGTCATAACTGGAGGGAGCAACGCTCTGCAAGAGATTTTACATCAGTTCTCAATATAAAGGGAGAAAAAATCCAACAACTAAGCAAAGGCTTTATAACTTTACAATCTTTGCTTGATCACCACCTAGACAGGGAAAGAATCACACTCAGCCAGAGAAACCTGAATCAAGACTTAACGGGGGAATATGGGATTATAAACCCAACACCTTCAAATATCCGAATAACAACCATAGGGAGACTATGCGCATGTCAGAAAGAGTAACCCGAGGATACTTCATGGATAAGACTTTTCAAAACTCCGGAGCTCGCCCATATTGGGAATCATTACCTTTGTTCCCTTGATTCACAAAATTGAAGTAAAAAGTAATTTCCAAATTCTTCTCAAAAACATATTTTATTATTAATTTCTTTAAGTCTTTTTGTTTTGAAAATTACTATCAAAGATAAATGAAATTTTTGTAAGCAGAATAAAATAAGAATGGTAAAGAATTGGGTAAAGGCTCAAACTTTATTAATATAATGGTAGTCTGCAAATGGCATGACTCTATAGATGGTTACAAAGTTTGGAAAATGGTAAATACATGGAAAGGTACATTGAAGTACAATGACCACTATTCTCTCTAACAAATTTGAATTCCTGTGCATAGGCTTTAGTTGAAGTGCAATGAGAATCCAAGAAAATTGTTGCTTCAATGATCAAGTCTTGTCTAATGCAGTTACTTGCCAAGAAAACCCTAACTTTTGTCGAGGTTGCCCTTGCGGGTTTTCAACCTACTGGGAAAATATATTCTGTTTATATCTCTAACTTTTTCCTAGGCCGCCCTTTTGGGTTTTCAGCCTATCGAGACGCTCACTTTTTCCTAAGCCCCCCTTTCGGGTTTTCAACTTAGCGAGCTATTCTTTTATTTCTTTAGGCAAAATATTTCTTGACTACATCAACATTCATAGGACGTGGGAACTCCTCACCATCCATAGTTTCAAGAATCAATGCACCTCCAAAGAAGGCTTTCTTGACAACATATGGGCCTTCAAAGTTAGGAGTCCACTTGCCCCAAGAATCAACGTTAAAAGACATGATCTTTCTGAGCACGAGGTCTCCTTCTATGAATTCACGAGGCTTGACCTTATTATCAAAATCTATATTCATTCTTTTCTGATATAACTTACAATGACACAAGGTTGTCATTCTCTTTTCTTCAATTAAATTAAACTAGTCAAACATGTTCTGGACCTATTCAGCCTCTAACAACTTGGCTTCCATTACTACCTGCAAAGAGGGAATTTCAACCTCGACAAGGAGCATGCTTCCATGCTATACACAAGAGAGAATGAGGTTTCCCTTGTTGAAGTGCGGACAAATGTATGATACCCATGCAAAGAAAAGGAAACCATCCCATGCCAATCCTTATAGGTAACAACCTTCTTCTGAATAATCTTCTTAATGTTCTTATTAGTAGTTTCAACATCCTCATTCATCTTAGGCCTGTAAGGAGACGAGTTGTGATGGATAATCTTGAATTCTTACAAAGTTTTGTCATCATCTTATTGTTCAAATTTGAGATGTTATCAGTAATAATCCTGATTGGCACACCATACCGGCAGATAAGGTTGTTCTTGATAAACCGCACTACAACCTGCTTGGTGACATTATCATAAGAAGTTTCTTTCACCCATTTGGTGAAGTAGTCAATTGCCACTAAGATGAAACAATGTCCATTTGACGCTTTTGGTTCAATCATCCTGATCATATCAATACCCCACATAGAGAAAAGCCATGGGGAAGAAATAACGTTAAGAAGAATTGGAGGCACATGAATCTTGTCAGCATAAATCTAACACTTATGGAATTTCTTTGAAAATTTGTAACAGTCAGATTCCATTGTCAGCCAATAATAACCTGCCCTTCTTTGCCATTGAATGTCCATTTGCATGGGTACCAAATGAACCTTTGTGGATCTCATCCATTAACATGTCTTCTTCGTGTCTATCCACACATCTGATCAAGACCATGTCATGATTTCTCTTGTATAACACATATTCATTGAGGAAAAAGCTACCTACCGACCTTCTCAATGTCTTCCTATCTTTGTTGGACACACCCAATGAGTATTATTGAGTCTGAAGTAAGTGCTTGATGTCATAATACCAAGGCTTACCATCTGACGTTACCTCTTTAGCAAACACATGAGCTGGTCTATCAAGACACGGAATTCATTTGGTACATGGAAGCCAAAGTGGCTAAAGCATCTGCCATCTGATTCTCATCTCGGGGAATGTGATGGAATTCAACTTTATTGTAGAAAGGTAATAATCTTTATAGGGAATTAAGCCATGATGACGAGTATCTCATTCTCCTTTAATCTGATTTATTACCAAAGCTGAATCGCCATACACATTAGACATTTTAATTCTAATCCATAGCCTCTTCAAGACCCATGATACAAGCTTTATACTCCGCCATGTTATTGGTACAGTTAAATATCAACCTTGCAGTGAAAGGGATGTGAGACCCATGGAGAGTGATAATCACAGTGCCAATTCCTTTTCCATAGGCATTCACGGCTCCATAAAACACCATACCCCATCGGGATTCAGGATCAGGACCTTCCTCAAGCAAAGGCTCTTCCCAATCTTTAACTTTTAAGTACATCACATCTTCATCAGGGAAATCATATTTGACGAACTGATAATCATCAACAGGTTGGTGAGAAAGGTATTCTTCCAACACACTGCCTTTAATACCTTTCTGAGTACCATATTAAATATCATATTCAGACAACAACATCTACCAATATGTGATTCTTCCAGTAAGAGCAGGCTTTTCAAAGATATACTTAATTGGGTCCATTTTTTATATCAACCAAGTAGTGTGATTCAGCATATACTGTCGTAGACGCTTCGCAGCCCAGGCCAAAGCACAACATGTATTTTCTAGCATAGAATATTGTGAATCACAGTCAGTAAACTTCTTGCTTAGGTAATAGATTGCATATTCTTTTCTTCCTGTTTAATCTTGTTGTCCCAAAATGTAACCCATGGAGTTATCCAACACAGTCAGATACAAAACTAATGGTCTTTCTTCAATAGGAGGGAGCAAGATAGGAGGTTTAAGAAGATACTCTTTAATGCTTTCAAATTCCCTTTGGCAATCATCCATCCATACACAACCCTGATCTTTCTTCAGAAGTTTAAATATTGGCTCATGTGGCGGTCATATGGGAAATAAACTTGGAAATGTAATTCAGACGTCCAAGGAAGCCTCTTACTTGCTTTTCAGTTCTTGGTGTAGGCATTTCTTGAATTTCCCTAACTTTATCAGGGTTAACTTAAATTTATTTTTGGTTGACAATGAAACGTAACACCTTTCCAGAACAGACACCAAAGGTACACTTATTCAGATTCAAGGGGAGTCGATATTTCCTAAAACGCTGAAACAACTTCAACAAGTCTTCCATATGCCCTTCCTCAGTCTGAGATTTGGAAATCATATCATCAACATATACCTCAATTTCCTTATGCATTAGATCATGGAATAGGGTTGTCATAGCCCTCTGGTACGTTGCACCAGCGTTCTTCAACCCGAAGGGAATCACTTTGTAACAAAATGTTCCTCAGGGTGTGATAAACTTTGTTTTTTCCATGTCCTTGGGAGCCATCTTAATTTTATTGTACCCGGAAAATCCGTCCATGAACGAGAACACTTTAAATTTTGTTGTGGTATCTACCAACATATCAATATGTGGCAATGGAAAATCGTCTTTTGGACTTGCTTTATTCAGATCTCTATAATCAATGCACATGCAAACTTTTTCATCTTTCTTATACACTGGAACAATATTGCCAATCCAATGAGGGTACACTGATGTCACAAGAAAACCAACATCTATCTGTTTCAAGACCTCCTCTTTAATCTTCACTGCCATGCCAGGATGAGTTCTTCACAACTTCTGCTTGATAGGAGGACATTATGGCTTCAACGGCAAATAATGCTCCACAATATCGGTGTCCAACCCAGGAATGTCTTGATAAGACCATGCAAAGATGTCAACATATTCCTTAAATAGCTCAATCAACCTACTATTTACATCGGGATGAAGTAGTTCCCCAATCTTTACTTCTTTAAAATCTTCCTCTGAACACAAGTTGATCATCTCCAACGACTCTTTATACGGCTGAATGGTATTTTCCTCGAGATCGAGCAATAGAGAAACCTCTTATAGAATTTCAGTAAACTCTTCTTCTTCAGACATATTCACAGGATATTCAAAGTTGGGAGAGGGTGCAGGGTCATTGTATTCAATGGGTTTTTAATTAATCTGCACATATGATTATGATTGATTTTAGAAACTGACAAATGTACAAGTGATTATGCAAATTTATTTACAATTATTATTTATTTTGAAAGGTTTTTTATGATTACCATTTTTCAAGAAAAATCAAAAAATAAAACACAATTGGAAATCAAAAACAACTTTTATTAATGATTTGAAAATCCAAAACAAAAGACACGCCCATACAATATCACTTTCACCTTGGGCAGAGTGAAAGGATTTTTTGAAAAGATAAACAAAAAACAAATTACTTTGAAATGTGAACACAAGAAGGAACATCAACAGTAATCCAATTCCGGACCCTCACTCCATGTGTAACAAAGTTCGACATCTATAGCTCTGGCTCATCCTCGAGGATAGCATTGATCTTTGGAGTAGTTGGATGGAGATATCATGCACTACGGAAGATGTCTTGATACTTGCTGAAAGAAAAATTCGGCTTTAATACTTCACTTTTACCATTCTTCAGGGAGAAACCCAAGCCAATTCTATTATTATTCAAAAGTGGAACAATAACTTGCCCCCCACATTGCTAGGGCCCTTCTGCACTACTTGTTGCGCATCTTTAAGCGATGTGATAGAATCCTCATTCTTTCTTATATTATCAATTGACAAAGCTTGGAACTGAGTTCCAATAGTGTCTTAATCATGTTCTATAATGCTAAAGGAAGACAAATGAGATATCAATAAAGCTTGTTCACCGTTCACGATAACCACTTTTCCTTCTCGGACAAATTTCAGCTTCTGATACAAGGTTGATGTAACAACCCCAATTTCATGGATCCAAGGTTGTCCCAATAAACAGTTGTAAGCTAGGAAAATATCCATCACTTTAAAAGTAATCTGGAACATGTGCATACCTATGTGAATGGGTAAATCCACCTCCCCAATAACAAATTTTCTCGAACCGTCGAAAGCCTTTACTATAATTCCACTGGGGTGCATGGTAGTTCCTTGGTACTTGAGCTTCATAAGGGTGCTTCTCGGTATAATATTCAAAGATGAACCATTATCTATCAACACATTGGATAAGGAATCATTCTTGTAATTCATAGATATGTGTAGATCCATATTATGGTTTCTACCCTCATCAGACAGTTCATCATCACAAAAGCTCAGATTGTTACAGGACGTGATATTCCCCACTACACTGTTGAATTGATAAGTGACACATACCTTTCAACAAATGCCTGATCCAACACTCTCATCAGAGATTCCCAATGAGAAAAGGAGTTCATCAACAAATCTAAGATGGAGATTTTGGATGGTGTCTGCAACAATTGGTACACAATCTTGTATCACTCATCTTAATGATTTTTAACAAGTCATCAACATCTTTTTCCAAGTTAGAGCCACTAGATTCTCCTACCACCTTCTTAGTTTCAACATTGGTCTCAACAACCTTCTTACCAAGGTTAACATCTCCCTGAAAGGTATGAGCAAAGACACGACCACTACGGGTCACCTGACTGGCTTCAACAATATTCCTAACATGGGACAAAGGTTGGATTGTAATTTCCACATTGTCTTCCAGGATAGTTGCATTGTACTTATAAGGTATAACTTTATCTGATTCATAGAGGATAGGACCAGATAGACAGATAACCGCAGAAGCTACTGCATGTTTGTTATAGTATATAATCTCTACAGGAACATGAATGTTGAAATATGGTACAATAACATTCACTCCCGCATCTTCGGCATGCTTAGAAATCTTAGAATCATTATAGGAAAAATCACCCTCATCCATAAGCCCGGACTCATCAGAAGAAAAGAACTCATCAGCAGAAACATACTCATCATCATAGTCTTCAATCACATTAACATTTTCATATTCATCCATTGGCCTGATGATATGGATAAGGCCGTAATCCAACATTTCTTGTAGATCTCCTTCTACCACGGAACATCCGCGAATTCTTTCTCTACACTCCCTGCAGGCCTTATGGTCATGTTCATAGCTATACTAGAAAATAAAAGTATGCATCTTCACCAAATTACCTCTTACCATGTTTATGTTATAAATTCTGAAATCTCCAAGACATCCCTAGACCATGTTCATTGCACCTCTAACTCCATGTTTGGGCAGTGGATTAGCTTTCACATTTGGACTCACATCTTTAAAAGATAACATACCAAATCTTACCATATTCTGCACCTCAACCTTCAACAGATAGCAATTCTCAATGTTTTTCCCAGGGCTCCTTGATGAAAAGCACAAGTATGATCAACTTTATAGTACCATGGTAAAGTTGTAGGTACAACAGGAGGAGACCTAGTCTGCACCAGGTTCTTCTAAATTAATGCTGGAAACAATTTTGTATAACTCATCGGAATAGGATCAAAAGCTTCCTTCTTCTATCTTTGCCCTTGATTACTTTGTTGAGGTGCTCTCTTATACGCAATAGCAGTTGGAGCTACATTGATAACCAGAGTTACTGAAGCAACCTATTGTTGATGTTGATGACGCCTTCTTGGAGGTCTACTTCCCCTCTCTTGAATAACAACATTTGTCTCTCCTTCTTTCTTTCTAGAGAAACCATATGATGGCTTCTTGGTTCCACTAGATCCTTCATCTTTTGACAATCGTCTTTCCCTGACCCCCATACTTACAATCTCAATGAAATCACTAAGTACACTTTCCACCATTCTTTCATAGTAAAATGAACCAAGGGTTTTTAGGAAAACCTTAGTCATATCTTGCTCTCCCATTGGGGGTACCACCTGGACTGCAACCTCACGCCAACGCTATACATACTCCTTAAATGATTCCTTATCTTTATAAGTCATTGCTCTCAGTTGGTCACAATCAGGTTCCATAAACATGTTGTACTTATACAACTTCACAAAAGCTTCACCCAAATCATTGAATGTATAGATGTTGCTATTGTCCAAACCCATGTACCATTTCAAGGCAGCGCCCGTCAAACTATCTTAGAAAAATGATTAAGCAGGCATTGGTAATCAGTTTGAGTGGACATCCTTCTGATATACATTACCAGATGGTCACGAGGGAAAGAGTTTCCAGTGTACTTCTCAAATTCTGGTGCTTTAAATTTTGCAATCACTTTCACATTAGAAACTAAGAAGAGATCGCTGACATTCTGTCTGAATAACTCCTTTCCTCTGAGAGTCTTCATTTATTTTTGCATTTCATTGAATTGTTCCTGAAAGTACTCCATTTTTTCATAGAATCCCAAGCTTTCACTTGGTGGAGGAGCATCATGATTAACCTCATCATTAATAATAGGGACAACATTCACCACAGGAGTTGCAGCACAACGGATCTCATTATTAGAAACAAGAGTAATATGCACCACAAGAGGAGCAGAAACCACAACTTGTTGAATAGGCGGAGCAACTTGAGCAGTAGGGTTGTATCCTTCTAGAATGTAAACTTAAGTCACTCCCTACGAGTAACCAGGAGGCATACAATATTGAGTAGCATTAACAACTGGTGTAACAAAGACGGGAACTGATAGAACCTAAGAAATCACAGCTGTCTGTTGTGGTTGAGTAGCATGAGAAGACGGAGGGGGTGGTGGCTAATTTTGAGAAGCCACTAACGAATCTACCAAATCAGTCAAATTAGCCATTCCAGCTCTCAAAGCAGTAACTTCTTCGCACATCTCGTGATTCTTTTGTTCAAGGTTTTCCATCTTCTCTTGTAATTGGCTCGAGTGTTGTATTGGTGAGACAACTTGTTTCTGAAGACCAAAGGACCTTGAGTAAGACTCCTGGGAAACTTATGAAATGAAAAATTAAATACAAAATAATGCATAACATGCAATACAAATGCCATATTCCCATATTTCCAAGAGTTTGATACATTTTGATTCATATTATTAAGCCATGATTTTTTCCAAAACAATGTTCATTTTTTAGCGGCTTAACAATTGGAATCAAAGAAATGATACTTAGAAATGAAGGAACAAGTATTCTAATAATGATATTAACATGCTATGTATGCAAACATCTGGGATCAAAGCTTCAACAACAATGGATATCTACTGAACTGATAACAGAACCACGATCACATGAAACGGGATCAAAGGTCCGGAACATAAGCCACAAGAAACACATAGTCACCATAAAAAATAGAACCATAAGAATCACATAGTCACCAACGGTACCTATAAGATCAAACCCTCCCCACTCACGGGTGAATTCTAGGTCAAGGTAAGGCCAATGGGTAACTCAAAATCACAGGTTTGCCTGAAAATTCTACCATCAAAACCATAGACGTGGATGACGATAACACCCCTTTTGAACCTCATATGAGCATGGACGACATGACCGCACTAGTAGGAACTTCATCCAGTAGCCGTCATGTTCCACTCTATTCCTATATGTTCCTAAGAGTTTACAACTCTAGCCTGGGTATTGGGCCTTTTACCTCAATAATAACACCCACCCACCAAGAAACACATAATCCAGCACAGCAGCAATAACCAGTATATGGAAAGCGATAAAATGCAATGCATACATATGCTCAGATAAACATTTACAAATGAACAACCTATAAAGCATAAATATAAATAACCAAAGAAAAAAAGCAAGACCTAGGAGTGGCTCACGGGATGGACCAATAATTGGTCAATCTGTCTCAGTGAAGTCGCCAACTGAAGGAACCGGCGGAAAATCATCGAGAAAAAATCAATGAAGTCGCCATCGAGTATTTATTTATCACATAGGAAGGGAAATAAAAATCATCAAAGAAAATCCTGAGAAGAGAGGAATCACGGTCTTGCAACTGAGAGATCAGGTACGGGAATCGATTACACAAAAGAAAGGTACTACCACCCCTCACACCCGTGGTACTCCATGGGATCCACTCTTGTTGTTCTAATAAAAGGGTGTGTTTTATCTAAAGCTTACGAGCTAAAAGGAAAATGCATGTATGCAAAATGTATATACAAAGAAAAAGGTTTTATTAGTTGTGCCCGCCGCGGTTGTGAACCTATAGTGCCTATGTACCACCTTTCGTGCAGTAGGGGATCATGACACTCATAGTTCATCTCAAAAATATTGATGTGTTGTGTATTTTTTATGAACAATGCTAATTTCGTATTCTACCGTGGCTTGATCTTCGGAGAATCAAGCATTATAGTAGAAAGTAATTAACATGTTCTTATTTGAAAATATTTTAAAAGAAAAAGGTCTGAGGATAAAAAGGTTTGCATTGGTTGATGCTTTTTACCTTGAAAAGAGGATTTGAGTAATGTTAGAGTGATTTATGAATTTGCCAAAGAAAAAGAGTTTTATTTTTGGTTATGCAAAAGGGGAAGAGAAAAAAGTCTAAAGGAGGCTAACCTAGTTCTATCCCTAGTGTTATCATACAATGATGGTCCTAAAGTTTGGATAACAAAGAGAAATCTCTACCTAAGTTAGCATGCATAGTTAACAATCCTAATGTCTAACTTGAATAGAAAGCGAGACAAGTGGATCTTAAGAGAACATATAAAGGTCTAAAGAAAAACTCAAATACAAGTGCAATCGACCAAAATCAAACCAAAACCAAAACAAAGAAAATCAAGTTCGAGCTAGTAACAAATAATGAATCACATGGATTTTAAAGTAGGAGTAAGGAACTATTTCCACTTGATTTTATCAAGCACCGATATTGAGTAATAACTCAAAACGTCAATGTTTAAAGAAATGTGAGATAACATCTTCGAAACGAATGACAAAGTGTAGGGGTTGGTTTTGAACCATTTTCCATTTATTTGACTCAATGGACAACAATAAGCATGGTTTGAAGCATCAGTTATAACGCGAGCTAAGAACGACACGGACCAGAAAGTGTGGGGATTGATTATGGGACCTTTGCTCCACTTATTGAATCGATAGGAAACACAAATTAAAAGGGGAGGAGAATTTCCTTCTTTGAGGACTTTAGCAAGATTGCCTCTTTTTGAGGTCTTTAAACAAACACAAAAATGGCCTCTTTTTGAGGTCTTTGAACAAATACAAACATTGCCTCCTTTGAGGACTTTAAATAGATTTTCCTACCTAAAGTAAGGACTCCCAGTCATGCATCTCTATTCCTACTTCTCTCGGAAAGGAAAAGAAAATATGATGCGGAATATAAACAAGATGAGCGAAATACCAAATGAACAAAAAGTTCGTAGCAAAGTGATATCAAAGTAAAAGAAACCCGGCGGTCTTCGTGCAAGCTTCACCAAGAAAAGGATAAACAATCAGAAAAAGATAACTAATATAATAATCAAGAATCACTGTGTGAAAATAAATCACATGCGGAAAGTGCATCGCATCAAGCTAATAGTCCTGCACAAAACAAGTCTATGCAACTAAAAATAATCCAAACATCGCGTGTCGCTTAACAATGCCTTCAGAAACTTGCACAAGTCACAAAATTAGTTAGAAAACAATAAGGAAACATAAGCAAAACTCAAGCATCAATTCCCAACTCAAAAATGATATTGAATTGCCAAGAAATCAAGTTCAAATACGCATCAGAACATGGAAATTAAAAACTAGGCAACAACACCGTTATCTCATAAACCGCACAAAAAGTCGATCTAAAATCGTCAAAACTCAACGCAAATTCCAAAAACATACCAAATCAAGCTTACCTATGAATTAACCAACAATTAAATCATGCGTTTATGCATACTTACCATATCTGGGAAGCATTACGCCATATCACAAAATTGCTCGGAAAATCACATAAAAAATGATAAATCTCGACATCAATTCCCAACAAATGCACAATTATGCTCAAGTATGCTCAAGTATGCATCGATCAACATTTACAATGCAATTTACAATTCATTTTCCCTTTCTGGGCAGCAACACTACATGAACCGAAATTGACCAAAAATTGAGTTTAAAACTCACAATCGGATACACCAAAATACTTGTCGGTTCATGTAACATCACTAGAAAATTACAAAGGCATTGTGTTGTACCCCAAAATTTTCCATCTCATATTTCTCAAAACATGGCAAGAAAAATCTCCAAGTGGCTCAAAGTTGCTCAAGGTTGCTCAAGGATTGACCAGACAAGCTATCTCCTAAGGCAGTCTACCCCAAATTAGGGTTTTGTGTTGTATCAAGATCCTTGAATCCAAATGACCTAAAGTTCACCCCAATGTCCTAATATGTTATCAAGGTCATCCATGTCAAGTTTCAAGCCTTGCAGAGGAAGTTTGCCCAGTCATTTGCTCAAAGGGACCAAAAATCGACTGTGCTAGGGCAAAAGTCAATTGTGACCCAAATACAGTCGAACTTCAAGAATTTTTGCCAACATTCTCATTTTGAAGGATATTTCATCATTTGATAAAGGGTTGATCATGATTCATCAAGGATTGCTCAAAATTCATCAAGACTCAAAAGTTGCTAAATTAGGGTTTTGTAGGAAAAGTCAACCCAACTTTGACCAAGCATAACTTTCTCATACTTTATGAGAAATGACCCATCCAAAGCTCATTTTGAAGAGGATGCAATTTCCTACAATCAATATTCATACCCTAAAATCCAAAAATGCACTCACAATAAGTTACAAATTTGGACATTATAGGTCATTTTTGAAAGTCAACAAAAACACCTTTTTTTCCAAAGCTTATAACTTGAGCTTGGAATATCAAAATGAGATGAGACAAAACGGGTTGGATAGAGAACATCTCAAGATTCCTAAAAAGTCCAAGAACACTTCCAAAAGTTCAAAATTGAAGAAGTTATGCATTGTTGAAGTTGGACATTTTTGCAAAATTGCCAAAAGTCAACTATCCCAAAAACTTCAAATTTTGTCAAATGGGCCCATTCGTTTCCACTTGATTTGAGCTTGAATCATTACCCACGTGTCCTAGCTTCAGCCATGAGCTCGTATTTCCTTTTTATTATTTTATTTGATTTTTTATTGAATTTATTCATTTTAAATCAAATTAAATCATTTAAAATCCAAAACTTTGATTACATGAGATCTTTTGGCTATTTCAGGATTTGATAATCATCATTAACATCATCAAATTCGAATCACACCATATCATGTACAAAAAGATTGAGATTTGGCAAATTTGGGAAGGTTTAAAGGGTGAATCAAATCAAATTGGCAAGCATTGATGGGAGAAGATTTGAGCCAAGTTTGTTACCCTAACACACCATACAATACATAAGGAAGCCAAAGCAATCGAAACAAGGGTTGGTATTTGCAGGAGGAGGCAGGACTGAAATTGAAAAAAGCACCAAAAAATCTTGAGATCGAAACCATAGCTAGAGGCATTTTCAGAAGCTGAGACCGGTCCCAATCTCTTCCTGGGTGTTCACACAAGCGATTTGGATCAAAAGCAAGCGTTCTCAGACCTTCACAAGCATTGTAAGTGTCATGATATCTAGCTCTGTTCTTGAAATCGATTTGGCTCATTCTTGCATCATTTGAACAAACTAACTGCATATTTATGATCCTCATAACATTTCCAAGATTTTGGCATTATTTAATTTCGTTTACATGATCTGTATTGCAAAGTGCCATAGCTAGGGTTTCTTGGATATTTTTGGTCGTTTTCGTTTCAGGAATAATTGGCCACCAAGAAGGGTATGGTTGTGACCGGGATGATGAGACGAGTACAACCATGCCTTTAGAACTCATTTTTGTGGCCTGGAATGAATTTTGGAGCAAGCCTGCGCATTTAGCTGCGAATTCAAATCCGCAGGTAAAATTACAGTAGTGGAAGGACAAGGACGAAGAGTTGGCATTCATTCATTGGGCCATTCAAAAGTGGCGCGCGTTTTTTTCTTTTCTGACCAATTAATTTTGTTTTGTTATATTATTATTATTATGCAATATACTTACAAATGAATCAAGGCAACGTAGTGGCAAGGCAAGCAAGCAATCACTTTTAGGACCTGGGTTTGAATCCCAGGTCCCCCACTTTCTGATTGTTTTTTTCTTTCAGGCGATTGTATGTGTATTCAAGCTTGTAGACCACCGTGCACCATAGTCCACGCAGTAGCCAGATGGCCAAAGGCCAGATCTGAAGGTCTACCATGGTCCAAGTCAACACACGCTCACCAGATCTCAAAAAGTCCAACAGGGCCAACGTTTTGGGCTTCAATTTGCTTCTCAAACTCCCAATTTCAGGCTCATACCCCCCTTAATCTCATTTATTTTATTTTTATTAATTGTCTTATTATTTTTTGTTTAATCTACTAACCAATCAAAAATTCTTTTTCTCATCAAATAAAAACCACAAAAATATTTTTATATTTAATCAAATTTTTATTTTTATTTTTTATTAATAAACACTAATTAAATTAATTTAGGTTTTAATTAGAATAACTTTAACCTATTTTGTGTAAACAATTAAAATTAAATTAGATTTAATTAGGTTTAAGTACTAACTTAATTATTTTATTTTCCTTTCTTAAAATAATAAAAACCCAAAAATAATTTATTTTTATTAATTAATTTATTTTATTTAATTTAATAATTAATTTAGACTAATTTCTTTCTTAAAATAAAAACAACAAAAATATGTCTTCTTTAAAGGGTCAAAACCCTAAGCTCGCACTCGATTTAATTTCCCGCACGCGATTTATTTATTTTTATCCAATAATGTACTTGCCTCCGGTTTGTAATAGTTAATAGGACCTTTATTTTTTTTATCGCTTTATTTATTTTTAAAGGGTTTGTCTTTGGCGATGTAAATACCCGACGCCTTGTAATTTAAATTCCGCATTTTATTTTCGCAAAATATAACTGTTAGATGTTTGATAATAGGATGGCATGACAAGACTGAATGTTTAAACCTAAAATCAACTTAGATCACCATTAACATGTACAAAGATAAAAATAAACTTAAAACGACACACTCGCACATGCGCACTCTTAGGGTATACCCCACTTGATTGCCTTCGTACGCGGTCATTAAGTATAGGTTGTTTTAGAGGTCGCCCTCTTGTCTAAAGATCATAGTCACCTCGAAATGGTTGCCTCGGATGTTGTTGCCTCAAACAAATGATCTAAAGACATTAGGGTTACTGCTAAGGCGTCCTAACATTGCTTTGGTGACCGTGCGTCCCTAATTCTAATTGACCTTCAAACTCCAGCGACGATGCTACCTGCTCATCAATATTGGGATAGCATTGTCTAAAGGAAGATAACATAGAACGATTACTTTTTCGAGTAGGTAGATGGTTCTTAGGTACTTGCTCTTTTAAAAAACAAAAAACTTTTCACACTTACACTTTTCGAACAAAGTTTTCAAAAACACTTCATACACTCTTGAGGACAGAAGCAAGAGTTAAATCGAAGTTTTCAAAACAAAAACTTTTTCAAACCCACAAGCACAAAGAAAACCATTTTGAAAACAATATGAGCAAGTATCTAAGAGCCCGTGGATAACCACGGATAGAAAGGGTGCTAATACCTTCCCTTTCTATAATCTACCCCTCGAACCCAAGATATATCTCAAAAAAGGAATTTTTCTGTGCTTTTTTCCTTTCCTTGTTGGATAAAATAAAATTCGGTGACGACTCTTGCTTACCGCGGCATTTTGCGAATACAAAACGCAAAACGCAAACCAGCATTCCAAAAAACAGTCAGTTCTTCCCACCGTATCACACATTGCAACAATTAATTCACATCAATGTGTCAATTCCAAGCATAAACAAAATTATTCAAGTGTTGATACAATTAATCGGATCAAAGTTTTCAATGTCGATTCAATTAAATCATCATAAAATCAAACTCAAAATTGCATCAACACATGAATTCAACATTAATTCCCAACAAAATTCCACAATCAATTAAACTCAAAATTCACATCAACACTAAAATCTCATCAACAATTTATCGATTAAATCTGTGAGTTCTATACGAATTGATCAAGAATTCAACTGATTCCACAACTTGTCAACAATATAAAGCTTATGAACAATTGAGTCCTCAATTCAAAAATCAATTAAGCTTAAAAAATTCAAGAATTCAATTAATCTCACAATTCAACAATTCAACTCATGTTTAATTCAATTAATTCATCTCAAATCAAAATCAATTAAATCAAGAATCAATTCTCAATGCAAAAAAATTGAATCAAGCAAGTTTCAAGATCTATTACCGAATCGAGGCCAGAGAGATGAAGATGATGACTGGAATAAGAATGAGATCATGCAGAAAAGGCGATCGAGAGGAGAAGGATCGCCGAAAATCACACGGAGACGATGGAGTATGTTGGCTGAGCAACGACCTATGGAGCTAGCTGGAAGTGATGGCGAGTGGCGGTGCAAGGAGCAGAAGGGGTTGGTTCGCACGAAGGAGAGGAGAGGAGGGAGATAAAGATATTGCTTGAGTTCTCCTTTGTGTTCTTGAGCAACCTCTTGAGAAAAATTGAGAGAGAATATAGTTCTTGAGTGTGATTTTTGAATAGTGAATGCAAAAGTGATTATGATTTAAATTTCTAAAATATATAGGCAAGCCCCTAAGTCTTGTTTAGAAAGTGAATTTTTGAATAAATGCATAATTTTGACTTATTTTGGTGTACAACTCGAGATTAAACTATAATCTCATGACCTTCGGTGCATAATCCTGATGCGAAACCTGAACAAAATTGTCGATGACGAAATTTGTGACGCTATGCCAAAAGAATCGCCTCGATACGATAAAAATTGAGTGAGTTATGAATTTCGCAATGGCGAGAAGCGATTGACAGGAAACTCTTTGTGGAGATTTTTCAGCTTATTTATGTGTGCAGTCCGAGAAAAAACCACAAGATCATCACTTTCGGTGCATAATCCCGACACGAACCCTGAAATAAAATCATCGATGACAAAATTTGTGACGTCGTGCCGAAAGAATCGCCCAGATACGATAAAAATTGAGAGAGTTACAATTTTTTTAATAGCGAGAAATTTGGCACAGAAAATCCACTATTTCATGTTGCACCACTTTTTCAGCTTATTTCCATGCACATTTTAAGAAGCGATCCATAATCCAACTCCTTCAGAGCACAATCCGAACTCGAGACCTGAAGTAAAGTATAGCTAACAAAACTTGTGATCTCATGCTTCAAGAATCGTTCCAAACCGATAAAAATCAAGGAAGTTACGATTTTTGCAATATCGAGAAACAGTCTAGTAGAAAACCATTTCGGGGTGCAATTTTCCCAGGTAATTCACACTTTCGGAGTTCTTCTTCAAAGAATTAACTTCTGACCTGAACATACGAATTGAGGATAATATCAACATGATTTTTATGCCCAAAGAACCATTCAAAAATGTAGAACCGGGCAAAAGTTATGAATTTTTGAACATCCGATAAACAGTGGATCAACACAGTTACAGGGTTCCAGTTTCAGAGTATTCGCAAGTCCGGAGATCTTCCTCACTGAATGAGCTCCCGACCCGAACACAAGAATTGAAGAAAATTAAAAGACGGTTCAAACTTTCTAAGATCCACTCAAAATTGATTTTCCAGTCAGAAGTTATGGATTTTTGAACACTCGAGAAACAGTGAACCAACAAATCCAAATCTCAGGGTATTTGCATATTCGAAAATCTTCCTTAAAGAATTACCTCTCGATCTGAACATATGAAATGGAGAGGACATCAAGACAAATCCAACGCCCAAAGACCCACTAAAAAATAATTTTTTGGACGAAAGTTATAAAGTTTTTAACACCTGAGAAACAGTGGACCAACAAATCCACTATATAACA
Organism: Vicia faba; assembly: GCA_948472305.1. Lineage (NCBI taxonomy): Eukaryota > Viridiplantae > Streptophyta > Magnoliopsida > Fabales > Fabaceae > Vicia > Vicia faba. The sequence goes on along the minus strand of OX451741.1, from coordinate 1,069,680,699 downwards.
TGATTTATGGTATTTCGCGCATTTGAATACCTTTCTTACAAAATTAGCTTCCAATCAGAACAGATGAATCAGAGAAGATCTCAAGACAATTATAATGCCTGAAGAAACATTCCAAAACCATTTTCAGGTCTAAAGTTATGAAATTTTGAAGTTGCATTGTGAAATATTGATTTTCTGTTCAAATTGTCTCGAATCCACTGAAACATTTGATTTTCTTTACAATTAGAAGCATGATAGAACACATTAGAGCTTAAAATGATGATGAATTGATGACTCAATGATCGTGAAGCTCGAAAAATATGCGGAGTGCACTTGAATCCTGAAAACCCTGAGTTTCTGCTTTGCTATTGCCTGACGGAACACTTGAGCTTGAGATGGTGAAATTCTGATTAAGCCATGTTCACACTGGTCAAAACTAAGATTACTCGTCAAAGAAGGCATGGAAATAAACACATGAACCTATCTTGAAGAGTTTATAGATTCAAGCAGTCGAACTCGCCTTAACAATGTTGAACGAAGCTTGAAGGCAGCGTGATCTTGATGCATTGTGATGGTATGAGATGATAGAAGATATTAGGGGAAAGAATTGGGGTATAACATGTCGCAAGTGTTGAAAGAGAGGAAGTTGTATGAAAAATTGTCTAAGTGTGAGTTCTGGTTGAAGGAAGTGAGTTTCCTTGGCCATGTGATTTCTAGTGGTGGAACTTCTGTGTATCCTTCGAAGGTCGATGTTATATTGTAATGGGAGACTCCGAAGTCAGCAACTGAGATTCAAAGCTTTCTTGGTTTGGCTGGATATTATCTCAGTTTTATCAAAGGATTTTCTAAGTTGGCATTATCGTTAACTCAGTTGACTCGAAAGGGTCAAGCTTATGTGTGATATGTGGCATATGAAGAAAGTTTTGTGGAACTGAAGAAGAAGTTGGAAACCGCTCCGGTCTTGATTTTGCCCAATCTGAGTGAATCTTTTTTTGTGTATTGTGATGCGTCAAAGATGAGTCGTGGTGGTATGCTGATGCAGAATGGACAAGTTGTTGCTTATGCTTCTAGACAAATGATAGTTCATGAAAGGAATTATTCTACTCATGACTTAGAATTAGCAGTTGTGGTGTTTGTGTTGAAGATTTGGAGACATTCTTTGTTTGGCTCTAAATTTGAGGTGTTTAGTGATCATAAAAGTCTGAGATATTAGTTTGATTAAAAAGAGTTTAATATGAGGCAAAGGAGGTGGCCAAAACTTTTAAAATATTATGATTTTGATTTAAGTTACCATCCGGGTAAAGCAAATTTTATGGTTGATGCTTTGAGTAGAAATTCTTTTCATATGCCGATGCTTATGGTGCGTGAGCTGGAATTAATTGAACAATTTAGAGATATGAGTTTGGTATGTGTAGAGACTCCTAACAGTATGAAGTTAGGAATGTTGAAACTGACTAGTGGTATTCTTGAAGAAATCTGAGAAGGTCAGAAATCAGATTTGAAGTTAGTTAATCAGCTGAAGTTGATTAATCAAAGTAACAGAGGTGAATTATGAGTTGATGAAAATGGCGTAATAAGGTTTGAAAATAGAGTGTGTGTTCCGGATGTGCCAAAACTTAAGAAGAGTATTCTTAAGGAAGGACGCCGAAGTGGTTTAAGTATTCACCCCGGTGATACAAAGATGTATCAAGACTTAAAGAAATTGTTTTGGTGGCCAGGTATGAAAAGGAAGTTATTGAATTTGTTTATGCTTGTTTGATTTTTCAGAAGTCAAAGATTTAACATTGTGATGCGGTGGGAGAACTGACTTGAGGTTTTGCGTTTGTGTGTTCGCAAATGTTGCGGTTAGCAAGAGTCGCCACTGACTTTTCTTTTATCCAAAAGGAAAGGTAAAAATGCACAGGAAAGACCTTTGAGATGTTTTCTTGAGTTCGGGGGGTAGATTATGAAAAGGGGAGGTGTTATCACCCTTTTCATCCATGGTTTTCCATGGGCTCTTAGTTACTTGTTTAGATCACTTGCTTTGCTTTGAAATTGTTTGAAATGGTGCTTTGTATGGTTTTGAAAGTATTTTGAAAAGAGGCCTTTGTTTAGGCAATCTTTGTAATGATTCTTGTTCGTAAGAATGTATACAAAGATGTTTGTCTTTTGAAAAATGTTTCAATGTTTTGTAAGATGTTTGGAAAAGTTTTGAAATGTGTGTGTTTGTTTTTGAAAATAGCAATGATTGTTTGGAAGAGGGCAAGTAACTAGGAGCTATCTACCCTACTCAAATGTCTTTCCTATGCATTTTTATTCCTTTGACATTGTTGATTTACCATTGATTTGGTAAACAACCCTATCTTTGGATGTTAAACGGGACGGGCATGGGTCATCGTATGACCATGATAGCAATGTTGCCAAGTATCTTTAGCATTTTGAGGGACCAAGATCATTTGTAGGCCACCATTTGATAGCGTCATCGAGGGACTATGATCTTATTTTGTTTTGTTTTGTCAAGATACTTTGCATGCATACCATGGCCATTTTTATTTAGGCAACCAAGTGGGTGAAACCCTAGAGGTACTTGTGTGTAATGTGTGTCATTTTACATGCATTTGTCTTGTATTAGGTTTTGTCTATTTGTTTCTTTTTGGTCTTATCATGCAAAACCCTAATTTACTACACATGGTATAAATGCGATAAATTGCGTAAAAGTAAACTAAGCTATTACAACAATTATTATGAGAGGGGGGATACAAGTTTTTGAATGGGGATATTGCACAAAAATAAACCCTAAAATACTATTACAACCCAATTGAATTATGTGCGAAATAAATAAATATACAAATAGTTAAATATGCAATAAAATGTATTTATGGAAAAATGTTATGTATTTGATTTTTTGTATGAGAAAATAAATTATTTAACCCTAGAAATAAGAGAAAAATATTAGTATTATTTTTGAAAGGGGAAACCCTAATTTTTGATTAAAAGAAATATATGTTCTATAATGTTATTCTATTTTGTTCATTTTTGTACAAGAAATAATAAATAATATTATTAACAAATATTAAAAATTAAAATATGTAAGAAAATAATATTTTATGTGTAAAATAATAAAATAAAAAATGTATAGTATTTATCAAATGTATTTACAATTTATTTAAGAAAATAAGTTCTATATCCTAATAAACTATTTTTTTATGCAAAAAATAATAGAAAAATAAAATAAAAGTGCAAAAAATAAAGAAAATATTTTTCACGATTTTTTAATATTCAGAAAAAAGATTAAAAGTAAAAAACATAAAAAAAATATGAGAAAATATGCAAAAATATAAAATAAGAAGCAGGGGGTGCAAATAATGGTCAGGGGGTGCAAATAACAAAAACAAACAGGCCCAATGCGCCAAGGCCCAGATCATCAGCTCCGTCCCTGTCCTTGACGTCTTCCCTGTGCGCGCGTTTCTGCCTTCAAACTGTAACTTGCTATTGCTTGCATAAAATCAAAAACTTATAACATAAAACATGTAGCTTGTAATATCACGATTCCAATGATATAAAATTTGTGACCTAACTCTCAAAGATCAGAGAGAATTTTATAACCCCTAATTTATGACCTAATTTTTTTAACATGTTCAACATTCAAATTCTCTTAGCTCAGTTAATATAAATGACAACTATGCATATGTACAGCTTCACCATGCTAGAGACTACATTTTTGCTTCACAAATCGTGGCTTGAGGATGCCTAATCAGATAGATAAAGTTTTGAAAAATACCTCCTTCAATTGGATTTGGATATGGAAATGTGGGGACTTTGAGTGAGGCCTGAGGATCGTGTGAGCTTCCTTGAAGTTCCTTCAACCTATTCCAATGCTCAGCTTGCCTTGTAGATGGCTGAAACTCTTTGTAGAAGTCAAACTGAAACCTTCCAAAATGAAAATGGTGATGGCTGAAATAGAGCTTACAATAACAATGTAAAGGCTTGGATAGCTTGGATATGATATGGATGAAGTGTTTCAAAGGTTAAAAGGCAAAACGCACGAGCAAATATTGAACTTGCTATGATTTTGCAGAATTGTTGTATGTTGGGCAGAAATTTGGAGTTTTGGAGTTTTTGAGTGTTTCAGAGATCAAGCATTTGTGTATTATCTTGTGATAAGTTTTTCCAGATGTCTATAGTGATACCAAGTCCTCCCTTTATCAGCTTGTACAAGTTTTTAACTTTTGGCCAACTTTCTTGCATTTTAAGAAAAGTTGAAGTGACTTGTGCAACAGGCTTGTACTGGCTAGTTCTTAAGCTGATGAGAGTTGGTATGATTTGCTTAATTCCTGTGGAAATTGTTTGTACCAAATGAACAATTCCAAGGCTCAAGGCTGATAAAGTTGGAAAAGCTTGCCTTTATGAAAATGGCAATGTGCCCTTTATGCCATTAATTGAATTATTTCTTGTATAATGTTTCAAAAGTGAAAACAAAGCCTTTAACCACTGATTTAGCATTAAATTATGGAGTGTAGAAGGAGTTTAGGACCTGTAATGCAAGGTACAAGCATGCAAGGATCTGATTTGCAACTTGATCTCATGTAAAAATGGCTTGAAAAAAAGTGACAAAATGCCAACTTCCCTTCTTCGATTCTCCCTAACCACAAATGATCTTGGAGAGTTCTTGGACATTTTGGAAATCTTGCAATGTGCTATACAATCCATATTCGAAATTAATTTTGAGATACCTCTTGGAAGTAGGTGAAAAATGTCCATGAAGTTGGGTCAAAAACCTGCCTAAATTAGGGCAAATTTTCACTAAGTTATTTAGTTCATGGACCCCTATTCACAAATTCATAACTTGAGATTCAAGCATCTTTTGGGGAAACTTTGTGAATAAAAGTTGTATATTTCATGGAGGACTACAAATTTCATGTTGGAAGTTTTCTTTGAATCAAATTTCATCATGGTGAAAAAGTGGTGGAAAGTTGGGAAAAAATAAGAAAATTTCCATACTTAGAAAAATTCTAAGTTATGAAAATTTTCAAATTCAAAACCCTAATTTGCAAAATTGGTTTTCTTGATCAACAAGTTTAATATTTTGACATATCTTGATGAATTATGACCTTTGTAACTTGATTTTTACCAAAAAGTCAAAGTTTGACTTTTCATTGTACAGTTGACTTTTGATCAGTTGACTACAAAATTCATCTGTCAATCCTATGCATTTGAGATCTTTTGAACCATGTAATTAGGTCAAGATGATTCTAATGAACCCTTGAAATCATGTTTGAACCCAATTGGTTATTGGCTTGGTTAAAAATTAGAAATTGCCCTTTCTCAGTCAAAACCCTAATTTTGACCATTTTGCCCTTTTGATGATTTGATCAAATTTCTTGAGGAGTTGTGATCCAAACTTGATAAAATGGTACATAGGAGCCTAAAATGTTGTTGTGGATCAAAAATTATGAAGTTTGACTGTAAATTGGCCATGGTTGACTTTTTCTCCAATATAGTTGATTTTTAGGTCAACTATCCAATTGACTGAGCAAAAATGTGATTAAAGGCTTGAAACTTGACATGAGCAATATTAGGGGTCCAAGATGGTGTATGAAAGTCACATGAAGCATTGGTGGTCCAAAAATCCTTGTGTAAACTCAAACCCTAATTTTGGGTCATCAGTGCAAGATGAGATGTCCTGAGCTGAGCAAACCTTAATCTTGTCTTGAGTCCAAAAAGTCTTGTGAGGAAAATCTTGATAAAATGAGAGGGAAAATTTTGGGGTACAACAGCTTCCCCTGTTCAATCTTCTTGAACCTGAATATTTAGATTGGTGAGTTTTGTCGTTCGTGACTCAAAGGTAAAAGATGATTGGACACTTAGAGTGCCCGTAAATTTGCACTCATCAAAGTGTAGTTGAGGGAATGGGCTTAAAGATTCCATTTGGAGAGGTGATAGAATCTTGTTGGAGATGGGCTTGTAGATGTCATCCAAGAATGTTTGTTGAATTGTAAGTTGTACGTCAGAAGAATGAGTATCAGAATGGTATCCGCGTCTGGAACGTATCTGAACAGTATCTGGAGACTGAAATTTGAATGAGAAACAAAATAGCATCCATGTTTAGAGCGTATCTGAACTGTATCTGAACAAGTGACAGAATGGCAACCGTGTCTGGAGCGTATATGAGCTGGGGAAAATCAGAATAAGTGACAGAATGGCGACCGTGTCTGGTGCGTGTCTGAACTTGAATCTGAATAAGTGACAGAATGACTTCCGTGTCTGGAGTGTATATGTACTAGAATCTGAATAAGTGACAGAATGACTTCCGTGTCTGGAGTGTATCTGAACTAGAATCTGAATAAGTGACAGAATGACTTCCGTGTCTGGAGTGTAATCTGGACTGTATCTGAGGTTGAGATCCGAATGAGTATCAGAATGGCACCCTTGTCTGGAGCGTATATGTATTGTATCTGAAATCTTTGAACATTGTCAGTGGTAGATGTTAATCTTATCCTGAAAAGGGTAAAATGTTAGCTGAAAGACAAAGTTATGATGCATGAAATGTATGATGCAATATATGCACTTTATCAAATGTTTATGATATATGAATGTAATGTATGCGCATGTAAGCTGATTTGCTGTATTGCTGAGGAAAATAAATCCTTGACTGCTACCAGGGAAAATAAATCCTTGACTGCTAAGGATAAGAAATCCTTGGCGAGTGTTAGGGACAAGAAATCCTTGGCAACTTTTGTGGGGATATAGGGATCCTTCATGTCTTGAAGTTGGAGTATTGACAAAAATTATGTTGTGAGAGATGTTGTATACTGCTTGAGTAATCTGCTTGGGAAATCCAAAGAACTTTGATGATTTCTATTGGGGGTTACACAATGGGAATCCTTGTTCCGCTGGGGAATAGAGAAAACTCGGATGACTTCTACGGGGAATTAAGAATGAGAATATTCATTCTGTTGGGGAGCAATGAAAACTTTGGAGACTTCACTATGGAATTAAGAATGAGAATCTTCATTCTGTTGAGGAGCAGTGAAAAATCTGTGGAGAAGAAGGCTTATTGCTGAGGAGTAAGTTCAGGAGTTTTCGGTTGTCTGCCACTCTACTGGGGATTTATCCTAGGTTGGGGAGAGACAAAAGTTAACTGTTGATTTTCAGACTTCAAGACAACTTGCTAGGGAATTTGGAGAAACTGGATGGTTTCCACCGGGGATTGATAGTTTGAAATTTTGACTCCGCTGGGGATTGGGAGTTTGAAATTTTGACTCCGCTGGGGATTGGAAATTTTAGCTCCGCTGGGTATCTAGATGATGTACTGTAGGGATTATTCATGGAATAGCCTAAAGACGTTTTCCTATCCTTTCAGTCTGTCAGTAATTTTTCTTTTCCATCCTGTTTATTTGTAAATAGTAATTATGTTCAAATTCATATGTTCATTAATGAATCATTGGATGTTTTTGCAAATAAAAACACAAGTGTAAAGAAAAAGGCAAATAGTTTTCTGTACTTTAAAGGAGGTATCTTTGTATTTACTTTGAATAAGTGTTTTGTACAAAGGAGACAGACATCCTAGTAAGAGGATGGTGTCATAAAAGTAAGCAAAATTTATACAAAGAAAGATAGTTATGTGTAAAAAATCCCATGGGGGTCCCATTCCGCTATAGCCTTCGTATCTCTGAATATCTTGTCCATCCGTCGCTTCGCCCAAAGATGATTGAATTGATCAGAAGCTCAGGGTTTGTCAGTGAAGAGATTGTCCTTAAAGTGATCCAACGAGACATAGTCATACGCTTTAATTCCCTAACTTTTGCCTGGACCTCCCTTTCGGGTTTTCAGTCCACCGGGAAACCCTTTTTTGCCCAAGTCGCCCTTTCGGGTTTCAACTTGCCGGGTGTATAGATTTTTTTTATTTTATCCCTAATTTTTTTCCCGAACCTTTTTGGTTCGTCGGGATGCCCTTTTTTTGCCTAGGTGTGTCAACCTAGAGGGTCATTTATGCGTAGTATCTTTTGACTATGTTTGTGTTCGCAGGGTGCGGCAGGTCGTCACCGTCCATGGTGGTCAAGATCATTTCCCCACCAGAAAAGATGTTCTTGATTACAAACGGTCCTTCGTAGGTAGGAGTCCATTTTCCCCTGGGATCACTTTGTGGCAAGATGATGCGCTTGATCACTAGATCTCCAACTTGATATACCTGGCGTCTGACTTTCTTGTTGAAAGCCTTGATCATTTGTTTTTGATACGTCTGACCATGGAAAACAGCGGTAAGTCTCTTATCATCAATTAAGTTCAGTTGATCAAGCCGGGTTTGGATCCAATCTTATTCACTCAAACCAGCATCTTTCATGATTCTCAAGGAGGGAATCTGAACCTCGATAGGTAAAACAGCCTCCATGCCATAAACCAAGGAATAAGGTGTTGCCCTAGTTGATGTGCGTGTCGTGGTAAGATACTTGTGGAGAGCAAACAGTAGCATCTCATGCCAGTCCTTGTAGGTGACTGTCATCTTTTGTATGATCTTTTTAATATTTTTGTTAGCAGCTTCGACTGCACCATTCATCTTTGGCCGGTAGGGGGATGAATTGTGATGTTGAATCTTGAACTGCTCGCACAAAGCGGTGATCATAATATTGTTAAGGTTTGTACCGTTATCAGTGATGATCCTTTCGGGGATACTGTACCGGCATATAAGATTTTGCTTGATGAAGCGGGCAATAACATTCTTAGTAACGGATGCGAAGGATGCTTCTTCGACCCACTTGGTGAAATAGTCAATGGCCACCAGAATGAAGCAGTGTCCATTGGATGTTGTAGGCTTGATCTCTCCAATCATGTTGATTCCCCACATAGCGAAAGGCCAAGGAGCTGTTAAGACATTTAAAGGAACTGGAGGCACGTGGACCTTGTCTGCATAGATTTGACATTTGTGGCAGGTCCGGGAGTGTTGATAGCAGTCAGCTTCCATGGTAGACCAGTAATAGCCTGCCCGTAGGATCTTCTTTGCCATCGTATGCCCACTAGAGTGAGTGCCAAATGTACCCTCATGCAATTCAACCATGATCTTTTCAGATTCAATCTTGTCCACACAACGGAGCAGAATAGAATCATGATTACGCTTGTATAGGATACCATTACTCAAGAAGAACTTAGCTGAGAATCTCCTTAAGAACTTTTTGACATTGACTGAAGCTCCTGCTGGATACTCTTGAGCCTCGAGATACCTTTTGACTTCATGAAACCACGGCTGGTCCACTACTTCTTCGATATTAATCTCGTGACAATGTGCTGGTTCGTCCATCCGCTCAATGGTGATTTGGGGAGCCTCATTATCCCAATCAAGTTTAAACATAGATGACATTGTAGCTAGAGCATCTGCTAGCTGATTTTCTTCTCGCGGGAAGTGCTCGAAGGTAATCTGATCGAAATGTGGTAACAATGTCAAAACATGTTCTTTTGCAAGGGATGAGGTTTGGATGCTTAGTGTTCCACTCTCCTTTGATCTGACTGATGACTAAAGTTGAGTCCCCAAACACATCTAAGGATTTGATTCCCAAGTCTATGGAGGCCTTGAGTCCAAAGATGCATGCCTCATACTCTGCCATGTTGTTCGTACAGTTGAAGCAAAGTCTAGCAGTGAAAGGAGTATGGCATCCTTATGGAGATATAAGCACAGCGCCGATACCGTTACCAAGTGCATTGGATGCCCCATCAAAGTACAGGGTCCATCGAGATCCTTGTCCAGGTCCGTCATATGGTCTGATTTCTTCAATGTTGTCCAATGTCATGATGTCTTCGTCAGGGAAGTCAAACTTCATGGACTGGTAATCTTTTATAGCTTGATGGGCCAGATGATCAGCTAGCACACTTCCCTTTATAGCTTTTTGGGTCGTGTACTGTATGTCGTATTCCGTTAGGATCATTTGCCATCTGGCTATCCTCCCGGACATAGCAGGCTTCTCAAAGATGTACTTTATCAGATCCATCTTAGATATTAGCAAAGTGGTATGAGTCAACATATATTGCCTTAGCTGGAGAGCAGCCCATACCAAAGCGCAACAAGTTTTCTCGAGCAGTGAATATCTGGTTTCACAGTCGGTAAACTTTTTGCTAAGGTAATAAATGGCATGCTCTTTTTGGCCAGACTCGTCATGCTTCCCCAGTACGCACCCCATTGAATTCTCTAAGACAGTCAAATACATGATTAACGGTCTTCCTTCAACGGGTGGCATCAGGACAGGAGGTTCTAGTAAATACTCTTTGATTTTATCGAAAGCAACTTGACATTCGTCGTTCCATCTGACTACTTGATCTTTCTTCAACAACTTGAAGATTGGTTCACAAGTAGACGTTAGGTGAGAAATGAACCTAGCAATGTAGTTTAGGCGTCCCAAAAAACCTCTGACCTCCTTCTCAGTGCAAAGAGCAGGCATTTCTTGTATAGCTTTGACTTTGGCAGGATCAACCTCGATACCTTTGTTGCTCACAATGAAAGCTAAGAGTTTACCGGACTGGACTCCGAATGTACACTTGTTTGGATTTAGTCTTAGCTTGTACTCCTTCAATCTGACAAACAGCTTTTGCAAGTGATCAAGGTGTTCTTCTTCAGTTTGTGATCGGGATATCATGTCATCTACGTAGACCTCTATCTCATGATGTATCATATCATGACACAAAGCTACCATGGCGCGTTGATAGGTTGCCCCGGCATTCTTCAGCCCAAATGGCATCACTTTGTAGCAGAACGTACCCCACTGTGTGACAAAAGTAGTTTTCTCCATGTCCTCAGGTGCCATTTTGATCTGGTTATAGCTTGAGAATATGTCCATGAAAGAAAATACTTTGTGCTGAGCTGTGTTGTCGACCAGGATGTCGATGTGCGGAAGTGGAAAGTCATCTTTAGGGCTGGACCTGTTTAAATCTCTATAATCCACACACATTCTCACTTTGCCGTCATTTTTAGGCACGTGCACAATGTTGGCCACCCATTGAGGATAGGAAGTAACAGCTAGAAATCTAGCATTGAATTGTTTCATAACTTCTGCTTTGATCTTCTCTGACATGTCAGGTCTCATGCAGCAGACCTTTTGTTTCACTGGTGGACAATCTTCTCTTGTGGGTAGACGGTGTACCACAATGTCTGTGTCAAGTCTCGGCATGTCTTCGTATGACCAGGCAAAGATCTCAACATAATCATGCAACAGCTGAATTAGGCGCTCTTTGACACTCGGCTCTAGATTGGAACCTATCTTGATTTCCTTTTTATCATCCTCAGTACCCAAGTTGATTGTATCCAACTGCTCCTCATGAGGCTGAATTGCTCTTTCCTCTTGCTGTAGTAATCTGGGCAATTCCCCTGGCACCACACAATCTTCCTCACCTTCGTATTCGGCTTGGTAGACTGGATCTTCAGAGTCAATGAAGGCTATAGCAGTATCGTTACCCACGGGATCCGGAATGGAAGGGTGCCTGCATTTGTGAGTGTGGGTTTGTGTAAGGGTATAGCCATCTTAAAACAACAAAATGTAAAAGAAAGACAATGAGCATAAAAAGTTTATATGTGAAAAAGCGTCCATGATTCATTGAATGACATATGAAAATGAAATAAAAACCCTTACAAATGGACCAATGTGCCTCGGGCAAGACACATGGTTTTTAAAGTACGAATTGTTTGTGAATTATTACAGTCTAACAAAAATGTAAAAGGTAAATTACTGCGGTATGAAAGTTATCGGGATGAAGTCTTTGGCTTCCCAGTTGCAAAGTCCCCCGCTGACAGTAGGAAATATCCAATCTTCCAAGCTGCCATCCTCTTCACTGTCCTCCACTACACTAACGCTTCGGTTGGTAATCTTCACAGGTGGCCCCCCAGCACAGGCGCGGCGCACAACCTTTTGACCAGTCGAAGTAAACCCCAAGCCAAACTTGTCGGATTTGTAAGGAATGTCTGGAAGCTGCCCCCAGATGGTGCGCCCACCTTCTTCCACTACTGCCCTTGCATCCTTGAGATATGACATCCGAGGTGGAGGTCTTGTGATCTTAGGAGTTGAGGATACTTCCTTGGTCGCCGTTATTTCCTCAGAGACTTCTTCAAAATGTTGGAAAGGGGTCTCTATGAACTCGCCATCTAACTCCATATAACGGAAGGAATTCAGATGACTAATCATAATCATATACTCCTCCCCATGGACAGTTATGATCTTCCCTTGGATGGGGTACTTCAGCATCTGATGCAAGGTAGAGGTGACAACACCGGCATTGTGGATCCAGGGGCGTCCCAACAGACAAGAATAAGAAGGACGGATTTCCATCACATAGAAGGTTGAGTTGAAAACTTGAGTTCCCACCTTGATTGGGATGTCCACCTCCCCGTGGACCATTCTCTTTGAACCATTAAAAGCTCTCACCACTATATTACTGGGTTTTAGAGTTAGCCCCTCACAATCCAACCTATCAAGGGCTTTCTTCGGCAAGACATTTAAAGATGACCCAGTATCAACCAAGACATGAGCTAGGGTTGTTCCTCTGCACTCCACCGAGACATGTAGTGCAACGTTGTGTTTTCTCCCTCGGGGTGTCAAGTCAACATCGGAGAAGCCCAGGCCATTATCAGCTGTCAAATTGGCCACACAATCCTGGAACTGGTCAGCAGACGTCTTTTGTGGCACATGAGTTGTCTTCAGAAATTTTACCAGTGCTTTGGCATGTACTTCAGAGCACAACAGCAGGGCTAGCATAGAGATCTTGGACGGGGTCTACCCCAATTATTCAACCACATCATAATCACTCTTCTTAATGATCCTCGGGATTTCTTCCATCTCCTTCTTGGATGTTTCAATAATAGCTAGTGACTGAGCCTTCGCCTGGACAGGCTCCTCTTGAACATTCTTTCCTTTATTCTCAGCAGCGGAAGTAGGGATAGGAATTGTATTGTCTTTTTTGGCAGGTACACTTGCAGGTACAATCACTGGCACAAATGTAATCTTCGGAACGGCCACGGGTCCAAAGACTGCTGTTGGAGGAGCAATCTCTGGAGAAAAGATTCTTCCACTGAGGGTGATCTTGCTTGTTCCAACAATATTGCTAATGTCGGAATTGTCCTCCTCAGAGCTTTCTTCTTCAGCAGTCTGTTCAATCTGTTTAATACCATGGTAGTAGATTTCTCCACCATAGTCCCATGATACTGGTTTATCTGATTTGTATGGGGCAGGCTCGGGCATTGTTATCTTAAGCGGAGCAGTCTTCGGAGTAGGTGTAATCCTAACGGGTCTTTTAGGGGCTCTGGAAGAATTGGCGTAGATGGTTATTATTGAAACTTCTTTCACTGGAACGGGTGAAACAGGAGCTTTCTCAAACAAAATTTCTTGGTTATCAATCAGCAGTTGGATTCCTTTCTTCAATAGAGGACAGTCAAATGGAGAGGATAGGGAAGCATGGAAGTCTTTGTCACAACCTAGGAAGATGCCAGCTTTTAACAAATTCAACTTGATGGTCAAGAGCGGAGTTAACAGTTCATCCACGGTAGCAACAAACAGATCCTCTTCAATAGCGTTGGCATTGTGACCATGCCTCGGCATTGGAGCGGAAATAATATTCGGTTTCTCAGGAGCTTCAAATTCAACTTCCTTCGCGTCAATCAGATCTTGAATCTTATTCTTCAGAGCCCAACAGTTGTTGGTGTCGTGCCCTGGACTTTCAGAATGGTACGCGCATCTGGCGTTGGGATGGTAATGTGGAGAAGTAGTATTATGATTTTTTGGGGCCTCTTTCAAAGTGGCTAGATTCAACTTCAGGAGATGTGGTAGAACTTGGGCTGGAGTCATGTTAATCTTGGTAAATTTCCGCACTGGCCTTTCTACCCTTTGCTGATTAGTTCTTGGCTGGTCTGATGCTGGCTTCGGAATCATAACGGCTCCCACTGTTGGTCAGCGCTCTGTTCTTCCCTGGTTCCTCTGAGCATACACAGTAGATACTTCCTTTCTTCCAGTGAAGGGTTTCTTTACAGTTGTTGAGGCAGATGCGTCCTTCTGAATCTTCCCATTTCTTATACCAGTCTCCACTCTTTCTCCAGTTAGAATCAATTAGGTAAATCCTGCAGAAGAACTCACAATCAGATGATTAAAGAAAGGACCTGACAGAGTCCCCAAGAACATGTCCACTAACTCTCTTTCAGATAAAGGTGGTTGCACCCTTCCGGCTAGATCCCTCCACTTTTGCGCGTAATCTTTAAATCCCTCATTGGAAGCCATAGCCATACTTTATAGCTGAGTATGGGTCAGCGCCAAGTCGGCATTTTATTGATACTGTTTATAGAAGGTTGCTGCCAAGTCTTCCCAATTGTGAACATCTGCTCTCTCCAATTGGTAGAACCAATCAAGCTGCGTTCTTGATAAACTGTCTTGGAAAAAGTGGACCCACAGGTCTTTGTCAGCAGAATATGGTTGAATCTTCCTGACATAGGATCTGAGGTGCATTTTAGGGCAAGACACCCCATCATACTTGGCAAACAATGGCACCTTAAAGTTTGGAGGAATTACAATTCCTGACACCAGCCCTAACTCCTCAAAATCTAGCCCTGGTACTCTCTAGATTTCCATAGCGCTAAGTCGCTCTTCAAGGTGTTTGTACTTGTCATCAGTCGGAGGGTATTGTTGTTCAGAGTAGTCCTCCTCTTCCTCTTCCTATTCTTCTTCAGAATCTGATGGTATTGTCGTTTCTTTTCCTTTTCTTCCCCCTTCTTCAGATGTTGATGGGAATTCCAAGGTCCTTCTGGCTTGTCCCTGAAATCTTCTACCCATGAGAACCACACCAGTTGTCTTCTTCTTCTTTTTCTCTTTCTCTTTCTCTAGCAGAGTCTTCAGTTCCTCCTGCCCCTTGGCTAAGGTCATGAGCAACTGTTGAAATTGTGAATTCTGAGCTTGCAAATCTTTGACCGTTTGTTCAATATCCATCTTGCTGAAATAAACAACAGAGAGATGAGGAAACTTGGTGTGAAGACCTGTTTATGCTTATGATGAATGATATGTATTCATGCAATGCTTTCAAGGATTCAGAAATTCAAATTTGTTTTAAACAAAAAAGAAACACACGTCATATTAATAAGATAGAATTTGTGAGTACATTAATGCCCCTTGGGCAAAATAATACAAAATTCTAAGGTAAAAATACGTTGCGCGTCCTCTTTGGTGCAATATAGGTATTGAGAGTTTGCTCTTCATGAAGTAGCCGAGTGAGTTCCAAAACCTTCTTCTCGCTTACGCAGAATTGGGCTTTGAAAGTATCGCGCTCTCCTTTGAGATGTATCCAACTCCTTTGTAGATATTCGAGTGATGTTGGCATGTCAGGATGTAGGATGGTGTATGGAACCTCTCCTTCCTTAACAGGCTCTATAATCACTGGGAGAATGGAGGGATAAGGCATCATAAGACTTTGGGTGTGGGTCCGTACCCACTTGAGGTAAGGCTCAAGAGGGATGGAATTCTTGTGTCCCAGAGTCTTGCTATCCACCTTGTTGGGCATTCTCCAAGCTCGGATGAATCTTTGACGGAGTCCTTGGTCGTCGTTGTCAAAGTCGAAAACCAAACCTTGAATCAGCATGTCATGTGGGACATCCCTTCAGGCATAACCAAACTGTCTTAGAGCCAAGCAATGGTTGTAGGTGATGCCTCCCCTAATTCCAAGTAGAGGGACATTAGGGAATTACCCACAATGGTCAACAATGATGATATTCTCTTTGGATTGAGAACACCAATGGATATCTGAATGTGTAAGTGTCATCAACCGTTGTGACCACCTCAAACCTTACTCATTTTTCAAGACTGATTGGGGAAGATGAGAAATAAACCATCTTGCCAGTAGAGGAGTACAACACATAAGAACACCTCTTTTCCTCATTGTACGAGTGTGAAAAGAGTGGAGGATATCCCCAAGCGATGTAGGCACCGGGTTGCGAGACATGAAAATTTTGACAGCGCTCACATCTATAAGTTGGTCAAGGTTAGGGAACAGGACCATCCCATAGACGAGAAGAGCTACAATCTCCTCAAAAGCTTGCAAGTCTAGAGAATTCCAACAGCTTTGGGCCTTCTCAAACAGAAACTTTGACAAGAAGCCTTTGACACCACTTCTAGTTTCCCAATGTGTTGCGACATCAGATGAGTGCAAGTGTAAGGCTTGAGCAATATCTTCTGGCTTTGGATCTCTTTCCGTACCGTTGAAGGGTAGTTGATTGAGAATAGGAATCCTCAAGAGTTGAGAAAATTCCTCCAAGGTGGGCACAAGTTGGTAGTCAATAAATGTGAAGCAATGATGTAAAGGGTCAAAGAACTGGAAGAGAACTATCAGCATATCCTCCTCTGTGTTGGTGGTGACCAAGTTGAGTAGACGACCATGTATCTTGGTGAATGGAGAATTCTCAGGAATCCTTGAAGCTAGCTCCTTGAGTTGTGGAGGAATTCTTACAAGGTTGATTTGGATAGTTTTCCTGCGAAGTGAATCCATAACCTACAAAACAAGAACAAAGATGAATCTCCAAAATCCTTGAAATGGTTAGTGGATGCATATGATGTTCATGATGTCCATGATGTTATGCACAAGTATATATGTACAAGCAAGTCACACAAGTTCCTAGTTTAGGCTTGCATGAGGTTTCATAGGTAAATACCCTTTTGAAGTTTAGTTGACTCAACCTGTCTTAGTAAAAGTAATCGGGTTCTAAGGAGCTCAATATCACTGGATTGTTTCCTTGTTCATTGTTTCAATTCAGCCTCTTTACTGGTGACCAAAATATTCCAAGGAACCAACCCTCAATGAGTGTAGTATCGAGTATCTACCAACTTCGGACTGCACCAAAGTCGGTCATCTCACTACATCCTAAAAGGCCAAGTTGGTCGAGTAAAGGTTCTAGAAGTTCATTAGTGCTTCATGACATCACTCAGTGGCCCTGTATTCTCTTTGATTGACCTAAAGGCTACCGGTACCCACAAATATGTCACACTAATACAGCTATTGCTTAGACCATGTCGGTATACCCCGCACAGTTTCCACAACGTATTGCTATTTACCTATAATGTTTTCCAAATCCGGGTAGAGGATTCAAACCCAAACAATAGAACCAAAGTGTAAAGCAAACAAGTCAAACAAGGTAAGCATGTAAATGTGATCTAAAACCCTAAGGTAACCCCACTTTTATTATTGTCCCCAGCAGAGTCGCCAGTTCTGTGATGCAGTGGGAGAACTGACTTGAGGTTTTGTGTTTGGGTGTTCGCAAATGTTGCGGTTAGCAAGAGTCGCCACCGACTTTTCTTTTATCCAAAAGGAAAGGTAAAAAAGCACAGGAAAGACCTTTGAGATGTTTTCTTGAGTTCGGGGGGTAGATTATGAAAAGGGAAGGTGCTAGCACCCTTTTCATTCATGGTTTTCCATGGGCTCTTAGTTACTTGTTTAGATCACTTGCTTTGCTTTGAAATTGTTTGAAATGGTGCTTTGTGTGGTTTTGAAAGTATTTTGAAAAGAGGCCTTTGTTTAGGCAATCTTTGTAATGATTCTTGTTCGTAAGAACGTATATAAAGATGTTTGTCTTTTGAAAAATGTTTCAATGTTTTGTAAGATGTTTGGAAAAGTTTTGAAATGTGTGTGTTTGTTTTTGAAAATAGCAAGGATTGTTTGGAAGAGAGCAAGTAACTAGGAGCTATCTACCCTACTCAAATGTCTTTCCTATGCATTTTTATTCCTTTGACATTGTTGATTTACCACTGATTTGGTAAACAACCCTATCTTTGGATGTTAAACGGGACGGGCGTGGGTCATCGTATGACCATGATAGCAATGTTGCCAAGTATATTTAGCATTTTGAGGGACCAAGATCATTTGTAGGCAACCATTTTATAGTGTCATCGAGGGACTATGATCTTATTTTGTTTTGTTTTGTCAAGATACTTTGCATGTATACCATGGCCATTTTTATTTAGGCAACCAAGTGGGTGAAACCCTAGAGGTGCTTGTGTGTAATGTGTGTCATTTTACATGCATTTGTCTTGTATTAGGTTTTGTCTATTTGTTTGTTTTTGGTCTTATCATGCAAAACCCTAATTTACTACACATGGTATAAATGCGATAAATTGCGTAAAAGTAAACTAAGCTATTACAACAATTATTATGGGAGGGGGGATACAAGTTTTTGAATGGGGATATTGCACAAAAATAAACCCTAAAATACTATTACAACCCAATTGAATTATGTGCGAAATAAATAAATATATAAATATTTAAATATGCAATAAAATGTATTTATGGAAAAATGTTTTGTATTTGATTTTTTGTATGAGATAATAAATTATTTAACCCTAGAAATAAGAGAAAAATATTAGTATTATTATTTGATAACACCGAATCGCACTATGTTTCTGACTCGAATATCACATGTTTTTCTTAGTTCTATTATTGTTTTTCTAGTATTATGCCCTTGTTTCCTTTGTTTTCAGGTCACATGTCCTTTCAGAGCCTTCAGAGAAGAAATGAGCGAAAATGCCAGAAAAATAGGGTTTTTCCAAGAAAATACACACATGGCGTCCAGCTCCGCGCCGGCTACAGGGAACGCGCTGACATGGCGCACTTTCACCCAGGGGACAACTGCCATGTTCCCACGATCTCTCCATTTTCACTCACTGCGCCCGCGGGGAGGGTGGCCGCGCCCGCGGCCTTCACAAACCATTTCCCGCTCAGAAGGAGTTGAGGGGCATGCTCGTCTTTACAGAGTTTCAGGATCTTCTATAAATAGCAAGTTCATTTCATTTTCGTTTTCATCCAAACTTAGATGCAAACTTAGATCCAGTCAAGTTACTGCTTAGGCATATATTACTACTTTGTAAAGTGATAATCTTCTCACATCGGGAAGTTATCACACTTGAGTGTGCGAGTTTGTATTCAAGTTTGGAGCACTTTGGTTGAAGTTTATCATACTATCTTTTACATTTCCACGACTTGTATCAGATTCAAGCCTCCGATTGGAGCAAGGTTCTAATTTAATTGCTTTCATTTATTTTATGCTCTTACCATAGTCTACACGTTTTATAGACTCTAAACGCTCTTACCATAGTCTACATGTTTTATAGACTCTAAATGCTCTTACCATAGTCTACATGTTTTATAGACTCTAAATGCTCTTACGTCTACACGTTTTATAGACTCTAAACGCTCTTACCATAGTCTACACGTTTTATAGACTTTAAATGCTTTTATCATAGTCTACATGTTTTATAGACTTTAAATGCTTACCATGTCTAGCTAAATTTATTAGGGTTAGAATGTAAGGATCGAATCATAACTATGTTCTGCATGCCATGCTAATGGAAATACCTTTGAGATGTTTTAGTTTTTAATACTGGTTTAAATGTGTTTAAAAGTTTATGGGTAAGATCGAAAGCCGTCCATACTTGAGATTAAGCCAGATTAGTTCTTGACCAAACGAAAAGAGCGAAAGCAGTTCGTTTGGTTAAGTAGGATTACTTGATATATTTTTAGAAAACGATTTTGAAACTATTTGCGGACGCGTTTGTGGGATTAAAATCTGATTCTTGGTCAAAAGCCAAGGATCTCTTTAAGTTAAGTTTTCCAAATTAAAACACTTTTTCACTAAGTCAAAATAACTTGTTTCTTAAAAATAGGTTTACTTATTTAATGCGTTAGGCACCCTTTATAAGTGACAATAAAGGAATTTAATTTAAAGAGTAAACTCGGTTCTTAGTATGCGAAAGCTACAAGTTCCTGTTAAACAGTTCTTTGCTATAAATGGAAAATATTGCCCAAAAGTAAATACTATACATGCATGCTAGGACACTGTCTGATCTCGTGATTTACATTCGATCCCGTTTGTTTTATCTCTTTAATTTTATTCGCTTTTATTTCCCTGTACTGAACTCAATCCCTTACTGATCTTCCTTAGATAAACACCTTAACAATAGAGTCGATAGATTGACAATTGGTCTCTGTGGTTCGATAATCTTATATATTACTTCGATAGGCTGTGCACTTGCAGTTATAATTTAGACTATACAGTAAAAGCCCATCAAGTTTTTGGTGCCGTTGTTGGGGACCAACTTTGCCAAATTTCGTACCCTTTTTGTTATCCCGTTTAGACTAAGGGTACTTATTTAGCCGGTAGATGCGTAGAAATCGTAGCACCTGTAACCTAATAGATCCTTTAGTAGAATCTGAACGTTTCGCTCGAGCCCGTCTCTTTATACGAAAGTTGAAGAAATCTATGGTCGAGGGCCGTAATCAAAGACCGCTTAAGGAAATTTCCCAACCATCTAACGAGGAACCTAGTTCTAGTATAGTAAAACCAGTTATAACAACTAACAACTTCGAATGGTCTCGCTACCGAGAACCCGAATCAACACTTGAAGGCATTTATCCAATTAGCCGACACCCTCAAAGCAAATGGTGCCACATCTGAAGCAATACGCCTAAGATTGTTTCCATTCTCTCTAAGAGGGAAAGCTCGCGATTGGTTAGATTCCCTTCCTGCCAATTCGATAACAACTTGGGAGGACCTTAGAAGAGTGTTCCTTTCCAGGTATTTTCCCCCTAGCAAAACCGCTATTCTTAGAAACCTGATCACTAGATTCACCCAAAACCAGGGAGAATCTCTATTTGAAGCTTGGCAAAGATATAAAGACCTTTTAAGAGCTTGTCCACACCATGGCCTAGAGCAATGGTTGATCATTCACACCTTCTATAATGGACTCCATTATAATACCAAAATGTCTATCGACGCCGCCGCAGGTGGTGCACTGATGAACAAACCTTACCCTGAAGCTTGTGCCCTGATCGAAGATATGGCCCAAAACCATTACCAATGGGGGGCAGAACGAGCGACAGTGGAGAAGAAGGAGACCCAAGGAGTGGTGCATGAGATAAGTAGCATGAACATGATGCAAGATAAAATGGACGCCCTAGCCTTAAGAGTAGATAACATATCCCAAAACCCTGCCACAGTAGCTGCACTCCACTCGGAATGCGAACTCTGTGGAACCCAAGGACATCCAACTTCAGATTGTTACCTGTTGAATGAGTCTAGCTCAGAACAAGTCAATTACACCCAAGGAAACCCGTTCTCGAACACCTATAACCCTGGATGGAGGAATCACCCGAATTTTTCCTATAAAAACAACAATCCAATCCAACATCCTGGAACACCCAGACCGCAAGGTTTTCAACCTCAAAAATCAAACCAACCTATGCAAGCTGTGCCACCAAGACCAAATCTTAGGGAAACCCTAGATACTTTTATCACAACCCAGACTCAGCAAAACAAAGAATTTATGAACCAAAACGCCTATACAAACGAACTAGTAACACAACTAGCAACTAAGTTTGACCAAATGATGACCCATCATAAGATGCTCGAGACTCAGATCTCACAAGTAGCTCAAACACAAGCCACACAAACCACACCTGGAGGACAATTCCCTGGACAAACTCAACCTAATCCTAAAGGACAAGCGAATGCTATCACTCTAAGAAGTGGAACCGCTTACGATGGACCGAAACTTCCAACGATGTGTGTACCCGAAAAACCAAAAAAAGATAGCATACCTGAGGACCAAGTAGAGAAACCAGAGGAACCAAGAACCCAACAGAACCAGGTGGAAGAATCGAAAGATAAAACTTATACACCACCTCCACCCTATAAACCTCCAATATCATACCCACAAAGACTTAAACAAACCAAGATAGAAAGCCAATACCAAAAAATTCATCAAAGTAATAGAGAAACTCCATGTAGAGATTCCCTTTACCGAAGCGATTACCCAAATACCATCATATGCTAAATTCTTAAAAGACATCCTGTCAAACAAACGCAGACTCGATGATCCTAAACCCCTAGAATGTCATTCCATCTCTGAAAATAAACTTGCAAAAAAGGACAAAGACCCTGGAAGTTTTTCTATTCCTTGCATCCTAGGAAATCATATGATCGACAAAGCTTTCTTAGACATAGGAGCAAGCGTAAGCCTAATGCCTTTGGCAGTCTGCAAGAGGTTAAAATTAGGAGAACTACAACCAACCAAAATGTCTTTACAACTAGCTGATAGATCTGTCAAGTACCCCACAGGGATATTAGAGGATATACCAGTTAGAATAGGTCAGTTGTATATCCCAACCGATTTCGTGGTAATGGATATTAAAGAAGATGATGAAATCCAGATTCTCTTAGGAAGACCATTCTTGTCAACCGCTGGAGCTATAATCGACGTTAAGAAAGGAAAACTTACCTTCGAAGTAGGAGATGAAAAGATAGAATTTATCCTCTCTAAATTCCTTATGACACCTGTGATAGGAGATGCATGTTATGCAATCGACATCATTGATGAATGCGTAAACAAACTTGAGCAAGATGAATCCTTAATTAAACTACCACCAACACCCATTCTAGAGGATGATGGATATAAAGAACCTTACATTGATGACAACCTCTTTGAATGTTTAGCTCTTACACACGATCCTATGCCGTGTCTTAAAAAGCCATCTCTAGAACTCAAAGAACTACCCAAGAATCTAATATATGAGTTTTTGGACGAAGAGATGAATCGCCCAGTTATAATTAACGCCACTCTAGGCCAAAACAAAACAAATCAACTCTTAGATACCTTGCGAAGATACCCTTCAGCATTAGGATATAAAATCTCTGACTTGAAAGGGATAAGCCTGTCCGTATGCATGCATCGGATCATGCTAGAATAAAATTCGAAACCCTCTAGAGAGCATCAGAGAAGA
Source organism: Vicia faba (assembly GCA_948472305.1). Taxonomy (NCBI): domain Eukaryota; kingdom Viridiplantae; phylum Streptophyta; class Magnoliopsida; order Fabales; family Fabaceae; genus Vicia; species Vicia faba. Next base: position 1,069,657,968 of record OX451741.1, on the reverse strand, counting down.
ATAAATCCTATTATGAGTGATGTAGTTAAGAAAGAAGTTCTTAAGTTACTGGAAGCTGGTATAATATATCAGATATCGGATAGTGAGTGGGTAAGTCCTATACATGTGGTGCCGAAGAAAGGAGGCATCACGGTTGTTGAAAATGATAAGGGAGACAAAGTAGCAAAACGAACAGAAGGAGGATGGTGTATGTGCATCGATTACAGAAAGCTAAATAAGGCGACTAGGAAAGATCATTTCCCACTTCCATTTATAGATCAGATGCTCGAACGTCTAGCTAGGCATTCGTATTTCTGTTATCTAGATGGATATTCCGGATTTTTCCAAATCCCTATTCACCCAGAGGACCAAGAAAAAACTACATTCACCTGTCCTTATGGAACGTTTGCCTATAGGCGGATGCCCTTTGGACTCTGTAATGCACCTGCCACCTTCCAACGTTGTATGATGTCCATTTTCGTGGACTATCTCGACGAAATTATGGAAGTATTCATGGATGATTTTTCTGTATGTGGATTCGATTTCAAAAATTGTCTCTCGAACCTTGAGAAAATCTTAGAAAGATGTGTGGAAGTGAACCTTGTGTTGAATTGGGAGAAGTGTCACTTTATGGTCAACAAAGGAATAGTTTTAGGGCATATCATCTCCTAGAGAGGGATAGAAGTTGACAAAGCCAAAATAGAAGTTATAGAGAACCTCAACCCACCTAAAACCGTTAGGGAAGTACAAAGTTTTCTAGGACATGCTGGATTCTACCGACGCTTTATAAAAGACTTCTCCAAAATAACAAAACCCTTAACTAACCTTCTTATGAAAGATGCTGAATTTGACTTTAATGAGAAGTGTCTTGAAGCCTTCAACATTCTAAAACAAGCGCTGATTTCAGCTCCTGTCATTCAACCCCCTGACTCGGAGCAACCATTTGAAATCATGTGCGATGCTAGTGACTATGCAGTTGGGGTTGTCTTAGGGAAAAGAAAAGACAAGAAATTACATGTCATTTACTATGCCAGTAGAACCCTAGATACCACCCAACTTAACTACACAACTATAGAGAAGGAATTGCTAGTTGTAGTATTCGCAATCGATAAGTTCCGATCTTATTTAGTAGGAGCTAAAATTGTAGTTTATACTGATCACGCAGCAATCTGATATCTGTTAAATAAAAAAGACGCTAAGCCGAGATTGCTCAGGTGGATTCTCTTACTCCAAGAAATTGACTTAGACATTAAGGATATGAGATGCACTAAGAATTTAGTAGCCGATCATTTATCTAGGCTAGAACATTTGAAACTAGATCTAATACCAATAGACGATCACTTCACTTACGACGGACTGATAGCTAGGACAAACACAATGAGCGAGGATGACTCTGAAACCTATAAAGAATTTAAACCGGAAAAAGTCTCAATGATAAGAAATGTACCTTGGTATGCAGACATTGTGAACTATCTAACTGCTAACATCATACCCCCAGACTTAAGTTTTCAACAAAAGAAAAAGTTCTTCAATGACATCAAAAGCTTTTATTGGGACGAACCACTCTTGTTCAAAAGAGGAATAGATAACATCTTTAGACGATGTGTTCCAGAGGAGGAAGTGGAAAGCGTCATCAAACATTGTCATGCCGCGCCTTATGGTGGACACGCAAGCACATCAAAGACATGTGCCAAAATCTTTCAAGCAGGCCTTTACTGGCCAACTTTATGGCGAGATGTCCACACTTACATCACCATGTGTGACCGGTGTCAACGCACTGGGAACATTTCAAGGCGTGACGAAATGCCATTAAGAAATATTCAAGAGGTAGAACTCTTTGACGTATGGGGTATAGATTTCATGGGGCCTTTTCCATCATCAATGGAAAATAAATATATTCTTGTGGCAGTTGACTATGTGTCCAAGTGGATAGAAGCAATAACGGCCCCTACAAACGACACGAGAGTAGTGATCAAATTGTTCAAGAACATCATATTCCCTAGATTTGGAACACCCCGTCTAGTCATAAGTGATGGAGGATATCACTTTATATCCAAGATATTTAATAAACTTTTAAACAAATACGGAGTCAAACATAGAGTAGCAACACCATATCACCCTCAAACCAGTGGCCAAGTGGAGGTATCGAATAGGGAAATCAAGCAAATCCTAGAAAAAACCATGTCAATATCCAGAAAAGATTGGTCCGGAAAGCTGAAAGATGCACTTTGGGCCTATAGAACAGCTTACAAAACCCCTATTGGAACTACCCCATATCAATTGGTCTATGGAAAATCCTGCCACTTACCTTTCGAGTTAGAACCCAAAGCCTATTGGACTATAAAATCCTTGAATTTAGACTACCTAAGAGCTGGAGAGAAACGAATTCTGGACATACATAAGTTGGAAGAACTCCGCCTAAATGCTTATGAGAATGCCATCATCTATAAAGAAAGAACAAAGATATGGCACGAAAAGAAAATTACTAAGAAAGAATTCAATGTAGGCGATCCTGTTCTTCTGTTTAATTCCAGATTACGACTTTTTCCTGGCAAGCTACGTTCAAGATGGACAGGTCCATTCGAGGTATAAAAAGTGTTAGTATCAGGAGCTGTAGAAATCAAGAATAACTCAAGCGCTCCTTTCGTGGTAAATGGACAACGACTGAAGTTGTATAGAGGAGGTGGCCTGCCTATTGACTACTCTAGTCAGACTCTGATAGACCCACCAATCCCAACGTGAAAAGTGAGATCTTATCGTCAAGCTAACAACGTTAAACAAAGCGTTGTGTGGGAGGCAACCCACGATCTTTTTTCCTTATTTTTAATTTTTAAATTTTAATTTTTCTTTTATGTATTTATCATAGTGTTTTTCATTTATTAGATAAAATAGGCATGCATAATATTTTCTCTGTAAAAGAACCTACCTACCCAAGGTTGACATATGAGTTTTTAAGTTCACTTATTTATAATGTCACACCTAACACTACTAGTACCGTAGGTGGGGTACAATTTAGAATGTTTAACCGTGAATATAGTTACTCCACCGACGGTTTAGCTGAGTTGTTAGGGATGCCTTTTGGGGAAGGTGTTATTTGTGAAGCAGCCTTGGATACGGAATGGACAATCGCTGGCTATGCTTTCTGGCAAAAACTTACAAACCAAGAAGTAAATTCTTTTGATGGCCTGCTAGCCTCGAGTGTCCATAATTCGGCCATCTGTGTCTTCCGATACCTTTTAGCATCCACCATCTTTGCTCGGGAAAACCCGAACAAGGTGAATGCTAAAGAGTTAATTATTATGCAAGCATGCCTCACCGACACCAAAATTAACCAGGTGCCCTTTATGATTGCTCACATGAGCTATGTCCGAAAAAAGGGGGCACCAATTTCTTTTGGTGTCCTGGTTACTACTATCGCTCGTGCCCTTGGCTTGGCCACCGAGCTTGCTAGTTTAGAGCCACTTCCTCCTCGTACTGCAGGCCTGAAATTTTTGAAATATATGCGCCTCTGCAAAGCGAGAAGGGAAGGTGGCTATTACCTTATGATTGGTAATGCTGTTGTACCAAGTGTTGTCCTCCCCTGTACTCGTCGCATTGACGTTAGATTGGAGCGTAAATGGACCTATGATTTAAGCGCTCCCTCTTTCACTGGTTCGTTACCTCTGAATGTTCCTTTAGAGGAGGGGAACAACACTGATGACGAGTATGACTTTCAAACAGAGTCACCTCCTCGATTTACACCATCACACACTGCACCATCTTCTTCTAGCCCTCCTGCAGGTACCGTTCCGAGCTTCCATGTCACTGAGGACATGTGGAGAGAGCATATGGCTAGAGAGGAGAGGCGTGATGCCCTCCTTTCTATGATCCAGCAATAGGTTTCCGACAACATGGCTTTCATGCAGGCGTCTCAAATTCAAAATGCCCGCTCTCTGACTACCATCATGGAAAGTCAATTGGCTTTCCATAACCAGCACCACCGTCAGCAGACTAGCTTCGCTACTCACTTCTAATTAATGGAGGCCACACAAACTGCAAATGCTGCTCTCACTGAGCGCATGGCACAGTTTAGCCTCGATAGAGATCGCCGCCGCCGTAGTCGTAGCCGTCGTTCCAGACGTTCACCTCAGGATGGCGAGGGTACTAGTGGACCTTACTAGTTTTACCAGGTATCTCCTACCTAGACTTGTTTTGGAACATTGGGGATAATGTCCAATTCAAGTGTGGGAGGAGCATTTTATCGCTTTTATTTCCTTTTCGTTATTTCTTTTTCCGTTATTTCCCTTTTCAGTACTTTATTTTTCAGTATCTTTTAGTTATTTCCCTTTTAGTAGTTTAGCCATTAAATAAAATACATGTGATTGACGAGTCATTTTGTGCAGTGTATCCTTAAGTTCTCCACCACTTCCTAGCCTTGAGAAATTTTTTTGCTAAAAATGAATACAACATGTTTTTAGTTTTTTGAGCCATAAGTAAAGATTTTAGGTTTAGGATAGAGTGTGATTAGTCTCAGGTACCCTTTTTGAAAAATCAGCATCGTCTTTTACACCATAGACCTTGTAAATATTAGAGTTAAATTCGTCTTCTTCCCATGCTATGATTTTAATTTTACAAAACGGGTCCTAAGTAGTTTATTCTCGTAGTCGGCTCCGGCCTAAGCATGCGCTACGTGTAGGATCGATGAAAATAAGTGAATGATCTTTTTGCCTTGAAATATATATATATATATATATATATATATATATATATATATATATATATATATATATATATATATATATAAGCAAAAATGTATGGTTACGACCATGAATTGGGTGATCCTCACACGATCATTTAATTCCACTGGTCGCGAACATCCACAAAAAATAAAAAGTGAAAAATAATAATAAAAGGCATTACCCATTATGGCTGGTTCAGAGGTATCTGGTGCTGAACTCGGTAGGGCAGATTACGATCTGATCCCCCACAGCTATAATTGGGTAATAACGAGATTACACCAATTCTTGTACCAGAATCCCATTTCAAAGATTAGAATCACTAACCAGTCACTACACTATGAGTATGTACGGATAACGGGCTTAATGTGATTACACCTGAATGAAAAGGACCTTACCTAGAAGAGAAGTCTTAGCATAAAGGGAGTAATAGGATTTGACTTGTGTAGGAATAAGGTTTATGTCTGCATTCTGCGGTAAAGTGTCACTTTGATGTTCTTAGTTCAAATAGTTGGTACCTGTTGAACACACTCTCACTTGAACCTTACTGCTTTAGCTCGATAACTAGAAAAAACACTTGTATCCCTTTGACTACTTCTGAGAGTTTTGTTTGAGGACAAGCAAAGCTTTAAGTGTGGGAGAATTTGATAACACCGAATCGCACTATGTTTCTGACTTGAATATCACATGTTTTCCTTAGTTTTATTATTGTTTTTCTAGTATTATTCCCTTGTTTCCTTTGTTTTCAGGTCACATGTCCTTTCAGAGCCTTCAGAGAAGAAACGAGCAAAAACGCCAGAAAAATAGGGTTTTTCCAAGAAAATACACACATGGCATCCAGCTCCGCGCCGGCTACAAGGAACACGCTGACATGGTGCACTTTCACCCAGGGGCCAACTGCCACGTTCCCACGATCTCTCCATTTTCACTCACCGCACCCGCGGGGAGGGTGGCCACGCCCGCGACCTTCACAAACCATTTCCCGCTCAGAAGGAGTTGAGGGGCATGCTCATCTTTACAGAGTTTCAGGATCTTCTATAAATAGCAAGTTCATTTCATTTTCTTTTTCATCCAAACTTAGATGCAAACTTAGATCCAGTCAAGTTACTGCTTAGGCATATATTACTACTTTGTAAAGTGATAATCTTCTCACATCGGGAAGTTATCACACTTGAGTGTGCGAGTTTGTATTCAAGTTTGGAGCACTTCAGTTGAAGTTTATCATACTATCTTTTACATTTCAACGAATTGTATAAGATTCAAGCCTCCGATTGGAGCAAGGTTCTAATTTAATTGCTTTCATTTATTTTATGCTCTTACCATTGTCTACATGTTTTATAGACTCTAAATGCTTTTACCATAGTCTACATGTTTTATAGACTCTAAACGCTCTTACCATAGTCTACATGTTTTATAGACTCTAAATGCTCTTACCATAGTCTACATGTTTTATAGACTCTAAATGCTCTTACCATAGTCTACATGTTTTATAGACTCTAAACGCTCTTACCATAGTCTACAAGTTTTATAGACTTTAAATGCTCTTATCATAGTCTATATGTTTTATAGACTTTAAATGCTTACCATGTCTAGCTAAATTTATTAGGGTTAGAATGTAAGGATCGAATCATAACTATGTTCTGCATGCCATGCTAATGGAAATACCTTTGGGATGTGTTAGTTCTTAATACTGGTTTAAATGTGTTTAAAAGTTTATGGGTAAGATCGAAATCCGTCCATACTTGAGATTAAGCCAAATTAGTTCTTGACCAAACGAAAAGAGCGAAAGCAGTTCGTTTGGTTAAGTAGGATTACTTGATATAATTTTAGAAAACAATTTTGAAACTATTTACGGACGCGTTTGTGGGATTAAAATATGATTCTTGGTCAAAAGCCAAGGATCTATTTAAGTTAAGTTTTCCAAATTAAAACACTTTTTCACTAAGTCAAAATAACTTGTTTCTTAAAAATAGGTTTACTTCTTTAACGCGTTAGGCACCCTTTATAAGTGACAATAAAGGAATTTAATTTAAAGAGTAAACTCGGTTCTTAGTATGCGAAAGCTACAAGTTCCTGTTAAACAGTTCTTTGCTATAAATGGAAAATATTGCCCAAAAGTAAATACTATACATGCATGCTAGGACACTGTCTGATCTCGTGATTTACATTCGATCCCGTTTGTTTTATCTCTTTAATTTTATTCGCTTTTATTTCCCTGTACTGAACTCAATCCCTTCCTGATCTGCCTTAGATAAACACCTTAACAATAGAGTCGATAGATTGACAATTGGTCTCTGTGGTTCGATAATCTTATATATTACTTCGATAGGCTGTGCACTTGCAGTTATAATTTAGACTATACAGTAAAAGCCCATCATTATTGAAAGGGGAAACCCTAATTTTTTATTAAAAGAAATATATGTTCTATAATGTTATTCTATTTTGTCCATTTTTGTACAAGAAATAATAAATAATATTATTAACAAATATTAAAAACTAAAATATGTATGAAAATAATATTTTGTGTGTAAAATAATAAAATAAAAAATGTATAGTATTTATCAAATATATTTACAATTTATTTAAGAAAATAAGTTCTATATCCTAATAAACTATTTTTTTATGCAAAAAATAATAGAAAAATAAAATAAAAGTGCAAAAAATAAAGAAAATATTTTTCATGATTTTTTAATGTTCAGAAAAAAGATTAAAAGTAAAAAACATAAAAAAATATGAGAAAATATGCAAAAATATAAAATAAGAAGCAGGGGGTGCAAATAGTGGTCAGGGGGGTGCAAATAACAAAAACAAACAGGCCCAATGCGCCAAGACCCAGATCATCAGCTTCGTCCCTGTCCTTGGCTTCTTCTTTGCGCGCGCGTTTCTGCCTTCAAACTGTAACTTGCTATTGCTTGCATAAAATCAAAAACTCATAACATAAAACATGTAGCTTGTAATATCACGATTCCAATGATATAAAATTTGTGACCTAACTCTCAAAGATCAGAGAGAATTTTATAACCCCTAATTTCTGACCTAATTTTTTTAACATGTTCAACATTCAAATTCTCTTAGCTCAGTTAATATAAATGACAACTATGCATATGTACAGCTTCACCATGCTAGAGACTACATTTTTGCTTCACAAATCATGGCTTGAGGATGCCTAAATAGAGAGATAAAGTTTTGAAAAATACCTCCTTCAGTTGGATTTGGATATGGCAATGTGGGAACTTTGAGTGAGGCCTGAGGATCGTGTGAGCTTCCTTGAAGTTCCTTCAACCTATTCCAATGCTCAGCTTGCCTTGTAGATGGCTGAAACTCTTTGTAGAAGTCAAACTGCAACCTTCCAAAATGAAAATGGTGATGGCTGAAATAGAGCTTACAACAACAATGTAAAGGCTTGGATAGCTTGGATATTATGTGGATGAAGTGTTTCAAAGGTTAAAAGGCAAAACGCACGAGCAAATATTGAACTTGCTATGATTTTGCAGAACTGCTGTATGTTGGGCAGAAATTTGGAGTTTTGGAGTTTTGGAGTGTTTCAGAGGTCAATCATTTGTGTATTGGCTTGTGATAAGTTTTTCCAGATGTCTAGAATGATACCAAGTCCTCCCTTTATCAGCTTGTACAAGTTTTTAACTTTTGGCCAACTTTCTTGCATTTTAAGAAAAGTTGAAGTGACTTGTGCAACAGGCCTGTACTGGCTAGTTCTTGAACTGATGAGAGTTGGTATGCTTTGCTTAATTCCTGTGGAAATTTTTTGTACCAAAGGAACAATTCCAAGGCTCAAGGCTGATAAAGTTGGAAAAGCTTGCCTTTATGAAAATGGCAATGTGCCCTTTATGCCATTAATGGAATTATTTCTTGTATAATGTTTCAAAAGTGAAAACAAAGCATTTAACCACTGAGTTAGCATTAAATTATGGAGTGTAGAAGGAGTTTAGGACCTGTAATGCAAGGTACAAGCATGCAAGGATCTGATTTGCAACTTGATCTCATGTAAAAATGGCTTGAAAAAAAGTGACAAAATGCCAACTTCCCTTCTTCGATTCTCCCTAACCACAAATGATCTTGGAGAGTTCTTGGACATTTTGGAAAGCTTGCAATATGCTCTACAATCCATATTTGAAATGAATTTTTAGATACCTATTGTAACTAGATGAAAAATGTCCATGAAGTTGGGTCAAAAACCTGCCTAAATTAGGGCAAATTTTCACTAAGTTATTTAGTTCATGGACCCCTATTCACAAATTCATAACTTGAGATACAAGCATCTTTTGGGAAAAATTTGTGAATCAAAGTTGTATATTTCATGGAGGACTACAACTTTCATGTTGGAAGTTTTCTTCGAATCAAATTTCATCATGGTGAAAAAGTGGTGGAAATTTGGGAAAAAATATGAAAATTTCCATACTTAGAAAAATTCTAAGTTATGAAAATTTTCAAATTCAAAACCCTAATTTGCAAAATTGATTTTCTTGATCAAAAAGTTTCATATTTTGACATATCTTGATGAATTATGACCTTTGGCACTTGATTTTGACCAAAAAGTCAAAGTTTGACTTTTCAGTGTACAGTTGACTTTTGATCAGTTGACTGCAAAATTCATCTGTCAATCATATGCACTTGAGATCTTTTGAACCATGTAATTAGGTCAAGATGATGCTAATGAACCCTTGAAATCATGTTTGAACCCAATTGGTCATTGGCTTGGTTAAAAATCAGAAATTGCCCTTTCTCAATCAAAACCCTAATTTTGACCATTTTGCCCTTTTGATGATTTGATCAAATTTCTTGAGGAGTTGTGATCCAAACTTGATCAAATGGTACATAGGAGCCTAAAATGTTGTTGTGGATCAAAAATTATGAAGTTTGACTATAAATTGGCCATGGTTGACTTTTTCCCCAATATAGCTGATTTTTAGGTCAACTGTCCAATTGACTGAGCAAAAATGTGATTCAAGGCTTGAAACTTGACATGAGCAATCTTAGGGGTACAAGATGGTGTATGAAAGTCACATGAAGCATTTGTGGTCCAAAAATCCTTGTGTAAACTCAAACCCTAATTTTGGGTCATCAGTGCAAGATGAGATGTCCTGAGCTGAGCAAACCCTAATCTTGTCTTGAATCCAAAAAGTCTTATGAGAAAAATCTTGATAAAAAGAGAGGGCAAATTTTGGGGTACAACAAACATCATAAATCTTCGGGTCTGATGCAACCATTGAATATTCTAGAGTGGAAATGTGATAGCATTTCTATGGGTTTTGTGTCGGGTTTGCCGAAGACTTCTAATGACAATGATTCTATTCGGGTGATAGTGGATAGATTGACTAAATCAGATCATTTCTTGCCAATGAAGATTAATCATCCTATGCAGAAGTTGGCTGAGATATATATCGAGAAGATTGAGAGATTACATGGTATACCTTCGAGAATCGTGTAGGATAGAGATCCAAGGTTTACGTCAAAGTTTTGGGAAGGTTTGTAGAATACTTTTGGTACAAAGTTCATCCGGAGCTTTGTATATCATCCACAGACAGATGGTCAGACAGAGAGGGCTATCTATTCTTTGGAATACTTGCTAAGGGCTTGTGTGTTGGAACAAGGAGGTGATTGGGATAACTACTTGCCATTGATTGAGTTTACCTATAATAATAGTTTCCATTCTAGTATTGGAATGGCACCATATGAGGAATTGTATGGTAGGAGGTGTAAGACTCTATTATGTTGGTATGAGTCAAGCGAGAGTGTTGTTCTCAGACCTGAGATTGTGCAGGAGACGACTGAAAAGATTAAGATGATCCAATAGAGGATGAGAGCTTCTCAAAATCGTCAGAAAAGTTATCATGGAAAGAGGAGGAAAGAACTTGAATTCCAGAAGGGAGATCGTATGTTCTTGAGAGTTACTTTGGTAACTGGTGTTGGTAGAGCTCTGAAGTCGCGAAAGGTGACACCGCATTTTATTAGTTCGTATCAGAAAGTTGAGAAGATAGGTAAGGTGGCCTATCATTTTCTTTGTTGTTGTTGCTTGTGAGTATTCATGATGTGTTTAATATATCTCAGTTGAGGAGATATATTCTGGACCCTTCACATGTGATCCAAATAAATAATGTCCAGATGAGAGATAACTTGACTGTTGAAGCATCATTCGTATGGATAGAAGGTCGGGAAGTGAAACAGTTGCAAAGTAAAGAAATTTCCTTGGTGAAGGCATTATGGGGTGGACCAGTTGGTGGAAGTTTGACTTGGGATTATGAGGATCAGATGAGGGGGTTGTATCTGACTCTGTTTTCCTAGGGAATTTTTTGGGACGAAAATTCTTTAAGTGAGAGAGAGTTGTAACACCGTAATATTTAGAATGACTTGTTTAATTGATTTATTATGAGAATTTATGAATTATGGGTGAATATATGATGTTTTGATGGATATGACGTGTGTTGTGATGTTATGTTGTGGGGTATTATTGAATTAAGGTGATATTGAGTAATTTAATAATTTTGTATAATTACTTAAAATTATTAATTAGAACTATTGTTATTAAAATAAGGTAAATATTGGTGTAGAAGCCTTAGGGGCAAGGACGTAATTGGTGAAAGGATTAGTGGGGGTAAGATGAGAAGATCATATTAGGTATCTAAGGGTTAAACAAGGAAAAGAGACAAAAGTGTTTCATTTGTACAACCGTAAAAGAATTGGAATAGAGTAGCAGAGCTAGGGAACAAGGAACCAAACAGATTTTGGGTAGAACACTGAGAGAAAGATCAAACTAGGAGTCTCAGGTAATGAGGTGATATATTTATTATAATTAATATGGGGATTTAGATGTATGTGAGAATTTCTTTGGGGTTTGTGATGAGTGTGAATTATGGTGAATGCATGATGAACCCATGATGGAATTGATGATGATAACTGATGATTTGATGATGATAATTGATGTTAGGATTTGTTTAAATTCCTTGATTCATGTACGTTATGATATGATATGTTTTGGGTTTGTTGGAGGTTAAAACTTGGGGTTTGTGGCCTGTTGAAAGGCTGAAAAACAAGAGAGATCACGCGAAATCACGCAGAAAAGTGGTTTTCTAGGCTCTGCTATGGGCTGTAGCATCTACTACAGGTGGCCGTAGCAACTCCTTGGTTTTTGTACTGTGAAATTGTTTTGGCCATAACGTTTGAACTGTAAGTCCAAATCGATCATCGTTCGAAGCATTGGAAAGTAAAGGCGATGAACTATATTTTGGTGGAATCAAATAAGTAAAATGATGTATTTTCCAATATCTTTTCTATAACTAAATTAGACTTATATGCGATGAATTGTAATGATGTAATGATGTATGATGAGTTGTTGCTACTATGATACAACACATAATATACAACAAATAATACCACATACACAAATAAACAAAGATAGGCTCAACCCACTTAGAGATTAGAGTCCCCAGTGAAGTTGTCATTTTTATGTAACGGTAGAAATGTTAAGAATAAGCCATTGGATTGACTTGACTCACACAGATCAAATAAAAAATCGCTACCATGCTTTATTGTTCCCAAAAATATGGGAAAAGAGCGAATAAACCCAAAAAAGAGGGGGAGAAAATCTAGGTATGGGAGTTGGTTATGCAAAAGGAAGGTATTAGCATCCTAAACATTTACAGTACTCTGCAGAAACCTCTTTGAAAATTTATGTATTTTGGCTATAAAAAGTGTATACAAAAATAGATGGTGGAGATGAGAAAAGAAGTATTTTTTACGATTTTTCACCTGCCGCGATTATGAGTGAACCTTTAATGCCTACGTACCACCTTTCGTGCAATAGGGGATCAGGGTACTCGTAGTTCACCTCAAAAAGTTTAAAACACATGTGTGTTGGTTAATTTTAAGAGAAAAATATAATCATCGTATCCGAGTGGAAAACATACTTACTACCCATGATCATGAGAAAGTAGAATTTGCATCATCTCAAAGTGGAGGATATAGCTTGGATTTTAAAATCAACAAAGCCTCACTCAACACCCAAGTGGAAAATATCTCACTTCACTACATATCTTATAAGTATAGTGTAGTGGTAGAAATGCTTAAAACTAAGCCATTGGATTGACTAGACTTTATACAAATCAAAATAAAAATCGCCACTGCGCTTTATTGTTTCCAGAGGAATGGGAAAAGAGGGAATAACCCAAAAAGAGGGGGAAAGATTCAAGGTAAGTGGGTTGGTTATGCAAAGGGAAGGTATTAGCACCCTAAACATCTACGGCACTCCGCAGGAACCACTTTAAAAAATATGTATATTTTGGCTATGGAAAAATGTTGTATAAAAATGGATGGTGGAGGTGAGAAAAGAAACATATTTTTTATGATTTTTGCACCCGTCGCGGTTGCGAATCTTTAGTGCCTACGTACCACCTTTCGTGCAATAGGGGATCAGGGTACACGTAGTTCCTCTTTGAAAATTTAAAACACAAGTGTGTTTTTTAATTTTATGAGATAAGACATCATCTTCATTGTCCGTGTGGAAAACATACTTACTACCCACAATCATGAGAAAGGAGAATTTGCATTATCTCAAAGTGGAGGATATGGCGGATTTTAAAATCAATAATGCCTCACTCAACACCCAAGTGGAAAATATATCTCTTTACTACACATTGTAGAAGTATAGTTATTTGCATCACTACAAGGATTGACAAGAGTCCAATCTTTTAAGAAAAGGTTTTAAAATAAAATAAAAAAGCCAAAGTGGCAAAATGGTTTGAAATGAGATTGATTGACTTTTAGTCTTCTCACAAAAAATGTCAAGGTATTATTAAGTTGATTGAAATTTATTCATGAAAATGTTTTGAAAATGCATGGACCTAAGTCCAAGTTTATTATGAAAATGGTTCAAGTTTCAAAACAAGAAGAGTTTTCAAAAGGAGGGAGAAGATTTTTGAAATTAAAGAAGATGGGAGGAGATGAAGAGACTATCCTAAAGCATAAGGTAAAAGCTAGGGATAAGAACCATCTAACCAACAAGAAGCCAATACTTGACATTATGAGTTAAAATAGAATTCCCATTCTTTGGATTGAAACCAAGCAAGCAAACATATTAGACCTATTGAGAGAACCAGCATTCAAGTGTATTAAGTCTTCACAAAAATTGGGCAGAGTAAAGATTGTATACAGGTGAATTCCAAATTAAAAACAAAGTATGTAATCACAATAACCCGCACACAAAACAAACAAACAACCCAATGTCTTGAGGTAAACCTCAAGAACTCCAGACAAAATATGAATTAAGGTCACAAGGTCTCCAACATAGGCCAAGGTCTCTAATCCTAAGTCCAAGAAGTCCAATACTCCATAATGCTAAGGATAATAAACAAATAGTCCAAGTATCATTAAAGATTTTTATGGTTCATGTTGATTATTAAGTGTCTTCAAAAGGAGAAGAAAAGCTCAAGTGATCAAAATAAAAATGACATAAAAGTAAATGCTCGAGTGAGCAAAGATGAAAATAGCATGAAATGTAAATGCTAAAAGTAAATGGTACATAAAGCATAAAGTAAAGTCAGTTGTTAGAAATTAGTGGTTAGTTGGATGACCATCTTGAAACTTGCATTTGGAACTCATTAGATGATTGGTATAACCAAAGCCTCCACACAACAAGTTGCATTTGCTTTTTGTCAAGTATATCATCCATTTTGGAATCCTCAAAAGTAACATTTAATGATCAATGATGTTTAAGTGATCCGCGTTGACCAAAATTGATGAAGATCCATTAGAGGATTGGTAGAACCAAAGCCTCCACACAATGAGTCTCAAGGTTATTGGATCAAAGAGATCAAATTAACATACTTGGGCTTGCAAACATAGGTTTGGGCCATGAATGATCATTTATCTGAAACGGGACAAAATTTAACGCTATGTTAAGCAATCATAAGTGGACTTATGTAGAAGTCGCACCTATTTTGAGGTCGGTCAATAGCAATATATGTACTTCATATTTGAATAAATTATATAGAGATCATTATCCCTTAACATGTAGCACAATTAAAAAATAAATGGATAAGATGAAGAGGGAGGGGAATGATAAGATAATTTGGATCACTACTTTAAATTTCTTTCATCTTTAAATTCAATCACTCCTCTAGATGGATTAAAGAACTAAACATATCATTAATCCAAAGCACCAAAAATGAATTAAATAATTGACTCTTTGGTATATTTGAATTTATGAACATTTATCCAACTTCATCTACATCACAAAGTCCATTGAGTTTAAAGAGAAATTGGACATTTAAAATTGCAATCCAAACCAACAATCAAAAGGAGTGAGTAGAAAAAGCATTTTGGATCAAAGCTGCCCCAAAACAAGGGAAAATGCATTATGTTTCTGTGTAAATCGATTGCACTAAAGTGTAAATCGATTTACACAGTACAATTTTCAAAAATCTGCGTGAAATTGATTCTGTGCAATCGATTGCACTGTTACTGCAATCAATTGCACGCTGTTACAGACAGTAAAACAGCATTTTAAAAGGCCAAATTCTTGTTCAAACTTTCCATCAAATACCTTATGATCATGGATCTAATTGAGCACGAAAATTATATCAAATTATGAGAAAATAACACCATTGGAATCACAAAAGAATGCTCAATGAATCAAACCCAAAGATCAACAAGAGATCACATTGTGAAAGATGAATTACCCAACTTACCAAAGGTAGATCTAAAGAATTATCAAAACAACTTCAAGAATTTGCTTCAATTCAACCACAAGTATCAATTATCCAAGCTTAGATGTAGAGAATTGATAAAGAAAAAGTGTTTGGATGAAGGTTTAGCTCAAAGATTAGTAAGCTTCAATGCAAAGCTTACTAACTTTTTGAAAATGGAGCTTTGAGTGAATTTGGTAGATGGAGAGAATTGAGAGATTTTTTAGCAAGGTGGATTTGGCTATTAAAAGCTTGAAATTTAAATGAAATGAGGTCTCTATTTATAGAGTTTTAGGATTGGGATTAGTGGTAATTTGGTAATTGATTCTTGGAGCCAAAATTTGAATTAATGATAACTCTTTCAAAAATTAGAGCCAAAATTCGAATTAATGATATTTCTTCTTAAAAATGAAAGATTGGCACTAAAATTTGAATTAATGATACATCTTTCAAAAAAATGAATAAAAATTGGAGCCAAAATTTGAAAAGCTTAAAATTGATGATTTTTTTCAAATTTTGCTCTGTGCAAATCGATTGCACTATAGTGCAAATCGATTTGCACAGTGTATTTTTTTTCAAAAATGGCGCAAAATGAACTATGTGCAATCGATTGCACTCTAAGAGAAATTGATTGCATCAGTGAAAAAAAATGAATTTTTGTTAATTTTTCCTTTGCAAATAGAGATTTTAGGAAAATAATACCAGAAATCCTTATTTGTCAGATGCTTCGACTTGTTACCTACAAAACAAAAATATACAAAGACAAAGACAAATATTTTTTGTATTTTGATTAGAAGTTAGTAAACAACACATATACAAAATATACAACTAAGGTGCTTGGAGATTCCTCAAGAGCAAACTTAAAGATAGGAGATAGAAAAAGAGGAAGAACCAACCCTAATGTGATCTTGTTATGATCGAGTTGATATGATATGATAGAGGAATCTTAGGGGCAAAATTGGGATATAACAGCTGCCCTTATTTAAGTGTCTTCTATCCGGAGATGCGAAGGTTAAAAATCCTCGTGTCAACGCGATTGAAGATACTTAAATATAAAACAAACCCTATTTTTGTCCCTAAGATGCCATGCAATGCTTATGATTATGAATGCAGATGGACAAATCTAAAGTGACGCAAGACATCATTGTGGATGTAACAAAGGAAATAAGGAAACAAAAGAGAAACCCGACCAGGAAATTAAATCACCGGTGGACCAAAAGACCCGACTCATAGAGGATGGTAAAAGGTCAAAGGATACACCAACTTTTACTAAAGGCGAAACTACCAATGTTCACTGAAGGTATTAAGAGAATAACATTGACATTCATTGATGATGAACTACCAACTTTCACTGATGGTAGAGAAAAGAAATACCATAGCAATGCCGTTCACTGACAATGAACTACCAACGTTCACTGAGGGTAGCAAAAAGATAAAAAACTCCAACGTTCACTGCCGATGTCCTACCAACTTTCACTGAAGGTAGAGAGAAAATATATTATAGCACCACCGTTCACTAACGATGAACTACCAACATTCACTAAAGGTAGCAAAAAGATAACAAACATCGAAGTTCACTGTCGATGTCCTA
Source organism: Vicia faba (assembly GCA_948472305.1). Classification (NCBI taxonomy): domain Eukaryota; kingdom Viridiplantae; phylum Streptophyta; class Magnoliopsida; order Fabales; family Fabaceae; genus Vicia; species Vicia faba. The sequence goes on along the minus strand of OX451741.1, from coordinate 1,069,640,986 downwards.
CCAACTTTCACTGGAGGTAGAAAGAGAAAATATCATAGCACCGCTGTTCACTGATGATGAACTACCAACGTTCACTGAGGGTAGCAAAAAGATAACAAACACTGACGTTCATTGCCGATGTCCTACCAAATTTCACTGAAGGTAGAGAGAAAATATATCATAGCACCGCCGTTCACTGACGATGAACTACCAACGTTCACTGAGGGTAGCAAAAACATAACAAACACTGACGTTCACTGCCGATGTCCTACCAACTTTCACTGAAGGTAGAGAGAATATATCATAGCACCGTCGTTCACTGACGATGAACTGCCAACATTCACTGAAGGTAGCAAAAAGATAACCATCACCAACTTTCACTGAAGGTGACCTACCAACTTTCACTGAAGGTAGAGAGAAAATATATCCTAGCACCGCCGTTCACTGACGATGAACTACCAACATTCACTGAGGGTAGAAAAAAGATAACCATCACCAACTTTCACTGAAGGTGACCTACCAACTTTCACTGAAGGTAGAAAGAGAATATATCATAGCACCGCCGTTCACTAACGATGAACTACCAACGTTCACTGAAGGTAACAAAAAGATAACAAACACCAACGTTCACTGCCGATGTCCTACCAACTTTCACTGAAGGTAGAGATAAAATATATCATAGCACCGTCGTTCACTGACGATGAACTACCAACTTCACTGAAGGTAGCAAAAAGATAACAAACACCAACTTTCACTGAAGGTGACCTACCAACTTTAACTGAAGGTAGAAAGAAAATATATCATAGCACCGCCGTTCACTGACGATGAACTACCAACATTCACTAAAGGTAGCAAAAAGATAACAAACAACGACGTTCACTGTCGATGTCCTACCAACTTTCACTAAAGGTAGAGAGAGAGAATGTACCATAGCACTGTTATTCACTGACGATGAACTACCAACGTTCACTGAAGGTAGCAAAAAGATAACAAACACAAATGTTCACTGCTGATGTCCTACCAACTTACACTGAAGGTAGAAATAAAATATATCAAGTTTTCCCCAAAATTATGGCATTGCACCTAGAACGGGTCTCAACTTCTTCTTTAACCAAGGCATTCTGCCTGGAAAGGGTAATATGTAAGTTGTCTCAAATAAAGAGACTTCCACTTGCAAAGATTTCACAACAAGTTGTTTCTGTGAATTTGAAAGTCTTGCCAGCCACTGGCATAAACTAACGACGGACTACAAACTAACCACTCATAGAGGAAATTAAAAAAAGTTACGTCGACTTTTACAGGGAAGCACGAGTTGCTCCAATAAAGAGACTTGTTGCTTGTTATCATGGAGAATTGCAAAAAGAAAAAACTTTCTGGGGATGGAAATATGGCTTCCTGGGGAAAGAGGTATGACTTCCTGGGGAAATGCCACGATATTCCTGCTGAGGAGATAGATTCTTCTCGTGCAAAATAAATGCACCAACCAAAACTTGAAGTTTTCAGAAATCCAAAGTAAATAATATTGTTGTGGAACCACAGATTCAAACCAGAAATAAACTGGAATGAAACGGTCAACCAAAATACATCCTTTGAGAAATAAACTCAAAAGGGAAAACCAAATCCATCCGAACAAGGTGTTGTACAGGAAGGTTAAAGCAAAAATCTTCCATGAGGGACAACTCAGTGGGGAAATTGAAAGAATATATGCTTTCTACTTAAGGCCAACACTCTATTGAAAAGAGAACAACGTAACTCTGCAAGACAGGGTGATAAGTCGACAAAATATTAACAAATGTCAATGAACAATGATTTGCCAATTTTAGCTATGCATGATGTATGTATGAATGTAGGAGAGTTATCATGTACATGCTGACAAAACAGATATATAACACTGGAAACGAACAAACAAAACCAACTCGGGAACAAACAACGCTGAGCTAAACTTCATCCAAGATGAACATTCTAAAAAAGTAAATGCCAATGGAGGGAACAAAACCTACTGGCTGCTTTAGCTTTACTGGGGAGCGACATAATCTGGAAGTAAGCAAAACAAAGTGACAGAATAGTACAACTACAGGGATAGAACATCCTTCTTCAGGCCTCACTGGGGAAACAAATGTTTTCAAAAGTAACACTTCTACTGGAGATTGCAAAACCAGTCTTAAATAAAGCATACTGTCACCAAAACATCAAAACATTCACTGGGGAATTCAGACCTACTTCATTGGTGAGGTTAACATCACATCCACAGAGGGAAAACCATAATATGTCCTTCACTTAGAGAAACCAGGGACCTGTGTTCTTCAATAGTGGTTATGATACCAACTTCTCTGGAAAAAGGAACTTCTATTAGGCCAAACGAAAACTTCACTGGAGAAAATGCGGAATGAAACTTCACATCATGTAAACTCGGAAAAGAGGAGAAATGAGTCCAAACTTGACCGAGGATACCAGAGTCATAAACCCAATACGGAGAATCATCCTGAGTAAACTCTCTGAGGGGAACAAAAACTTCTCCAAACAACTGGAATTTGTCCATTCCTGGTATCACCATTTTTGTTGTCATTGTTTCATCACAAATCCCAAAATAAAAGCAAATTGCAAATTATTTTTGAAAAATCAATTTTGTTATTTAATCTTTTTTCCTTGAAAGTTATTATCAATACTAAATGGAGTCTTTGCAGGCTAAATAAAATAAGAGATACAAAGAATTGGGTAAAAGCTCAAATTTCATTAATAGAATAGTAGTCTGCGAATGGCGAGACTCCATAGATGATTACAAAGTTCAAAAATGGTAATATATAATGGAAAAGATACATTGAGATACAATGACAACTATCCCCTCTAACAACTTTTTAAATCCTGAGCAGCAGCTTCTTTCGAAGTATGGTGAGGATCCGAAATTATTGTTGCTTCAACGATCAAGTCTTATCTAATGTAGTTACTTGCCAATAAAGTCCCTAACTTTTGCCTAAGCTGCCCTTGCGGGTTTTCAACTCAGCGGGAAATTTATTTTGTTTATGTATCTAATTTTTTCCTAGACCTCCCTTTCGGGTTTTCGGCCTACCGAGACGCTCCTTTTTGGCCTAAGCCGCCCTTTCGGGTTTTCAACTTAGCGAGTTGTTCTTTTATTTATTTAGGCGAAGTATTCCTTGACTGCATCATCATTCATGGGACGTGGGAACTCCTCGCCATCCATAGTTTCAATAATTAATGCACCGCCAGAGAAGGCTTTCTTGACAACATATGGGCCTTCAAAATTGGGATTCCACTTTCCCCTAGAATCAACGTTGAAAGACATGATCTTCCTGAGCACGAGGTCGCCTTCTCTGAATTCATGAGGTTTGACCTTTTTATCAAAAGTTTTCTTCATTCTTTTCTGATATAACTGTCCGTGACATAAAGTTGTCATCCTCTTATCCTCAATCAAATTCAATTGGTCAAACATGTTCTGGACCCATTCAGCCTCTATCAACTTGGTTTCCATTATCACACGCAACGAGGGAATCTCTACCTTGACTGGGAGTACGGCTTCCATTCCATATACTAGGGAGAACATGGTTGCTCCTGTTGAAGTGCGGATAGATGTCCGATATCCATGCAGAGCAAAAGGGAGCATTTCATGCCAATCCTTATAAGTGACAAACATTTTCTGGATAATCTTCTTGATATTCTTATTAGCAGCTTCAACAGCCCCATTCATCTTCGGCCTGTACGGAGATGAATTATGATGGACAATCTTGAATTCTTCACAAAGTTCTGTCATTATCTTATTGTTCAAATTTGAGCCATTGTCACTGATGATTCTGCTCGGCACACCATACCGACATATAAGGTTATTCTTAATGAAGCGCACAACCACCTGCTTAGTAACATTGGCATATGAAGCAGCCTCCACCCACTTGGTGAAGTAATCAATTGCTACCAAGATAAAACGGTGTATGTTCGAAGCTTTGGGTTCTATCATCCCGATCATGTCAATACCCCACATAGAGAAAGGCCACGGGGAGGAAATCACATTGAGAAGTTTCGGAGGCACATGAACCTTATCTGCATAAATATGACATTTATGGCACTTCTTTGCAAATTTGTAACAGTCGGACTCCATTGTTAGCCAATAATAACCTGCCTTTAGCATCTTTTTAGCCATCGAATATCCATTGGCATGAGTGTCAAATGAACCTTCATGAATCTCATGCATCAACATGTCTACTTTGTGTTTATCCACACATCTGAGCAAGACCATGTCATAATTTCTCTTGTACAACACATTTTCACTGAGGAAGAAACTGCCAGCCAATCTTCTCAATGTCTTTCTATCTTTCTTCGACGCACCACTCAGGTATTCCTAAGTCTGAAGAAAATTCTTGATATCATAATACCAAGGTTTTTTATCTGCTACCTCCTCTGTTGTAAATACATGAGCGGGCCTATCCAGTCGCCAAACTATAATTCGAGGTATATCATTCCAAGTATTCACTTGGTACATAGAAGCTAGAGTTGCCAGAGCACCCGCCATTTGATTTTCATCTCTAGGAATGTGATAAATTCAAATTTATTAAAGAAGGGTAACAATCTTCTAGCATAATCTTTGTAAGGGATCAAGCTGGGGTGACGAGTATCCCATTCTCCTTTAATCTGGTTTATTACCAAAGCTGAATCACCATACACATCTAGAATTTTAATTCTGAGATCAATAGCTTCCTCGAGACCCATGATGCAAGCCTCGTATTTTGCCATATTATTAGTACAATCAAATGTTAACCTTGCAGTAAAAGTAATGTGCAATCCATGAGGAGTGACAAGAACTGCACCAATTCCTTTACCATAAGCATTCACAGCTCCATCAAATATCATACTCCAACGAGATTCAGGGTCAGGACCTTCCTCAGGAAATGGTTCATCACAATCTTTCACTTTCAGAAACATCACATCCTCATCGGGAAAATCATATTCTATAGACTGGTGATCCTCCACTGGTTGGTGAGCAAGATAATCTACCAATATGCTGCTTTTAATAGATTTTTGAGTGAGGTATTCAATATCATATTTAGATAACAAAATCTACCAGCGGGAAGTTCTCCCAGTAAGAGCTGGCTTTTCAAAAATGTACTTGATTGGATCCATTTTGGAGATCAACAAAGTAGTGTGATTCAACATATACTACCGCAAACGCTTTGCCGCCCAGGCCAAAGCACAACATGTCTTTTCCAACATGGAATACCCGACTCACAATCAGTGAATTTTTACTGAGATAATAAATGGCATACTCTTTCTTCCCATTTTTATCCTGTTGTCCCAGAATACAACCCATGGATTTATCTAACACTGTCAGATACATAATTAACGGTCTTCCTTCTATAGGAGGGAGCAAGATAGGAGGTTCAGGCATATATTCTTTAATACTTTCAAATTCCCTTTGGCAGTCATCCGTCCACACACAACCTTGATCTTTCTTTAACAACTTAAAGATCGGCTCACATGTTGCAGTCATGTGGGAAATGAATCTGGAAATATAATTCAAATGCCCGAGGAAACCTCTGACTTGCTTTTCAGTTCTTGGCGCTGGCATCTCTTGAATTTCCTTGACTTTATTAGGGTCAAATTCAATTCCTTTCTAGCTAACAATGAAACCCAACAATTTCCCTGATCGAACACCGAAGGTGCATTTATTTGGATTCAAGCGGAGACGATACTTCCTCAAACGCTGAAACAACTTCAACAAATCTTCTACATGCCCTTCTTTAGTCTGGGATTTAGAAATCATATCATTAACATATACTTCGATTTCCTTGTGCATTAGATCATGGAATAGGGTTGTCATAGCCCTATGGTACGTTGCATCAGCGTTCTTCAACCCGAAGGGCATCACTCTGTAACAAAATGTTCCCCAGGGTGTGATAAACGTTGTTTTTTCCATGTCCTTTAGAGCCATTCTTATTTGATTATACCCGGAAAATCCGTCCATTAACGAGAATACCTTGAATTTTGCTGTGCTATCCACTAACATATCAATGTGTGGCAATGGAAAATCATCTTTTGGACTAGCTTTATTTAGATCTTTGTAATCTACGCACATGCGAACTTTTCCGTATTTTTTCGGTACTGGAACAATATTGGCGATCCATTAAGGATACACTGACGTCACAAGAAAACCGGCATTAATCTTCTTTAGAACCTCCTCTTTGATCTTCGCTGCCATATTTGGGTGAGTTCTTCTCAACTTCTGTTTGATTGGCGGACACTCTGGCTTCAGCGGCAAACGATGCTCTACAGTATATGTATCTAGACCAGGCATATCTTGGTAAGACCAAGCAAAAATATCCACATACTCTTTCAACATCTCAGTTAACTTGCTCTTCACATCAGGATGCAGTAATGCTCCGATCTTGACTTCCTTCGGATCTTCTTCTGAACCCAAATTGATTACTTCAAATGGATCTTTATATGGCTGAATGGTATTTTCCTCGTGCTCAAGAAACCGTGAGACCTCTTCTGGAATCTCATCATAATCTTCTTCTTCAGCCCCAAACACAGGACATTCAAAGTTGGGAGAGGGTGCAAGGTCATTCTATTCAATGGTTTTTTTAATTAATCTGCACATATGATTTATGATTGCATTTAGAAACTGACACCTATAACAAGTGATCATCCAAATTGAATTTCAATTATTATTTATTTTGAAAATGTTTTTTTTTCTGATTACCATTTTCCAAGAAAAAGCAGAAAATAAAGACACAATTTGGGAAACAAAGACAACTTTTATTATTGATTTTAAAAGTCACAGCAAACATATAAGCCCATACAATACTTTCATCTTGGGAAGAGTGAAAGATTCTCAAAAAGATTAACAAGAACAGATTACTTTGAAACATGTATGCAAGAGGGAACATCAATGGTGACCCAGTTCTGAACCCTAACTCCGTGCGTCACATAATTTGGCATTTCTGGCTCTGCTTCATCTTCCATAATGGCATTAATCCCGGAAACAGTTGGATGAAGATAACCCCCGCTATGAAAGATGTCTTGATACTTTCCTGCGGAAGACTTCGGCTTCATGCCCTTACCTATGCCATTCTTCGAAGAGAACCCCAAGCTAGTTTTGTTCTTGTTCACATGTGGATCCACAATTCGTCCCCACACTTCACTACGACCCTTACATAAAACCTGTTGTGCGTCCTTTAGCGAAACCATGGAATTCTCATTTCCTATGATGTTGTCAATGGATAACGCTTGGAACTGGGTTCTAACAGCAGCTTCATCCGCCTCTACAATGCTGAAAGAGGACAAATGAGATATCAATAATGCCTGCTCCCCATTTATGATCACTAATTTCCCTTCACATACAAACTTTAGTTTCTGGTGTAGAGTTGAAGTGACAGCCCCTGCCTTATGTATCCACGGTCGTCCTAGAAAACAGCTATAAGTGGGAACAATGTCCATGACCTGGAAAGTTATCTGAAAAAAATGTGATCCTATATGAATAGGCAAGTCCACTTCACCAATAACAGATTTCCTTGACCCATCAAACGCTTTCACAATGATGCCACTCGGGCGCATAGGCGTTCCTTGATATTTTAACTTTATAAGCGTACTCCACGGTATAACATTCAATGCGGATCCATTATCAATCAGAACATTGGATAGTTAATCATTCTTGCAGTTCATAGAGATGTGGAGGGACAAGTTGTGATTCCTTCCTTCATCTGGCAGTTCGTCATCGCAGAAACTCAAGTTATTACACGATGTAATGTTTCCTACTATGCTGCTGAATTGGTCTATTGGCATATCACTCTCCATAAAAGCTTCGTCCAGTACCCTCATCAAGGATTCTCTGTGAGCAGGTGAGTTCATCAATAAAGCCAAGATAGATATTTTCGAAGGAGTCTGAAGTAGCTGATCTACAATTCTGTAGTCTCTCATCTTGATTATTTTCAAAATATCATCCACTTCTTTCTTTAACGTAGCTCCACTAGTCTCACTCGTAGCCTTCTTGGGTTCAACGTTCTCAGCAATTTTCTTTCCAGCACTAAAATCTCCTCGAACAACTGGTGCAAATACACGACTGCTGCGGGTCACTCTGCTATTCTCAGCAATATTTCCAACATCAGGCATTGGCTGGATGGGAACTTCCACACTATCCTCCAAGATTGTAGCGTTGTATTTATAAGGCACAGCCTTATCTGACTTGTAGGGGATAGGACCCGGCAAACTAATCACCAATGGGGTAACAGCTGGTTTGCTATGATACTCAACTTCAAAATGGGCGGGTAAACCAAAACAAGGCACAGTGACGTTTACCTCTTCTTCAACATAATCAGTCATCAATAAGTCATTTCTGAAAAACAAATCTTCATCTGAAGAGACATACTCATATGCGGAGGTATACTCTTCATCTGACTCTTCTTCAGCCAAACAAACCTCAATCACATCAACCTCATGGTAATTATCCCTCTGACATGTGACCTTGATAGTTCCATTGTCTAACAACAACTGAACACCCTTCTTCACGATTGAACATCCTCGGGGGTTTCGACAGCAAACTCGGCAAGAGCCATATTGGTGTTCCACCTGACCAACCATATGGAAGAAGGTAGCATGCAACTGCACGAGGTCCTCATTCATATACTCTACATCAAAAATTATGAATTCTCCAGGACATCCAGAAACCATATTCACTTCCTCTTCATACTCTGCCCTAGGCCTGATTATGTGGATGAGGCCCCCATCCATTATCTCATGTAAATCAGCCTTTATCTTATCACAACCCTGTATGTCTGTACTGCAAATAGCACAACCGGAATGGTCATGCATATAGTAGCTAAATTCACAGAGGTCTACATGCATTTTCACCAAATCTCCTCTAACCAGATTAATATCAAAAATTCGGAAGTCGCTTGGAAAACTGGCCACCATATTCACATTATTTACTCCCCCATGCTTGGGTAGAGGATTATCTTTCACATTAGGTCCCACGTCCTTGAAAGATAGAACACCAGACTTTACCAATTTCTGTACCTCAGTCTTCAAAGGATAACAATTCTCAACATTATGCCCTGGTGCTCCCTGATGAAAAGCACATGTTTGGTCTTCCTTGTAATACCAAGGCAATGGTGATGGTACGGCGGGAGATGGTCGGGTCTGAACCAACTTATTTTGAATCAACGCCAGTAGTAACTCTATATAGCTCATATAAATAGGGTTATAACTCTCCCTTCTCTGATTATACCCTTGATTCCCCTGTTGGGACAGTCTCTGATAACGAACGGTAGTTGGAGCGGCACTCACAACGGTAGTAATTGAGGCAACTTGCTGATGATGCTGATAATTCCTTCTAGGAGTATTAACCCTCCTCTCTTGTATAACAACATTTGCATATCCTTCCTTCTTCTTTGTAAACCCATAAGATGGATTCTTCACACCTCCATATCCTTCACTCTTCATCTAACGACCTTCTCTCATAGCCTCTTCTAAGCGGATACCCATTCCTACCATTTCAGTAAAGTCACTTGGCGCGCTTGCTACCATCCTCTCGTAGTAGAAAGCACCCAGCATCTTCAAGAAAATCTTAGTCATCTCCTTCTCTTCCATGGGAGGAATCACCTGGGCAGCTACATCACGCCATCTTTGTGCATATTCTTTAAACGATTCCCTGTCTTTCTAAACCATGGCCCTGAGTTAATCACGGTCAGGCGCCATATCCACGTTGTAGTTATATTGCTTGATGAATGCTTCTCCCAAATCATTAAAAGTATGGATGTTGGCGCAGTCCAAACTCATATACCACTTTAGCGCAACACCGGTCAAACTATCCTGAAAAAAGTGAATCAGCAGACGCTGATCATCAGTATGGGTAGACATTCTTCTCACGTACATCACTAGATGAGCACGAGGGAAAGTGTTTCCCTTATACTTCTCAAACTCCGGGACCTTAAACTTAGCAGGTATCTTAACATTCGGGACCAAGCATAACTCATTCACATTCTGCCTAAACAATTCCTTTCCCCTGAGGGCCTTCATCTCCCTTTGCATCTTGTCAAATTGCTCTTGAAAATCATTCATTCTATCATAAAGACCCAAGTCTTAACTTGGTAGAGGAAAAGACGACACACATCATCATTAACAAATGGAACCATATTCACCGAAGGCGGTGCAGCAGGAACATGCACCATAGGAGGTGCAGGAGTAACATTAGTCTGAACAACTGGAGCTTCTTGAGGACCAAGATTGAAACCTTCAAGTGCAAAGTTCTCTAGAATTCCCCATGGGTAACCTTGAGGCATGTGGTTCTGAACAACAGCTGGAGTAGTAGATACGGGAATAGTCGGAGCTTCAGTAGTTGCCCTTGTTGGTTGAAGTTGAAAACTCGGTGGCTGATTCTGAGCAGCCACCAGATCTTCCATCAGAGTAGTCAGATTGGCCATGCCGACCTTCAAAGCATAAACTTCCTCGCACAGCTCGCGATTCTCTTGTTCTAAGTTGTCCATCTTTTTTATGAAATTAGTCTGAGTGTTGTAGTGGTGAGTCAGCTTGCTGAACGAAGTAAAGAAGCTTGGTAAGCCACCTGGATATGCATAGAAAATGCAAGACATATGTGAAATATGATGCATGATATGTAATGCACATGATTATTTTATTTTGTTATTTTAATATTTCAAGGGATTTATAGATTTATAGACATATTGCAAACATCAAAATAATAACGCATTTGAAATACTAAATTTTTTATTATAATAACTTCAAAATGGATTACAAGTTTCAATGATCCCAAGTACAAGATGAAAATAAAATCTGAAACCCTGAGAAACAAAGCTGATGGAGATCACTCTATACGTTGGCGCTTCCCTGTGAGCCTGGCAATCTGAGCCTTCAACCTTTGGTTTTCTTCCCCATATCTGGTGGCAACCTCCTTCCAATCATCTGAATCACAAAGTGAGTAATCAGCACCTGATTGAGGCTTAGGAGAAAATAAATCCCCTTGCCTCTCCATAGCCTCTACCACTCGACTCTTAAGGATCTTAATCAAATCGTCTTTCTCCTTCAAATCTGCTCTATAGGAAATCTCTAAAGTTTGACACTTATTCTTCCAAGCATCCTTTTCCTGCTGCATCCTAACCAAAGAAAGCTGCAGCTCTTCCAGATCATCTAATAAGGGAGGAGTGGTCTTCAAAAATAGATCAGGCATGGGTGTCTCTCGGGTATACGGCATCTTCAACTGAATAGCTCTCAATCGGACCTACTGAAGATATGGCTCCAAAGAAACAGCACCCCTAGGTCCCAAATCCTTCCTACTCTTCTTATGAATGTGACGCCAGGCCTTCGCAATCTGCTCCCTAGCTTCCTTATGGTCTTCTCCTTCCTTCATAAAGAAACTACTCAAATGAATACCGTTCGGTTTATCCCTCATCAGATAACCAAGTTGTCGTCGTGCAAGAACATGGTTATAGTTAATTCCTCCCTTTGTACCAAGAAGAGGTACATTGGGGAAACTACCACAACTGTCAATAATCTCTATATCCTAGTAAGCTCGATGATACCAATCAATATCCGAGTAAGTAAGTGCCATGATCTTAGGAGCCCAGCGGAGTTCCTTCTTGACATCCCAAAAAGCATTAGACTGAGGCATATGAGAGATAAACCACCGGTACAACAGAGGCATGCAACGGAAAATCATCCCTCCATGATAAGAATTTTGAAGATGAATAGAGTAATAAGCATCACCCAACAATGTAGGAACTGGGCTTCCAATCATGAAGATCTTGATAGAATTAATGTCAACAAACTTGTCCACATTAGGAAATAAGAACAACCCGTAAGCAAGTAGAGCAAAGATGGCCTCAAAAGCGATTGTACTCTTCATCCTGGCAAAGTAACGAGCTTTCTCCAATAAGAATTAAGCTGGTAATCCTCTAATCCCTCCTTTAGTAGTCATATGGGCTTCCACCTCAGACTTCCCCAGATGAATCAAAGCAGAAATCTCATGTGGTTTTGGCTCACCCTCCAAACCAGTAAAAGGAACACAATCGGTAACAGGTAAATCCAATAGATAAGAATACTCCTCCAGTGCGGGAATCAACTTATAGTCGGGAAACATAAAGCAATGATACATCGGATCATAGAACTAGATCAAGGTCGATAGAATACCCTCCTTCATCTTCAGCTTCATGAGAGGAATGATGGACCCATACTTCTTCCGAAAATCTGCAGAACACACGATCTCGGGAATTAGACTGATCAACTCATCTATCTTGGGATCCTTGAAACTATATTTCCCGGTCTTTCTCTTTCTAGAATCCATGGTTAGAAAGTACCTGAGATATTCACAAATGGTCAAACTTTAAATCCCTTGAATTATGGTTTCTTCAAAAGATGCTTATGAGTGCATGGATGCATGATGCAACAATCACACACAAGATCACATATATAGGGTTCATAGGTTCAACGTCATGAGCATGAGGTCGAAGGTACTACCCATAGGGTGTTGGTCTAAAAGTTATCACCTGCCGAACAAGGTTCTAGAGGTTCCCAGAGTCTACATCCTTCCTTCAGATATTACCAACTTCCTGATTAACTCGTTAATTAGTAATATTCTCAAGAAAAACTTGTTCGTGCGTAGTATCGTGTGACAACTATTTCCAGATTACTCCGTTATAGCTTCCGCACTACACCTAAAAGGCCAAGATGGGTTAGGTATTCTACGATCCTCGGTTTCAGCAGGCTCCCAGGTCGAAAGCAGCACGTCTTCCCGATTACTCGGTAAATGACACTACAGTCAAAAGGGCCTCCACTGAGTGGGGGATATCATGCCTCCTTTTTTGGGATTACTCCCTCAAAGTTAACATGACTATACCGCCCGTCCTATCTTAAAGTTTGCCCAAGTCCAGGTATAGGACTTATGAGTAATCACCAAGCACCCTGAAAACCAGGAAAATCTAGACAAACATATATATATAACATATAACACATAAACAACAATAGCATATATACAGATATAAACAAAGATAGGTTTAACCCACTTAGGGATGGACCAGCAAGAGGTCAATCTTTCCCCAGTGAAGTCGCCATTTTTTCTGTAGCGGTAGAAATGCTTAAGACTAAGCAATTGGATTTACTAGACTTTATACAAATCAAAATAAAAATCACCACCGCGCTTTATTGTTTCCAAAGGAATGGGAAAAGAGCGAATAACCCAAAAAGAGGGGGAAAGATTCAAGGTAAGGGGGTTGGTTATGCAAAGGGAAGGTATTAGCACCCTAAACATCTATGGTACTCCGCATGAACCTCTTTATAAAATATGTATATTTTGGCTATGGAAAATGTTGTATAAAAATGGATGATGGAGGTGAGAATAGAAACATATTTTTTATGATTTTTGCATCCGACGCGGTTGCGAACCTTTAGTGCCTACGTACCACCTTTCATGCAATAGGGGATCAGGGTACACGTAGTTCCTCTTTGAAAATTTAAAACACAATTGTGTTGTTTAATTTTATGAGATAAGACATCATCTTCATTGTCCGTGTGGAAAACATACTTACTACCCACAATCATGAGAAAGGAGAATTTGCATCATCTCAAAGTGGAGGATATGGCTTGGGTTTTAAAATCAATAATGCCTCACTCAACACCCAAGTTGAAAATATCTCTCTTCACTACATATTGTAGAAGTATAGTCGTTTGCATCACTACAAGGATTGACAAGAGTCCAATCTTTTGAGAAAAGGTTTTAAAATAAAATAAAAAAGCCAAAGTGGCAAAATAGTTTGAAATGAGATTGATTGACTTTTAGTCTTCTCACAAAAAAATGTCAAGGTATTATTAAGTTGATTGAAATTTATTCATGAAAATGTTTTGAAAATGCATGGACCTAAGTCCAAGTTTATTATGAAAATGGTTCATGTTTCAAAACAAGAAGAGTTTTCAAAAGGAGGGAGAAGATTTTTGAAATTAAAGAAGATGGGAGGAGATGAAGAGACTATCCTAAAGCATAAGGTAAAAGCTAGGGATAAGAACCATCTAACCAACAAAAAGCCAATACTTGACATTATGAGTCAATATAGAATTCTCATTCTTTGGATTGAAACCAAGCAAGCAAAGATACTAGACCTATTGAGAGAACCAGCCTTCAAGTGTATTAAGTCTTCACAAAAATTGGGCAGAGTAACAGTTGTATACGGGTGAATTCCAAATTACAAACAGAGTATGTAATCACAATAACCTGCACACAAAATAAACAAACAACCCAATTTCTTGAGGTAAACCTCAAGAACTCCAGACAAAATATGAATTAAGGTCACAAGGTCTCCAACATAGGCCAAGGTCTCTAATCCTAAGTCCAAGAAGTCTAATACTACATAATGCCAAGGATAATAAACAAATAGTCCAAGTATCATTAAAGATTTTTATGGTTCATGTTGATTATTAAGTGTCTTCAAAAGGAAAAGAAAAGCTCAAGTGATCAAAATAAAAATGACATAAAAGTAAATGCTCGAGTGAGCAAAGATGAAAATAGCATGAAATGTAAATGCTAAAATTAAATGGTACATAAAGCATAAAATTAAAAGCATAAAGTAAAGTCAGTTGTTAGAAATTAGTAGTTAGTTGGATGACCATCTTTAAACTTGCATTTGGAACTCATTAGATGATTGGTATAACCAAAGCCTCCATACAACAAGTTTCATTTTCTTTTTGTCAAGTATATCATCCATTTTGGAATCCTCAAAAGTAACATTTAATGATCAACGATGTTTAAGTGATCCGCGTTGACCAAAATTGATGAAGATCCATTAGAGGATTGGTAGAACCAAAGCCTCCATACAAAGAATCTCAAGGTTATTTGATAAAATATATCAAATTAACATACTTGGGCTTGCAAACATAGGTTTGGGCCATGAATGATAATTTATCCGAAACGGGACAAAATTTAGCGTTATGTTAAGCAATCATAAGTGGACTTATGTAGAAGTCGCACCTATTTTGAGGCCGGTCAATAGAAATATATGTACTTCATGTTTGAATAAATGATATAGAGATCACTATCCCTTAACATGTAGCACAATTAAAAAATAAAGGGATAAGATGAAGAGGGAGGGGAATGATAAGATAATTTGGATCACTACTTTAAATTTCTTTCATCTTTAAATTCAATCACTCCTCTAGATGGATTAAAGAACTAAACATATCATTAATCCAAAGCACCAAAAATGAATTAAATAATTCACTCTTTGGTAGATTTGAATTTATGAACATTTATCCAACTTCATCTACATCACAAAGTCCATTGAGTTTAAAGAGAAATTGGACATTTAAAATTGCAATCCAAACCAACAATCAAAAGGAGTGAGTAGAAAAAGCATTGTGGATCAAAGCTGCCCCAAAACAAGCCAAAAATGCATTATGTTTCTGTGTAAATCGATTTCACTAAAGTGTAAATCGATTTACACAGTACAATTTTCAAAAATCTACGTGAAATTGCTTCTGTGCAATCGATTGCACTGTTACTGCAATCGATTGCATGCTGTTACAGACAGTAAAATAGCATTTTAAAAGGCCAAATTCTTTTTTTCAAACTTTCCATCAAATACCTTATGATCATGGATCCAATTGAGCACGAAAATTCCATTAAATTATGAGAAAATAACACCATTAGAATCACAAAATAATGCTCAATGAATCAAACCCAAAGATCAACAAGAGGTCACATTGTGAAAGATGAATTACCCAACTTACCAAAGGTAGATCTAAAGAATTATCAAAACAACTACAAGAATTTGCTTCAATTCAACCTCAAGTATCAATTGCCCAAGCTTAGATGTAGAGAATTGATAAATAAAAAGTGTTTGGATGAAGGTTTAGCTCAAAGATTAGTAAGCTTAAATGCAAAGCTTACTAACTTTTTGAAAATGGAGCTTTAAGTGAATTTGGTAGATGGAGAGAATTGAGAGATTTTTTAGCAAGGTGGATTTGGCTATCAAAAGCTTGAAATTTAAATGAATTGAGGGCTCTATTTATAGAGTTTTAGGATTGGGATTAGTGGTAATTTGGTAATTGATTCTTGGAGCCAAAATTTGAATTAATGATAACTCTTTCAAAAATTAGAGCCAAAATTTGAATTAATGATAATTCTTCTTAAAAATGAAAGATTGGCACTAAAATTTGAATTAATGATACATCTTTTAAAAAATGAATAAAAATTAGAGCCAAAATTTGACAAGCTTAAAATTGCTGATTTTTTTTTCAAATTTACGCTCTGTGCAAATCGATTGCACTATAGTGCAAATTGATTTGCACAGTGTATTTTTTTTCAAAAATGGCACAAAATGCACTATATGCAATCGATTGCACTCTAAGAGCAATCGATTGCATCAGTAATAAAAATGAATTTTTGTTAATTTTTCCTTTGCAAATAGAGATTTTAGGAAAATAATACCAGAAATCCTTATTTGTCCGATGCTTCGACTTGGTACCTACAAAACAAAAATATACAAAGACAAAGACAAATATTTTTTGTATTTTGATTAGAAGTTAGTCAACAACACATATACAAAATACACAACTAAGGTTCTTGGAGATTCCTCACGAGCAAACTTAAAGATAGGAGATAGAAAAAGAGGAAGAACCAACCCTAATGTGATCTTGTTATGATCGAGTTGATATGATATGATAGAGGAATCTTAGGGACAAAAATTGGGGTACAACATATAGTAGCTTGCATCACTACAAGAATCAACAAGAGTATAATCTTTTGAGAAAAGTTTTAAAGTAAAAAGCCAAAGTGGAAAAATGGTTTGAATGAGTTTGATTGAATTTTAGTCTTCTCACAAAAAAATGTCAAAGTTTGATTAAGAAAATATTTTTTAAAAATGCATGGACCTAAGTCTAAGTTTATTATGAATGCGGTTCAAGTTAGAAAACAAGAAGAGTTTTGAAAATGACGGAGAAGATTTTGAAATTAAAAAATATAAGAGGAGATGAAGGAACTATTCTAAAGCGTATAGTAAAAGCTAAGGAAAAGAACCATCCAACCAACAAGAAGTCAACACTTGACATAAAGAAGTCAATATAGAATTCTCATCCTTTGAATTGAAACCAAGTTAGTAAAAATACTAAACCTCTCAAGAATACCCAGGATTCAGATGCATTATGTCTTCACAAAAATTAGGTAAAGTAACAATTGTATACAAAGGAATTCTCAATCACAGACAAAGCATATAATCAGAATAACCTGTACACAAAGAAAATCAATCCAATGTCTTGGAGTAAACCCCAAGAAATTTAGACTAAATAACAATAAAATCACAAGGTCCCAAGGGTATCAGGGCTTCTCTTCCTAAGTCCAAGAGGTCCACAACTTCATAATGCCAAGGATAGTAACCAAATAGTCCAAGTAACCTTAAAGCTTTTTAATGTTCAAGCTGGTTATTAAGTGTCTTCAAAAAGAAAAGAAAACTCAAGTGAGCAAAATAAGAATGACATAAAGATAAATGCTCAAGTGAGCAAAGATAAAATGACATAAAGATAAATGCTCAAGTGAGCCAAGATGAAAATAACATGAAACATAAATGCTAAAATAAATTATGCATAAAAATAAAGGCATAAAAATAAAGGCATAAAAAAGGTCATAAAGTAAAAACACAAAGTAAAAGCACAAAGTAAAAACACAAAGTAAAATCAATTGTTAATGAATTAGAAGTTAGAGGTTAGTTGAATGACCATCTTAAAGCTCGCATTTGAAAACTCGTTAAAATATTGATAAAATCAAAGCTTCTCAACAACAAGTCTCATTTGCTTTTGGTCAAGTATATCATTCATTTCAAGTATTCAAAGCAACCACATATGATCAACAATGTTCAAACGGTTCACTTAGACCAAAGTTTATGAAGTTCATTAGAGGATTGATAAGATCAAAGCCTCCTAAAAATGAACCTTAAGTTTATTGGATTAAAGGTTTCAAATTAAACATACTTGGACTTACAAACATAGGCTTAGGCCACGAATGATCATTTTTCGAATCGGGACAAATTTAGCGCTATGTTAAGCAATCGTAAGTGGACTTATGTAGAAGTCACAACTATTTTGAGGCCGGTCAATAACAATATATGTATCACATGTTAGAGAAACGATATGTAGATTATTCTCCTACAACATATAGCACAAGTAAGAAAGGGATAAGATGAAGAGGAAGGAGATATCAGATGAAATTAGGGTTTCAAATATCATCAACATCATTCATCCATTTTAGTGGATTTGGTTTTTCAACCTATCAACACCCAAGATCCAATGAGGCTGAGGAACTTGTCCCAAAATAACACCCAAATCAGGACCAAACAAAAATAATAAAATAATACTAAATAAAATAATATTTAAAATGATTAATAAAAGGAAATAATTGGTAAAATACACAAAGTATATTAAAACACTAAATTAAAATCCTAAAAATATAGTCAGAGGTCAAACATGAGTCAATAAGCATTGACAAAAAAATTTATAATTTTTTTAAAGTCAGAAAGTATATTTTAAAATTCAAAGATATAAGCAAAATAAACCAAAAATTGTGAAAAACAGTAAAAAATAGTAAAAATCAGAAATAAAAATAAAATGAGGTCACCAATACTTGTCAAGAGGTCATTGGATCCTTCCATGTTTTTTCCAAAATTTAAAAATCAAGAAAAGTATTTTTTTTAAACAATTAAAACAAGTTGAATAAATTGAAAAATCATAAAAAATATCAAATCAAAAAATAAAATTATGAAAAAATAAGAATCAGAAAGGAGAAAAACCAAAAGTATTTCTGAGATTTTTTTCAGAATTTTTGAAATTGAGATGAATTTTTTATGAATTTTTGAAGTTTAAAACTAATAAAATATAAAATCATAAAATAAAAATAAAATAAAAAGATGTAGACAATTGGATCAATGTCAAAACGCGTTAGTAATCAAATCCAACGGATCTAGCGCGTTGTGCATGATATGGACATTAGTGAATAAACCACTGGATCATTAATTAAAAAACAAATTTAAAAAAAATGTGTGGCACCATATCATTGGTTGAGATATGACACGCTGGTCATCTTCAACCTCCAACCATGCGTGAATTACAAGTCTCACAAACTTTAAAATCGGGAGCTCGGACCGGTGCCATTCGCTTCATCTCTTCAAGACGATTTCAATGGTACCGTCGTGAAAATTTTATATAAATTGTAGCTCAATTGATTTGAGAAAAACCAGTAGAAAAAAGTTGTAAAGGGATTTGAAAATTCATGATCAAAACTCACTTCCAATTAAAAGCTAATGATGCGACCAGTATCAGAGTGATGATAGCTACTTTGTAACAACAAGTTTGGAGATAATTGATAGAGAAATATACCGGTTGAAGTTCAAATTCAGAGCTCTGGAACTGACTTGGCTAGCACGATTTAGGGAACCTCAAGGTTTGGTTCTTCTTCTATTAGCTTCAGTGAAGTTCAAGGATGAAGAATCAGCAAAGAAATTGGATTGAAAATGCTTTAGAACCAAATTTGAAGTTGCAGAATTGAGAGGTATGAAGGAAGTTCAATAGTGGTTCTTTGGCTCTCCAAAGCTTGTAAAATGAAGTAGAGGAGGTCTCTATTTACAGGAGAATATGATACAATGATGAGAGAGGGTGAATGATTAGCAATCAAGTGAAATTGTGTGCACCCTGATCATGACAAAAGTGTGACTTCTAACTCATCAAAACTCAGATAAATCTTGCATTTCAAGGTGCTAATCGCTTCTGGAAGGTTTCTAAGCATGATTAGAAGTAAAAACACGAGACAATTTTGTGATTAGAGGCCACATTAACCAATTTTTCATTTGACAGTTTTGAAAAAATCAGTTTCTAGGTGCCAACTTTGAATCCATGGTGCACCCAACTCAAGAGGCTTTATCACACAATTCTTGGAGCATTTGAAAAATGAGGTTACAATATTTACATTATTCTAAGAAAGACATCATTTGGAGATCTGAGCAAAAAGTTATGTCTGATTGAATTTGTGAAAAACACACGGATGTTTTGTACTTAGAAAAATTCTAAGTGTTGAACTTCAAAATGACCTATAATGTTCTTCAAAATTAAATGACTTTCCACTCAAAATTTGGTCTTAATATCCGAAGATAAAATGAATTAGACCTCTTGAATTGAATTATGGAATTGAGATCACTCAAAAATCATAAAAATTGAAATAGTTATGGTCTTTGGAGGATGACGAACAAATCTGGGGAAAATCACAAAAGACCTATAATCTTTTCAATTCTTCAAACACTTTCCAAGAATTCTCAAGTTTTGCACATAAAAACAAAGATGTAGTATAACTCCCAAAGAGTATTATGGAAAAATAGTGGGCTCAAGGAGATAAAAATTGACCAAGTTATGATCATTTGAAGTCAAACCCTAGAAATCGAAGGCTCTTCGAGGAGACTTGTAATCTTCCTCAATCATTAGTGATCTTCCATTCAAAACTAGCCTTAGATCTATGAAGAGAGATTGTTAAGGACCCTTTAAATATAATAATGGCTTTGGAACCAATCAAAAACTATCAAACAATAAGCAAGATATGGTCCTTAGAAGTCAACAAACCCTAGCTCAGAGAGTGTCAAAATGACTTGAACCCCCTTTCAACTTTTGATTATTTTTCTTGCACAATTGGATCTTGTCATGTGAAGAGAGGTTGTTGTAGATGATGATAAGAATCCATAGAAAAAATAACCAACTCAAAATGTTGAAAATTGATAAAGTTATGCACTTGTGACCATTGAATCTAATATTTTCTCAATTAGGTTAAACTTGTTGAATCAACCTTGAATCTTTTGGACTTTTTTGGAAAAATAGGCATGATGAATCATAAGAGGCCTTGAAATGATGTTGTCTTGAAGCACACTCAAAGATGGAGACTAAGTCTCAATGAAGCTTGTTGAAGAAGACATGGAAATAAACACATGAACCTATGAATCTTCTTGATGAATTCCACCACCAACTTTGGGGAGATCTTAACCTAAATAAAGTGAGAGCTCCTTGAACCACAAATCTTTGATGCCATAGACAAGACCTTGAAGATTAAGCTCTTGCAATCCATTAGAGAACCATTTAATTGAGAATCACCCCTCAAACCTAGATTAGATGGTGGGATGAATGCAATTGTGATCACCTACAACATGAATATTCAAAGGAACATATATAAACATATTGATGTTAGTTAAAAGAACACATGTACAAGATACACAATTCAAGGTGCTTGGTAATCCCTCAAGATAAAACTTAAAGATAGGATAAAGAGAGAAACAACTATAATGTGTGTGTCTTTATGCATTGTTACATGAGATGATGAGAAATCTTAGGGGCAAAAACTAGGGTATAACAGCTACCCTTATTTAAGTGTCTTCTATCCGAAGATACGAAGGTTAAAATCTTTGTCTCGAAGCAATTGAAGATACTTAAATACAAAACAAACCATTTTTTTGGACCTAAGATGCCATGAAATGATTTTGATCATGAATGCAAACAAACAACTCCAAAGGTGACACAGAACACCACTAGGTAAGCAGAAGATAAAACAATAGGTCAAAAAGAGAGTCCAACCAGAAAATAAATCGCTGGGGAATAGAAGACTCAACTCTAACGGGGTAAAGCCCAAAGAGGAGATAAGGCATCACTAACTCAAATAATAAGGAAAAAGCAATGGATGGCAACGATTGACAAATAATTGTGAACTACCCACTCCTAGAGGGATAACAAAAAGAGAGTAACGTCGACTCACAGGGGATCAGAAATTACAGACCCAGAGGATGCAAATAGAAGCGGTAAGATAATACCGGTAAATACCAATATTAGGGTAGGTAAAAAATGATTGACATCAGTACTTATGACTGGAAATATATGATTGACATCAACATTCATGGCTGGGAACAACTCAACCTTTTTAGAGAAAAGTGAATCTCAATAATGAACTATCTCCCGTAATGAAGAGACTACCATTCATTGGAGTACAAATCTCAACAATGAACTATCTCCCTTAATGAAGAGACTACCATCCATCAGAGAACAAATCCCAACAATAAACTATCTCCCTTAATGAAGAGACTACCATCCATCAGAGTACAAATCTCAATAAATAACTATCTCCCTTAATGAAGAGACTACCATCCATCAGAGTAAAAATCTCAACAACGAACTATCTCCCTTAACAAAGAGACTACCATCCATCAGAGTAAAACCTCAACAACAAACTATCTCCCATAATAACGATACTACCATCCATCGGAGTACAAATCTTTACAACGAAATATCTCTCTTAATGAAGAGACGACCATCCATCGGAGTACAAATATCAACAACGAACTATCTTCCATAACAAAAAGACTACCATCCATCAGAGTAAAACCTCAACAATGAACTATCTCCCATAATGATGAGACTACCATCCATCAGAGTAAAATAGCTCAACAACGAACTATCTCCCATAATGAAGACACTACCGTTCATCGGAGTAAAGCATCTCAACAACGAACTATATCCCATAATAAAGAGACTACCATCCATCAGAGTACAAATCTTCTCTGGAATTAACAGACTTACTGGGGAAGAACAGGTTGCTCAAATAAAGAGACCCACCACTTGCTATTTACAAAGAGGATTGCGATAATGCTGCTGGGAAATGAATCTTGACTTCTTGGGGAAGTGCCAATACATTCCTGCTGACGAGATAAAGTCTTCACGTGCAAAATAAATTCACATTATCAATCTGGTGCTCAAAGCCTTCAGAAATCAAAATAATAATGTTGCTGGGGACCAACATTCAAACCAGGAACATATCAGAGTGAAACAGTCAACCAAGACATCACCCAATAAGGAATAAGATCCAATTGGAATTACATTCCATCCAGATAATGAGCTGGGTAGGAAGGCTAAAGCAAAATTCTTCCACGAGGGATAACTCAGTGGGGAAATTTAAAGGATATACACTCTCTACTTAAGGTTGACAATCTATTGGAGAGAGGTTAACATAACTCTACAAAGAAGAAAATATGCCAACAAAAACAATTAATGAGCAATTAATTTTAAATCAGTTATGCATTGATGTGTATGAGTGTATGAATGTTATCATGTATATGCTGACAAAACAGACATACAACACTAGGAATAACCAGACAAAACCAACTTGGGTAAAGACAACACTCGGCAAAATCACATCCAGGATGAAGATTACATAAGAGAATAAGCACCAACTGAGGAAACAAATTCCTACTTCACAACTTAACTCCACTGGGAAGAAACATGGATTCAAAAAAATCAAAGAAACAAATATGATAACAATAAACCAATATAGTTGAAAATATATAACACCCTCCTCCTGGCTTCACCGGGGAATATCGTATAGACTTCACTAGGGAAGACAATGCCACATCTTCTAGATTTCAACTGGGGATTCCGTACTGACTTCACTAGGGAAGACAACACCACATCATCGAGGGGAGCCCAAATACGATCTTCAATATCAAGAGTAGTGGTTATGCAAACTTCTCCGGGGAGAAATTATAAAGCCTCATAGGGATAACAACTTTAGAGAGAAGCATCATCTTCGCTTAGTTTGGGGATCTAAGAAATTAACAACACAATAAGAAGTCAAAATTATGGGGATTTTAAATCAAAATCAACACTTGGTGAGAGAAAACCCAAAAAATTGACAGCTGTCTCAACACTTCTTAGAAAAGATATTGCCCTGCCCTTGTTTGGCTACCTGGGGAGCCCAAAACAAACACCAATATCATAACTCGAGAGAGCAATGTCCTACAAGAGATTCTTCTTCAGTTCTCAACACACATAGAGAGAAATAGCTCCATCAAATGAACAAAGGCTTTCGGTCCTGACTGGGGAATACGGGATAAAAGGTATCAAACCACACAAACCTAAAACCAAATAACAAATCTGGAGAAATTCTGAACCAAGACTTAACTGGGGAAAATGAGATTACAGACCCAACATCGTACCATATATCAATTGGTATGAAATCCAACTATCCAAAGTACAAGTTGTAACGCCCTGTTATTTAATTATTTATTCATTTAAATATTGTTTTGAATATTTTATTTTAATTCAAATTTTTATCGTAAGAGTCGGAATTATTTTATTAAGTTGGAATAATAATTAATCAGGTTTATATAGGTATAAATAAGTTGAAGTAGCGTTTTACTAATGAGCTTAGAATTGATGTTGGGCTTAAGTGTGGTGTCGTGAAGTAATAAAGAGGGTGTATTGGTTAGGCCCATTTAAGTTACTAAGGATTAAATAATAGTGTTTTATTAGAAATAGAAGAAAAGAGAGAAAGTAGTGTTATCAGGAAAAATAAGAAGAGAGAAGAGAATAGGGTTTTGTGAGAAGAGAGGAGGAACGAGAAAGTTGCTGCTAGGGCCAATCTCAGAAATTCCATTGAAGCTTCCTTGAGTACTTTCAAAATCAAACTAGGTAAGGGTGGGTTTCTTATCCTATAATGGGGTATATGATATTTGTATGTGGGAATTTGTATGTGAAATTGTTACTGTTTTATTGACTTGTGTTTGCTTATGTTGTTGTGATAATAAGTGATTTGATTATAGAATTGTTAAAGAATAAGTGTGTTCTTGTGTTATAACTTGTCTCTGGAATGGATTTGGTATCGCTAGACAGTATAGCAGGAAATTAAATGAAACAGTATCGAAGATGAGAGGAAGAAATAGGTGGAAGTGTCGTTCGACACTGGTTGTATATGGGGGGGGTGTCGTTTGGCATCCTTTAGATGAAAGAGGGAAGTGTCAATCGGCACTAGGAAATGGTGGAAAAAAAAGTTCCACTTTGGCACTGTGAGGCAGGGGCACTTGTTTTTGTCTCTGTTTCTCTGTTTTGTCTTTCTATGGCACTATGCTGCATAATTCTTAAATAATATCAGTAATTACTAGTAGCAGTATGTATGAATGTCACTGTTCCCAGTAGCAGTAAATTAAATTTAGTTGCTAGAAGCTAGTTTTATGTGGAAGAATGGAACATCCATTAGTTGTATAATAAATTAGTAAGTTTAGGGAGAACAATTAACAAAGAACTATATATATTTTAAATGGTTGAATTAGTATTTTATTAGTGATGAAAATAATTTATCAGTGAGATTAATTTACTTAAGTTGGCAAGTAATTCGAAATGAATCGATTAATTCGGTATGTTGGTAATTGATGTATTTTGCAAATTGACCAAAATGCCATTTTGTTTCGATATATCCATGGTGAATAAATGTTATGATTTACCCTTGATCAATTGGTAATAACTGTGATATAGGCCTTTGGCCAATGTTGAAGGTGTGAATTGTTGTTATGTTGACCTTTATTATGTTGTTGTCGTTGTTGCATTGCCAAGTTATGGTTGCTTATATCATCGCATAGCATAGCATAGCATTAAAGTTGGCCTGGATTGGCATGTTCTAAGTTGGAGCGAATGCTCACCACGTTGGCCTTCATTGGCAAGATTTAAGTTGAGGGCTTATGCCTTATGCCTCAGTAAAATGGCACTTTATAAGTTGGGAGTTCTACTCCAATGGTACCACATGCATTTTCATAATTGAGTCGCATTTAAAGTCGTTGATTGTTGCTTATTTGATGTGTTGTTTACGCACGGTAATGTTATAAGTTGAATTGAGGTGTTGGTGAATGGTATGCTATATGTTGATTTGGTATGAAGTGGTGATTTTACATAAAATGATTTCGATATATTATTTATCATATGTTCTGTTATAGTATTCGATATCTCACCCCTTCTTTTGAATGTTACCCTTTGTTGGTAACATGCAGGTAACCAAGAGGAGTAGTTGTTACCGTTGTTAGTTCGAGTTTGGTGTCATTTTCTCTGATACTTAGCACTCGGGGGGAAATGAATGCTTGTCTTATTTTGTTGTTTATTTATTAAACCTTATTTTGTTATTTGAGGAGTTATCGTATTGATGTTGTTTTATGATTCAAAATATGATATATCTCATATGGAGATTTATTATGGATCAGCTGCGTGATTAATCAAAGTTGGTTTATGTTATGAAGACTTTATTTATGAGTTGTGTTCATTCTGTTTTCTTTAATTTTTATGTATCTATTCTAAAAGCATGACAGGTTTATGTGTCTCTGTTGAATGTGTAGAATCCTGATTATTTTGGAAATTTTTATACTCTGATTTTCCGTAAATTGCTTGGGGTAGAATTGGGGTGTTACATTAGTGGTATTAGAGCAGATCGGTCCGTCCGGTCAAGTTATCGAGTTGTAGTTGTTTAAAAATCGAGTATTGTTAGTTTTTCTTAACCGTTGTTTGTGTTGCAGTGTTAAGATAAGATGGCTGGGAGGAATGATGTTGCAATTGTTGCTGCTCTGCAAGCGATGGCTCAGGCTATGCAGAGTCAGCCGATTGCGGACGAGAATGCCGGATCTCGTAGCTTTGTGACTTTCCAAAGGGATAAACCATAGGTGTTCAAGGGTAGGCATGATGCTGATAGAGCACTAGATTGGTTGAAGTAAATCGAGAGGATTTTCTGTGTGATGGATTGCACCCCAGCACAGAAGGTTCGATATGGCACTCACATGCTAGCAGTTGAAGCTGATAACTGGTGGCTAGAAATGCGTGCAAGGTTGGAGGCTGCAGGTGAGGAAATCACTTGGATTGTGTTGCGTAGGGAGTTTCTGAGGAAGTATTATCCTGAAGATGTTCGGGGTAAGAAAGAGATTGAATTCCTTGAGTTGAAGCAAGGGAACAAATATGTCACTGAGTATGCTGCTAAGTTCATTGAGTTAGCTAAGTTCTTTCCACATTTTGATGGTGAAGGTGTTGAATGTTCTAAGTGCATCAAGTTTGAGAATGGGTTGCGCTCGGAAATCAAGAAGGTTGTTGGATATTAGAAGATTCGTGTATTTTATGACTGCAAGCATAGGGAGATGATTTGTTTCAACTGTGGTGGAGAAGGACACATTGGTAGTAATTTTCTGAAACCAAAGAAGGCACAAACTGGTGGCAAGGTGTTTGCTTTGGCTGGGACTTCAATAGCTAGTGAGGACAGACTCATCAGAGGTACATGTTTCATTAATAGTACTCCTTTAATTACTATTATTGATACTGGTGCTACTCATTTTTTATTGCTGCTGATTGTGTTGAAATATTGGGTCTTGTGTTCTCTTCTATGGATGGAGAAATGGTCGTTGAAACCCCGACTAAGGGATCGGTGACTACTTCTCGTGTGTGTTTGAATTGTCCTTTGTCGATATTCGGCAAATACTTTGCTGTTGATTTGATTTGTTTTCCACTAAGCGGGTTAGAGGTGATCTTGGGTATGAATTGGTTAGAGTATAACTACGTTCATATCAATTGCTATAACAAGTCTGTGAGGTTTTCTACTCCTGAAGAGGAAAGAGTTGGTTTGTTAACCGGTAAACAGTTGAGGCAACTGATGCAAGATGAAGTGCAGATGTTCTCGTTGATGGCGTTGCTATCAATGGAGAACCATGTTAGGATTGATGATTTGCAGGTGGTGCGAGAATTTCCTGAAGTATTTCCTGATGAAATTCCTGATGTACTGCCAGAGAGAGAGGTTGAATTTGCGATTTATCTTGTACCTGGTACCAGACCTGTTTCTATGGCACCGTACAGGATGTCTGCATCTGAATTGTCTGAATTGAAGAAAAAGTTAGAAGATTTGCTTGAGAAAAAGTTTGTAAGACCCAATGTATCGCCGTGGGGAGCGCCTGTGTTGTTAGTAAAGAAGAAAGATGGAAATATGAGGCTTTGTGTTGATTACAGGCAGTTGAATAAAGTGACGATTAAGAACAAGCATCCGCTTCCGAGGATTGATGAGTTGATGGATCAATTGGTGGGTTCAAGTGTGTTTTCTAATATTGATTTGAAGTCAGGATATCACCAGATTAGAGTGAGAGAAGATGATATTCAGAAGATCGCGTTCAGGACTCGGTATGGACACTACGAGTATTCGGTGATGCCTTTCGGTGTGACCAATGCGTCGGGAGTATTCATGGACTACGTAAATCTTATCTTTCATACTTATTTGGATCGGTTTGTGGTGGTATTCATTGGACATTCTGATTTACTCTAAGTAGGAAGAAGAACGTGAAGAGCACCTAAGAGTTGTATTGCAAGTTTTGAAAGAGAAGAAGTTGTATGTGAAGTTGTCCAAGTGTGAATTTTGGTTGCATGAGGTTAGTTTCCTTGGTCATGTCATTTCTGTTAGTTGCATTGTCGTGGACCCTTCTAAAGTTGATGTTGTGTTGCAATGGGAAGCTCCGAAGTCGGTTACTGAGATTAGAAGTTTCTTGGGATTAGCCGGTTACTATAGACGATTTATCGAAGGTTTTTCTAAGTTGGAACTTCCGTTGACCAAGTTGACTTGTAAGGGTAAAGCATTTGTGTGGGATAGTCGATGTGAAGAAAGTTTTACCGAGTTAAAGAAGAGGTTGACGTCGGCTTCGGTTTTGACCTTGCCTAATCCGGGGGAACCTTTTGTTGTGTATTGTGATGCTTGTCTGATGGGGTTAGGTGGTGTACTCATGCAGAATAGTAAGGTAGTTTCTTATGCATCGAGGCAATTGAGGACTCATGAAAAGAATTATCCTACGCATGATTTAGAATTAGCTGCGGTTGTCTTTGTGTTGAAAATCTGGAGGCATTATCTTTATGGTTCTAGTTTCGAAGTGTTTAGTGACCATAAGAGTTTGAAGTATCTTTTTGATCAAAAAGAGTTGAATATGAGGCAGCGAAGGTGGTTAGAATTACTGAAGGATTATAATTTCGGTTTGAATTATCATCCAGGAAAAGCTAATGTTGTGGACGATTCTTTAAGCCGAACGACGTTGCACATATTGGCAATGATGGTTAAAGAGTTGGAGTTGATTGAGCAATTCCGATATTTGAGTCTAGTTTGTGAAGTGACACCGCAAAGTGTTATGTTGGGAATGTTAAAGATTAATAATGAATTTCTGGATAGTATCAGAGAAGCTCAGAAGTTAGATGTGAAGTTGGTAGATTCGATGGTTAGGATCGATCAGTCTGAGAATGACGATTTCAAGATAGATGCGCAAGGTGTGTTGAGATTCCGAGATTGTATTTGCATTCCTGATGATGAAGAGATTAAGAAAGTGATTCTTGAGGAAAGTCACAGAAGCAGTTTGAGTATTCATCCAGGAGCTACTAAAATGTATCAAGATTTGAAAGGTTTGTTTTGGTGGCCTGGTATGAAGCGAGATGTGGCACAGTTTGTGTATGCTTGTTTGACTTGTCAGAAGTCGAAGGTTGAGCATCAGAAGCCTGCAGGGTTGATGCAACCATTAGATATTCCAGAATGGAAATGGGATAGCATTTCGATGGACTTCATAACAGGATTACCTAGTACCTTGAGAGGACACGATTCGATATGGGTGATTGTTGATAGGCTTACAAAGTCATCACGCTTTATACCTATTAACATCACATATCTGGTTTCGAAGTTGGCAGATATTTACACCAGAACCATTGTGAAGTTGCATGGCGTTCCTTTGTGTATTATGTTGGATAGAGATCTGAGATATACTTCTGATTTCTGGAAAAGTTTGCAAGAGGCGTTGGGATCTAAGTTGAGGTTGAGTTCGGCGTATCATCCTCAGACGGATGGTCAGATCGAGAGGACTATTCAGTCATTGGAGGATCTTTTGAGATCATGTGTTCTTGAACAGAGAGGTTTGTGGGATACTTACCTTTCATTGATTGAGTTCACTTATAATAACAGTTACCATTATAGTATTGGGATGGCACCTTTTGAGGCGTTGTATGGTCGGAGGTGTAGGACTCCATTGTGTTGGCATGAATCTGGTGAAAGTGTGGTACTTGGACTTGAGATTGTTCGAGAGACTACTGAGAAAGTGAAGCTTATCCGAGGGAAGATGAAGGTTTCTCAAAGTAGACAGAAAAGTTACCATGACAAGAGAAGGAAAGATTTAGAATTCTAAGCTGGTGATCATGTATTTTTAAGAGTCACACCTGTGACTAGTGTTGGGCGAGCTCTGAAGTCTAAGAAGCTCACTCCTCGTTTTATTGGTTCGTATCCGATATCGGGTCGAATTGGGAAGGTTTCTTACCGAGTGGCGTTACCGCTAAACCTTGCTAAATTGCATGATGTGTTTCATGTGTCGCAACTTCGGAAGTATATTCCTGATCCGTCTCATGTGATTCAGATGGACGATGTGCAAGTACAGGATAATCTCACGGTGGAGACGATGCATGTGCGAGTCTCGGATCGCGAGATGAAGATTCAAAGGGGGGAAGGAGATTGCATTGGTGAAATTTGTCTGGTTAGGAGCTGCTGGAGAGAGTATGACCTGGGAGTTGGAGAGCAAGATGCGGGACTTCTATCCCAAGTTATTTGAACAAGGTAAACTTTTATTTTCGAGGACGAAAATATTCTAAGTGGGAGAGAGTTGTAACACCCTGATATTTAATTATTTATTTAATTAAATATTGTTTCGAATATTTTATTTTAATTCAAATTTTTATCATAAGAGTCGAAATTATTTTATTAAGTTGGAATAATAATTAATCAGGTTTATATAGGTATAAATAAGTTGAAGTAGCATTTTACTAATGAGCTTAGAATTGATGTTGGGCTTAAGTGTGGTGTCGCGAAGTAATAAGGAGGGTGTATTGTTTAGGCCCATTTAAGTTACTAAGGATTAAATAATAGTATTTTATTAGAAATAGAAGAAAAGAGAGAAAGTAGTGTTATCAGGAAAAATAAGAAGAGAGAAGAGAATAGGGTTTTGTGAGAAGAGAGGAGGAATGATAAAGTTGCTGCTAGGTCCAATCTCAGAAATTCCATTGAAACATCCTTGAGTTCTTTCAAAATCAAACCAGGTAAGGGTGGGTTTCTTATCCTATAATGGGCTATATGATATTTGTATGTGGGAATTTATATGTGAAATTGTTACTGTTTTATTGACTTGTGTTGGCTTGTGTTGTTGTGATAATAAGTGATTTAATTATAGAATTGTCAAAGAATAGGTGTGCTGTTGTGTTATAACTTGTCTCTGGAATGGATTTGGTATCGCTAGACAGTATAGCAGGAAATTCAATGAAGCAGTATCGAAGATGAGAGGAAGAAATAGGTGGAAGGGTCGTTTGACACTGGTTGTATGTGGGGGGGGGGGGGGGGGGGGGGGGGGGCTGCCGTTCGGCAGCCTTTAGATGAAAGAGGGAAGTGTTGATTGGCACTAGGCAATGGTGGGAGAAAAAGTGCCACTTTGGCACTGTGAGTCAGGGGCACTTGTTTGTCTCTGTTTCTCTGTTTCTTTGTTTAGTCTTTCTATGGCACTATGCTGCATAATTCTTAAATAATATCAGTAATTACTAGTAGTAGTGTGTATGAATGTCACTGTTTCCAGTAGCAGTAAATTAAATTTAGTTGCTAGAATCTAGTTTTATGTGGAAGAATGGCACACCCATTAGTTGTATAACAAATTAGTAATTTTAGGGAGAACAATTAACAGTGGACTATATATATTTTAAATGGTTGAATTAGTATTTTATTAATGATGAAAATAATTTAGCAGTGAGATTAATTTACTTAAGTTGGCAAGTAATTGGAAATGAATCGATTAATTCAGTATGTTGGTAATTGATGTATTTTTCAAATTGACCAAAATACCGTTTTGTTTCGATATATCCGTGGTGAATAAATGTTGTGATTTACCCTTGATCAATTGGTAATAACTGTGATATAGGCCTTTGGCCAATGTTGAAGGTGTGAATTATTGTTATGTTAACTTTTATTATGTTGTTGTCGTTGTTGCGTTGCCAAGTTGTGGTTATTTATATCATCGCATAGCATAGCATGGCATTAAAGTTGGCCTGGATTGGCATGTTCTAAGTTGGAGCGAATGCTCACCACGTTGGCCTTTATTGGCAAGATTTATGTTGACGGCTTATGCCTTATGCCTTGGTAAACTAGCACTCTCTAAGTTGGGAGTTCTGCTCCAATGGTGCCACATGCATTTGCATAATTGAGTCGCATTTGAAGTCATTTATTGTTGCTTATTTGAAGTGTTGTTTACGCACGGTAATGTTATAAGTTGAATTGAGGTGTTGGTGAATGGTATTTCTATATGTTGATTTGGTATGAAGTGGTGATTTTACATAAAATGATTTCGATATATTATTTATCATATGTTCTATTATAGTATTCGATATCTCACCCCTTCTTTTGAATGTTACCCTTTGTTGGTAACGTACAGGTAACCAACAGGAGTAGTCGTTAGCGTTGTTAGTTCGAGTTTGGTGTCATTTGCTCTGATACGTAGCACTCGGGGGAAATGAACGCTTGTCTTATTTTGTTGTTTATTTATCAAACCTTATGTTGTTATTTGAGGAGTTATCGTATTGATGTTGTTTTATGATTCAAAAGATGCTATGTCTAATATGGAGAATTATTATGGATTCGGTGCGTGATTAATCAAAGTTGGTTTATGTTATGAAGACTTTATTCATGAGTTGTGTTCATTCTGTTTTCTTTAAGTGTTATGTATCTATTCTAAAAGCATGACAGGTTTATGTGTCTCTGTTGAATGTGTAGCATCCTGATTATTTTGGAAATTTGTATACTCTGATTTTTCGTAAATTGGTTGGGGTAGAATTGGCGTGTTACACAAGTGGGTCACATGCATATCACCAAGAGTAATCCCGGGATACCTCTTGGGGAATCTTTTCAAAACTTCGGAGTTCATCCATCTTTGGAATCGCTACTTTTGTTCCACTTGAATCACAAAATCTGAAGTAAAAAGTAATTTGCGAATTCTTTTAAAAAACATTTTTATTATTAAGTCTTTTTGTTTTGAAAATTACTATCAATAATAAATGAAATATATGTAAATATAATAAAATAAGAACTTCAAATAATTGGATAAAGGCTCAAACTTTATTAATAGAATGGTAGTCTGCAAATGGCGTGACTCCATGGATGATTACAAAGTTTTGGAAAATGGTAAATACATGGAAAAGATACATTGAAATACAAAGAGCATTATTCTCCCTAACAACTTTGAACTCCTAAGTAGAGGATTCATTTGAAGTGTGGTGATAATCCAAGAAGATTGTTGCTTCAATGATCAAGTTTTGTTTGACACAGTTACTTGCCAAGAAAACCCTACCTTTTGCCTAGGCTACCATCACGGGTTTTCAATCTACCGGGAAAATTTATTTTGTTTGTGTCTCTAACTTTTTCCTAGACCGCCCTTTCGGGTTTTCATCCTACTAAGACGCTCTTTTTTTCCTAAGCCGCCCTTTCAAGCTTTCAACTTAGCGAGTTGTTCTTTTATTTATTTAGGCAAAGTATTTCTTAACTGCGTCAACATTCATGGGACGTGGGAACTCATCACCATCCATAATTTCAAGAATCAATGCACCTCCAGAAAACGCTTTCTTGACAACATATGGGCTTTCATAATTGGGAGTCCACTTGCCCCTAGAATCAGCATTAAAAGACATGATCTTTTTGAACACGAGGTTCCCTTCTCAGAATTCACGAGGCTTGACCTTCTTATCAAAAGCTTTCTTAATTCTTTTCTGATATAACTAACCATGACACAAGGCCATCATTCTCTTTTCATCAATCAAATTCAACTGGTCAAACTTGTTCTGGACCCATTCAGCATCTGACAACCCAGTTTCCATTATTACACGCAAAGATGGAATCTCAACCTCAACGGGGAGCACTGCTTCCATACCATACACAAGAGAGAACGGGGTTGGCCCTGTTGAAGTGCGAACAGATGTATGATACCCGTGCAAAGAAAAAAGGATCATCTCATTCCAATCCTTATAGGTAACAACCATCTTCTGGATGATCTTCTTAATGTTTTTATTAGCAGCTTCAACAGCCCCATTCATCTTAGGCTTTTAAGGAGACGAATTGTCATGGATAATCTTAAATTCTTCACAAAGTTCTGTCATCATTTTGTTATTCAAATTTGAGCTGTTGTTAGTGATAATCTTTCTTGGCACATTATACCGACATATAAGATTATTCTTGATAAAGAGTACTACTACTTGCTTGGTGACATTAGCATAAGAAGTTGCTTCCACCCACTTGGTAAAGTAGTTAATTGCCACCAAGATGAAACGATGCCCATTCGAAGCCTTGGGTTCAATCATTCCAATCATATCAATACCCCACATAGAAAAAGGCCACGGGGGAAGAAATAACATTGAGAAGCGTAGGAGGCACATGAATCTTGTCATCATAAATCTGACACTTGTGGCACTTCATCCCAAATTTATAACAGTCAGATTCCATTGTCATCCAATAGTAACTTGCCCTAAGCATCTTCTTTACCATCGAATATCCATTGGCATGGGTACTAAAGGAACCTTTGATACAGTGGCAGAACCGACTGTTATACTGGTTTTGCATTTGTATTCGCAAATGTTGCGGTATGTAAGAGTCGCCACTGACTTTTCTTTTATCCAACAAAGGAAATGGTGAAAAGAGTAGAAAAAGACCTT
Organism: Vicia faba; assembly: GCA_948472305.1. NCBI lineage: Eukaryota > Viridiplantae > Streptophyta > Magnoliopsida > Fabales > Fabaceae > Vicia > Vicia faba. The sequence continues at coordinate 1,069,606,459 of OX451741.1, read as the reverse complement.
TTGAGATTATTTCTGAGTAAGGGGTAGATTATGGAAAGGGAAGGTGTTAGCACCCTTTCCATCCGTAGTTATCTACGGGCTCTTAGATGCTTAGCTAATTTTTTGAAATACATTGTGCTTTTGTGGGTTTTGAAAAAGTATTTGAAAATACCTTAGTGCGACGATTCGCTTTATGATAACTCTTGTATCTATCCTCAAGAGTGTTGACAAAGCAAATGTTTTTGAAAGTTGTTTTTGAAATGTGTAAGTGTAAAAAGTTTATTTTGAGCATAGCATCTAAGAACTATCTACTTGTACTCTAAAAGTTTGTTCTTTTCCTCCTATCCTTTAGACAGTGCTATCCTACTATTAGTGAGTAGGTAGCCTTATCGTTGAATGTATGAGGGACATTTGAAGGGATGGATAGTCATAAAGGCAACATATGGAGACGCTTTAGAAATTTTGTTTAGGGACTAGATCATTTACCGAGAGGCAACTGTAGGGTCATCGAGGGACTATGATCTTTTAATTTATGGGTCTTTGCTAAAGCATCCCCGTTTCAAGGAACATGATTGTCTTTCCGAAGGCAACCAAATTGGGGCACCCTAGAGGTGTATATGTGCAATGTGTGTTGCGTTCATTTATTTTAGTCTTTTTTGTTTAGGTTTGCTAGCGTTTTGATTTTAATCTTTGTCATACAATCCTTTTAGTCATACATCTAGCAGTTAATATATGTACAGGAATTAAAAGTGTAGAAATGTAAATCCTACACTATTACAATGCTTCGGGGAGGGGGATATTTACATGTCCAAAAATTTGGAGGGAAAGAAAATAAAGAAAGCAGTAAAGAGCCCTAGTTTTAACTATTACGTATTGTCACCAGATACATTAATATAAAAATGCAAAAATAAATAACGCGCACAGATTGAAAATAATGTCTAAGAATTCTAAGGAAATAAAAATCTTTTTGTTTGTTTTTATTTATAAAAGAAAGCCAAGTCTAAGTCTATTTAATTTTAATTTAAAGAAAAGTTTAAATTTATTTATTTATTTATTTAATCAAGTTAATAAAAAAATACTAACCTAATGTTTTTTATGATTTTATTTTATTGTTAATTTAAAGAGGAAAACCATTAAGGGAAAATAAAATAAACAAAAAAATTAAAATATAGTAAAAAGAAGATTCCTTCGACTCAGAGAAGGGGATTGCCCTTCGATCCAGTGGAAGAAATTGTCCCTTCGATTAAAGGAGCAAGGAGCTTTCGATTCAGAGAAGGGTGACTATCTTTCGATCTAATGAAGGAAGTTGTCGTTCGATCCAGTGAAGGGTGTTACCCTTTGATCCAGTGAAGGAAGTTATTCATTTCGATCTGGGGTAGGAAGGGATTTTCAATCTAGGCCTCCAAGACAAATATTAGCAAAAAATATGACCTGGGTGTCAAACGCGCCTGCCTTGCCATTTGAGTTGATGTTTCAATCGGAATAAATGAGACCAACACTGAATCCTACAAATTGTGTTAGTTTCAAAAACAAACGAAGGCCTATCTCAATCAAAACCTCCTGAATCCCAATCTGGGGTTGTTTCGATCTATGACGGTCTGTACTTTGGGTTTCGAAGGTAATCTATTTCGAAAACCTCTAGCCATGGTAACCTGCAATTTGAGCACTTAAGTTCTCATGTAAAATGTCAGACCTTTTCTAATCATTATCACAAGTATATATATGCATGTATTAAATGGGTCAACAATACATATTTTAACAAGTTTGAATCGGAGAAATATACCAAACCGGTTATTACCGTGGGGGTGTTTTTGGGATGTGTTAGGCTTGTGTGATGATTGGGGATGGCTTATGGGACCTTTAGGAAGAATATAGGCTGCTAGTTTTGGATCGAAGGTTCCTGCAAAAGGTGTTTTGGTTTTGACAACTTTGCTGAATTTTTGAGAATTTTTGTGGCTCTTTGAGGTTGCTTTCGATAGGAAATTTTTGTGCGTGCCCCCAACTTGTAGATATGTTGGGTATTTATAGGAGATGAGGAGGGAGTCTTAGCATGGAAAGAAACAACCTTAATCATGTCCTTAAAGGCTAGCCATTAAACATAGCTCTGAAGACAAAAATCAAACCAATTTAAAGATTGCATTTAGAGAACTTTCATGCCATTTTGAAATGTTCAGTGAACCTGGACATGCTTCACCTTCAAATGCCTTCAATCCCTGCCCTTCGATTGGCTATGAGTTACTTCTTTCGAATGGCTCTGGTTTCGTTCTTATAGATCCTTCGATTGAGTCCATCCTTATCAATTCGAATTGCTCAGATCTTTGATGACTCTGAATTCCAATTATTCAGAGTTTTCCCTTGTCAGAGTTTCCTCAATTAGTTCACCATCTGCATAAATTCGAATTGCCCAGAATTATCTTTGTTAGAGCATTGTTATTTTTGATGATTCTGAATTCCAATTTGAACCTGTTCAGAGTTTCCCTTACCAGGGTTTCTTCGAAATCCCCTCAGATCTTTACTTTTCGATTGACTCTGGATCTGCTTCTCATGGTTCCTTCGATTGGACCCATCTATTTGCCTTAGCTACTTGATTCTGGAGAATTCAAATAGCCCAAACGAGAACTTCATTCTGGCCAGTCGAAACCTCTTTTATCACTTCCTTCAAATGCCATTGCATAGGAGGCTTGGGCCTGGCAACATATAGGACCAAGACTCATCATAAGACAAACTTGCATTCAGTAATTATATGTCTCCTTCGAATGGCCACCAATATGTGTCCTTCGAATGGACCTTTAGAGTGCTCTTTCGAAGGGGTCATATTGTGTGTCATAGTGTAGAAACTATGTTGAGGGGTCTTGGACTTATGCATTGAAAGAAACCACAGAGGAAGTCCTTTCCTTATGCATTGAAGGGAAACATAGAAGAAGATTTTGCCCTTGTGAATCCTAGATAAGTCAGAGGAAGCTTCTGCCTTGTGGGTCGAAGGCCAGTTGAAAGGAGCCTTTGACTTAGTGAATCCAAGGCAAGCATGAAGAGGCCTTTTTCCTGGTGAGTCGAAGGTTACATGTAAAGGCCTTTGCCTAGTGAGTCGAAGGTTACATGTAGAGGCATTTTTCCTAAATGAAAACTTGGACCAAGGCTTGCTCGAAGGGGAACCAACATGCAATCGAAGTGGATGAGCCAATGCTTGATCGAAGGGTTTTAAGTGCCCAATCGAAGCTTGTGAGACAAATATTGCCCGAAGGGTTTTAAGAGCCCAGTCAAAACTCCTTGTCTAGATGCCAATTAAAGGACATCATGTTCAGATGCCAATCGAAGACACCTTTGTTCATCTTCAAAAAAAAATTTATTTCTTCCATCAAGTGTTTGTAACCATCTATGTAAGAGACGATATTGAAGAACATGAGAGGGTAAATTTTGGGGTACAACAGCTGCCCCTATTCAATATTCTTAAACCTGAGGATTTAGATTGGCTTGTCTGCCTTTCGTGATCTAAAGATGGAAGATGATTGAACACTAGAGTGCCTAGAAATTTGCACTCACATGAAGTAACACTGATAGTTGATGATGTCGGGAATGGGCTTACAGATGCCATTTGAAGGAGATGACAAAGAGTCATCAGAGATGGGCTTAAAGATGCCATCCAAAGTAGATGTTGATTTCATAAATGGTCACTTTGTGGGGGTTCCTGTTCTTGTTGTCTGAGGAGGAATCCGCTGGGGAGTGTGGGTTTTTGTTGTTCTCCTGCTTGAGGAAAACTCTGTGGGGGATAGAATCTAGGAACTTCAATTGTCCAAGTCTCTATTGAGAAGTTATCTCTGTACTGGAGAGATGAAAGTTTGATGCTTGTTGGTTGAAATCCAGGTTTCACGGTAACTTGCTGGGGATAATGGAATTAACTATTACCTGAAAATGCATTAGAAAGAGCATGTGTAGGGTTGCTTTAGGATGAGTCTGTGTTAGTCTACATCCGGAGATATATGAGAAGGAACATGTGTGGGGCTGATTCAGGATGAGTCTGTGTTAGAATGCATTTGGATGATGAGAAGTAACATGTGTAAGATTGCTTTGGGATGAGTCTGTGTTAGACATCATCAAGATGATGAGATGGAACCCGTGTAAGATTGCTTTGTCTGGTCGTGTAGATAGTTTTCCTGTCTGGTTTCAGGTGTTAATCTACAAATTAGTTGTTCGCAGATAGTTGTCCTGTCTGGTCTCAAGTATTAATCTAGAACTTGAAAATTGTTAGTCGTTGAGATAGTTGTCTTGGCTTGTTACAGGTGTTAATCTCTGACCCGAGAAAGAAAGATAATTTTCTTGGCTTCTTATAGGTATTAATCTTTAATCTCCTCATGTAGATAGTTCCCCTGGCTTGTTACAGGTATTAATCCACAGTCGTTCATCCATATATAGTTCTCTTGGCTTGTTACAGGTGTTAATCTGGAACTTGAAAATTGTCGGTTGCTAAGATAGTTGTCCTGGCTTGTTACAGGTGTTAATCCCTGACCTGAGAAAGAAAGATAGTTTTCCTGGCTTGTTACAGGTATTAATCTTCAATCTCTTCATGTACATAGTTTTCCTGGCTTGTTACAGGTATTAACCTACAGACGGTTGTCCACTGATAGTTTTCCTAGCTTGTTACAGGTATTAATCTGGAACTTGAAAATTATCGGTCGCTGAGATAGTTGTCCTGACTTGTTTCAGGTATTAATCTTTGACCTAAGAAATAAAGATAGTTTTCCTGGCTTGTTACAGGTATTAATCTTCAATCTCTTCATGTAGATAGTTTTCCTGGCTTGTTACAGGTATTAACCTACAGTCGGTCGTCCACAAATAGTTTTCCTGGCTTGTTACAGGTATTAATCTGGAACTTGAAAATTTTCGGTCACAGAGATAGTTGTCCTGGCTTATTTCAGGTATTAATCTCTGACCTGAGAAAGAAAGATAGTTTTCCTGGCTTGTTACAGGTATTAATCTTCAATCTCCTCATGTAGATGGTTTTCTTGGCTTTTTACAGGTATTAATCTACAGTCGGTCATCCACAGGTAGTTGTCTTGGCTTGTCACAGGTGTTAATTTGGAACTTGAAAATTATCGGTCACTGAGATAGTTGTCCTGGCTTGTTACAGGTATTAATCCCTGACCTGAGAAAGAAAGATAGTTTTCCTGGCTTGTTACAGGTATTAATCTTCAATCTCTTCATGTAGATAGTTTTCCTGGCTTGTTACAGGTATTAACCTACAGTCGGTCGTCCACAAATAGTTTTCCTGGCTTGTTACAGGTATTAATCTGGAACTTGAAAATTTTCGGTCACAGAGATAGTTGTCCTAGATTGTTTCAGGTATTAATCTCTGACCTGAGAAAGAAAGATAGTTTTCCTGGCTTGTTACAGGTATTAATCTTCAATCTCCTCATGTAGATGGTTTTCTTGGCTTTTTACAGGTATTAATCTATAGTCATTCGTCTAGAGATAGTTATCCTGGCTTATTACAGGTATTAATCAAGAACTTGAAAATTTATGGTCGCTGAGATAGTTATCCTGGCTATTTACATGTATTAATCTCTGACCTGAGAAAGAAAGATAGTTTTCCTTGCTTGTTACAGGTATTAATCTTCAATCTCCTCATGTAGATAGTTTTCCTGGCTTGTTACAGGTATTAATCTATAGTTGGTCGTCCACAAATAGTTATCCAGGCTTGTTATAGGTATTAATTTGGAACTTGGCAACATCGGTCACATAGATAATTCCCCGTCTGGTTTCAGGCATTAATTTGTGGCCTACTGTATTTGTTGGTAAACCCATCTTGCTTCAGGGATTCATACCACTTGGTCGTGTAGATAGTTTCCCTGACTTGTTTCGGGCATTAATCTTTGACCTGTTGTATAAGTTTATAGTGTTCGTCTGTGTACGAATTCAACCTGAAAAGTAAAAGTCAGTTTCATGTGATGTCATGATATATGAATTGCATGATTCTCTCAAAATAAATGAGACTGTGATATATGCATTTTTGTTGCATATGCTATGATGTTTGTAGAAATGATGTATGAATGCAATGTATGAACTTATCAGATGTTCTATTGCAGTGTTGTTGAATTAGGGAGAATAAATCCATGATTGTTGACGGGGATGAAGAATGTAGGTCTTCAAATATGTTGAAGTTAAATGTTGGGAGATAGATTCCCGTTGTTAGATAAATAAACTTTGTTGAGAAAGGAAAACTTTGTGCACTGTTTGGGGATTTTTTGAAGTCCTGCTGGGGAATCCTGAGAAGCTTGGCGAATTCACTGGGGAATTTTTCTTAGATGTCGGAGAAATAGTTGGAGATTTTTACTCCGTCGGGGATATAGGAACACCTGACATTATTATGTTGTATGCTGAGGATATGGCAGTGACTTTATAGTAGGATGCCCCTGCCTCTGTACCAGCTGAAGAAAGTATATGCTAGGGATTTTGTAGATGGTTTAACTATTATCCCGACTCTTGGAGTCCTTGGTGAATGCAGATCGGGGTAATAAACCTTCTACTGATAGACAAGTGATGAGATGACGGGACGTAGTCATACGCTTTAATCCCTAACTTTTTCCTGGACCGTCCTTTCAGATTTCTAGTCCCTCGAGATACCCTTTTTTGCCCAAGCCGCCTTTTCAGGTTTTTGACTTGTCGGGTGTACATGTTTTTTCATATGTATATCCCTAATTTTTGGCCGAACTCCTTTGGTTCGCCGGGATGCCCTTATTTTTGCCTAGGCCAGTCAACCTAGCGGGTCTTTATTCAGGCGTAGTATTTTCAGACTATGTCCATGTTCACCGGGTACAGAGAATTGTCACTGTCCATAGTAGTAAGTGTTTCCAAACTGCCAGAAGATGTTTGTTTGATCATACAGGATTCGTTGCTGGAATTCATGTTCAATGCCCTAAGTGATTCAGATGGAGATCTGCCCCTGGCTATTTGGCATTTTTGAGAGATTCCTTGAACCTTGACTTGACTGCCCCAGATCAGCGGGACCCCATGCTAAGCCCCTTGGTCATGAAAGGCCTGTTATTGGAATGTCTTTACAATCTAAGGTGATTCTATCCATTGAGAAGATTTTTGTTCATCGAATATTCGTTGTGCGAATTTCTCTACTGTTGAAAAAGTAGTCATATGCAAACAATGGTATTTTAAGAATGCAAAGCTTATGTCTGTCTTGAAGTTTGAAATTCATTTTTTATTAAAACAAATAAATTTTGTAAAAGTGTGATATCAGCTCAGGATTTATAGCGAACCCTACAGGAGTCATGATACCTTTTGTAACAGCATGCTTTCGAACTAACCCGCGCTTCAGTTAGGACTTTTAAGGGTTGTAGCGTGGCCTGGTTCACGGTTTTAAGAAACAAAGGATAAAAGCTCAAAATTTATTTGTACCCAACCTATTCTTTGTGATGTTCTTCAGTTCTATGCTCAGTTAATTATGCGTTTAAATCCCGATTGAGTCTGGTATCTTGGCCTTGATGTTCCGGTGATGGTTCAGATACTGAAAGTTTATTTTAAAGAGGAATTCATTTTTGTAATCTTCTTTTTGTCGAGGATTTGTAGTAACCTCTTTTTTTTTTCGTTATCCCTACTTTTGCTTGAACTGGTTCTTTTGTGATTACAGTCAGTCGGATGCCCCAGTTTTTCCTTAAGTATCCTTCATAGGTTTTGACTTAGTGGGTTTTTATTTTGAGAGATGATGATTGTCGGCTTTAATGATTATGCGGAACCATCACCATCTTCTGAGTTGGAAGGAAGTTTCTGATGCCATTCATTATGTATGAAGTGGAAGATTGCGACTGACTACGCATCTAAATTTACTGAGAAAACTACCCTACTCCAGGTTATGATTAAGGGTTTTAATTTATGTGAAAAGAAAAACTCCTACTTCTTAGGCTCAAAGGGGTTGACTAGGGATTATCTTCCTTATAACTCCACTGTTTGAGATTTGAAACAATGCCTATACATCGTCAGTAAGGTCTATTCAAAAGCACACTATAGAGATCATGGTATCATTTCCGTCATCCTCCCTCTAAAGGCTTATAACTTTTAATCAAGAGTTGAATATCACAAATAGGAAGTAAAAGCACAGCTTAAGTATAGTGAAAACGAATGAAATAATTCAAGACAAACACATGCAATACATTGATGAAATAACAAGGTTTGACATAAATAAATGTTCGAACAATCAAAAGAAAATTATAAATTGAAAATTCTAATGAACAAAAGCCTCTTTGTCTGAACTTGTCACTTCAGATGATGTGCCTTTGAGGGATGGCAGAAGAATTCAATATGGCCATCTTTTATGAACTCCAACACTCCTTTGTTGATCAAGTCCTGAATCTTATTTTTCAATGCCCAACAGTCATTCGTATCATGTCCAGGACTATTGGAATGGTATGCGCACACTTCATCAGGGTGATAGCTAGGAGCGGAGACATTGGGATTTCGAGGAGGATCCCTTAATGTAACCAACTCCATCTTCAACATATGTTGCAATACCTGAGCCAAGAACATGTTGATTTTGGTGAATTGCCTTTTGGGTGTGTCCTACTTATGTTGATTACCCTGTCATTGTTTCTACATCGATGCTGGAATAGAAGTCCGCATTACCCCTACAGATTGGTTAAGATTACTCTTATTGCGACCCTTCTGGTTGTACACGGCATTGGACTCTTTCTTTCCATTGTATGGCCCTTTCTGAGTAGATACAGTCCCTTGAATGTCACCGCTCTTGAGTTTATTTTCAACATGCCCCCGCATGAATATGTCACTCAATTCCCTATCTTCCGAGAGATATTGATCATTGATTAGGCCCTAAGCTCTAGCAGTTTGCCCCAGACTGTCGTATTTGTCCTGAAGAAGCTTACTGATGAGGATCCGTAACTTTTCTTGTTCCTGAGCTAAACTTTGGATAATGGCCATCTGACTACTCACCTGGATTCTCATCCTTTCCATTTCAGCTTGCAGTTGTTCTAATTGGTCATCCTTATTGTTGTCAGGATGTTTCTTGGTCAAGTTCCTGTTGAGAAGTGTTTTCAATTCTTCCTGCCCCTTAGATAGGCTCAGTAACATTTCCTTGAACTGAGCATCCTGAGTTTGGAGATCTTTGTTGTTCTGTTTGAGAGCCATTTTCCTTTCTAAAATAAACAGCGAGGACATGAGCAACCTGTACTGGAAGACCTGTTAGGTAATGACATGTGTGATGTGTGGATGCAATGTTTTCAAGGACCTCATGGGGTAAACACAAGAAAATGTCATAAGTTGAATTTTGATTGCATAGCTTTGATTGGAGAACTTCATGTCATTTAAATGTCCTCCTACAAGAATCAAGCTCACCATGTCGAGTGGGTCATAGCCTCTGACTCAAGTTGTCGTGTTTTGATCTTTTGACGGCATTGGCTAGAGGAACATAAATCCCCTTGCCCCTTGCTAGACGTTTGGTTCATCATAACCTGCATCACAGGTGTTGTACCCCAATTTTTGTCCCTAAGATCCCTTCATCATACCATATTGATTCAATCATAACAAGATCACATTAGGGCTTTTGGTTCTCCTCCCTATCTTTAGTTTTGCTCTTTGAGGAATCACCAAGCACCTTGAATTGTTTTTCTTTTATGATCATTCATGATTTGTTTTGACTTTCCTTTTAATTAATAAAATTTAATGTTGGTTTTTCTTACTTGTTAATAATGTAGGTAAAGGCAATGTGGCTTGACAAGTTGATACATGAGTTCATGAGTTTATTTCCATGCCCTAGTCAATAAAGCTTGAGAGACTCAAACCTCGTCTTTGAAGTTATTTTGAAAGAAAAGGCATGGCAAGGTTTATCTTGGTTCACCATATTTCAAATTTATCAAGATTGATTCAAAAGTACAAGGGGTTGATTGAAGAAGTTGTCATGGTTGGACAAGGCCTTGTTCCCATTGGTCACAAGTGCATAGTTCTCTCAATTATCAAGATATGGAAGTGGTTTTGGTGGCTATGATTTCTCATTATCATCCTCAACAACTTCTATTTACAAAGCAAAAGTGTTGGTACAAGAAGGTTGATCAGAATTGTCAAAGTTCCTCAAAGCATTTTCTTGATCTAGGAGCTAGGGTTTTTAACTTCAAAGAAGTATATATTGCTCATCTTTTGGTATTTCTGAGTGATTCCAAAGACATCCTTCTCTTCAAAGGTTTATTAACAAATCACTTCAAAAGTTTCAAGGAGTTTTCATATGGAAGAAACTTGATGATGAAGAAAGATTACAAGTCCTTCAGATGAACCCCCAATTCCCTATGTGTGACTTCAAATGATCATAACTTGGTCAATTTCTATCACCTTGAGCCCACTCTTTTTCCATAATGATCTTGAGGATGTTTAATTTATCCCTTCTTTTATGTGCAAAGTGAGAAAATGGATGGAAGATGCCCTAAGGATACAAAAGATTATAGGTCATTTCATGATTTTTTGCCAACTTCAACAATTCATAACTCTCTCAATTTTTAGATATTTTGAATGGTTCAAGTTTCAAAATGTCATTCAAGAAGTCTATTTCATGCCATATTTTTTGGTCAAGAGAAAATTCCAAGAGGAAGGTCGTGTTTGGATGCAAAACGTTATAGGTCACTTTTGAAGAAAAACTTGAAATATTTCTAAGTATGGAAAGTCAACCTTTTTCCCCAAATTTGACTCATTGCAACTTTTAGTTCAAACATCCATTTGATTCTATTCTTTTTCCATTGGAAAGCGTGTAATCTCATATTTCTAAAGCATCAAGAATCATGCCCTAAGACCCCTTGAGCTAGGAATGCCATTGAGTTGAACTTGGTAACTTGAAACTGAAGTTTCTTCATAAGTCCGAATTTGAAATTCATGTTTTGGCTTCTAAACATCAAATTAGCACGCGTTTATTATCTAAACATGTTTAACCAACTTGATAAAGTGGATTAGATCCTTAAAACGCAAGGATTGGATGAGTTTAATGCAAAACAGATCACACCTTACTCGTGTATCAAGTTCACACGATTTCCCTCCAAACTTCATCATTTCATACGCTTGAACATTCCATTTGATTCTCTATAAATAGAGGATCATCCCTCATTCATTTCCTCAAGCTTGAACAACCAGAATCACCCTGCCAAACTTGCTCCATAACTCATTTTTTGTATACTTCGAAATCAGTGTTCAAGCCTTTTTCAATCCAATTTTTCCATCAATTCACCTTCTTGGATCTTCCCTGAAGCTAACCATACAATTACCTTCAAGAATCGTGCCCTATATTGATCCATAGAAGTCCAGTTTCAGAGCTCTGCAACTCAACTTCAATAGGTAGATTTCTCCATCAATTATTTAAAACTTTGATATCATTGTGAAACTCTCATTGTCCTGATTCTAGTCACAACACTTATTTTATCTGGAAACACGTTTTAACCATGAAATCTCAAATCCCTTTTCAAAACTTTCCTTCCAAATTGCTTGAGCTACAATTTATATAAATTTGCCGCGAGGGTGTGGTTGTCTTTGTCTTGAAGAGGCGAAGCAAATGACAGAGGTTTGGGCTTCTGATTTTACAGTTTGAGAGACCTGTAATTCACGTTGGTTGGAGGTTAAAGATGACCAACGTGTCATCTTCCAACCAATGATGACTTGCCACTTATTTTTTTGAAAATATGATTTTATATTTGATTCAGTGCTTTATTCACTAATGACCATGATATGCAGTGTGCCAGATCCCTTGGATTTGATTACTAACGCATTTTGACTCTCATCCAATGGTCCACATATTTTTTTACTTTATTTTTTATTTCTGGTTTTTATATTTAATTGTTTTAAACTTCAAAAAATCATAGTGAATTTATTTTAAGTCCAAAAAATCTAAAACAATTATGAAAAATATTTTTGATTTTTCTCTTTTTGATTTTTATTTTTTTCAATTTTATTTTGTGTTTTGATATTTTTTATAAATTTTCACTTTATTTGAATTGTTTTAAATGTTTAAAAATACTTTTATGCATTTTTTAATTCTGAAAAAAAATATGGAATGATCCAATAATATTGTGACAAATATTGGTGACCTCGTTTATTTTTTATTTCTGACTTTGTTATTTTTTATCATTTTTGGTTTATTTTACTCATTTCTTTTAATTTTAAAAATAGTTTCTGACTTTAAAAAATTACCAAAAATTTTATAAAAATATTTGAGTTCATTTCTGATTTTCTCTATGGTCTTACTTAATATTTCTTGATTAATTTGAATATAGTTGATATTTTTATCCATTATTTCTATTTTAAAACATTTTAAAACCTTTTTTTAATATATATATATATATATATATATATATATATATATATATATATATATATATATATATATATATATATATATATATATATATATATATATATATATATATATATATATATATATATATATATATATATATATATATATATATATATATATATATATATATATATATATATATATATATATATATATATATATATATATACATTAAATGCAATATTATTTTGTGATTATTTCTGGCTGATCTTGGGTTGAATTTTTTATCATGAACTTTATTAACATCATTGGATCCATGGTGTTCAGTCTAACTCCATAAAAGTGGATGAATGATTTTAATAATAGTTTGATTAAAATTTAATTCAAATGTGATTTGTATATTCTTTCTCATCCCTCTTCATCTTATCCCTTTCTTATTGCACTAAGTGTTATTGGAGCATGATCTCTATATCATGTCTCTAAACAAATGGTGCATAGATTGCTATTGACCGATCTCAAAATAGGTTTGACTTCTATATAAGTCCACTTACGATTGCTTAACGTAGCACTAAATTTTGTCCCGATTTGAATAAATGATCATTCGTCGCCCAAACTTATGTTTGCAAGCCCAAGTATGTTAAATTGATCTCTTTGATCCAATAACTTTGAGATTCATTGTGTGGAGATTTTGGTTCTACCAATCCTCTAATGGGTCTACAACACTTTTGGTCAACGCATATCACTTAAACATTGTTGATCATTAAATGGTACTTTTGAGGATTCATAATGGATGATATACTTGACAAAAAGCAAATGCAACTTATTGTGTTGAGGCTTTGGTTCTACTAATCCTCTAATGAGTTCCAAATGCAAGTTTCAAGATGCTCATCCAACTAACCACTAATTATTAATTGTTTTACTTTATGCTTTTATTTTTATGCTTTATGTACCATTTACTTTAAGCATTACATTTCATGCCATTTTTATTTTGCTCATTTGAGCATTTACTTTCTTGTTATTTTTATTTTTCTCACTAGAGTTTTTTTTTCTTTTTTCTAAGACACCTAATAATCAACATGAACCATAAAAACCTTTAATGGTACTTGAACTATTTGGTTATTATCCTTGGCTTTATGTAGTATTGGACTTCTTGGACCTATGATTATAAACCTTGACCTATGTTGGAGACCTTGTGGCCTTAATTGATATTTTGTCTGGAGTTCTTGAGGTTTACCTTAAGACATTGGGTTGTTTGTTTGTTTTATATGCAGGTTACTATGATTACATTCTTTGTTTGTAATCTGGAATTCACCTGTATACAGCCGTTACTCTGCCCAATTTTTGTGAAGACTTAATACATTTGAAGTTTCGTTTTCTCAAGAGGTCTAGTATCTTTGCTTGCTTGGTTTCATTCTAAAGAATGGGAATTCTATCTTGACTCCTAATGTCAAGTATTGGCTTCTTGTTAGTTCGATGGTTCTCATCCCTAGCTTTTACCTTATGCCTTAGGATAGTCTCTTCTTCTCCTCCCATCTTCTTTAATTTCAAAAAATCTTCTTCCTCCTTTTGAAAACTCTTCTTGTTTTGAAACTTGAACCATTTTCAAAATAAACTTGGACTTAGGTCCATGCATTTTCAAAACATTTTCATGAATAAATTTTAATCAACTTAATAATACCTTGATATTTTTTGTGAGAAGGCTAAAAGTCAATTGATCTCATTTCAAACCATTTTTGCCACTTTCGCTTTTACTTTAAACTTTTCTCAAAAGATTAGACTCTTGTCAATCCTTGTAGTAATGCAAAAAACTATACTTCTATAATATGTAGTGAAGTAAGATATTTTCCACTTGGGTGTTGAGTGAGGCATTGTTGATTTTAAAATACAAGTCATATCCTCTACTTTGAGATGATTCAAATTCTCCTTTCTCATGATTGTGGGTAGTAAGTATGTTTTCCACATGGACAATGACGATGATGTTTTATCTCATAAAATTAACCAACACATTTGTGTTTTAAAATTTTCAAAAGAGGAACCACGTGTACCATGATCCCCTATTGCAAGAAAGGTGGTATGTGGGCACTAAAGGTTCGCAACCGCGGCGGGTGCAAAAATCATAAAAAATATATTTCTTTTCTCACCTCCACCATCTATTTTACATACAACATTTTATAGCCAAAATATACAGATTTTTCAAAGAGTTTTCTATGGAGTACCGTAGATGTTTAGGGTGATAATACCTTCCCTTTGAATAACCAACCCCCTTACCTTGAATCTTTTCCCCTCTTTTTGGGTTATTCGCTCTTTTCCCATTCCTTTAGAAACAATAAAGCGCGGTGGCGATTTTTATTTTGATCTATATAAGTCTAGTCAATCTAATGGCTTAGTCTTAAACATTTCTACCGCTACAGAAAAAATGGTGACATCACTGGGGACTGATTGACCTCTTGCTGGTCCATCCCTAAGTCGGTTGAGCCTATCTTTTTTTATATTTGTATATGTGTTATTGTTATTTATGTGTTATATGTTATATATATGTTTGTCTGAATTTTCCTGGTTTTCAGGGTGCTTGGTGATTATTTATAAGTCTTATACCCAGACTTGGGAAAAATTTAAGATAGGACGGGCGGTATAGTCATGTTAACTTTGAGGGAGTAATCCCGAAAAAGGAGGCATGATATCCTCCACTCAGTGGAGGCCCCTTTGATTGTAGTGTCGTTTAATGAGTAATCGGGAAGACGTACTGCTTTCGACCTGGGAGCCTGCTGAAGCAGAGGACCATAGAATACCTAACCCATCTTGGCCTTTTAGGTGTAGTGCGTAAGCTATGACGGAGTAATTCGGAAATAGTTGTTACGCGATACTACGCTCAGATGAGTTTTTCTTGAGAATATTACTAGTTACCGAGTTAATCGAGAAGTTGGTAACATCCGAAGGAAGGATGTAGACTCTGGGAACCTCTAGAACCTTGTTCGCAAGGTGATAACCTTTAGACCATACCTTATGGGTAGTACCTTCGACCTCATGCTCGTGACGTTGAACCTATGAACCCTATGTTTTTGATCTTGTGTGTGATTGTTGCATCATGCATCTATGCACTCATAAGCATCTTTTGAAGAAATTTTATTTCAAGGGACTTGAAAGTTGACCATTTGTGAATATCTCAGGTACCTTTTGACCATGGATTCTGGAAAAAGAAAGACCGGAAAATATAGTTTCAAAGATCCCAAGATAGATGATTTGATCAGTCTAATTCCCGAGATCGAGTGTTCTGCAGATTTTCAGAAGAAGTATGGATCCATCATTCCTCTTGTGAAGCTTAGGATGAAGGAGGGTATTCTCTCGACCTTGGTCCAGTTCTATGATCTGATGTATCATTGCTTTACTTTCCCCGAATATCAGTTTATTCCTACACTAGAGGAGTATTCTTATATGTTGGATTTACCTGTTAGTGGTCGTGTTCCTTTTACTAGTTTAGAGGGTGAGCCAAAACCACACGAGATTGCTGCTTTGATCCATCTGGGGAAGTCTGAGGTTGAAGCCCATTTGACTACTAAAGGAGGAATTAGAAGATTATCGGCTCATTTCTTATTGGAGAAAGCTCATTACTTTGCCAAGATGAAGAGTACAGTCGCTTTTGAGCCCATCTTTGCCCTCTTGCTTATGGGTTGTTTTTATTTCCTAATGTGGACAAGTTTGTTGACGTTAATGCTATTAGGATCTTCATGAATGGAAACCCAATTCCTACATTGTTGGGTGATGCTTATTGCTCTATTCATCTTCGAAATTTTTATCATGGGGAGATGATTATCTGTTGCACCCCTCTGTTATACCGGTGGTTTATTTCTCATATGCCTCAGTCTGATGCTTTTTGGGATGTCAAGAAGGAACCCCGTTGGGATCCTAAGATCATGGCACTTACTCACTCAGATATTGATTGGTATCATCGGGCTTACCATGATGTAGAGATTGTTGACAGTTGTGGTAGTTTCCCCAATGTACCTCTTCTTGGTACAAAGGGAGGAATTAACTACAACCCAGTTCTTGCGCAACGATAGCTTGGTTATCTGATGAGGGATAAACCAAATAGTATCCATTTGAGTAGTTTCTTCTTGAAATAGGGAGAAGACCATAAGGATGCTAGGGAGCAGATTATGAAGGCCTGGCGTCACATTCATAGGAACAGTAGGAAAGACTTGGGACCTAGAGGGGTTGTTTCTTTAGAGCCTTATCTTCAGTGGGTCCAAACGAGAGCTATTCAGTTAAAAATGTCGTATTCTCGGGAAATGCCTATGCCTGACTTATTTGTGAAGACCATTCCTCCCTTATTGGATAATGTAGAAGAGCTACAACTTGCTTTGGTCAGGATGCAGCAGAAAAAGGACGCTTGGAAGAATAAGTGCCAAACTTTAGAGATTTCCTATAGAGCAGACTTGAAGGAGAAAGACAACTTGATTGAGATTCTTGAGAGTCGAGCTGTAGAGACCATGGAGAAGCAAGGGGATTTATTTTCTCCTAAGCCTTATACAAATGCTAGTTGCTCACTTCATGATTCAAGTGATTGGAAGGAGGTTGCCACCAGATATGTGAAAGAAAACCAGAGGTTGAAGGCTCAGCTTTCCAGGCTTATAGGGAAGCGTCAGCGTATAGAGTGATCTCCATCAGCTTTACTTCTTAGGGTTTTAGACTTTATTTTCATCTTGTACTTGGGATTATTGAAACTTGTAATCCATTTTGAAGTTATTATAATAAAAAAAATTCAGTATTTCAAATGCGTTATTACTTTGATATTTGCAATGTGTCTATAAATCTTTAAGTCCCTTGAGATATTAATAATAAAATAAATCATGTGCATTGCATATCACGCATCATATTGCACATATTTCTTGCAGTTATTATGCATATCCAGGTGTCTTACCAAGCTTCTTTACTTCGGTCAGCAAGTTGTCTCACCACTACAACACTCGAGCTAATTTCAGAAGGAAGATGGATAACTTAGAACAAGAGAATCGCAAGCTGCGCGAGGAAGTTTCTGCTTTGAAGGCCGGCATGGCCAATCTCACTGCTCTAATGGAATCTCTGGTGGCTACTCAGAATCATCCACCAAGTGTTCAACCTCAACCAACAAGGGTTACTACTGAAGCTCTGACTATTCCTGTGTCTGCTACTCCAGCCATTGTTAAGAATCGCATACCTCAAGGTTGTCCCTGGGGAATGCCATAGAACTTTGCACTTGAAGGTTTCAATCTTGTTCCTCAAGATACTCCAATTGTTCAGACTATTGTTACGCCTGCACCTCCAGTGGTGCATGCTGCTCCTGTTGCACCTCCTTCAGTGAATATGGTTCCATTTGCTAATGATGATATGTGACGTCCTTTTCCTCGACCAAGTGAAGACTTGGGTCTCTATGATAGAATGGATGATTTTCAAGAGAAGTTTGACAAGATACAGAGGGAGATGAAGGCCCTCAGGGGAAAGGAATTATTCAGGCAGAATGTGAATGATTTATGCTTGGTCCTGAATGTCAAGATACCTGCGAAGTTTAAGGTCCCGAAATTTGAGAAGTACAAGGGTAACACTTTTCCTCGTGCTCATCTTGTGATGTATGTAAGGAGAATTTCTACCCTTACTTATGATCAGCGTCTACTGATTCACTTTTTTCAGGATAGTTTGACTGGTGTTGCGCTAAAGTGGTATATGAGTTTGGACAGCGTCAATATCCATACTTTAAATGACTTGGGAGAAGCATTTATCAGACAATATAAATAAAATGTGGACATGGTGCCTGACCGTGATCAACTCAGGGCCATGGTCCAGAAGGACAGGGAATCATTCAAAGAATATGCACAGAGATGGCGTGAGGTAGCCGCCCAAGTGATTCCTCCCATGGAAGAGAAGGAGATGACTAAGATTTTCTTGAAGACTATGGGTGCTTTCTTCTATGAGAGGATGGTAGCGAGTGCGCCAAGTGACTTTACTGAAATGGTAGGCATGGGTATCCGCTTAGAAGAGGCTGTAAGAGAGGGCCGTTTAACAAAAGGTGAAAGTTTCGGAAGTGCGAAGAAGCCATCCTATGGGTTTACCAAAAAGAAGGAAGGGGATACAAATGTTGTTATACAATAAAGGAGGGTTAATCCTCCTAGAAGAAATTATCAGCGTCATCAATAAGTCACCTCAATTACTCCAATTATTGGTGTAGATCCAACCACCGTTGCTTATAAGAGACCATCCCATCAGGGGAATCAAGGGTATAATCAGAGAAGGGAGAGTTATGATCCTATTCCTATGAGCTATACAGAATTACTCCCGACATTAATTCAGAATAAGTTGGTTCAGACCATACCACCTCCCGCTATACCATCACCATTGCCTTGGTATTACAAGGAAGACCAAACATGTGCTTTTCATCAGGGAGCACCAGGGAACAATGTTGAGAACTGCTATCCTTTGAAAACTGAAGTACAAAAATTGGTGAAGTCTGGTATCTTATCTTTCAAGGATGTGGGCCCTAATGTGAAAGATAATCCTCTTTCCAGGCATGGAGGAGCAAATGTTGTGAACATGGAGGCCGGTTGTCCAGGCGACTTCTAGATTTTTTATGTTAATCTGGTTAGAGGAGATTTGGTAAAAATGCATGCAGACCTCTGTGAATTTAGCTACTATATGCATGACCATACCGGTTGTGCTATTTGTAGTACAGATATATAGGGTTGTGACAAGATAAAGGCGGATTTACAGGAGATGATGGATGAGGGCCTCATCCACATAATCAGGACTAGGGCAGAGTATGAAGAGGAAGTAAACATGGTTTCTGGATGTCCTGGAGAGTTCAGAATCTTTGATGTGGAATATATGAAAGAAGATCTTGTACAATTGCATGCTACTTTCTGCCACATGGTTCTCCAGGTAGAACATTAGTATGGATCTTTCCGAATTTGCTGTCGGAACTCCCGAGGAAGTTCAATTGTAAATAAAGGTGTTCAGTTGTTGTTGGATAATGGAACTATCAAGGTTACAGGTCAAAGGAATAATTACCATGAAGTTGATATGATTGAGGTTTGTTTGGCTGAAGAAGAGTCAGATGATGAGTATACCTCTGCAGATGAGAACTTCTCCTCAGATGAGGATTTTTTTTCAGAGATGACTCTGTAATGATTGATTGTGTTGAAAATGTTATTGTGCCTTGTTTTGGTGCACCTGTCCATTTTGAAGTTGAATATCATAGCAAGCCAGCTATTACTCCATTGGTGATTAGTTTTCCGGGTCCTGTCCCCTACAAGTCAGATAAGGTTGTACCCTACAAATATAATGCTACAATTTTAGAGGATGGTGTGGAAGTTCCCATCCAGTCAATGCCTAATGTTGGAAATATTGCTGAGACTAGCAGAATGACCGGCAGTGGTCGTGTATTTGCACCAGTTGTTCATGGAGATGTTAGTACTGGGAAGAAAATCATATAAAATGTTGAACCCAAGAAGGCAGTGGGTGAATCTAGTGGAGCTACGCTAGAAAAAGAGGTGGACGATATTTTGAAGATAATCAAGATGAGCGACTACAGAATTATAGATCAGCTACTGCAGACTCCTTCAAAAATATCTATCTTGGCTTTATTGATGAACTCTGTTGCTCATAGAGAATCTTTGATGAGGGTATTGTACCAAGCTTTCATGGAGAGTGACATGTCTGTAGACCAATTCAGCAGTGTAGTAGGGAACATTACATCATGTAATAACCTGAGCTTCTACGATGATGAACCACCCGATGAAGGAAGGAATCACAACCTGGCCCTCCACATCTCTATGAACTGCAAAAATGACTCATTATCCAATGTGCTGATTGATAATGGATCTACATTGAATGTTATACCGAGGAGCACACTTATGATGTTGAAATATCAAGGAACGCCCATGCGCCCAAGTGGCATTATTGTGAAAGCGTTTGATGGATCAAGGAAATTTGTTATTGGTGAAGTGGACTTGCCTATTCATATAGGCCCACAATTGTTTCAGATTACTTTCCAGGTCATGGATATTGTACCCGCTTATAGCTTCTTATTGGGACAGCCGTGGATACATGAGGTAGGGGTTGTCACTTCAAATTTACACCAGAAGTTGAAGTTTGTGCGTGAAGGAAAAGTGGTAATTATAAATGGAGAACAAGCATTATCGATATCTCATTTTTAATCTTTCAAACTTGTGGAGGCGGATGAAGTTGTTGTTGGAACCCAGTTCCAAGCTTTATCCATTGATAATATAAGAGGAAGTGAGAACTCTATGGCTTCGTTTAAGGATGCACAGCAGGTTGTGCGTAATGGTCATAGTGAAGTATGGGGATGGGTTGTTGATCCACCTGTGGACAAGAATAAAGTTGGCTTAGGGTTCTCTATGAAGAATGATAAAGGTAAGAGCATGAAGCCAAAGACTGCTGTAGGCAAGTACCAAGACATCTTTCGTAGCAGGGGTTATCTTCATCCAACTGTTTTTGGGATTAATGCCATTTTGAAAGATGAAGCAGAGCCAAAAATGCCAAATTATGTGACGCATGGAGTTAGGGTTCAGAACTGGATCACCATTGATGCTCCCTATTGCATACATGTTTCAAAGTAATTTGTTGTTGTTAATCTTTTTGAAAAGCTTTCACTCTGCCCAAGGTGAAAGTATTAATATTGTATGGGCGTATCTGTTTGTTGTGATTTCTAAAATCAATAATAAAAAGTTGTCTTTGTTTCCCAAATTGTGTTTTTATTTTTTGCTTTTTTCTTGGAAAATGGTAATAAAAAAACCTTTCAAAATAAATAACAACTGAAATTCAATCTGCATGATCACTTGTTATATGTGTCAGTTTCTAAAAGCAATCATAAATCATATGTGCAGATTAATTAAAAAACCCGTTGAATACAATGATCCTGCACCCTCTCCCAACTTTGAATGTCCTGTGTATGGGGCCGAAGAAGAAGATTGTGATAAGATTCCTGAAGAGGTCTCACGGTTGCTTGAGCGCGAGGAGAATTCCATTCAGCCATATAAAGAGCCATTGGAAGTAATCAATTTGGGTTTAGAAGAAGATCCGAAGGAAGTCAAGATCGGAGCATTGTTGTATCCTGATGTGAAGAGCAGGTTGATTGATATGTTGAAAGAGTATGTGGATATTTTTGCTTGGTCTTACCAAGATATGTCTGGTTTAGATACAGATATTGTAGAGCACCATTTTCTGCTGAAGCTAGAGTGCCCGCCAATCAAATAGAAGTTGTGAAGAACTCACTCAGATACGGCAGTGAAGATCAAAGAAGAAGTTCTAAAGAAGATTAATGTCGGTTTTCTTGTGACATCAGTGTACCCTCAGTGGATTGCCAATATTGTCCCAGTACCGAAGAAAGACGAAAAAGTTCGCATGTGCGTGGATTATAGAGATCTAAATAAAGCTATTCCAAAAGATGATTTTCCATTACCACACATTGATATGTTAGTGGATAGCACAACAAAATTCAAAGTTTTCTCATTCATGGACGGATTTTCCGGGTATAATCAAATAAGGATGGCTCCTGAGGACATGGAAAAAACAACGTTTATCACACCCTGGGGAACATTCTGTCACAGAGTGATGCCCTTCGGGTTGAAGAACGCTGGTGCAACGTACCCGAGGGATATGAAAAACCTATTCCACGATCTGATGCACAAGGAAATTGAGGTATATGTTAATGACATGATTGCTAAATCCCATACTGAAGAAGGGCATGTAGAAGATTTATTGAAGTTGTTTCAGCTTTTGAGGAGGTATCGTCTCTGCTTGAATCCAAATAAGTGTACCTTCGGTGTTCGGTCAGGGAAATTATTGGGTTTCATTGTTATCCAGAGAGGGGTTGAAGTTGACCCTAATAAAGTCAAATAAATTCAAGAAATGCCAGCTCCAAGAACTGAAAAGCATGTCAGAGGGTTCCTCAGGCGTTTGAATTATATTTCCAGATTCATTTCCCACATGACTGCAACGTGTGAACCGATCTTTAAGTTGTTAAAGAAAGATCAAGGTTATGTGCGGACAGATGACTGCCATGGGCATTTGAAAGTATTAAAGAGTATATGCTTAAACCTCCTATCTTTCTCCCTCCTGTTGAAGGAAGACCATTGATTATGTATCTGAAAGTGTTAGATAACTCCATGGGTTGTATTCTAGGACAACAAGATGAAACAGGGAAGAAAGAGTATGCCATTTATCATCTCAGTAAAAAGTTTACTGATTGTGAATCGTGGTATTCCATGCTGGAAAAGACATGTCGTGCTCTGGCCTGGGCGGTAAAACGTTTGCGGCAGTATATGTTAAATCACACTTCCTGGTTGATCTCCAAAACGGATCCAATCAAGTACATTTTTGAAAATCCTACTCTTACTGGGAGAATTTCCCGCTGGCAGATGCTGTTATCTGAATATGACATCGAATACCGCACTCAAAAAGCTATTAAAAGCAGCGTGTTGGAAGATTATCATGCCAATGGACATTCGATGGCTAAAAATATGCTAAGGGCATGTTACTATTGGCTGACAATGGAATCTGACTATTACAAATTTACAAAGAAGTGCCATAAATGCCAGATTTATGCGGACAAGATTCATGTGCCTCCGATACTTCTCAATGTTATTTCTTCCCCGTGGCCTTTCTCTATATGGGGTATTGACATGATTAGGATGATAGAACCTAAAGCTTTGAATGGACACCGTTTTATCTTGGTAGCAATTGTTTACTTCACCAAATGGGTGGAAGCTGCTTCATATGCTAATGTTACTAAACATGTGGTAGTGCGCTTCATTAAGAATAATCTCATATGTTGGTATGGTGTGCCGAGCAGAATCATCATCGACAATGGATCGAATCTGAACAACAAGATGATGACAGAATCTTGTGAAGAATTCAATATTTTCTATCATGATTCATCTCCGTACTGGCCGAAGATGAACGGGGATGTTGAAGCTGCTAATAATAATATCAAGAAGATCATCCAAAAGATGGTTATTACTTATAAAGATTGGCACGAAATGCTCCCTTTTTCTTTACATGGATATCGGACATCTGTCCGCACTTCAATAGGAGAAACCCCGTTCTACCTTGTGTATGGAATGGAAACGGTGCTCCCAATCGAGGTTGAGATTCCCTTTTTGCGTGTGATAATGGAAACCAAGTTGTCAGGGGCTGAATGGGTCCAGAACAGGTTTGACCAATTGAATTTGATCGAAGAAAAGAGAATGACGGCTTTGTGTCATGGGCAGTTATATCAGAAGAGAATAAGCAAAGCTTTTGATAAGAAAGTCAAACCTCGTGAATTCAGAGAAGGCGACCTCGTGCTCAGGAAGATCATGTCTTTTAAAGCTGATTCTAGGGGCAAGTGGACTCCCAATTTTGAAGGCCCATATGTTGTCAAGAAAGCCTTCTCGGGTGGTGCATTAATTCTTGAAACTATGGATGGCGAGGAATTCCCACGTCCCATGAATGCTGGTGCAGTCAAGAAATACTTCGCCTAAAGAAATAAAAGAACAGCTCGCTAAGTTGAAAACCCGAAAGGGCGACTTAGGAAAAAAAAGAGTGTCTCGGTAGGCTAAAAACTCGAAAGGGTGGTCAAGGAAAAAATTAGAGACATAAACAGAATAAAATTTCCCGCTAAGTTGAAAGTGCGCAAGGGCAGCCTAGGAAAAAGTTAGGGACTTTATTGCAAGTAACTACATCAAACAAGACTTGATCAGTGAAGCAACAATCTTCTTGGGTCCTCGCCATACTTCAACAGAAGCTGCTGCTCAAGATTTCAAAGTTGTTAGAGGGAATAGTGGTCATTGTATCTTAATGTATCTTTTCCATTTTATATATTACCATTTTATAAACTTTGTATTTATCCAAGGAGTCTTGCCATTCGCAGTCTACCATTCTATCAATAAAATTTGAGCTTTTACCCAATTCTTTGTAGTTCTTATTTTTATTCAGCTTACAAAGACTCCATTTATTATTGATAATAATTTTAAAAGCAAAAAGGATTAAATAACAAAATTATTTTTCAAAAAGAATTTACAACTTACTTTTACTTTAAGATTTTGTGATTCAAGAGGAAAACAAAAAGTGGTGATCCCAGGAGTGGACAAACTTCAGTAATTTTGGGAAGTTTTATTTCCCCAAAAAGTTTTCTCAGGTCGTTTTCGCTGGTATGCGCGTGATTTTCGTATATTGAACACGATACCAATTGATGTAAGGTGCAGTATTGGGTTTGTAATCCCAACTTCCCCAGTCAAGTGTTGGTTCATTTTTTTATTTTTGGGTTTGCTTGGTCTGAGTTCTCTATTCCAGATTCCCCGGCGAAGTCTTCCCTCATATGACGAAAGGTCTTTTCCCTTGATGTGCTGAGATGGAACTATTTTTAAAATGTCGTTCTTTCTACAGTATTGGCATTATTGTTGGTATTTATTTCCCAGGAAACTAAACCAGGGAAGTATTTTTTCTAAGAAGTGTTAAGACAGTTGTCAACCCTTTGGGTTTTCATCCGCCAAGTGCTGGGTTTCATTTAAAATCCCCAGGAGTTTGACCTCTTTCTATAATTTTGATTTCTGGATTCCCAAGGAAGGCTATCCCAGGGCATTTTTTTGTTGGAATAAGTTTGCATGATATGAAGGTTCAATCCAAGGTTCCCCAGTGAAGGCCTTGCTATTTGGTAGAAGTCTTTTCTCCCTGTGCATGCTGAGTTTTTGACTTATTTACGAAGCATCTCTCTCTCGGAAGTACTTGCAGTTTGTTTGATTGTCCGATAATCAGGCAAGGGCAGTGTTTTATTTAAGAAGTGTTGAATTGGTTATCAACTTTTTGTGTTTTCACTCGCCAAGTGTTGGGTTTGATTTAAAATACGCATAAGATTGATTCCTTTGTATAATGTTTGACTTCTTTACTCTTCAAGTTGTTTACCCCATGATATTTCATACTTTTTCTCCAGAGAAGTTGGTGCAATACTTACTCTCAATATTGAAGAATGCATCTTTGTTTTCCCCAGTGACGAATGTATCTGGATTTCCCCTCTTCAATGTGATGTTGGTATCTCCCCAATGAAGTCAGCACGAGGTCCCCCGATGATATCTCGATGAGGAGGCATTATCTCCCCTAGTGAAGTCTGTATGTTATTTCTGCAATGAAGTCAACTCGAAATCCTCAGTTGATGTTTTGCTGATATGATGTTCGTCTTCCTTATTTGAAATCACTATTGCAATCCCAAATATAAGTGCAGACCGTGAAAGCATTTTTTTCCCATTGAAGTCTGAGTGCTATTCCCCGGTGAAGCCTAGAGAAGGATGTTGTATCCCTGTATTTGTACTGTTTTGTCACTATGATGTGATTATTTTCGGATTATGTTCCTTCCCAGTGAAGTTAAGCGCGAAATAGGATTTTGCTTCCTCAGTTGGTGCTTTTTTTTTCTCATGGAATGTTCATCTTGGAGGCGATTTAGCCGAGTTTTGTTTGTGCATGAGTTGGTTTTGCCTGGTTACTCCCAGTGTTATATGTATATTTTGTCAGCATATACATGATAACACTCATACATTCATACATACATCATGCATAGTTAAATTTAGAAAATAATTTCTCATTCACATTCATTAATATTTTGTTGACACATTACCCTGTTCTACAAAGTTGTGTTGTCCTCTCTCCAATAGAGTGTCGGCCTTACGCAGAAAGTGTATATTCTTTCAATTTCCCCACTGAGTTATCCCTCGTGGAAGATTTTTTCTTTAGCCTTCCTATACAGCTCTTTGTCTGATGACTTGGGTTTCCCTCTTGAGTTTATTTCTCAAAGGATGTATTTTGGTTGACTGTTTTACTCCAGTTTATTTCTGGTTTTAATCTTTGTTTCCCGACAATATTATTACTTTGGACTTCTGCAAGCTTTGAGCGTTGGTTTGAGAATGTGCATTTATTTTGCACGAGAAGACTTTATCTCCTCAGCAGGAATATATTGGCATTTCCCTAGGAAGTAATTATTCATTCCCCAAGAGGTCATATTTCATTCCCCAGGAAGTCATATTGCTTTCCTCGGAAGTCATTTTTACAATCCTTCCCATAACAGCAAGTAGGAGGTCTCTTTATTTGAGCAACTTATACTTCCTCGTAAAAGTCGACGTTACTTTTTTGCTATCTTCTTTATGAGTGAATAGTTTGCAGTTCATTGTCAAGTTACTCCAGTGGATGGCAAGTCTTTTCGATATCGCATAGATAGTTCATTGTGAAATATTTGCAAGTGGTAGTCTCTTTATTTGAGACAGCTTATATATTACTCTTTCCAGGCAAAGTGCCTTGGTTAAAGAAGAAGTTGAAACCCTTTCTAGGAGAAACGCCAGAATTTTGGGGAAACTTGTTATCTTTTTTCTACCCTCAGTGAACGTTGATAGTTCATCGTCAGTGAATGGCGGTGCTATGATATTTATTTTCTCTCTACCTTCAGTGAAAGTTGGTAGATCACTGTTGTACCCCAAAATTTGCCCTCCCTCTTTTACAGAAAATCACGACCCTAGGGTTTCTCAGGTATTCAAGAATGGCTCAGGAATCGATCAGACGGGTTTTCTCCTATGGCAGTAAATCAAGAATTAGGGTTTTTCTTGCATTTCTCAGAAGAAACTAAATCCTACAAAAAGTCAATTGGCTGTCACATATTTTCAGGCTCTCTCAAATTTACTGGAAAAAGGTAGTGTTTGTTTGATTCAGGTTAACCGGATAATTGGCGTCTTTCAAAATGATTGCTCTTTTAGGGAATAAACATTTGCTTGTTTATTGGAATACACGGTGCGTGTTTTGATTGGAATACAGTTGCAAGGTTACAAGATTACATAGTTATTGGATTACTTGGAGTTTAAGTCATCTGGATTGGAATTATTGGAATGCAGTTTTAGTTATTTTAATCAGGAATCTTAAAAAATCAGTGAAGACATAAAGAGAGAATTACAAGTTGCTAACAGTAATGGACTTTTATTGGATATCAGATGATCTCATAAAGACTTTCTTCATTTATTTCAAATGTTGTTACAAAAATAATTTATTATTCAAATGTTGTAGGTTTTACAACTTATAGTACTTGAAAAATAAATTATTACAACTAATGGAAAATCTCTCTAAGTTACAAATCTAAGCCTAAGCTTCCATTGCTCCCATGCTCGCCACAAAGTCTCTTGCTTCCTCTACTTTGTCACCATCCAATTTGCGCTCACATGAAAGAAAGACAGAAAAAAGATTAATACAGTTTAATTGAACATAAATAGAATTTTCAAAACAAAAAGAAAGAAAAAATTTCATCATTAAAGTTTGCCGTTTGGAATCAGAGGGCTATTTTCATCACGTTTTTATTTTCCTCTTTGCAAATCACAAGAAGATTTCTCTTCTTGGTTCACAAAGAAAAAAATAAAAAAATGCAAGCTAAAGAATGCAAAGCAACAGGCGCCAAACTGAAAACACATTCAAAAACAATGCAACAAGGCAAATTAAAACAAAGCCAAACTAAGTTGGACAAGGCAGCAAGACAGTAACTCAGCAGGTGTGCAAATTGCAACAAGGCAAACTGAACAAAGCCAAACTCAATTGGATAAAGTACAAGGCAAGTACAATGCAGCAAACAAAGTACAAACAGCAGGTAAGAAAGAAGAATGTAGTATGGTAAACCAAATCACAAGCAAAGCTTGTTGCAAAAGCCTTTCATCATTTTCCAAGAATTGTGGCAAACTTTTCAGAAAAAGTGAAAAAAGCATTTCTGCTTTTATCATTGAGAGAGGAAAGAGAGAAAAAGATATCACCTAGTTTGCTGGGATTCTGCAGTTTTGCTACCAAGGCCCACAAACTGTCACAAGTTACAAAACAAAAAGAAACCAAGATATAAAAACGCCCAGGCCTGCAAACTGTTAAAGGAGAGAGCATTTTGGGCAACCAAAAAACATTTCAAACTTGTAGAACCAAACTGCAAGAACAAAACTTCCAAAACCTTCAACAGTTCAAGCCTAACAAAATTGTCAAATAAGCATCTGAAAAACAACCCAACCTATTAACAAAAAGCCAGATTCTAAACTGTAACAAATAGGTTTCAAAACTGCAAGAAGAAAAGGAATCAGTTTGTCAAACATTCAAAAAAAACTTGCAACTCTTTTCAAAAAGTCCACCAAGCTGCAAAACATTCACAAAGCTTGTCAAACTCACAAATCTCCCAACCTGTGAACCAACAAACAGCAACCCCAACCTGCATAACAGTTTTCAAACAAGCCACAACTGAAAAACATTCACAACAATCTCCAAAACCTTCAACAGACAGCCAACAACCAAAACCTGTCAAACAAACATTCAAAAGCATCCAAAGCTGTACAACAACAAAACCATAAAAAATCACAAAGATTCAACTCAGTTCCCAAACTAAACAAAGCCTAACAAAACTATAACAATATCAAAAATCCAAACCTGCAACATTTTTACAAACTGTCAAAGGCATAAAAACCTCCAAACCTGTGGACCAATTCTCACAAATACACAAAACCTGCCTAACTCAGTTCAGGTATCAAAAATTCCCTGCATCATTCCATCAAACACTAACAAAAACTGGTAAACTGTCAACAAAAATATCCAAAACTTGTATCTCATTCTCATACCAAACTACCAAAACCATGTTTCAGCAATCATCATCATTAACCATTTCAACAAAAAAACCAAGTTTCAGCAATCATCATCATTAACCATTTCAACAAAAAAACCAAGTTTCAGCAATCTTCATCATTAACCATTTCAACAAAAAAAACCAAGTTTCAGTAATCATCACCAACAAACATACAGACAAAAGTTTCAGAAGCATCACCATCATCATTCAAGTTCAAGGAAAAGAAGAAAGTTACCAGAAAAAGCTTCGCCTCATCATTTCTTCCCCTCCTCCGGCCACCAAGGAGCACCATCACCTCTCTCTCAAGCCTCAAACAGGTATAGCTTTATCTCCCTCATAACAATTCCTACGTCTCAAGCATATCACAATAGGTTAATAACAAATAAGCATGAGCAAAATATAAACAACGAAACTGTTAAATCTACAAAACGAACCATACCGTTTTAAAGCAAAATCACTGATCATTGAGAGGATGTGAGAGTGAGAGTGCTCCGGAAATGTGAGGTTGGTGGAAGATCAGAAGAGCGCGTTTCAAACCCTTTTCTTTCATTTCAGAAATTAGGGATTCCCAGAAAAGAAAAAAAGCATGTTCTTCATGAACCAGTAGCGATAGGGACGATAGAGTGAGGAAGATGAATGAGGGAAAGATGTGAGAGGGATGAAGGGTACGGCGCCGCTGTAAAAGCACAACAAACCCTAATCTTTTCACAAAACCCTAATCAAAAAATCAAGCAAGCTTAAGTTTGTTTTGGGCCACTCAATTTCAAACAACCAAAAGCCCATACATTTGCTGGCTTGCACCCCCCTCCATTCTGGCTTTATTTCTTTTTTTTATTTGGGCCTAGCACCTTACAATATCAATCTTAAGCCCATTCTTTTTAATTTGTTTTATTTTCTTTTCTTTTAGTTAAATAATACACTAATGATATATTAAACCTTCATTTTTGTAAAATAAATTTGATTTTCTTAATTAGTTTTATTTTAATCATTTTCTTTTTATTATTTTTTACACTTAATAAAAATACCAATAACATTTAAGTTAGTTTATTTTTTCTTTCTTTATTTACATGATTAATAAAATACATAGAAGTATAATAATAATATAATTTTTTAATCTTTTCTTAAAATAGATTTTTATTTATTCCTTTCCAAGTAAATACATACATCTCATGCTTTGTTGATTTCATTTTGTCATAGCTTTGTGTTGAATTGTACAACAATTCGATTTGGTTGTAATATTTGGACATTGTTGTTCTTATGAGATTCATCCCCATTTGTAATAATTGTATCCCCATTCCCGGATACTTTTGTAATAGCTTAGATTACTTTTTACGCATTTATTGCTTTCAAATATGCCATGATAGAGATTAGGGTTTGTATGCAATATCCAAAATCAAAACAAATAGTTAGACCTAATACAAGACATAAAAGCATGTAAATTGACAACACAATGCACACATGCACCCCTAGGGTTTCATCCACTTGTTGCCTTTAAAATGGCCATGGTATGCATGCTAGGTGTCTTGGAAAAACAAAAACAAAACAAAAGATCATAGCCCCGCGATGACGCTATCTTGGTTGCCTATACAAAATGATCTAGTCCCTCAAACAAAAAAACTTGCTAAGATATTTAGCACTATTGCTATCATGGTCAATACGATGACCCGCGCATGTCCCGTTTAACATCCAAACACAAGGTTGTTTACCAAATGCAATGGTAACACAGCACTGTCAAAGGGTTAAAAATGTGTAGGAAAGATCTTTGAGTAGATAGGGTAGACAACTCTTAGTTACTTGATCAAAACTTGCAAACATCCTTGCTAATTTCAAAAACACATCACAACACAATTTCAAAACATTTTCCCAAAACAAACTTTCAAACAATGAAACATTTTTCAAAAGACAATACACCTTTGTATACATTCAAACAAGAATCATTACAAAGGTTTCCACAATGATGGCCTCTTTTCAAAAAATTTCAAAACCACACACAAAGCACAATTTCAAACAATTGAAAAGAAAAAGCAAGTGATCTAAAACAAGTAACTAAGAGCCCATGGATAACCATGGATGAAAAGGGTGCTTGCACCTTACCTTTTCATAATCTACCCCCCGAACCCAAGAAAACATCTCAAAGGTCTTTCCTATGCTTTTTGACCTTTCCTTTGGATAAATAAAAAGACGGTGGCGACTCTTTCTAAACCGCACAAGTGCAAACACAAACACAAAACCTCAAGTCAGTTCTCCCACCGCATCACAGAACGGGCGACTCTGTTGGGGAATTCTCTAAAAAAGTGGGGTTACCTTAGGGTTTTAGATCACCTTTACATGATTATTTTGCTTGACTTGATTGCTTTGCATTTGGTTATATTATTTGGGTTTGAATCCTCTACCCGGATTTGGGAAAATTCATAGGTAAATAGCAATACATTATGGAAATTGTGCGGGGTATACCGACATGGTTGAAGTAATAGCTATATTAGTGCGACATATTTGTGGGTACTGGTAGCCTTTGAGTTAATCAAAGAGAATATGGGGCCGCTGAGTGATGTTATGAAGCACTAATGGACTTTTAGAACCTTTACTTGACCATCTTGGCCTTTTTAGGGGTAGTGAGATGACCGGCTTTGGTGCAGTCCGAAGTTGGTAGATACTCGATACTACACTCATTGAGGGTTGCTTTCTTGGAATATTTCGATCGCCAGTAAAGTGGCTAAACTGAAACAATGAACACAGAAAATAATCCAGTGATACTGAGCTCCTTAGAACCCGGTTACTATTTATAGGACAGGTTAAGCCAACTAAACTTCAAGAGGGTATTTACCTATGAAACCCCATGCAAGCCTGAAACTAGGATCTTGTGTGATTTGCTTGTACATATACTTGTGCATACATCATGAACATCATGAAGCATCATATGCATCCACTAACCATTTCAAGGGTTTGGATCTTCATCTTTGTTCCTGTTTTGTAGGTTATGAAGTCACTTCGCAGGAAAACCATTCAAGTCAACCTTTTTAGAATTCCACCTCAACTTAAGGAGCTTACTTCCAAGATTCCAGAGAATTCTCTCTTCACTGAAAGACATGGTAGACTTCTCAACTTGGTCAACTCCAACATTGAATAAGACATGGTGAAAGTTCTCTTCCAGTTCTTTGACCCCCTACACCACTGCTTCACATTTCCTGATTACCAGTTCGTGCCTACTTTAGAGGAATTTTCTCAACTCTTGAGGATTCCTATTCTCCATCAACTACCCTACAACGGTACTGAAAAAGAGCCAAAGCCTGAAGATGTTGCTCAAGCGTTACACTTGCAACCATCTGATATCAAAAGTCATTGGGAAACCAGAAGTGGTGTCAAGGGTTTCTTGGCAAAGTTTCTGTTTGAGAAGGCACAAGACTGTTGGAATTCTCTAGATCTGCAAGCTTTTGAGGAGATTGTAGCACTTCTCATCTATGGGTTGGTCTTGTTCCCAAACCCTGATCAGCTTATAGATGTGAATGCTGTCAAGATTTTCATGTCCCAGAATCCTGTGCCTACATTTCTTGGGGATATCCTCCACTCATTTCACACACGAACAATGAGGAAAAGGGGTGTTCTCATGTGTTGTACTCCTCTTTTAGCAAGGTAGTTTATTTCTCATCTTCTCCAATCAGTTTTGAATAATGAGCAAGGTTTGAGGTGGTCACAACGATTGATGACCCTTACACATTCAGATATCTATTGGTGTTCTCGATCCCGAGAAAATGTTATCATCATTGATCGTTGTAGGGAATTCCCTAATGTCCCTCTACTTGGCATTAGGGGAGGCAATACCTACAACCCTTGCTTGGCTCTGAGACAGTTTGGGTATGCCCGAAGGGATGGCCCTCATGACATGCTGATTCCAGATTTGGTTTTTGACTTCGACAACGACGATCAAGGACTTCGACAAAGGTTTATCCGAGCTTGGAGGATGCCCAACAAAGTGGACAGTAAGACCTTGGGACACAAGAATTCCATCCCCCTTGAGTCTTACCTCAAGTGGGTACGAACACGCGCCCAAAGTCTTAGGATTCCTTACCCATACATTATGTCTGTGATCAAAGAGCCTGTTATGGAAGGAGAGGTTCCATACACCCTCCTACATCCTGACATGCCAACATCACTTGAAGATTTGCAAAGGAGTTGGATACAGCTCAAGGGAGAACGCGATACGTTTGAAGCCCAATTTTACGCCAGTGAGAAGAAGGCTTTGGAGCTTACTCGCCAACTTCACGAAGAGCAGACTCTCAACACCTACATTTCACCGAAAAGGATGCGCAACGTCTTTTTACATTAGAATTTTTTATTATTTTGCCCATGGGGCACTTGATGTACTAACAAATTCTTCTTATTAATATGACGTGTGTTCTTTTTGTCTATAACAAATTTGAAATTTTGAATCCTTGAATGCATTACATGAATACATCTCATTCATCATATGTATAAGCAGGTCATCACACCAGGTTTCCTTATATCTCTGTTGTTTATTTCAGCCAGATGGATATAGAGCATGCGGTTAAAGACTTACAAGCGCGGAATTCATAGTTCCAACAAATCCTCATGACCTTGGAAAAGGGTCAAGAGGATCTTAAAGCACTGTTAGAAAAGGAAAAGGAGAAAAAGAAAAAGAAAAGAGTTGGTGTGGCTACTTTGGGTAGAAGATTTGAAGGTCAAACTAGAAGGGTCTTGGACTTCCCCTCAAAATCTGATGAAGGGGTTGGAAAAGGTAAAGGAGTTGCAGTACCACCTGAGTCTAAGGAAGAAGAAGAAGAAGAATAGGATGAAGACTATTTTGAGCAGCAGTATCCACCTGCAGATGACAAGTACAAGAATCTGGAGGAGCGTCTGGCTGCCATGGAAGTGCAAAAGGTGTCTGGGCTAGACTTTGAAGATCTAGGGCTGGTCTCTGGGATTGTCACTCCCCCTAAATTCAAGGTTCCTACATTTGCTAAGTACGATGGTTTGTCTTGTCCAAAGATGCATCTACGGTCTTATGTTAGAAAAATCCAACCGCATTCTTCTGATAAGGATATGTGGGTCCATTTCTTCCAAGACAGTCTTTTGGGGACGCAGTTGGATTGGTTTTATCAGCTAGAGAGGTCTGATGTACACAATTGGGAGGACTTGGTTGCTGCCTTCTACAGACAATATCAATATAATGCAGATTTAGCACCAACCTGTACTCAATTACAGAGTATGGGTATGGTATCAAACAAAGGTTTCAAAGAGTATGCTCAGAAATGGGGGGACTTGGCTGGAAGGGTGCAGCCACCATTGTCTGAAAGAGAGCTTGTTGATATGTTCTTGGGTACACTGTCAGGCCCCTTTTTCAATCACCTGATTGGAAGTTCGTCTGCGGGGTTCACCGAGTTAATTCTGACTGGTGAGAGGGTTGAAGCAGGAATCCAGAGTGGAAAAGTTCAAAAGGATGCATCTGCTTCTGCTGCCATCAAGAAGACCTTTCCAGCCAAGAAAGAGGTATTAGTTGTCTACTCCAAAAGGAGTCAAGGAAGAGTCGAGCGCCGGCCAGCGGTGGGGGCTGTAATAATTCAGAAGTCTGCAGCTGATCAGCCTAGAAATGTTCAACCTAGAACCAACCAAGCAAGGGTGGAAAGGCCTGCTAGGCAATTCACCAAAATAAATATGACACTTGCTCAGGTATTACCCCATCTCTTAAAGTTAAACCTTGCCAGTTTGAGAGAGGCACCGAAGAATCCGAATACATCCTCTCCTTACTACCATGCTAATGCAAAGTGTGCTTATCATTCAGACAGTATAGGGCACGACACCAACAATTGTTGGGCCCTCAAAAACAAGATTCAGGATTTAATAGACGCTAAAGAGGTGGAATTTGACGCCCCTGAAAAACCTAATGTGATCTCTGCTCCAATTCCAAAACATGGTCACAATGCCCATGTTGTTGAAGAGGATCAATTTGTTGCTACTGTTGATGATTTAATGACTCCGCTATCGATAATCAAGTTGAATCTGTTGAAAGTCGGGATTTTCCCGGGCTTTGAAAAATATTGCTACCTTTGTTCATCCTTACCAAACGATTGTCCGTTGTTGAAGTTAGGCATCCAACGCCTAATGGATAATCAAGAAATCCTCTTTGAGAAAACTCCTGTTACTCTGACTCCTGTCAAAGATGTTGCTTTAATTACCATTTCCGCCCATCTTTCCAAGGTCTCCAAAAGACCAGTTAAGATTACATCCGATCCAAAGATTGTACCTCTGAAGATAACTATGTCGGGGCCTATCCCGTACAAGTCCAACAAATCAATACCGTGGAACTATGGGGGAGAGATCTTCTACCACGGTATTAAGCAGATTGAATCAGTTGAAGAAAGTTCCAATGAAAAGACTCCTGACATAGGAAATATTGCTGGGACGAGTAAAATCACCCGCAGCGGAAGAATTTTCTCTCCGGAGATTGCGCCACCAAAGGAAATCTTCGGACCCTCAGCCGCTCCTAAGGTTACTCCTGCGCCAATCAACATATCTGCAAGAACTCTAGTTATTGAAGAAGTTTTTACTCTTGTGGCTGTCCCCTCTGCTGCTGCTAATGATAGAGGAAAAAAGATCCAAGAAGAGCCTGTCAAGACGAGGGCTCAGTCGATGGTCATCCCTGAAACCACTCAGAAAGAAATGGAAGAGATTTTGAAAATAATCAAGAAGAGCGATTATAATGTTGTGGAGCAACTGGGGAAAACCCCCTCAAAAATATCTATGCTGGACTTGCTCCTTTATTCAGAAGCTCATGCCAAAGCTTTGATCAAATTCTTGAAGACGGCCCATGTGCCACAGGAAAATTCTGCGGACCAGTTCTAAGAATGTGTAGCTAGCCTAACAGCAGACAACGGTCTAGGGTTCTCCGATGCTGATCTAACAATCAAAGGGAGAAATCATAATGATGCCTGCATGTCTCGGTGGAATGCAGAGGGACTACTCTGGCACACGTTCTGGTAGACACTGGTTCTTCGCTAAACGTCTTACCAAAGAAGGCATTGGATAGGCTAGATTGTGAAGGTCTAACTTTGAAGCCCAGCAACATCATTGTCAGAGCCTTTGATGGTTCTAAGCGGATGGTCCACGGGGAGGTGGATATCCCGATTAAGGTGGGTACTAAAACTTTCAATTCCACATTCTATGTCATGGACATTCGTCCCTCCTACTCGTGTTTGTTGGGAAGACCCTGGATTCATCATGTTGGAGTTGTTACTTCAACTCTGCACCAGAAGCTCAAATACCTTGTTCAGGGGAAAATTGTGACAGTTCACGGTGAGGAGGAATACATGATAAGCCATCTTAATTCTTTCTGCTATGTGGAATTGGATGGCGAATTCAGCGAAACCCCCTTTCAGCATTTTGAGGAGGTAGCTCAGGAAATTGCAGCAGTGTCGTCTGTACCCATCATTACCAAACCTGTGTCCCGGATGTCATCCCTTAAAGATGCGAAGGTTGTGATTGAAGAAGGAGGAAGCACAGTATAGGGTCAATTTCAAGATTTTCCTTACAAGACAGATAAGTTCAGCTTGGGTTTCACTGCTGCTAGTCAGAAGGTTGTGCGTCGCTCCCGGACTGGAGGACCACCAGTTAAGATCACTCATCATGGAGTCAGTGCTTTTGAGGATGGTGAAGAGGAGAGAAACCTTGAAGACTGGATTTTCCCTACCGTTGAAGGAGGCTTGTGCAATTGGGAGGCAAAGGACATTATTCCCATCACTTTCATCAATCAGTAATTTATATTTCAAACATTTATGTTGGTTTGTAATAATTCCTAAACAATTCATACACTTTTAACCTTGTGCCTTACCCGAGGTACATAGGTCTATTTGTAAGGGTTTGATTTTTCATCTTCATATGCCATTTTAATGAATCATGGACGTTTTCATATATAAACTTTTGTGTTCATTTTCTTTCTTTTTACATTTTATTTGTTTAAAGGTGGCTATCCCTTACACACACCCACACTCACCAATGCAGGTACCCATCCATTCTGGATTCCATGGGTAACAATTCTGCTATGGCCTTCAGTGACTCTGAAGATCTGGTCTACCATGCTGAGTACGAAGGTGATGAAGACTGTGAAGTGCCTGAAGAATTGGCTAGACTGCTGCAACAGGAAGAAAGGGTTATTCTACCTCACGAGGAGTTATTAGAGACTATCAACTTGGGTACAGAGGAAGACCGAAAAGAAATTAAAGTGGGTGCTAACCTAGAGCCAAGTGTCAAGGAGCGCTTAGTTCAGCTGTTGAATGAATATGTTGAGATATTCGCCTGGTCATATGAAGACATGCCGGGACTGGATACAGATATTGTGGTTCACCGTCTCCCTACCAGAGAAGACTGTCCACCAATTAAATAGAAAGTCCAACGAATGAGGCCCGATATGTCTGAAAAGATCAAAGCTGAAGTGATGAAGCATTTTAATGCTGGCTTTCTTGCTGTTACTTCCTATCCATAATGGGTTGCTAACATTGTGCATGTGCCTAAGAAGGACGGCAAAGTCAGAATGTGCGTGGATTACAGAGACTTAAACAGGGCTAGCCCTAAAGATGACTTTCCACTACCGCACATTGACATCTTAGTTGACAATACAGGTCAGCATAAGGTATTCTCTTTCATGGATGGATTTTCAGGGTACAACCAGATTAAAATGGCCCCTGAAGACATGGAGAAAACTACTTTTGTTACACAGTGGGGTACGTTCTGTTATAAAGTGATGCCATTCGGACTGAAGAATGCAGGGGCAACCTATCAATGCGCCATGGTGGCTTTGTTTCATGATATGATACATCATGAGATAGAGGTTTATGTAGACGACATGATAGCCCGTTCACAGACAGAAGAAGAACACCTCGACCATCTGCAAAAGCTGTTTGTCAGGTTGAAAGAGTACAAGCTCAGACTGAACCCTAACAAGTGCACTTTAGGAGTCAGGTCCGGTAAACTCTTGGGATTCATCGTCGGTAACAAAGGCATCGAGGTTGATCTTTCCAAAGTCAAATCTATACAAGAAATGTCTGCCCCTCGCACTGAGAAGGGAGTTAGAGGTTTCTTGGGACGCCTAAACTACATTGCAAGGTTTATTTCTCACCTAACATCTACCTGTGATCCAATCTTCAAGCTGTTGAAGAAAGATCAGGTGGTTAAATGGAATGATGACTATCAAGTTACTTTCGATAGAATCAAGGAGTATTTGCTGGAACCTCCTATCTTGATGCCACCCATCGAAGGAAGGCCTTTAATCATGTATCTGAATGTCCTAGAGAATTCAATGGGGTGCGTATTGGGCCAACATGACGAGTCTGGCCAAAAAGAGCATGCCATTTATTACCTTAGCAAAAAGTTTACCGACTGTGAGACCCGATACTCACTGCTCGAGAAAACTTGTTGCGCTTTGGTATGGGATGCTCGTCGGCTAAGGCAGTATATGTTGACTCATACCACTTTGCTGATCTCTAAGATGGATCTGATCAAGTACATCTTCGAGAAGCCTGCTCTATCCGGAAGAATCGCTAGATGGAAGATGATCCTCACCAAATATGATATACAGTACACGACCCAGAAAGCTATAAAGGGGAGTGTACTAGTCGATCATCTGGCCCATCAAGCTGTCGAAGATTACCAATCTATGAGGTTCGATTTCCCAGACGAGGATATCATGACTTTGGGCAACATTGAAGAAAACAGACCGTATGACAGACCTGAACAAGGATCCCGATGGACCCTGTACTTTGATGGTGCCTCCAACGCACTTGGAAACGGTATCGGCGCTGTTCTCATTTCTCCACAAGGTTTCCATACACCTTTCACTGCTAGACTCTGCTTCAGCTGCACCAACAACATGGCCGAGTATGAAGCTTGTATCTTTGGTCTCAAGGCTGCTATTGACTTGGGAATCAAATCTTTGATTGTATTTGGGGACTCAACTTTGGTTATCAGTCAAATCAAAGGAGAGTGGGATACTAAACACCCTAACATCATCCCTTACAAAGAACATGTCCTAACATTGTTACCACATTTCGAGCAGATCATCTTCGAGCACTTCCCGCGAGAAGAGAATCAGCTATCAGATGTGCTAGCTACAATGTCATCCATGTTTAAACTTAACTGGGATAATGAGGCTCCCCAAATCACCATCGAGCGGATGGACGAACCTTCACATTGTCACAAGATTAATACCAAAGAAGTAGTGAACCGACCATGGTTTCATGATGTCAAAAGGTATCTTGAAGCACAAGAATACCCTGAAGGAGCTTCAGTCAACGACAAAAAGTTCCTAAGGAGGTTCTCAGCTAAGTTCTTCCTAAGCAATGGTATCCTATACAAGCGCAATCACGATTGCATTCTGCTCCGTTGTGTGGACAAGGTGGAAGCTGAGCAAATCATGGCTGAATTGCACAATGGTACCTTTGGCACCCACTCAAGCGGTCATACGATGGCTAAGAAGATTCTGTGGGCAGGCTATTACTGGTCTACCATGGAAGCTGATTGTCATCAACATTCCCGTACTTGTCACAAATTCCAAATCTATGCCGACAAAGTACACATATCTCTAGTTCCTCTCAATGTCTTAACAGCTCCTTGGCCATTCGCGATGTAGGGAATCGACATGATTGGAGAGATCAAGCCTACAACATCCAATGGACACCGCTTCATCCTGGTGGCAATTGATTACTTTACCAAGTGGGTCGAAGCAGCTTCCTTCGCTTCCGTTACAAAGAATATGGTTGCCCGTTTCATCAAGCAAAACCTCATTTGTCGGTATGGTATCCCCGACAGTATTATCACTGACAACGGTACAAACCTGAACAACACTATGATCACCGCTTTGTGCGAGCAGTTCCAGATTCAACATCACAATTCATCTCCCTATCGGCCAAAGATGAGCGGTGTTGTCGAAGCTGCAAACAAAAATATCAAGAAGATCATTCAAAAGATGACAATCACCTACAAGGACTGGCATGAGATGTTACCGTTTGCTCTGCACGGGTACCGTACCACGGCACGCACATCAACTAGGGCAACACCTTTTTCTTTGGTATACGGCATGGAAGCTGTTTTACCTATCGAGGTTCAGATTCCCTCCTTGAGAATCATGAAGGATGCTGGTTTTAGTGAAGACGATTGGATTCAGACCCGGCTTGATCAACTTAACTTGATTTACGAGAAGCGACTTTCTACTGTTTGCCATGGTCAGACGTATCAAAAACGGATGATCAAGGCTTTCAATAAAAAAGTCAGGCGCCAGGTATATCAAGTCGGGGACCTTGTAATCAAGTGGATCATCCTGCCGCAAAGTGATCCCAGGGGCAAATGGACTCCTACTTACGAAGGACCATTTGTGATCAAAAACATCTTCTCCGGTGGGGCAATGATCCTGACCACCATGGACGGCGACGACCTGCCGCACCCTGCGAATGCAGACATAGTCAAAAGATACTACGCATAAACGACCCGACAAGTTGAAAACCCGAAAGGGCGAATTGAGCAAAAATGGGCATCCCGGTGAATCGAAAACCCAAAAGGGCGGTTCAGGCAAAAATTAGGGATAAATCAAAAAAAAATCTGTACACCAGGCAAGTTGAAAACCCGAAAGGGAGACTTGGGCAAAAAAGGGTTTCCCGGTGGACTGAAAACCTGAAAGGGCGGTCCAGGAAAAAGTTAGGGAATTAAAGTGTATGACTATGTCTCGTCGGATCACTTTAAGGATAATCTCTTCACCAGACAAGCTCCTGGCTTCTGATCAATCCAGTCATCTTCGGACGAAGCAACGAATGGACAAGATATCCAGAGTTACGAAGGCTATAGCAGAATGGAAACCCCATGTAATTTTTACACATAGCCATCTTTCTTTGTAGAAATTTTTCTCAATTTTTATGACAACGTTCTCTTACTAGGATGTTTGTCTCCTTTGTACAAAATACTTACACAAAGTTAATACAAAGATACTTCAAAGTGCAGAAAATTATTTGCCTTTTCCTTTCTTTACACTTGTGTTTTATTTGAAAATGTCCAATGGTTTATTAAATGAGCATATGCATTTGAATATAATCACTGTTTACAAATAAACGAAATGTGAAAGAATAATTACTGACAGGTTGAAAGGATAGGAAAACGTCTTTAGGCTATTCCAAGAGATATCCCCTGCAGTACATCATCTGGATCCCTAGCGGAGCAAAACTTTGAACTACAAACCCTCAGCAAAGAAAAAACCTTCTTCCCCAACGGAGTCAAAATTTTCATACACGATCGAATCAGCATGTCATTAAGATCCCCAGTGGAGCTGAGACTGTCAATCTACAGCAGAAACCATCCAGTTTCTCTAGATTTCCCAGCAAGTTTTCTTAAAGTCTAAGAATCAACCAAATAACAGTTAACTTTTATCCTCAACCTAGGGTAATTCCCCCAGTAGATTGGCATACAACCCGAACTCCTGAACTTTTTCCAAACAGGAATAAGCTTTTCCCCATAATAGCTTACTCTCCAGCAGTATAGTTATCCCCCACAGAGTTTTTACTCCACCAACCTAATGAAGATTCTCATTCTTGGTTCCCCAGTGAAGTTGTCGAAGTCTTCACTACTCCTCAGCGTGAATTTGTCAGAATTTTTAATCCCCTGTAGATCAAAGATTCTCATTCTTAACTTCTCAGCATGAAGTCCCCAAGGATTCAAATTCCCCTAGCAAATTGAAGATTCTCATTCTCGGTTCCCCGCAGAAGCCATCAGAGTTTTCCTTATTCTCCAATAGATCAAGGTTTTCCTTTATTCAATCCCCGGTAGAGATCACTAGAGTTTCCTTATCCCCCAGTCGAGTAAGGATTCCCTTTTGTGTAATCCCCAGCCATGGTCATCAAGGTTCTCGGGATTCCCCAAGCAGGATTTTTGTCAATACTACAACTCCGAAGACTTGAAGGATCCCTATGTCCCCAGAAAAGTTGTAAAGGATTCTCACATCCCCATAGAAGTTGTCAAAGTTTTTGATAATCCCCGCAAGCTGCCAAGGATTTTCTATCCCCAACAGTGGTCCAAGGGTTTCTCTTCCTCAGCAATCAAAGGTTTCGAATCTCCAGCGGCGGTCAAGGATTTGTTTTCCCCGACAGCAGTTAAAGATTTTATTATCTCCAGCTGTTAAGGATTTATTTTCTTCAACAAGACAGCTAATCATCTTACATGCGCATACCGTACATTCATATATCATAAACATTGATAAATCACATTTATTGCATCATACATTTCATGCAACATAACTTTGTGTTTCAGCTAACATTTTACCCTTTTCAGGATAAAATTAACAGTTATCTTTAACACATATTCAAAGCTCAGAAAACAACTTAGAGATGCTCCAGACACGGATGCTATTCTATTTTCTTATTCAAATTAATGCTCAGATTTCTATTCCAGTTCAAGTTATGAATCCCGGATTTGACCGGATAATATCTTGATTATACTGAAGCCCGGAGATCAACCGGAAAATAGTTGAATCCCCAGCGAGTTATTGTGAAGCCTGGATTTTGACAAGATAGCAATACAAGACTATGAAGCCTGGATTTTGACCAGATAACAGTAAGATACATTGTGAAGCTTGGATTTTGACCAAATAGCAGTTTACTCAGCCAATTACTTTGAAGCCCGGATTCAACCGGATATTAGTAGGCCCCAAAATCAAAGGGAAGCCCGGAGGCGACCAGATAACCATTTGATTTCCTTCTGAAGCCTGGATGTTGACCAGGTAGGAAGTAAGGTATCGTGAAGCCTGGATTTTGACCAGATAGCAATACAAGACTGTGAAGCCTGGATTTTGACCAGATAGCAATACAAGACTGTGAAGCTTGGATTTTTACCAGATAACAGTAAAGTACACTGCGAAGCTTAAATTTTGACCAAATAGCAGTTTACTTGGCTAATTACTAAGAAGTTCGGAATCGACCGGATATTAGTGTGCCTTAAAATTCAAGTTGAAGCCCGGAGGCGACCGGATAACAATTTTAATTCCTTCTAAAGCCTAGAGTACGACCAGATAAGAATTGA
Source organism: Vicia faba (assembly GCA_948472305.1). Classification (NCBI taxonomy): domain Eukaryota; kingdom Viridiplantae; phylum Streptophyta; class Magnoliopsida; order Fabales; family Fabaceae; genus Vicia; species Vicia faba. The sequence continues at coordinate 1,069,563,494 of OX451741.1, read as the reverse complement.
GAAATGGTAAAGCCTGGAGAATGACCAGATATCAAGTTTAATCTCATTCCCCCAGTAAGTCACTGTAAAGCCTGGAGCACGACCAGATAGCAGTTCATTTTCACCTCTTCAACCGAGAGATAATTTCCCAGTAGAATAACGGATAATAGAAGCTCCTAAAATTCTATCTCTACCACGACAGAGATCAGCATTCCCCAGCGTAATTCTCCTCAACAACAGGAATACAGGCTTTCGCAAAGGAATCTCTTATGCGATTAATGATTTTGAATGGCATCTTTAAGCCCATTTCCTCAACTATGCTTTGACGAGTGCAAATTAATGGGCACTCTAGTGTCCAATCATCGTTTACCTTCGAGTCATGAAAGGAAACCTCGCCAATCTAACTCTTCAAGTTCAAGAAGATTGAACAGGGGCAGCTGTTGTACCCCAAAATTTTCCCTCCCTCTTTTACAGAAAATCACGACCCTAGGGTTTCTCAAGTATTCAAGAATGGCTCAGGAATTGATCAGACAGGTTATCTCCTATGGCAGTAAATCAAGAATTAGGGTTTTTCTCGCATTTCTCAGAAGAAACTAAATCCTCAGAAAGTCAATTGGCTGTCACATATTTTTAGGCTCTCTCAAATTTACTGGAAAAAGGCAGTGTTTGTTTGATCCAGGTTAACCGGATAATTGGCGTCTTTCAAAATGATTGCTCGTTTAGGGAATAAACATTTGCTTGTTTATTGGAATACACGGTGCGTGTTTTGATTGGAATATAGTTGCAAGGTTACAAGATTATAGAGTTATTGGATTACTTGGAGTTTAAGTCATCTGGATTGGAATTATTGGAATGCAGTTTCAGTTATTTTAATCAGGAATCTTAAAAAATTAGTGAAGACATAAAGAGAGAATTACAAGTTGCTAACAGTAATGGACTTTTATTGGATATCAGATGATCTCATAAAGACTTTCTTCATTTATTTCAGATGTTGTTACAAAAATAATTTATTATTCAAATGATGTAGGTTTTACAACTTATAGTACTTGAAAAATAAATTATTACAACTAATGGAAAATCTCTCTAAGTTACAAATCTAAGCCTAAGCTTCCATTGCTCCCATGCTCGCCACAAAGTCTCTTGCTTCCTCTGCTTTGTCACCATCCAATTTGCGCTCACATGAAAGAAAGACAGAAAAAAGATTAATACAGTTTAATTGAACATAAATAGAATTTTCAAAACAAAAAGAAAGAAAAAATTTCATCATTAAAGTTTACCGTTTGGAATCAGAGGGCTATTTTCATCACGTTTTTGTTTTCCTCTTTGCAAATCACAAGAAGATTGCTCTTCTTGGTTCACAAAGAAAAAAATAAAAAAATGCAAGCTAAAGAATGCAAAGCAATAGGCGCCAAACTGAAAACACATTCAAAAACAATGCAACAAGGCAAATTAAAACAAAGCCAAACTAAGTTGGACAAGGCAGCAAGACAGTAACTCAGCAGGTGTGCAAATTGCAACAAGGCAAACTGAACAAAGCCAAACTCAATTGGATAAAGTACAAGGCAAGTACAATGCAGAAAACAAAGTACAAACAGCAGGTAAGAAAGAAGAATGTAGTATGGTAAACCAAATCACAAGCAAAGCTTGTTGCAAAAGCCTTTCATCATTTTCCAAGAATTGTGGCAAACTTTTCAGAAAAAGTGAAAAAAGCATTTCTGCTTTTATCATTGAGAGAGGAAAGAGAGAAAAAGATATCACCTAGTTTGCTGGGATTCTACAATTTTGCTACCAAGGCCCACAAACTGTCACAAGTTACAAAACAAAAAGAAACCAAGATATAAAAATGCCCAGGCCTGCAAACTGTTAGAGGAGAGAGCATTTTGGGAAACCAAAAAACATTTCAAACTTGTAGAACCAAACTGCAAGAACAAAACTTCCAAAACCTTCAACAGTTCAAGCCTAACAAAATTGTCAAATAAGCAGCTGAAAAACAACCCAACCTATTAACAAAAAGCCAGATTCTAAACTGTAACAAATAGGTTTCAAAACTGCAAGAAGAAAAGGAATCAGTTTGTCAAACATTCAAAAAAAAATTGCAACTCTTTTCAAAAAGTCCACCAAGCTACAAAACATTCCCAAAGCTTGTCAAACTCACAAATCTCCCAACCTGTGAACCAACAAACAGCAACCCCAACCTGCATAACAGTTTTCAAACAAGCCACAACTGAAAAACATTCACAACAATCTCCAAAACCTTCAACAGACAGCCAACAACCAAAACCTGTCAAACAAACATTCAAAAGCATCCAAAGCTGTACAACAACAAAACCATAAAAAATCACAAAGATTCAACTCAGTTCCCAAACTAAACAAAGCCTAACAAAACTATAACAATATCAAAAATCCAAACCTGCAACATTTTTACAAACTGTCAAAGGCATAAAAACCTCCAAACCTGTGAACCAATTCTCACAAACACACAAAACCTGCCTAACTCAGTTCAGGTATCAAAAATTCCCTGCATCATTCCATCAAACACTAACAAAAACTGGTAAACTGTCAACAAAAATATCCAAAACCTGTATCTCATTCTCATACCAAACTACCAAAACCAAGTTTCAGCAATCATCATCATTAACCATTTCAACAAAAAAACCAAGTTTCAGCAATCATCATCATTAACCATTTCAACAAAAAAACCAAGTTTCAGCAATCATCATCATTAACCATTTCAACAAAAAAAATCAAGTTTCAGTAATCATCACCAACCAACATACCGACAAAAGTTTCAGAAGCATCACCATCAATCTTCAAGTTCAACGAAAAGAAGAAAGTTACCAGAAAAAGCTTCACCTCATCATTTCTTCCCCTCCTCCAGCCACTAAGGAGCACCATCACCTCTCTCAAGCCTCAAACAGGTACAGCTTTATCTCCCTCATAACAATTCCTACGTCTCAAGAATATCACAATAGGTTAATAACAAAGAAGCATGAGCAAAACATAAACAACGAAACTGTTAAATCTAAAAAATGAACCATACCGTTTTAAAGCAAAATCACTGATCATTGAGAGGATGTGAAAGTGAGAGTGCTCCGGCAACGTGAGGTTGGTGGAAGATCAGAAGAGCGTGTTTCAAACCCTTTTCTTTCATTTCAGAAATTAGGGATTCCTAGAAAAGAAAAAAAGCATGTTCTTCATGAACCAGTAGCGATAGGGACGATAGAGTGAGGAAGATGAATGAGAGAAAGATGTGAGAGGGACTAAGGGTACGGTGCCGCTGTAAAAGCACAACAAACCCTAATATTTTCACAAAAACCTAATCATAAAATCAAGCAAGCTTAAGTTTGTTTTGGGCCACTCCATTTCAAACAACCAAAAGCCCATACATTTGCTGGCTCGCACCCCCCTCCATTCTGGCCTTATTTCTTTTTTTATTTGGGCCTAGCACCTTACAATATCAATCTTAAGCCCATTCTTTTTAATTTGTTTTATTTTCGTTTCTTTTAGTTAAATAATACACTAATGATATATTAAACCTTCATTTTTGTAATATAAATTTGATTTTCTTAATTAGTTTTATTTTAATCATTTTCTTTTTATTATTTTTTACACTTAATAAAAATACAAAAAAACATTTAAGTTAGTTTATTTTTTTATTTCTTTATTTACATGATTAATAAAATACATAGAAGTATAATAATAATATAATTTTTTAATCTTTTTTTAGAATAGATTTTCATTTATTCATTTCCAAGTAAATACATACATCTCATGCTTTGTTGATTTCATTTTGTCATAGCTTTGTGTTGAATCGTACAACAATTTGATTTAGTTGTAATATTTGGACATTGCTGTTCTTATGAGATTCATCCCCATTTGTAATAATTGTACCCCCATTCCCAGATACTTTTGTAATAGCTTAGATTACTGTTTACGCATTTATTGCTTTCAAATATGCCATGATAGAGATTAGGGTTTGTATGCAATATCCAAAATACAAAAAAAAAAGCTAGACCTAATACAAGACATAAAAGCATGTAAATTGACAACACAATGCACACATGCACCCCTAGGGTTTCATCCACTTGTTGCCTTTAAAATGGCCATGGTATGCATGCTAGGTGTCTTGGCAAAACAAAAACAAAACAAAAGATCATAGCCCCACGATGACGCTATCTTTGTTGCCTATACAAAATGATCTAGTCCCCCAAACAAAAAAACTTGCTAAGATATTTAGCACTATTGCTATCATGGTCAATACGATGACCCGCGCCTGTCCCGTTTAACATCCAAACATAAGGTTGTTTACCAAATGCAATGGTAAAACAACGTTGTCAAAGGGTTAAAAATGTGTAAGAAAGATCTTTGAGTAGATAGGGTAGACAACTCTTAGTTACTTGATCAAAACTTGCAAACATCCTTGCTAATTTCAAAAACACATCACAGCACAATTTCAAAACATTTTCCCAAAACAAACTTTCAAACAATGAAAAAAATTTCAAAAGACAATACACCTTTGTATACATTCAAACAAGAATCATTACAAAGGTTTCCACAACGATGGCCTCTTTTCAAAATATTTTCAAAACCACACACAAAGCACCATTTCAAACAATTGAAAAGCAAAAGCAAGTGATCTAAAACAAGTAACTAAGAGCCCATGGATAACCATGGATGAAAAGGGTGCTTGCACCTTCCCTTTTCATAATCTACCCCCCGAACCCAAGAAAACATCTCAAAGGTCTTTCCTTTGCTTTTTGACCTTTCCTTTGGATAAATAAAAAGACGATGGCGACTCTTGCTAAACCGCACAAGTGCGAACACAAATGCAAAACCTCAAGTCAGTTCTCCCACCGCATCACAATCACCATAAATGAAAGTTGGTGATTGTTATCTTTTTGCTACCCTCAGTGAATGTTGGTAGTTCATCGTTAGTGAATGGTGGTGCTATGATATTTCATTTATCTCTGCCTTCAGTGAAAGTTGGTAGATCATCATCAGTGAAAGTTGGTGATTTTATCTTTTTGCTACCCTCAGTGAATGTTGGTAGTTCATCGTCAGTGAACGGCGGTGCTATGATATTTCTTTTCTCTCTACCTTCAGTGAAAGTTGGTAGATCACCATCAGTGAAAGTTGGTGATTGTTATCTTTTTTCTACCCTCAGTGAATGTTGGTAGTTCATCATCAGTGATGGAGGTGCTATGATATTTCTTTTCTCTCTACCTTTAGTTAAAATTGGTAGATCACCATCAATGAAAGTTGGTGATTGTTATATTTTTGCTACCCTCAGTGAATGTTGGTAGTTCATCGTCAGTGAACGCTGGTGCTATGATATTTCTTTTCTCTCTACCTTCAGTGAAATTTTGTAGATCACCATCAGTGAAAGTTGGTGATTGTTATCTTTTTTCTACCCTCAGTGAACGTTGGTAGTTCATTATCAGTGAACGGCGATGCTATGATATTTCTTTTCTCTCTACCTTCAGTCAAAGTTGGTAGTTCATCGTCAGTGAACATTGAAGATTTTTTATTTCTACCTTCAATAAAAGTTGGTAGCACACCATGAGTGAACGTCGGTGTTGTTATTTCTTTTCTCTTTCTACCTTCAGTGAACGTTGGCGGTCTCGCCTTCGGTAAAAGTTAGTGTATCCTTTGACCTTTTTACCATCCTCTATGAGTCGGGTCTTTTGATCCACCAGTGATTTACTTTCCTGGTTGGGTTTCTCTTTTGATCCTTATTTCCTTTGCTACATCCCCGGTGGTGTTTTGCGTCCCTTTGAAGTTGTTCATATGCATTCATACTCATAAGCATTTCATGGCATCTTAGGGCCAAAAATAGGGTTTGTTTTAAATTTAAGTATCTTCGATCGCGTCGACACAGAGATTTTTAACCTTCATATCTCCGGATAGAAGAAACTTAAATAAGGGAAGTTGTTGTACCCTAATTTTGGCCCCTAAGATCCATTTATCATACCATATTGATTCAATCACAACAAGATCACATTAGGGATTTTGGTTCTCCTCCCTATCTTTAGCTTTTCTCTTTGAGGAATCACCAAGCACCTTGACTTATTTTTCTTTTGTTATCATTCATGATTTGTTTTGACTTTCCGTTTAATTAATAAAATGCAACGTTGGTTTGTCTTACTTGTTAATAATGTAGGTAAAGGCAATGTGGCTTGACAAGTTGATCCATGGGTTCATGAGTTTATTTCTATGCCCTAGTCAATAAAGCTTAAGAGACTCAAACCTCATATTTGAAGTTATTTTTAAATAAACGGCATGGCAAGGTTTATCTTGTTTCACCACATTTCAAATTTATCAAGATTGATTCAAAAGTACAAGGGGTTGATTGAAGAAGTTGTCACGGTTGGACAAGGCCTTGTTCCCATTGGTCACAAGTGCATAGTTCTATCAATTCTCAAGATATGGAAGTTGTTTTGGTGGCTATGAGTTCTCATTATCATCCTCAACAACTTCTATTTACAAAGCAAAAGTGTTGGTACAAGAAGGTTGTTCAGAATTGTCAAAGTTCCTCAAAGCATTTTCTTGATCTAGGAGCTAGGGTTTTGAACTTCAAAGAAGTATATCTTACTAATATTTTGGTATTTTTGAGTGATTCCAAAGACATCCTTCTCTTAAAATGGTTATTAACAAATCACTTCAAAATTTTCAAGGAGTTTTCATGTGGAAGAAACTTAATGATGAAGAAAGATTACAAGTCCTCCAGATGAACCCCCAATTCCCCATGTGTGACTTCAAATGATTATAACTTGGTCAATTTTTATCACCTTGAGCCCACTCATTTTCAATAATGATCTTGAGGATGTTTACTTTATCGCTTCTTTTATGTGCAAAGTGATAAAATGGATGGAATATTCCCTAAGGATACAAAAGATTATAGGTCATTTCATGATTTTTTGCCAACTTCAACAATTCATAACTCTCTCAATTTTTGGATATTTTGAATGGTTAAAGTTTCAAAATGTCATTCAAGAGGTCTATTTCATGCAATCTTTTTTGGTCAAGAGCAAATTCTAAGAGGAAGGCCATGTTTCGATGCAAAACATTATAGGTTACTTTTGAAGAAAAACTTGAAATATTTCTAAGTATGGAAAGTCAACCTTTTTCTCCCAACTTTGACTCATTACAACTTTCATCTAAAACATCCATTTGATTCCATTATTTTCCCATTGCAAAGCTTGTAATCTGATCTTTCTAAAGCATCAAGAATCATGCCCTAAGACCCCTTGAGCTGGGAATGCCATTGAGTTGAACTTGGTAACTTGAAACTGAAGTTTCTTTATAAGTCAGAATTTGAAAATCATGTTTTGGCTTCTAAACATCAAATTAGCATGCGTTTGTGGTCTAAACATGTTTAACCAACTTGCCAAAGTGGATTAGAGCATTAAAACGCAAGGATTGGATGATTTTTGATGCAAAACAAATCACACCTTACTCGTGTATCAAGTTCACACGATTTCCCTCCAAACTTCATCATTTCACACGCTTTAAAATTCCATTCGATTCCCTATAAATAGAGGGTCATCCCTCATTCATTTCCTCAAGCTTGAATAACCAGAATCACCCTGCCAAACTTGCTTCATAACTTATTTTTTGTAAACTTCGAAATCAGTGTTCAATCCCTTTTCAGTCCAATTTTTCCATCAATTCACCTTCCTTGATCTTCCCTGATGCTAATCATATAATTACCTTCAAGAATCGTGTCCTATATTGATTCATAGAAGTCTAGTTTCAGAGCTCTGCAACTCAACTTCAATAGGTAGATTTCTCCATCAATTCTTCAAAACTTTGATATCATTGTGAAGCTCTCATTATCCTGGTTCTAGTTGCAACACTTTCTTTTATCTAGAAACACGTTTTGACCATGAAATTTCAAATCCCTTTTCAAAACTTTCCTTCCAAATTACTTGAGCTACAATTTATATAAATTTGTCGCGAGGGTGTGGTTGTCTTCATCTTGAAGAGACGAAGCGAATGGCATAGGTTTGAGCTTCTGATTTTACAGTTTGAGAGACCTGCAATTTATGTTGGCTGGAGGTTGAAGATAACCAACGTGTCATCTTCCAACCAATGATGGCTTGCCATTTGTTTTTTTGAAAATCTGATTTTATATTTGATTCAATGCTTTATTCACTGATGACCATGATATGCATAGCGCGCCAGATCCCTTGGATTTGATTACTAACGTGTTTTGACTCTCATCTAATGGTCCACATATTTTTGACTTTATTTTTTAATTCTGATTTTTATATTTAATTGTTTTAAACTTCAAAAAATCATAGAGAATTCATTTTAAGTCCAAAAAATCTGAAAAAATTATGAAAAATATTTTTGGTTTTTCTCTTTCTGAATTTTTTTTTTCAATTTTATTTTGCGTTTTGATATTATTTATAAATTTTTAATTTATTTGAATTGTTTTAAATGTTTAAAAATAATTTTATGCATTTTTTAATTCTGAAAAAAATATGGAATGATCCAATGATATTGTGACAAATATTGGTGACCTCATTTATTTTTTATTTCTAACTTTGTTATTTTTTATCATTTTTGGTTTATTTTACTCATTTCTTTTAATTTTAAAAATAGTTCTGACTTTAAAAAATTACCAAAAATTTTATAAAAATATTTGAGTTCATTTCTGATTTTTTTCTATGGTCTTACTTAATATTTCTTGATTAATTTGAACATAGTTGATATTTTTATACATTATTTCTATTTTAAAACATTTTAAAACCTTTTTTTAATATATATACATTAAATGCAATATTATTTTGTGATTATTTTTTGGCTGATCTTGGGTTGAATTTTTTATCATGAACTTTATTAACATCATTGGATCCATGGTGTTGAGTCTAACTCCATAAAAGTGGATGAATGATTTTAATAATAGTTTGATTAAAATTTAATTCAAATGTGGTTTGTATATTCTTTCCCACCCATCTTCATCTTATCCCTTTCTTATTGCACTAAGTGTTATTGGAGCATGATCTCTATATCATGTCTCAAAACAAATGGTGCATAGCTTGTTATTGACCGGCCTCAAAATAGGTGTGACTTCTATATAAGTCCACTTACGATTGCTTAAAATAGCGCTAAATTTTGTCCCGATTTGAATAAATGATCATTTGTGGCCCAAACTTATGTTTGCAAGCCCAAGTATGTTAATTTGATCTCTTTGATCCAATAACCTTGAGATTTATTGTGTGGAGGCTTTGGTTCTACCAATCCTCTAATGGGTCTACAACACTTTTGGTCAACGCGAATCACTTAAACATCTTAGATCATTAAATGGTACTTTTGAGGAATCAAAATGGATGATATACTTGACAAAAAGCAAATGCAACTTGTAGTGTGGAGGATTTGGTTCTACTAATCCTCTAATGAGTTCCAAATGCAAGTTTCAAGATGGTCATCCAACTAACAACTAATTATTAATTGTTTTACTTTATGCTTTTATTTTTATGCTTTATGTACCATTTACTTTAAGCATTACATTTCATGCCATTTTTATTTTGCTCATTTGAGCATTTACTTTCTTGTTATTTTTATTTTGCTTACTTGAGTTTTTTTTCTTTTTTATAAGACACCTAATAATCAACATGAACCATAAAAACCTTTAATGATACTTGGACTATTTGGTTACTATCCTTGGCATTATGGAGTATTGGACTTCTTGGACTTTGTATTAGAAACCTTGACCTATGTTGAAGACCTTGTGGCCTTAATTGATATTTTGTCTAGAGTTCTTGAGGTTTACCTCAAGACATTGGGTTGTTAGTTTGTTTTGTGTACAGGTTATTGTGATTACATTCTTTGTTTGTAATCTGGAATTCACCCGTATACAGTCGTTACTCTGCCCAATTTTTGTGAAGAATTAATACATTTGAAGTTTGGTTTTCTCAAGAGGTCTAGTATCTTTGCTTGCTTGGTTTCAATCCAAAGAATGGGAATTCTATCTTGACTCCTAATGTCAAGTATTGTCTTCTTGTTGGTTAGATGGTTCTTTTCCTTAGCTTTTACCTTATGCCTTAGGATAGTCTATTCTTCTCCTCCCATCTTCTTTAATTTCAAAAAATCTTCTTCCTCCTTTTGAAAACTCTTCTTCTTTTGAAACTTATTTTCATAATAAACTTGGACTTAGGTCCATGAATTTTCAAAACATTTTCATGAATAAATTCTAATCAACTTAATAATACCTTGATATTTTTTGTGAGAAGGCTAAAAGTCAATCAATCTCATTTCAAATCATTTTTGCCACTTTGGCTTTTACTTTAAACTTTTATCAAAAGATTAGACTCTTGTTAATCCTTGTAGTAATGCAAACAACTATACTTCTATAATATGTAGTGAAGTGAGATATTTTCCACTTGGGTGTTGAGTGAGGCATTGTTGATTTTAAAATCCAAGCCATATCCTCCACTTTGAGATGATGCAAATTCTCATTTCTCATGATTGTGGGTGGTAAGTATGTTTTCCACACGGATAATGACGATGATGTCTTATCTCATAAAATTAACCAACACACTTGTGTTTTAAAATTTTCAGAAAAGGAACTATGTGTACCCTGATCCCCTATTGCACGAAAGGTGGTACGTGGGCACTAAAGGTTCGCAACCGCGGCGGGTGTAAAAATCATAAAAAATATATTTCTTTCCTCACCTCCACCATCTATTTTACATACAAAATTTTATATCCAAAATATACAGATTTTTAAAGAGATTCCTACGGAGTACCATAGATTTTTAAGGTGCTAATACCTTCCCTTTGCATAACCAACCCCCTTACCTTGAATATATCCCCTTCTTTTTGGGTTATTCTCTCTTTTCCCATTCCTTTGGAAATAAGAAAGCGTGGTGGTGATTTTTATTTCGATTTGTATAAGTCTAGTTAATCTAATGGCTTAGTATTAAACATTTCTACCGCTATAGAAAAAATGGCGACTTCACTGGGGACATATTGACCTCTTGTTGGTCCATCCCTAAGTGGGTTGAGCATATCTTTGTTTATATTTGTATATGTTATATTGTTGTTTATGTGTTATATGTTGTATATATGTTTGTCTGGATTTTCCTGGTTTTCAGGATGCTTGGTGATTACTTATAAGTCCTATACCCGGACTTGGGTAAATTTAAGTTAGGACATGTGGTATAGTCATGTTAACTTTGAGGGAGTAATCCCAAAAAAGGAGGCATGAGATCCCCCACTCAGTGGAGGCCCCTTTGACTATAGTGTCGTTTACCGAGTAATCAGGAAGACGTATTGCTTTCGACCTGGGAGCCTGCTGAAGCTGAGGACCGTAGAATACCTGACCCATCTTGGCCTTTTAGGTGTAGTGCGGAAGCTATGAAGGAGTAATCCGGAAATAGTTGTCACGTGATACTACGCTCGGACGAGTTTTTCTTGAGAATATTACTAGTTACCGAGTTAATCGGGAAGTTGGTAATATCCTAAGGAAGGATGTAGACTCTGGGAACCTCTAGAACCTTGTTAGGAAGGTGATAACCTTTAGACCATACCTTATGGGTAGTACCTTCGACCTCATGCTCGTGATGTTGAACCTATGAACCCTATGTTTGTGATCTTGTGTGTGATTGTTGCATCATGCATCCATGCACTCATAAGCATCTTTTGAAGAAATTTTATTTCAAGGGACTTGAAAGTTGACCATTTGTGAATATCTCAGGTACCTTTTGACCATGGATTCTGGAAAAAGAAAGACCAGAAAATACAGTTTCAAATATCCCAAGATAGATGAGTTGATCAGTCTAATTCCCGAGATCGAGTGTTCTGCAAATTTTCGGAAGAAGTATGGATCCATCATTCCTCCTGTGAAGCTTAGGATGAAGGAGGGTATTATCTCGACCTTGGTCCAATTCTATGATCCGATGTATCATTGCTTTACTTTCCCCGACTATCAGTTGATGCCTACACTAGAGGAGTATTCTTATCTGTTAGATTTACCTGTTACCGGTCGTGTTCCTTTTATTGGTTTGGAGGGTGAGCCAAAACCACACGAGATTGCTGCTTTGGTCCATCTGGGGAAGTCTGAGCTTGAAGCCCATTTGACTACTAAATAAGGGATTAGAGGATTACCAGCTCAGTTCTTATTGGAGAAAGCTTGTTACTTTTCCAGGATGAAGAGTACAGTCGCTTTTGAGGCCATCTTTGCTCTACTTGATTACGGGTTGTTTTTATTTCCTAATGTGGACAAGTTTGTTGATGTTAATGCTATCTGGATCTTCATGATTGGAAACCCAGTTCCTACATTGTTGGGTGATGCTTATTGCTCTATTCATCTTCGAAATTCTTATCATGGGGGATGATTATCTGTTGCACGCCTCTGATGTACCAGTGGTTTATTTCTCATATGCCTCAGTCTGATGCTTTTTGGGATGTCAGGAAGGAACCCCGTTGGGCTCCTAAGATCATGGAACTTACACACTCAAATATTGATTGGTATCATCGGGCTTACCATGATGTAGAGATTGTTGACAGTTGTGGTAGTTTCCCCAATGTACCTCTTCTTGGTACAAAGGGAGGAATTAACTACAACCTTGTTCTTGCGCGAAGGCAGCTTAGTTATCCGATGAGGGATAAACCAAATAGTATTCATTTGAGTAGTTTCTTCCTGAAGGAGGGAGAAGACCATAAGCAAGCTAGGGAGAAGATTGTGAATGCCCGACATCACATTCATAGGAAGCGTAGGAAAGACCTGGGACCTAGAGGGGCTATTTATTTGGAGCCTTATCATGAGTGGGTCCAAACAAGAGTTATTCAGTTGAAGATGTCGTATTACCGGGAAATGCATATGCCTGACTTGTTTGTGAAGACCACTCCTCCCTTATTGGATGATGTAGAAGAGCTACAGCTTGCTTTGGTTAGGATGCAACAGGAAAAGGATGCTTGGAAGAATAAGTCCCAAACTTTAGAGATTTCCTATAGAGCAGGCTTGAAGGAGAAAGACGACTTGATTGAGATTCTTGAGAGTCGGGCTGTAGAGACCATGGAGAGGAAAGGGGATTTATTTTCTCCTAAGCCTCAGACAGATGCTAGTTGCTCACTTCATGATTCAGGTGATTGGAAGGAGTTGCCACCAGATATGCGGAAGAAAACCAGAGGTTGAAGGCTCAAATTTCCAGACTTACAGGGAAGCCCCAGCGTATAGAGTAATATCCATCAGCTTTACTTCTTAGGGTTTTCGACTTTATTTTCATCTTGTTCTTAGGATTATTGAAACTTGTAATCCATTTTGAAGTTATTATAATAAAAAAATGTCAGTATTTCAAATGCGCTATTACTTTGATATTTGCAATGTGTCTATAAATCTTTAAGTCCCTTGAGATATTAATAATAAAATAAATCATGTGCATTGCATATCACACATCATATTGCACATATTTCTTGCATTTATTATGCATATCCAGGTGTCTTACCAAGATTCTTTACTTCGTTCAGCAAGTTGTCTCACCACTACAACACTCGAGCTAATTTCAGAAGGTAGATGGTCAACTTAGAACAAGAGAATCGCGAGTTGCGCGAGGAAGTTTCTTCTTTGAAGGCCGGAATGGCCAATCTCACTGCTCTGATGGAGTCTCTGGTGGCTGCTCAGAATCAGCCACCAAGTGTTCAACCTCAACCAACAAGGGTTACTACTGAAGCTCCGATTGTTCCTGTGTCCGCTACTCTAGGCGTTGTTCAGAATCGCATGCCTCAAGGTTGTCCCTAGGGAATGCCAGATAACTTTGTGCCTAAAGGTTTCAATCTAGGTTCTCAAGATACTCCAGTTGTTCGGACTATTGTTACGCATGCACCTCCTGTGGTGCATGCTGCTCCTGCTGCACCTCCTTCAGTGAATATGGTTCCATTTGCTAATGATAATATGTGTCGTCCTTTCCCTCCACCAAGTGAAGACTTGGGTCTCTATAATAGAATGGATGATTTTCAAGAGCAGTTTGACAATATGCAGAGGGAGATTAAGGCCCTCGGGGGAAAGGAATTATTCAGGCAGGATGTGAATGATTTATGCTTGGTCCTGAATGTCAAGATACCTGTGAAGTTTAAGGTCCCAGAATTTGAGAAGTACAAGGGAAACACTTTTCCTCGTTCTCATCTTGTGATGTATGTAAGGAGAATGTCTACCCATACTGATGATCAGTGTCTGCTGATTCACTTTTTCAGGATAGTTTGACTGGTGCTACGCTAAAGTGGTATATGAGTTTGGGCAACGTCAATATCCATACTTTTAATGACTTGAGGGAAGCATTTATCAGACAATACAAATACAACATGGACATGGACGTGGTGCCTGGCCGTGATCAACTCAGAGCCATGGTCCAGAAGGACAGGGAATCATTCAAAGAATATGCACAGAGATGGCGTGAGGTAGCCTCCCAATTGATTCCTCCCATGGAAGAGAAGGAGATGACTAAGATTTTCTTGAAGACTCTGGTTGATTTCTACTATGAGAGGATGGTAGCGAGTACGCCAAGTGACTTTACTGAAATGGTAGGCATGGGTATCCGCTTAGAAGAGGCTGTAAGAGAGGGTCGTTTAACAAAAAGTGAAAGTTCCAGAAGTGCGAAGAAGCCATCATATGGGTTTGCCAAAAAGAAGGAATGGGATACAAACACTATTATGCAATAAAGGAGGGTTAATCCTCCTAGAAGAAATTATCAACGTCATCAATAAGTCACCTCAGTTACTCCAGTTGTTGGTGTAGCTCCAACAACCGTTGCTTATCAGAGACCATCCCATCAGGGGAATCATGGGTATAATCAGATAAGGGAGAGCTATGATCCTATTCCTATGAGCTATACAGAATTACTCCTGGCGTTAATTTAGAAGAACTTGGTTCAGACCAGACCACCTCCCGATGTACCATCACCATTGCCTTGGTATTACAAGGCAGACCAAACATGTGCTTTTCATCAGGGAGCACCAGGGCACAATGTTGAGAACTTCTATCCTTTGAAAACTGAAGTATAAAAATTTGTGAATTCTGGTATTTTATCTTTCAAGGATGTGGGCCCTAATGTGAAAGATAATCCTCTGCCTAAGCATGGAGGAGAAAATGTTGTAAACATGGTGGCCGGTTGTCCAAGTGACTTCCGGATTTTTGATGTTAATCTGGTTAGAGGAGATTTGGTAAAAATGCATACAGACCTCTATGAGTTTAGCTACTATACACATGACCATGCCGGTTGTGCTATTTGCAGTACAGATATACAGGGTTGTGACAAGATAAAGGAAGATTTGCTGGAGATGATGGATGAGGGCCTCATCCACTTAATCAGGCCTAGGGCAGAGTATGAAGAGGAAGTAAACATGGTTTCTGGTGTCATGGAGAGTTTATAATCGTTGATGTGGAATATATGAATGAGTATATTGTACAATTGCATGCTACTTTCTGCCACATGGTTGGCCAGGTAGAACATCAGTATGGATCTTTCCGAATTTGTTGTCGGGACTCCCGAGGATGTTCAATTGTAAAGAAAGGTGTTCAGTTGTTGTTGGATAATGGAACTATCAAGGTTACGGGTCAAAGGGGTGATTACCATGAAGTTGATATGATTGAGATTTGTTTGGCTGAAGAAGAGTCAGATGATGAGTATACCTCTACAGATGAGTACTTCTACTCAGATGAGGATTTATTTTCCAGAGATGACTCTGTAATGACTGGTTGTGTTGAAGAGGGAGTAAATATTATTGTGCCTTGTTTTGGTGCACCCACCCATTTTGAAGTTGAATATCATAGCAAGCCAGCTATTACTCCATTGGTGATTAGTTTGTCGGGTCCTGTCCCCTACAAGTCAGATAAGGATGTACCCTAAAAATATAATGCTACAATTTTAGAGGATGGTGTGGAATTTCCTATCCAGCCAATGCTTAATGTTAGAAATATTGCTGAGACTAGCAGAGTGACCCGTAGTGGTCGTGTATTTGCACCAGTTGTTCGTGGAGATGTTAGTACTGGAAAGAAAATTGTTGAAAATGTTAAACTCAAGAAGACAATGGGTGAATCTAGTGGAGCTACGCTAGAAAAAGAGGTGGACGATATTTTGAAGATAATCAAGATGAGCGACTACAGAATTATAGATCAGCTACTGCAGACTCCTTCAAAAATATCTATCTTGGCTTTATTGATAAACTCTGTTGCTCATAGAGAATCTTTGATGAGGGTATTGGACCAAGCTTTCATGGAGAGTGACATGCCTGTAGACCAATTCAGCAGTGTAGTAGGGAATATTACATCATGTAATAACTTGAGTTTCTACGATGATGAACTGTCTGATGAAGGAAGGAATCACAACCTGGCCCTCCACATCTCAATGAACTGCAAAAATGACTCATTTTCCAATGTGCTGATTGATAATGGATCAGCATTGAACTATATACCGAGGAGCACACTTATGAAGTTGAAATATCAAGGAACGCCCATGCGCCCAAGTTGCATTATTGTGAAAGTGTTTGATGGATCAGGGAAATCTGTTATTGGTGAAGTGGACTTTCCTGTTCATATAGGCCCACATTTGTTTCAGATTACTTTCTAGGTCATGGATATTATACCCGCTTATAGCTGCTTGTTTGGACGGCCATGGATGCATGAGGCAGGGGCTGTCACTTCAACTTTACACTAGAAGTTGAAGTTTGTGCGTGAAGGAAAAGTGGTAAATAAATGGAGAACGGGCATTATTGATATCTCATTTGTCCTCTTTCAGCATTAGGGAGGCGGATGAAGTTGTTGTTGGAACCCAGTTCCAAGCTTTATCCATTGATAATATAAGAGGAAGTGAGAACTATATGGCTTCGTTTAAGGATGCGCAGCAGGTTGTGCGTAATGGTCATAGTGAAGTATAGGGACGGATTGTTGATCCACCTGTGAACAAGAATAGAGTTGGCTTGGGGTTCTCTGTGAAGAATGATAAAGGTAAGAGCATGAAGCTAAAGACTGTTGCAGGCAAGTATCAAGACATCTTTCGTAGCGGGGGTTATCTTCATCCAACTGTTTCTGGGATTAATGCCATCGGGGAAGATGAAGCAGAGCCAGAAATGCCAAATTATGTGACGCACAGAGTTAGGGTTCAGAACTGGATCACCATTGATGTTCCCTCTTGCATACAAGTTTCAAAGTAATTTGTTGTTGTTAATCTTTTTGAAAAGCTTTCACTCTGCCCAAGGTGAAAGTATTAATATTGTACGGGCTTATCTGTTTGTTGTGATTTTTAAAATCAATAATAAAAGTTGTCTTTGTTTCCCAAATTTTGTTTTTATTTTTTGCTTTTTTTCTTGGAAAATGGTAATAAAAAAACCTTTAAAAATAAATAATAACTGAAATTCAATCTGCATGATCACTTGTTATATGTGTCAGTTTCTAAAAGCAATCATAAATCATATGTGCAGTTTAATTAAAAAACTCGTTGAATACAATGACCTTGCACCCTCTCCCAACTTTGAATGTCCTGTGTATGGGGCCGAAGAAGAAGACTATGATGAGATTCCAGAAGAGGTCTCACGGTTTCTTGAGCACGAGGAGAATGCCATTCAACCATATAAAGAGCCGTTGGAAGTAATTAATTTTGGTTCAGAAGAAGATCCGAAGGAAGTCAAGATCGGAGCATTGATGCATCCTGATGTGAAGAGCGGGTTGATTGAGATGTTGAAAGAGTATGTGGATATCTATGCTTGGTCTTACCAAGATATGCCTAGTTTAGATACAAATATTGTAGAGCACCGTTTTCTGCTGAAGCCAGAGTGCCCGCCAATCAAACAGAAGTTGCAAAGAACTCACCCAGATATGGCAGTGAAGATCAAAGAAGAAGTTCTAAAGCAGATTAATGTCGGTTTTCTTGTGACATCGGGGTACCCTTAATGGATTGCCAATATTGTCCTAGTACCGAAGAAAGACAGAAAAGTTCGCATGTGCGTGGATTATAGAGATCTAAATAAAGCTAGTCCAGAAGATGATTTTCCATTACCACACATTGATATGTTAGTGGATAGCACAACAAAATTCAAAGTGTTCTCGTTCATGGACGGATTTTCCGGGTATAATCAAATAAGGATGGCTCCTGAGGACATTGAAAAAACAACGTTTATCACACCCTAGGGAACATTCTGTTACTGAGTTATGCCTTTTGGGTTAAAGAACGCTGGTGCAACGTACCAGAGGGCTATGACAACCCTATTCCATGATCTAATGCACAAGGAAATTGAGGTGCATGTTGATGACATGATTGCTAAATCCCAGACTGAAGAAGGGCATGTAGAAGATTTGTTGAAGTTGTTTCAGCGTTTGAGGAGGTATCGTCTCCGCTTAAATCCAAATAAATGTACCTTCGGTGTTCGGTCGGGGAAATTATTGGGTTTCATTGTTAGCTAGAGAAGGATTAACGTTGACCCTGATAAAGTCAAAGAAATTCAAGAAATGCCAGCGCCAAGAACTGAAAAGCAAGTCAGGGGGTTCCTCGGGCGTTTGAATTATATTTCAAGATTCATTTCCCACATGACTGCAACGTGTGAACCGATCTTTAAGTTGTTAAAGAAAGATCAAGGTTATGTATGGATAGATGACTTCCAAAGGGAATTTGAAATTATTAAAGAATATCTGCTTGAACCTCCTATCTTGCTCCCTCCTGTTGAAGGAAGACCATTGATTATGTATCTGAGAGTGTTAGATAACTCCATGGGTTGTATTCTGGGACAACAAGACGAAACAAGGAAGAAAGAGTATGTCATTTATCATCTCAGTAAAAAGTTTACTGATTGTGAATCATGGTATTCCATGCTAGAAAAGACATGTTGTGCTCTGGCCTGGGCGGAAAAATGTTTGTGGCAGTATATGTTGAATCACACTACCTGGTTGATCTCCAAAGTGGATCCAATCAAGTACATTTTTGAAAAGCTTGCTCTTATTAGGAGAATTTCCCGCTTGAAGATGTTGTTATCTGAATATGACATCGAATGTCGCACTCAAAAAGCTATTAAAAGCAGCGTGTTGACAGATTATCTTGCTCACCAACCAGTTTAGGATTATCAGTATGTGAAGTATGATTTCCCTGATGAGGATGTGATGTTTTTGAAAGTGAAAGATTGTGATGAACCATTGCCTGAGGAAGGTCCTGATCCTGAATCTTGCTGGAGTATGATATTTGATTGAGCTGTGAATGCTTATGGTAAAGGAATTGGTGCTATGATTGTTAATCCACGTGGATCACACATTCCTTTTACTGTAAGGTTGACATTTAATTGTACTAATAATATGGCAGAATATGAGGCTTGCATTATGGGTCTTAAGAAAGCTATTGATCTCAGAATTAAAATTCTAGATGTGTATGGCGATTCAGCTTTGGTAATAAATCAGATTAAAGGGGAATGGGATACTCGTCACCCCGGCTTGATCCCTTACAAATATTATGCTAGAAGATTGTTACCCTTCTTTAATAAAGTTGAATTTCATCACATCCCCAGAGACGAAAATCAAATGGTAGATGCTCTGGGAACTCTGGCTTCTATGTATCAAGTGAATACTTGGAATGATATACCTTGAATTATGGTTCGGCGACTGGATAGGCCCACTCATGTGTTTACAACAGAAGAGGTAGTAGATGAGAAACCTTGGTATTATGATATCAAGCATTTTCTCCAGACTCAGGAATACCCGATTGGTGCTTCGAATAAAGATAGAAAGACATTGAGAAGATTGGCTGGCAGCTTCTTCCTCAGTGAAAATGTGTTGTACAAGAGAAATCGTGACATGGTTTTGCTCAAATGTGTGGATAGACACGAAGCAGACTTATTGATGCATGAGATTCATGAGGGTTCATTTGGCACTCATGCCAATGGACATTCGATGGCTAAAAAGATGTTAAGGGCATGTTACTATTGGCTGACAATGGAATCTGACTGTTACAAATTTGCAAAGAAGTGCCATAAATGCCAGATTTATGCGGATAAGATTCATGTGCCTCTGACACTTCTCAATGTTATTTCTTCCCTGTGCCATTTCTCTATGTGGGGTATTGACATGATTAGGATGATAGAACTCAAAGCTTCGAATGGACACCATTTTATCTTGGTAGCAATTGATTACTTCACCAAATGGGTGGAAGTTGCTTCATATGCTAATGTTAATAAACAGGTGGTAGTGCGCTTCATTAAGGATAATCTCATATGTTAGTATGGTGTGCCAAGAAGAATCATCACCGATAATGGCTCAAATCTGAACAACAAGATGATGACGGAACTTTGTGAAGAATTCAAGATTGTCCATCATAATTCATCTCCGTACATGCCAAAGATGAACGGGGTTGTTGAAGCTGCTAATAAGAATTTCAAGAAGATCATCCAAAAGATGGTTGTTACTTATAAAGATTGGCATGAAATGCTCCATTTTGCTTTACATGGATATCAGACATCTGTCTGCAATTCAACAGGAGCAACCCCGTTCTCCCTTGTGTTTGGAATAGAAGCGGTGCTCCCAATCGAGGTTGAGATTCCCTCTTTATGTGTGATAATGGAAACCAAGTTGTTAGAGGCTGAATGGGTCCAGAACAGGTTTGACCAATTGAATTTGATCAAAGAAAAGAGATTGACGACTTTGTGTCATGGGCAGTTATATCAGAAGAGAATGAAGAAAGCTTTTGAGAAGAAAGTCAAACCTCGTGAATTCAGAGAAGGCGACCTCGTGCTCAGGAAGATCATGTCTTTTAACGCTGATTCTAGGGGAAAGTGGACTCCCAATTTTGAAGGCCTATATGTTGTCAAGATAGCCTTCTATGGCGGTGCATTAATTCTTGAAACTATGGATGGCGAGGAATTCCCACATCCCATGAATGCTGATGCAGTCAAGAAATACTTCGCCTAAATAAATAAAAGAACAACTCGCTAAGTTGAAAACCCGAAAGGGAGGCTTAGGCAAAAAAGAGCGTCTTGGTAGGCCGAAAACCCGAAAGGGCGGTCTAGGAAAAAATTAGAGACATAAACAGAATAAAATTTCCCGCTAAGTTGAAAACCCGCAAGGGTAGCATAGGAAAAAGTTAGGGTCTTTCTTGGCAAGTAACTACATCAGACAAGACTTGATCAGTGAAGCAACAATATTCTTGGGTCCTCACCATACTTCAACAGAAGCTGCTGCTCAGGATATCAAAGTTGTTAGAGGGAATAGTGATCATTGTATCTCAATGTATCTTTTCTATTTTATATATTACCATTTTCTAAACTTTGTAATTATTCATGGAGTCTCGTCATTCGCAGACTACCATTCTATCAATAAAATTTGAGCTTTTACCCAATTCTTTGTAGTTCTTATTTTTATTCAGCTTATAAAGACTCCATTTATTATTGATAATAATTTTCAAAGCAAAAGGATTAAATAACAAATTTGTTTTTCAAAAAGAATTTACAACTTACTTTTACTTTAAGATTTTGTGATTCAAGAGGAAAACAAAAAGTGGTGATCCTAGGAATGGACAAACTTCATTAATTTTGGGAAGTTTTATTTCCCCGAAAAGTTTTCTCAGGTCATTTTCACTGGTATGCGCGTGATTTTCGTATATTGAAGACGATACAAATTGATGTAAGGTGCAGTATTTGGTTTTTAATCCCAATGTCCCCAGTCAACTGTTGGTTCATTTTTTGATTTTTGGGTTTTCATGGTCTGAGGTCTCTATTCCAGATTCCCCGACGAAGTCTTCCCTCATATAACAAAAGGCCTTTTTCCCTTGATTTGCTGAGATGGAAATATTTGAAAATGTCATTCTTTCTGCAGTATTGGCATTACTGTTGGTATTTATTTCCCAGGCAACTAGACCAGGGCAGTATTTTTTCTAAGAAGTGTTGAGACAGTTGTCAACCCTTTGGGTTTTCACTCGCCAAGTGCTGGGTTTGATTTAAAATCCCAAGGGGTTTGACCTCTTTCTATAATGTTAATTTCTGGATTTTCCAGGAAGGCTATCCCAGGGCATTTTTTGTGTTGGAATAAGTTTGCATGATATGAAGGTTCAATCCATGGTTCCCCAGTGAAGGCCTCGCTATTTAGTAGAAGTCTTTTCTCCCTGTGTGTGCTGAGTTTTTGACTCATTTATGAAGCATCTCCCTCTCGGCAGTACTTGTAGTTCATTTGATTGCCCGATAATCAGGCAAGGGCGGTGTTTTATTTAAGAAGTGTTGAATTGGTTATCAACTTTTTGGGTTTTCACTCGCCAAGTGTTGGGTTTGATTTAAAATCCCCATAAGATTGATTCCTTTCTATAATGTTTGACTTATTAACTCTTCAAGTTGTCCCCATGAGATTTCATACTTTCTCCCCAGAGAAGTTGGTGTAGAAAGTGTATATTCTTTCAATTTCCCCACTGAGTTATCCCTCGTGGAAGATTTTTGCTTTAGCCTTCCTGTACAGCTCTTTGTCTGATGACTTGGGTTTCCCTCTTGAGTTTATTTCTCAAAGGATGTATTTTGGTTGACTGTTTTACTTCAGTTTATTTCTGGTTTGAATCTTTGTTTCCCCGCAATATTATTACTTTGTACTTCTGCAAGCTTCGAGCTTTGGTTTGAGAATGTGCATTTATTTTGTACGAGAAGACTTTATCTCCTCAGCGGGAATATATTGGCATTTCCCCAGGAAGTCATGATTCATTCCCCAGGAGGTCATATTTCATTCCCCAAGAAGTCATATTGCTTTCCCTGGAAGTCATTTTTACAATCCTTCCCATAACAGCAAGTAGGAGGTCTCTTTATTTGAGCAACTTATACTTCCCCGTAAAAGTCGACGTTACTTTTTTTCTATCTTCTTTATGAGTGGATAGTTTGCAGTTCATTGTCAAGTTACTCCTGTGGATGGAAAGTATTTATGATATTGCAGAGACAGTTCATTGTGAAACCTTTGCAAGTGGTAGTCTCTTTATTTAAGACATCTTATATATTACCCTTTCCAAGAGGAGTGCCTTGGTTAAAGAAGAAGTTGAAACCCTTTCTAGGAGAAAGCCTGAATTTTGGGGAAACTTGTTATCTTTTTGCTACCCTCAGTGAACGTTGGTAGTTCATCGTCATTGAATGGCGGTGCTATGATATTTCTTTTCTCTCTACCTTCAGTGAAAGTTGGTAGATCACCATCAGTGAAAGTTGGTGATTGTTATATTTTTTCTATCCTCAGTGAACGTTGGTAGTTCATCGTCAATGAACGGCGATGCTAGGATATTTCTTTTCTCTCTACCTTCCGTGAAAGTTGGTAGTTCATCATCAATGAACATCTATGATTTTTTCTTTCTACCTTCAGTAAACGTTGGTAACTCACCGTCAGTGAACGTCGGTGTTGTTATTTCTTTTCTCTTTCTACCTTCAGTGAACGTTAGTAGTCTCGCCTTAGGTAAAAGTTGTTGTATCCTTTGACCTTTTTACCATCCTCTATCAGTCGGGTCTTTTGATCCACCAGTGATTTATTTTCCTGGTTGGGTTTCTCTTTTGATCCTTATTTCCTTTGCTATATCCCCAGTGGTGTTTTGCGTCCCTTTGTAGTTGTTCATATGCATTCATACTCATAAGAATTGCATGGCATCTTAGGGCCAAAAATAGGGTTTGTTTTATATTTAAGTATCTTCGATCTCGTCGACACGAATATTTTTAACCTTCATATCTCCAGATAGAAGAAACTTAAATAAGGGCAGTTGTTGTACCCTAATTTTTGCCCCTAAGATCCCTTCATCATACCATATTTATTCAATCACAACAAGATCACATTAGGGCTTTTGGTTCTCCTGCCTATCTTTAGCTTTGCTCTTTGAGGAATCACCAAGCACCTTGGCTTTTTTTTCTTTTGTGATTATTCATGATTTTTTTTTAATTTCCTTTTAATTAATAAAATTCAATGTTGGTTTGTCTTACTTGTTAATAATGTAGGTAAAGGCAATGTGGCTTGACAAGTTGTTCCATGGGTTCATGAGTTTATTTCCATGCCCTAGTCAATAAATCTTGAGAGACTCAAACCTCATCTTTGAAGTTATTTTTAAAGAAAAGGCATGGAAAGGTTTATCTTGGTTCACCACATTTCAAAGTTATCTAGATTTATTCAAAAGTACAAGGGGTTGATTGAAGAAGTTGTCATGGTTGGACAAGGCCTTGTTCCCCTTGGTCACAAGTGCATAGTTCTCTCAATTCTCAAGATATGCAAGTTATTTTAGGGGCTATGAGTTCTCATTATCATCCTCAACAACTTATATTTACAAAGAAAAAGTGTTGGTACAAGAAGGTTATTCAGAATTGTCAAAGTTCCTCAAAGCATTTTCTTGATCTAGGAGCTAGGGTTTTGAACTTCAAAGAAGTATATCTTGCTCATCTTTTGGTATTTTTGAGTGATTCTAAAGACATCCTTCTCTTTAAAGGGTTATTGAAAAATCAATTCAAAATTTTCATGGAGTTTTCATGTGGAAGAAACTTGATGATGAAGAAAGATTACAAGTCCTCCAGATGAACCCCCAGTTCCCCATGTGTGACTTTAAATGATCATAACTTGGTCAATTTTTATCTCCTTGAGCCCACTCTTTTTCCGTAATGATCTTGAGGAGGTGAAATTTATCTTTTATTTTATGTGCAAAGTGAGAAAATGGATGAAAGATGCCCTAAGGATACAAAAGATTATAGGTCATTTCATGATTTTTTGCCAACTTCAACAATTCATAACTCTCTCAATTTTTGGAGATTTTGAATGGTTTAAGTTTCAAAATGTCATTCAAGAGGTCTATTTCATGCCATCTTTTTTGGTCAAGAGAAAGTTACAAGAGGAATGCCATGTTTGGATGCAAAACATTATAGGTCACTTTTGAAGAAAAACTTGAAATATTTCTAAGTATGGAAAGTCAACCTTTTTCCCTCAACTTTGACTCATTACAACTTTTATCTCAAACATTCATTTGATTCCATTCTTTTCCCATTGCAGAGCTTGTAATCTCATATTTCTAAAGCATCAAGAATCATGCCCAAAGACCCCTTGAGTTGGGAATACCATTGAGTTGAACTTGGTAACTTGAAAATGAAGCTTCTTTATAAGTCAGAATTTGAAATTCATGCTTTGGCTTCTAAACATCAAATTAGCACGCGTTTATGGTCTCATCATGTTTAACCAACTTGCCAAAGTAGATTAGAGTCTTAAAACGCAAGGATTGGATGAGTTTTGATGCAAAACTGATCACACCTTACTCGTGTATCAGGTTCACATGATTTCCCTTCAAACTTCATCATTTCACACGCTTGAACATTCCATTTGATTCCCTATAAATAGAGGGTCATCCCTCATTCGTTTCCTCGAGCTTGAACAACCAGAATCACCCTGCCAAACTTGCTCCATAACTCATTTTTTGCAAACTTCGAAATCAGTGTTCAAGCCTTTTTCAATCCAATTTTTCCATCAATTCACCTTCCTTGATCTTCCCTGAAGCTAACAATACAATTACCTTCAAGAATTGTGCCCTATATTGATCCATAAAAGTCCTGTTTCAGAGCTCTACAACTCAATTTAAATAGGTATATTTCTCCATTAATTCTTCAAAACTTTGATATCATTGTGAAGCTCTCATTGCCCTGGTTCTAGTTGTAACACTTGCTTTTATCTGGAAACATGTTTTGACCATGAAATTTCAAATCCCTTTTCAAAACATTCCTTCCAAATTGCTTGAGCTACAGTTTATATAAATTTGTCATGTGGGTGTGGTTGTCTTTGTCTTGAAGAGACGAAGCGAATGGCATAGGTCTGAGCTTCTGATTTTACAGTTTAAGAGACCTGCAATTCATGTTGGTTGGAGGTTGAAGATGACCAACGTGTCATCTTCTAACCAATGATGGCTTACCACTTGTTTTTTTGAAAATCTGATTTTATATTTGATTCAGTGCTTTATTCACTAATGACCATGATATGCACAGCGCGCCAGATCCCTTGGATTTGATTACTAACGCGTTTTGACTCTCATCCAACGGTCCACATATTTTTTACTTTATTTTAATTTCTGATTTTTATATTTAATTGTTTTAAACTTCAAAAAATCATAGAGAAATCATTTTAAGTCCAAAAAATCTGAAAAAATTATGAAAAATATTTTTGATTTTTCTCTTTCTGATTTTTATATTTTTTCACTTTATTTGAATTGTTTTAAATGTTTAAAAATACTTTTATGCATTTTTAAATTCTGGAAAAAAATATGGAATGGTCCAATGATATTGTGACAAATATTGGTGACCTCATTTATTTTTTATTTCTGACTTTGTTATTTTTTTATCATTTTTGGTTTATTTTACTCATTTATTTTAATTTTAAAAATAGTTTCTGACTTTAAAAAATTACCAAAAATTTTATAAAAATATTTGAGTTCATTTCTGATTTTTTTCTATGGTCTTACTTAATATTTCTTGATTAATTTGAACATAGTTGATATTTTTATCCATTATTTCTATTTTAAAACCTTTTTTTAATATATATATATATATATATATATATATATATATATATATATATATATATATATATATATATATATATATATATATATATATATATATATATATATATATATATATATATATATATATATATATATATATATATATATATATATATATATATATATATATATATATATATATATATATATATATATATATATATATATATATATATATAAATATATATATACATTAAATGCAATATTATTTTGTGATTATTTTCTGGCTGATCTTGGGTTGAATTTTTTATCATGAACTTTATTAACATCATTAGATCCACGGTGTTGAGTCTAACTCCATAAAGTGGATGAATGATTTTAATAATAGTTTGATTAAAATTTAATTCAAATGTGGTTTGTATATTCTTTTCCACCCCTCTTCATCTTATCCCTTTCTTATTGCACTAAGTGTTATTGGAGCATGATCTCTATATCATGTCTCAAAACAAATGGTGTATAGATTGCTATTGACCGGCCTCAAAATAGGTGCGACTTCTATATAAGTACACTTACGATTGCTTAACATAACGCTAAATTTTGTCCCGATTCGAATAAATGATCATTCGTGGCCCAAACTTATGTTTGCAAGCCCGAGTATATTAATTTGATCTCTTTGATCCAATAACCTTGAGATTCATTGTGTGGAGGCTTTGGTTCTACCAATCCTCTAATGGGTCTACAACACTTTTGGTCAATACGGATCACTTAAACATTGTTGATTATTAAATGGTACTTTTGAGGATTCAAAATGGATGATATACTTGACAAAAAGCAAATGCAACTTGTTGTGTGGACGCTTTGGTTCTACTAATCCTCTAATGAGTTCTAAATGAAAGTTTCAATATGGTCATCCAACTAACCACTAATTATTAATTGTTTTACTTTATGCTTTTATTTTTATGCTTTATGTACCATTTACTTTAAGCATTACATTTCATTCCATTTTTATTTTGCTCATTTGAGCATTTACTTTCTTGTTATTTTTATTTTGCTCACTTGAGTTTTTTTTCTTTTTTCTAAGACACCTAATAATCAACATGAACCATAAAAACCTTTAATGATACTTGGACTATTTGGTTACTATCCTTGGCATTATGGAGTATTGGGCTTTTTGGACTTAGGATTAGAAACTTTGACCTATGTTGGAGACCTTGTGGCCTTAATTGATATTTTGTATGGAGTTCTTGAGGTTTACCTCAAGACATTGGATTGTTTTGTGCAGGTTATTGTGATTATATTCTTTGTTTGTAATCTGGAATTCACTCGTACACAATCGTTACTCTGCCCAATTTTTGTGAAGACTTAATACATTTGAAGTTTGGTTTTCTCAAGAGGTCTAGTATCTTTGCTTGCTTGGTTTCAATCCAAAGAATGAGAATTCTATCTTGACTCCTAATGTCAAGTATTGGCTTCTTATTGGTTAGATGGTTCTTATCCCTAGCTTTTACCTTATGTCTTAGGATAGTCTCTTCTTCTTCTCCCATCTTCTTTAATTTCAAAAAATCTTCTTCCTCTTTTTGAAAACTCTTCTTGTTTTGAAACTTGAACCACTTTCATAATAAACTTGGACTTAGGTCCATGCATTTTCAAAACATTTTCATGAATAAATTCTAATCAACTTAATAATACCTTGATATTTTTTGTGAGAAGACTAAAATTCAATCAATCTCATTTCAAACCATTTTTGCCACTTTGGCTTTTGCTTTAAACTTTTCTCAAAATATTAGACTCTTGTCAATCCTTGTAGTAATGCAAACAACTATACTTCTATAATATGTAGTGAAGTGATATATTTTCCACTTGGATGTTGAGTGAGGCAATGTTGATTTTAAAATCCAAGCCATATCCTCCATGAGATGATGCAAATTCTCCTTTCTCATGATTGTGGGTAGTGTGATCGGTGGATCTGGAACTGACTGTTTAACGCTGGTTCGCGAAATGTCGCGGAAGCAAGAGTCGCCACCGTCTTTTATTTTCTCCAAATGGAAAGGACAAAAGCACAGAAAAATTCCTTTAAAGAGATTGCTCTCGGTTCGGGAGGTAGGTTATAGAAAGGGAAGGTGTTAGCACCCTTTCTATCCATGGTTATCCATGGGCTCTTAGATACTTGCTCAATGTGTTTTCAAAAATGGTTTGTTTGCTTTTCAACTATGGGTTTTAAAAAGTTTCTTTGAAAAATTTCAGTTCGACTCGTACGTCAGAGTGTTTGAAAAATTTGCTTTTGAAAGCTTTTGAAAATGTGTTGGTGTGAAAAGTCCTTTTGAATTTGTTTGAAATTAGAGAGCAAGTATCCTTGAGAACCTACCTACCCTAAGGAATTCGTCTGTGTAGATGTCCTTTAAAGTAGTGCCATCCCACCATTGAGAGGTAGGTAGCACCACCGTTGGAGGTGTTCGGGTCAATTCGAGGTTCGGGACATGGTGATCACCAGAGCAATGGGAAGACACCTTAGAAGCTACCCTCATGCCAGGTTCCCGGATCATGAGGACTTACTAAGACATCCTCTACTCGACGATCACCTTTCGAAAGGCAACAGTGAGGCGTACCCTAGGGGTGGTGTGTGCGATTCGTGTGTCGTTTTCATTGATATTTGTCTTGTCATGTTCATTGTGATCTACGCTTGATTTTATTATGGCCATTCATTCTTGCATGTTTTGTTTAACAGTTAAAATATTTGCGGGAAAGTAAATTCTAAAGCTATTACAAATGGCGCAGGTCCACATCGCCTAAATTAAACCGGACCCGATTTGACGGAAAATAAATAAAGCAAAAGAAATAAAAATGCGAGAAATTTAGTTACATGGCTTTGGGAGAGATACACAATTATTTAAGCGAAACAAAATAAATACGCGAAATAAAGGAATTAAAAACATGGGCGTTGGACCCTTTTTTGCAAAATTTAAATTAATAAGGAATTAAAATTAATATTAAAAGAGAATGTTTTTTTTTGGTGTTTTTTGTGTTTTTTAGATTTAATAAAAAAAGAGGATTAATTAAAATTAAAATAAAATGTCAAACCCTAATTCTAATTATTTTTTAGTTATTAAGAAAATATTGAAATTTGACCTAATTTAAACCTAATTATTTTTATGTACAATTTAATTATGAAAATAATAAATAAATAAGTATTATGATAAAAAAGAGAAAATTAAAAAGGAATAAAAAGTTATTAAACCTAATTCTATATTTTTTATATTTTATTATGAAAGGAATTAAAATTGCAAAAAAAACCTAATTATACTAAATTCAATTATACAATTCATTCATGAAAATAATTAAAATAAATATTATTACATTTTTTATCTTTTTCTGGATTTTTTATGATGTTTTTATATTTTGTAGAAAAATAATTAATTAATTAAAACAATAAAAATAAATAACACAATAATTAAAAAAATAAAATATGAAAAGAAAAGCAAACCAGGGGGGTTCAGGCCCCAAAGTGAGGTGTTGGTCCAAGAATCCAGGCCCATTAAGCATTGAAATCCGTTGACTTTTGTGCAAGCATGTGATGCGTCTGACTATGGTACATGGTGCTCTTCAGATCTGAGCCCTTGATCTGCATCTCTTGGACGCGTGGACCTTTGGATGATGATGGAGCATGGTACGCTTCAACGTTGTGCCTGCATGGGAACTTATATGGAAAAACAAGATTGAAATATGCAAGACCTGGGACTTGAACCCAGGTCATGGGAGTCCATGGGAGTCACCAACATCACACTTGGCCAGCTGAGCTACAACGCACGCTTTGTATATATAACAACAAATAAATAACAAAAATAAAAATTGGTTAGTGGCCACTAAAAAGCACAAAAACGCGCGCTGATTTGAATTAGCGTATCATGCACTGCCACGATTTCGTCTTCCACACTATCCCTGTAAAACAAAAACAAAAGCAACGGTTTTATGCGCGTGGCCTTAGGGATGTTTTCAGAAAATAGCGAATAGCTTGATTCTAAATATAAATTAGGCGCGAGGGTTGGGATTTCTTCGTCTGGATGTGCTCATGCCAATGGTATTACTCCTGAGTCCTAATTTTGCCTTGGGTAAAAAACCCCAATTTAGAGCTCTGCAAACCCTAGGAATCGATCATGGTGAAATCCCATATACAATACAAAAATCAAATTGAACATAATGGTTAGCTTTGAAACATCACAAGGAACAAGAATATATAATTGAAATGCAATGAGGATGCCTAGAATTGAAAACACGATGGTGACTTTTTCTCTGTACAGGAGAGGTCCTTATTACCAATTCTTTGCGTATTGATGGATGTTTGGAGTTGGAATATGATCAGGAGCCCACAAGGAAGCTTTTGGAATGAGTATTAGGGTTTGAATCGACCTAGAACACTGATTTCAGATTTGAGTTTTATGGAAAAAATTTCAAGTTTGCAAAGTGTTCTTTAGCGCAGCTTAGGGTGTTTTTGCATTAGGTTTGTATTCCTGTTTATGTATTGAAGCAATTAGGTTAACAAAATTCAACAAAATCTCTTGTAATCATGGATTGAAGATTTGATTTTTTTCCATTATATTTTCAATCTTTTTCACATGGTTTTTGTATCAATTATGATCAATTTAATCCAATTCTTCCTAATCAGCATGTGCACGAAATATTGACCTTGAAATGTGTACAAAAAGATTTGTTTGGTTCATTTAGATATTTTTTCACATATTTAATTGATTTAATTGAATTAATATAAATAAAAATTCAAATAAATAAATAAAAAATGAGAAAATGCTTCCCTTTGGGCCAAGTGGTCGTGCATAGGCTTGGAATGATGAATCATGGAAGAAAAATAGGCCCATTAGCAATTTTAGACCATTTGAATCAAAGTTGACTTTTCAAAATATCCAAAAATTTCCCAACTTCCACAAGGCATAACTTGCTCAATTTTTAATCTTTTCTCATGTTCTTGGACATTTTGGAAAGGTATTTGACTCCTTTAACCAATGCCTTTGGTCCCATGTCATTTTGATTTACCAATCTCAAGTTATGGCCTTTGACTTAAAGTCCTTTTTTGTTGACTTTTGAAAATGACCTATAATGTTGAAATTGATAACTTTTTGTGAGAGCATTTCTTGGACTTGAAGTATGAAGATGAGTTGTAGGAAATGTCTTTCTCTTCAAAATGAGCTTTGGATGGAATTTTTCTGATAATCCATGTGAAAGTTATGCCCTGGTCAATTTTAGTTGACTTTTTCAGCTGTCCAAATATAGTAACTTTTGTATCTTTGATGATTTCTGAGCCAAATTTTGAGAATCATGATCAAGCATTGATCAAATGATGTTTGTGGCTTCAAAATGATATGTTGACCAAAATTTTGAACTTTTGACTGCCAAATGACCATTTTGCCCCTACAGCTGACTGTAGTGCAATTTAGGGTTTTGACTGTGCAATTTTGAGCTGAATGCCTTGAAACTTGATATGAGGATACTTGACCATATTTGTAGGCATGTGAGACTTGATTGGGCCTTTGAAAACTTCTTTTTCTTGACCAGAACACAAACCCTAGTTTTGACTGTATAGGAGACAGTTGCACTGCACAACCCTTGGGGAATTTTGTGACTTGGCTTGGCCATTTCTTGAAGAATATGGGAGGGCAAATTTTGGGGTACAACAGTTGCCCCTGTTCCATCTTCTTAGACCTGAGGATGTAGATTGGCTGACGTGCCTTTCATAATCCGAAGGTGGAAGATGATTGAACACTAAAGTGCCCAGAAATTTGCGCTCACATAGTTGCAGTGTGATGGAATGGGCTTATAGATGCCATTTGGAGATTGCTGGCTAGGATGATGGGCTTATAGATGCCATCTGGATGTTGATTGCGTAGGAGATTCCTTAGAGAGAACCTGCATACCTGCAAAAGAAACATGAGTACCTGACACGTTGCAGGAGCTGGTTTTCAAATGCTTGGTATAGATATGTCCTGATTGGTTACAGGAGCTGAGTCTGGAGCTTCAAACGCTGATGAATGAAACAGGGATGGTTGCTGTCTTAGCATGAATGGTAAGAGAACCTTGGACCATTATAATTTGAAAGGGAATCACCTCACTCGCCGTCGGAGAGGGAATCATAGGAAAAGGAATTGTCACCTCACACTCACCGTCGGAGAGGGAAACATCTTGAAAAAGGACTTACTACCTCACTCGCCGTTGGAGAGGGAACCATAAGAGACTATCACCTCACACTCATTGTCGGAGAGGGAAACATCTGAAAAAAAGGAATTACCACCTCACGCACTTGCCGGAGAGGGGACCATAGGAGACTATCACCTCACACTCATCGTCGGAGAGGGAAACATCTGAAGAAGGAATTACCACCTCACGCACTTGTCGGAGAAGGGACCATAGGAGATTATCACCTCACACTCATCGTCGGAGAGGGAAACATCTGAAGAAGGGATTACCACCTCACGCACTTGCCGGAGAGGGGACCATAAGAGACTATCACCTCACACTCATCGTCGGAGAGGGAAACGTCTGAAAAAGGAATTACCACCTCACGCACTTGCCGGAGAGGGGACCATCACTTCTGCTGAGTCTTTATCAGAAAAATCTGTTGGGAGTCGATTTAGCTGGACTAGAGAAGGCTTTGGAATATGTTTGAGCATTTTAACTGCGTCTTTCCTGAAAGGTAAAGGTCAGTCATATGCAATGCATGATATGGATCAAGCAATGATGTTCTCAACATAAATGAGATTCGTATGATATGATGCGTCTATGCATGCTATAATGATGTATGTATGTGATGTTTTATGTATGTTTTCGTCTAGGAAAGTAAATCCTTGACGGGTGCCGGGAAGTCACTCCTGGGCTGATGTTGGAGAATAAGCTTTTACTTCCGCTGGGGATGATAATTGCAAGAATACCGGCAGGAGAAGATGACTCCGTTGGGGAATAAACTTGGCGAATGGAATAACTCTGCGGGGAGAGAAAATACTCTAGTGACCATGCTGGGAAGCGATACTCTGTGGGGATAGAGATGCTTTGCTGAATGTTGGTAGTTTGCTGAGGATACCCTTGTTGTCGGAAGTGTTGATAGACTTCGCTGGGGGTAGGAAAGAACTACGTTGACGACGACCTTTCCGTGGCTTTTGGCTGAGGATAACCCAGTTATATCCTGTTAAGGAAATAACTCTTTAAATCAAGCCGGACGACGCGTTCGTGTTCTGCGAGGGATAAGCTTCCAGAATTTTACTGGGGATAAGCTTACTGTTTGGGGGAGATGGATTCCAACCTTCCTGGGGGACTGGATTGGACTTTTCTGGGGAAGTCTTGATATGCTGGGGAAGTGATTCCTTTGAATATTGAGATACCGCCGGGGAACAATCTTTAGGCCAAGACTGTCGGGGATGCTTGTATTGAATATATGCTGCTGCTGGGGAGGTTGAGATCTATGGGAGGATACTCAATTTCCTTGATATTTGATAATTCTGCTGGGAGAAGAGTGCTGTTTTTGCTGAACCACTCTCTGGGGAATTAATATGTACTGGCCGTGTTCTTTAGCTGAACCTACCTTGGTACCTTGGAGGATAGAGCAATTGGATTGTTTAGGCAACTCTTTTATTGCCCCTGTTTCTAGTGTCACCTGCAATTAATTCCTTTGTTTCGTATGCAAATATTTATGAGTTAGCAAATTATTGTCAATGCATATATCACAAGTTGAACCTTGGACGTTCTTCGCAAAACAAAACAGAAAAAGGAAAAATACTTGGCACATTTTAACTGAAAATATATTTGTATTGATTTTGAATGGCCTGAAAATAGGCGTTTTGTGTACAAGAGGCTGACGTCCTAGTAAGAGGTACGTCGCTGATCAAAAGAGTTTATACAAGTTTTGTACAAAAGAAAATAAAACAGCTGTGTGAAATATGAATGATCCCACTGGGTTTCAACTCTGCTATCGCCTTTATAACTCTGAGCGTCTCATCACTTGATGACCTTGGTTGAAGGTGAAGCTGACTGATCGATGACGTCTGAACTTGATGTAGATACCGGATTCTGGATGCAACGTGATCAATGAGACATAGTATTACGCTTTTATCCCTAATTTTTGCCTGGACCGCCCTCTCGGGTTTTCAGTCCACCGGGATACCCATTTTTGCCCAAGCCGCCTTTTCAGGTTTTCGACTTGCCGGGTGTACAGATTTTTTTCATTTTCATCCCTTCATTTTGCCCGAACCCTTTTGGTTCGACGGGAAGCCCTAATTTTTTCCTAGGCATGTCAGCCTAGCGGGTCTTTTTTCATGCGTAGTATTTTTTAACTATGTCTGCATTGGCGGGGTGAGGAAGATCGTCACCATCCATATTGGTTAATATCATTGCTCCTCCTGAGAACACGTGCTTAACCACAAATGGCCCTTCATACGTAGGGGTCCATTTGCCCCTTGGATCACTCTGAGGAAGGATGATTCTCTTGATTACCAGATCCCCAACTTGATACTCTTGTGGTCTGACCTTCTTGTTAAATGCCCTGATCATCCGTTTCTGATACGTCTGACCATGACAGATAGCAGCAAGTCTTTTTTCGTCAATGAGGTTGAGTTGATCAAGTCGTGTCTGGATCCAATCATCTTCATTCAGATTTGCATCCTTCATTATCCGGAGAGAGGGAATTTGCACTTCGATCGGCAAGACTGCCTCCATGCCATAAACCAGAGAGAAGGGAGTTGCCCCGGTTGACGTCCTAGCTGAGGTACGGTACCCATGTAGAGCGAACGGTAACATCTCGTGCCAATCTTTATAGGTCACTGTCATTTTTTGCACGATTTTCTTGATGTTCTTATTTGCTGCTTCTACAGCCCCATTCATCTTCGGTCTGTAAGGAGAAGAATTGTGGTGCTGTATCTTGAACTGTTCGCAGAGCTCAGTGATCATCTTATTGTTTAGATTGGTACCGTTGTCTGTAATGATCCTCTCAGGGACGCCGTACCGATAGATCAGGTTATGTCGAATAAACCGTGCCACCACAGTCTTGGTTACCGTAGCATAGGATGTTGCCTCAACCCACTTCGTAAAATAATCAATCGCCACTAGGATGAAGCGATGTCCATTAGATGCTGTAGGTTTTATCTCACCGATCATGTCTATGCCCCACATTGCAAACGGCCAAGGCGCAGTCAGAACATTCAGGGGAACCGGAGGAACATGCACCTTGTCTGCATAGATCTGGCACTTGTGGCATGTCCTGGAGTGTTGGTAGCAGTCGGCTTCCATGGTGGACCAATAATATCCTGCCCGTAGGATTTTCTTAGCCATAGTGTGTCCACTGGAATGCGTACCAAAGGTCCCTTCATGTAGCTCTTCCATGATTCTTTCTGCTTCAGTCTTATCCACACAACGCAGTAGGGTTGAATCATGGTTTCGCTTGTACAAGATGCCGTTGCTTAGGAAGAACTTGGATGCAAACCTCCTCAGGAATTTCTTATCATTGACAGAGGCACCTTCAGGGTATTCCTGAGCTTCCAGATATCTCTTCACTTCATGGTACCAAGGCTTCTCGGTCACCAATTCAGTTTCGAGATCACAATAGTATGTCGGTTCGTCCAGTTTCCAGATGATGATCCGGGGAGCCTCATTATCCCATTTGACTTTGAACATTGAAGACATTGTAGCTAACGCGTCCGCTAACTGATTCTCTTCTCTCGGGAAGTGTTCAAAGGTTATCTCTGTGAAGTGGGGAATCAGGGTCAACACACATTCTTTGTAAGGAATCAAGTTTGGATGTTTCGTATCCCACTCTCCTTTGATCTGATTGATCACAAGAGCGGAATCTCCGAAAACACTTAGAAATTTGATCCTTAGGTCGATCGCGGCTTGAAGACCCATGATACACGCCTCATACTCCGCCATGTTGTTGGTACAGTTGAAACATAGCCGGGCAGTGAGTGGAGTATGAGTACCTTGAGGGGATATGATGATGGCGCCGATACCATTTCCCAAAGCATTGGAGGCTCCGTCAAAGTGCATAGACCATCGGGATCCTGGCTCAGGTCCTTCATCCGGTCCAGGTACTTCACAATCAGTTACTATCATAATGCTTTCATCCGGAAACTCGAAGTTCATTGATTGATAGTCATCTACAGCTTGATGAGCTAAGTGGTCTGCCAATACACTCCCCTTGATGGCTTTCTGGGTTGTGTACTGAATGTCGTATTCCGTCAAGATCATTTGCCATCTTGCAATTCTCCCAGACAGAGCAGGCTTTTCGAATATGTACTTTATAGGATCCATTTTTGAGATCAACAAGGTAGTGTGAGTCAGCATATACTGTCTCAGCCGGCGAGCAGCCCATACCAAAGCGCAGCAAGTTTTCTCAAGCAGTGAGTATCGGGTCTCACAGTCGGTAAACTTTTTGCTAAGGTAATAAATGGCGTGCTCTTTTCGGCCAGACTCGTCATGCTGCCCCAGCACACACCCCATTGAGTTGTCTAGCACTGTCAGGTATAGTATCAGAGGTCTCCCTTCAACCGGTGGCATAAGGATAGGTGGTTATTGGAGATACTCTTTGATTCTGTCGAAGGCAGCCTGACATTCATCGTTCCAACGTACTACCTGATCTTTCTTCAGCAGCTTGAAGATTGGCTCACAGGTAGCAGTCAGATGAGAGATGAATCGAGCAATGTAATTTAGGCGTCCTAAAAAGCCTCTGACTTCCTTCTCTGTCCTGGGAACTGGTATCTCTTGAATAGCTTTGACCTTGGCAGGGTCCACTTGAATACCTCTATCACTGACCACGAAGCCTAGCAACTTCCCAGATCTTACCCCGAAGGTGCACTTGTTAGGGTTCAATCTCAGCTTGTACAGTTTCAACCGGTCAAACAACTTCTGCAGATGATCTAGGTGCTCTTCCTCAGTCTGGGACCTAGCGATCATGTCGTCCACATACACTTCGATCTCATGATGGATCATGTCATGAAATAAGGCAACCATGGCACATTGGTAGGTTGCCCCAGCGTTCTTCAACCCGAACGGCATGACCTTGTAGCAGAAGGTGCCCCACTGAGTAACAAATGTAGTCTTTTCCATGTCTTCAGGTGCCATCTTAATCTGATTGTAACCTGAAAAGCCATCCATGAAAGAGAATACCTTGTGCTGAGCTGTATTATCAACAAGGACATCAATGTGAGGTAAGGGGAAGTCATCCTTGGGGCTGGCCCTGTTCAGATCCCTGTAATCGACGCACATTCTGACCTTACCGTCCGTTTTAGGTACCGGCACCACATTAGCAACCCACTGAGGGTAAGAAGTCACTGCAAGGAACCCGGCATCAAACTGTTTCATGACCTCGGCTTTAATCTTCTCGGACATCTCTGGGCGCATCTGACGGACCTTTTGCTTAACTGGAGGGCAGTCTTCCTTAGTCGGCAAGTGATGGACCACGATGTCGGTATCCAACCCGGGCATGTCTTCGTAGGACCAAGCAAAGATCTCCATATAATCATGCAGCATCTTGGTTAACCGTTGCTTCACGCTGAGCTCTAGGTTGGCACCAATCTTTACCTCTTTCCTGTCTGCCTCAGTACCCAAGTTTATGGTTTCCACTGGCTCTTCATGAGGTTGAATTGCCCTCTCTTCCTGAAGCAACAGTCTTGCAAGCTCTCCAGGCACTTCGCAATCATCTTCACCTTCGTCTTCGGCTAAGTTGATCGGATTTTCGAAGTCATAATTGGCAGTAGCAGAGTTGTTATCAGTAAGATCCAGAGTGGATTGGAACCTGTATGAGTGAGTGTGTGTGTAAATACAGCTGTTTTGAAAATTATGTAAAGGAAAAGAAAGACAGAAAAGGAACACAATATTTGCAATGCGAAAAACGTCCAAGATTTTCATTCATGATGTATAAAATGACAGTTTGTATGCCCTCACAAATAGAACCACGGTGCCTCGGGTAAGACACCGGGCCATAGAGTTTATCATTGTTTATTACAAAATAACGAAACAAAGAAATTTATTACTACGAAACAAAAGAAACAGGGAGATTGTCCTTTGCGCTCCAATTGTTAAGTCCACCGTCAGTTGCCGGGTAGATCCAGCTATCAAACTCAGCTTCATCAACTTCCTCTTCATCCCCGATAGCATTAACTCCATGAGCAGGCAGGGGAGCTGTCACCACGTTAGGCTTGTCAGATGCCTCAAACTGTACCTCCTTAGCGTCAATGAGGTCCTGCAGCTTGTTCTTTAGCGCCCAACAGTCATCGGTAGAGTGCCCCGGGCTTTCTGAATGGTAAGCACAACGAGCATTCGGGTTGTACTTGGGAGATGTAGTATTTGGGAACTTTGGAGCTTCCCTGACAGTCACTAAGTTGGTGGCTAGCAACTGTGGCAGAATCTGCGATAGGGTCATGCTTAACCGGGTAAACTCTCGCCGGGGTCTTTCAGCCCTTTGAGGATTGTTCGACCGAGGAGCGGCAGCAGGCTTAGCAATCATCACCGCGCTGACAGATTGGCGGTGTTCAGGTCTTTCTGATTTCCTAGAACCATACACGGCACTAGACTCTTTCTTGAATGGTTTCTTTTCCGAACTAGATGATGCACCCTTTGCAATCTTCCCAGACTTCAGCCCAGCTTCAATTCTCTCTCCAGTCAAGATTAAATCAGTGAACCCAGCAGAAGAATTCCCAATGAGATGGTTGAAAAACGGCCTAGATAGGGTCCCCAAGAACATGTCAACCAGCTCCCGATCGGTCAATGGTGGCTGCACCCTGCCAGCCAGGTCTCTCCACTTCTGAGCGTACTCCTTAAAACCTTCGCTTGCACCTAACGCCATACCCTGGAGTTGGGTACGTGTGGGGGCAAGGTCGGCATTATATTGATACTGCTTGTAGAAAGCAGTAGCCAACTCCTCCCAGTTACGAACTTTGGTCCCATCCAGCTGATAGAACCATTCGAGATGAGTCCCTGAAAGACTCTCCTGGAAGAAGTGGATCCATAAATTCTTATCCGCAGAGTACGGCTGAATTTTCCGAACATAGGACCTTAAGTGCAGCTTGGGACAAGACGCCCCGTCATACTTGGAGAAGGAGGGTGCTTTGAACTTATGCGGGATAATCACACCAGTCGACAGACCCATGTCTCCGAAATCCAGCCCAGGTGCCTGTTGAACCTCCATAGCCTTCAACCTGTCCTCCAGTTGTTTATATCTGTCATCAGTAGGAGGGTACTGCTCTTCATCAAAATCTGTCTCGTTGTCGGAGACCACCGGACTAGGGACCTTTACTTCTGCCTGAGAAGGACTCTTGCCAACAGAAGAACCAGCCTCTTCATGCTGCAGAGTATTGCCAAACCTTCGGCCCGAGTTGAACAGAACAGTTCTTCTCTTCTTCTTCTTCTCCTTCTTTAGGAGCATAGCCTTTAATTCTTCTTGGCCTTTAGCCAGACCCTTGATTAGTTCCTGGAATTGTGCATTCTGTACCTGAAGAGCCTTGATTGATGTCTCGGTTGATGCAGATTCGGGATTCATGATGCTGAAATAAACAGCGAAGAACTGTAAGCAACCTGAAAAGAGGAAAAACCTATTATGCACATGATGTATGAAATGCGTATGCAATGCATTCAAGGGTTCGAAAGTTCAAATTTGTTGTAGACAAAAAGGAACACACGTTATTATTAAGGAAATCATTGTTTAATACATCAAGGCCTCATGGGCAAAAGTACAAAAGTCAAATCAATCCCAAAATACACTGCGCATCCTCTTTGGAGCTATGTAGGTGTTGAGATTCCTCTCCTCATGCAACAGGCGGGTGAGCTCCAAGACCTTCTTTTCACTGGCATGCAGACTAGTCTCAAGAGAATTCCTTTCTTCTTTAAGCTGGATCCAGCTCTTCTGCATCTCTTCCCAGGACGTGGGCATATCAGGGTGCTGAATAACATGAGACACTTCCCCTTCCAAGACAGGCTCTTTGATTACTGGAAGCATGTGAGGATAAGGCATTACTAACTTCTGGGAGCGGGCTCGTACCCACTTGAGATAAGGTTCCAACGGGATGGAATTCCTATGCCCCAGTGTCTTGCTGTCTATCCTACTGGGCATCCTCCAGGCTCTGATAAATCTCTGACGAAGTCCTTGAGTATCGTTGTCGAAGTCAAAAACTATATCAGGGATTAACATGTCATGAGGACCGTCCCTCCGAGCATAACCAAACTGTCTCCAAGCCAGGCATGGGCTATAAGTAATACCTCCTCTGATTCCAAGTAAAGGAACATTAGGGTACTCTCCGCAACGATCGATGATAGTGACATCCTCTCTGGACCTAGGACACCAATGTATATCTGCATGTGTAAGAGTCATCAACCGTTGTGACCATCTCAAACCCCGCTCATTCTTCAGGACTGATTGGGGAAGGTGCGAAATAAACCACCTTCCCAGGAGGGGAGTGCAACACATAAGGACACCTCTTTTTCTCATGGTTCGAGTGTAACATGAGTGAAGGGTGTCCCCCAGCAACGTAGGTATAGGATTCCTGGACATAAAGATCTGGACAGCACTGATATCTATGAGCTGATCTGGGTTAGGAAACAACACCAAACCATAGACAAGGAGGGCCACAACCTCTTCAAAAGCTTGCAAGTCAAGGGAGTTCCAACATTCAAGAGCTTTTTCAAACAGAAACCTGGCTAAGAACCCTTTGATACCACTTCTAACTTCCCAATGTCCCTTGAGGTCAGATGACTGTAGGTGCAAGGCTTTAGCAATCTCTTCAAGCTTAGGTTCCTTTTCTGTACCGTTGAAGGGTAGCTGATCAAGGATAGGGATCTTCAGGAGCCGGGAGAACTCCTCCAATGTAGGTACCAACTGACAGTCCAAGAAGGTAAAACAGTGATGCAGAGGGTCAAAGAATTGGAACAAGACCTTAATCATATCTTCCTCAATGTTGGTGTTGACCAAGCTGATGAGGCTTCCATGCCTTTCACTGAATGAAGAGTTCTCGGGAATCCTGGATATAAGCTCCTTAAGCTGAGGAGGGATCCTTACAAGATTGACCTGAATTGTCTTTCTACGACCAGTTTCCATGTCCTACAAAACAAGAACAAAGATGAAAATTCGAACCCCTGAAATGGTTAGTCAATGCATATGATGCTGGATGATGTCATGATGCTATGATTAAACACACCACAGATATTTACAAAGACAAACATGTAGGGCACACAAGGCACACAAGACAAGCCCTTAAGGTTTAAGGCCAGCATGGGGTCTGGGTAGTACCCTCTTGAAGTTGGTGGGTTCAACCTGTCCTAATCAAAGTAACCGGGTTCTAAGGTTCCCAATATCACGGGATTGCTTTCATTGTTCATCGTTTCGATTTAGCCACTGAACTGGCGACCGAAATATTCTAGGAAAGCAACCCTCAATTGGGTGTAGTATCGAGTATCAACCAACCTCGGACTGCACCAAAGTCAGTTATCTCACTACCCTAAAGAGGCCAAGATAGTTCAATTAAGGTTCCTAAGGTCTGTTGATGCTTCATGACACCACGCGGAGGCCCCGTACTCTCCTTGACTGAACTCAAGGGTTACCGGTACACACCAAAGTGCCACATCAACGTAGCAGACTGTTTCAACCATGTCGGTATACCCCGCACAGTTCCCTCACAGCCTTGTTGCTACTTTCTAAGAAAGGTATCCCCCAGATCCGGGTTTAGGATCTATAGAACTCCCAAGCAACCCACAATAATAAAGCAAGCAATTAAGACAATTGAAAACATAGTTATGACCTAGCCCTAAGGTACACCCCACTTTAAGTTTAATTCCCCAGCAGAGTCGCCAGTTCTGTGATCGGTGGATCTGGAACTGACTGTTTAATGCTGGTTCGCGAAATGTCGCAGAAGCAAGAGTCGCCACCGTCTTTTATTTTCTCCAAATGGAAAGGACAAAAGCACAGAAAAATTCCTTTAAAGAGATTGCTCTCGGTTCGGGAGGTAGGTTATAGAAAGGGAAGGTGTTAGCACCCTTTCTATCCATGGTTATCCATGGGCTCTTAGATACTTGCTCAATGTGTTTTCAAAAATGGTTTGTTTGCTTTTCAACTATGGGTTTTAAAAAGTTTCTTTGAAAAATTTCAGTTCGACTCGTACGTCAGAGTGTTTGAAAAATTTGCTTTTGAAAGCTTTTGAAAATGTGTTGGTGTGAAAAGTCCTTTTGAATTTGTTTGAAATTAGAGAGCAAGTATCCTTGAGAACCTACCTACCCTAAGGAATTCGTCTGTGTAGATGTCCTTTAAAGTAGTGCCATCCCACCATTGAGAGGTAGGTAGCACCACCGTTGGAGGTGTTCGGGTCAATTCGAGGTTCGGGACATGGTGATCACCAGAGCAATGGGAAGACACCTTAGAAGCTACCCTCATGCCAGGTTCCCGGATCATGAGGACTTACTAAGACATCCTCTACTCGACGATCACCTTTCGAAAGGCAACAGTGAGGCGTACCCTAGGGGTGGTGTGTGCGATTCGTGTGTCGTTTTCATTGATATTTGTCTTGTCATGTTCATTGTGATCTACGCTTAATTTTATTATGGCCATTCATTCTTGCATGTTTTGTTTAACAGTTAAAATATTTGCGGGAAAGTAAATTCTAAAGCTATTACAAATGGCGCGGGTCCACATCGCCTAAATTAAACCGGACCCGATTTGACGGAAAATAAATAAAGCAAAAGAAATAAAAATGCGAGAAATTTAGTTATATGGCTTTGGGAGAGATACACAATTATTTAAGCGAAACAAAATAAATACGCGAAATAAAGGAATTAAAAACATGGGCGTTGGACCCTTTTTTGCAAAATTTAAATTAATAAGGAATTAAAATTAATATTAAAAGAGAATGTTTTTTTTTGGTGTTTTTTGTGTTTTTTAGATTTAATAAAAAAAGAGGATTAATTAAAATTAAAATAAAATGTCAAACCCTAATTCTAATTATTTTTTAGTTATTAAGAAAATATTGAAATTTGACCTAATTTAAACCTAATTATTTTTATGTACAATTTAATTATGAAAATAATAAATAAATAAGTATTATGATAAAAAAGAGAAAATTAAAAAGGAATAAAAAGTTATTAAACCTAATTCTATATTTTTTATATTTTATTATGAAAGGAATTAAAATTGCAAAAAAAACCTAATTATACTAAATTCAATTATACAATTCATTCATGAAAATAATTAAAATAAATATTATTACATTTTTTATCTTTTTCTGGATTTTTTATGATGTTTTTATATTTTGTAGAAAAATAATTAATTAATTAAAACAATAAAAATAAATAACACAATAATTAAAAAAATAAAATATGAAAAGAAAAGCAAACCAGGGGGGGTTCAGGCCCCAAAGTGAGGTGTTGGTCCAAGAATCCAGGCCCATTAAGCATTGAAATCCGTTGACTTTTGTGCAAGCATGTGATGCGTCTGACTATG
Source organism: Vicia faba (assembly GCA_948472305.1). Classification (NCBI taxonomy): domain Eukaryota; kingdom Viridiplantae; phylum Streptophyta; class Magnoliopsida; order Fabales; family Fabaceae; genus Vicia; species Vicia faba. The sequence continues at coordinate 1,069,519,607 of OX451741.1, read as the reverse complement.
GTACATGGTGCTCTTCAGATCTGAGCCCTTGATCTGCATCTCTTGGACGCGTGGACCTTTGGATGATGATGGAGCATGGTACGCTTCAACGTTGTGCCTGCATGGGAACTTATATGGAAAAAAAAGATTGAAATATGCAAGACCTGGGACTTGAACCCAGGTCATGGGAGTCACCAACATCACACTTGGCCAGCTGAGCTACAACGCACGCTTTGTATATATAACAACAAATAAATAACAAAAATAAAAATTGGTTAGTGGCCACTAAAAAGCATAAAAACGCGCGCTGATTTGAATTAGCGTATCATGCACTGCCACGATTTCGTCTTCCACACTATCCCTGTAAAACAAAAACAAAAGCAACGGTTTTATGCGCGTGGCCTTAGGGATGTTTTCAGAAAATAGCGAATAGCTCGATTCTAAATATAAATTAGGCGCGAGGGTTGGGATTTCTTCGTCTGGATGTGCTCATGCCAATGGTATTACTCCTGAGTCCTAATTTTGCCTTGGGTAAAAAACCCCAATTTAGAGCTCTGCAAACCCTAGGAATCGATCATGGTGAAATCCCATATACAATACAAAAATCAAATTGAACATAATGGTTAGCTTTGAAACATCACAAGGAACAAGAATATATAATTGAAATGCAATGAGGATGCCTAGAATTGAAAACACGATGGTGACTTTTTCTCTGTACAGGAGAGGTCCTTATTACCAATTCTTTGCGTATTGATGGATGTTTGGAGTTGGAATATGATCAGGAGCCCACAAGGAAGCTTTTGGAATGAGTATTAGGGTTTGAATCGACCTAGAACACTGATTTCAGATTTGAGTTTTATGGAAAAATTTTCAAGTTTGCAAAGTGTTCTTTAGCGCAGCTTAGGGTGTTTTTGCATTAGGTTTGTATTCCTGTTTATGTATTGAAGCAATTAGGTTAACAAAATTCAACAAAATCTCTTGTAATCATGGATTGAAGATTTGATTTTTTTCCATTATATTTTCAATCTTTTTCACATGGTTTTTGTATCAATTATGATCAATTCAATCCAATTCTTCCTAATCAGCATGTGCACGAAATATTGACCTTGAAATGTGTACAAAAAGATTTGTTTGGTTCATTTAGATATTTTTTCACATATTTAATTGATTTAATTGAATTAATATAAATAAAAATTCAAATAAATAAATAAAAAATGAGAAAATGCTTCCCTTTGGGCCAAGTGGTCGTGCATAGGCTTGGAATGATGAATCATGGAAGAAAAATAGGCCCATTAGCAATTTTAGACCATTTGAATCAAAGTTGACTTTTCAAAATATCCAAAAATTTCCCAACTTCCACAAGGAATAACTTGCTCAATTTTTAATATTTTCTCATGTTCTTGGACATTTTGGAAAGGTCTTTGACTCCTTTAACCAATGCCTTTGGTCCCATGTCATTTGGATTTACCAATCTCAAGTTATGGCCTTTGACTTAAAGTCCTTTTTTGTTGACTTTTGAAAATGACCTATAATGTTGAAATTGATAACTTTTTGTGAGAGCATTTCTTGGACTTGAAGTATGAAGATGAGTTTTAGGAAATGTCTTTCTCTTCAAAATGAGCTTTGGATGGAATTTTTCTGATAATCCATGTGAAAGTTATGCCCTGGTCAATTTCAGTTGACTTTTTCAGCTGTCCAAATATAGTAACTTTTGTATCTTTGATGATTTCTGAGCCAAATTTTGAGAATCATGATCAAGCATTGATAAAATGATGTTTGTGGCTTCAAAATGATATGTTGACCAAAATTTTGAACTTTTGACTGCCAAATGACCATTTTGCCCCTACAGCTGACTGTAGTGCAATTTAGGGTTTTGACTGTGCAATTTTGAGCTGAATGCCTTAAAACTTGATATGAGGATACTTGACCATATTTGTAGGCATGTGAGACTTTATTGGGCCTTTGAAAACTTCTTTTTCTTGACCAGAACACAAACCCTAGTTTTGACTGTATAGGAGACAGTTGCACTGCACAACCCTTGGGGAATTTTGTGACTTGGCTTGGCCATTTCTTGAAGAATATGGGAGGGCAAATTTTGGGGTACAACAGGTAGTAAGTATGTTTTCCACACGGACAATGTCGATGATGTCTTATCTCATAAAATTAACCAGCACACTTGTGTTTTAAAATTTTCAAAAGAGGGACTACGTGTACCCTGATCCCCTATTGCACGAAAGGTGGTATGTAGGTGTTGTACCCAAAAATTTGCCCTCTCATTTCTCAAAGGATCATCCTGGACCCTCAGGTCCAAGCCTTGAATTACAAATTTTCCAAGAAAGTCATTCACAAGGGCAAAATGGTCATTTTACATACTGAAAAGTCAAACCTTAAATTTTGGATCAAAGTCAAGTTTCAAGAGTCATATTTCATCAAGACTTGTTGAAATATGAAGTTTGTTTCATCAAGAAATTCAAAAGTCAAAATTCTAAATACTTAGAATTTTTCTAAGTGTTTAAGAAATATGACAAGCTCAGAACTTCTGATCAGATTATCACCATGATGCAAGCTGATTTTGGAAGAACTTATAACACAAGAGTTGTAGATCTCAATGAGATATCAAACATTGTAGAACAAAACATCTCCTAGAAATGTTGGGATTTCAAGCTACAAATCCTTGAAGACACGTCCATGAAACTGAATCTTTCAGCAAATTCTGGACCTTTCTAAAACAGGATTTGGTTAGAGCCTCTGTGCCAATTTTCATGTAGGTCCAGTCAGAATTTGCAAGAGCAATTCAAAGAGGATTTTCAAAGCGTGTTACAAGCTTTTGGGAAAGTCTGAGAAATCGCTCAGAATATGCTGGAGCAAAGAGATTAAAGGATCAGAAGTTAGATGTTGGTTCTAAATTACGCTAATGCTAGAATTCTGACCCAGAATTAAGCTATGATGCATAATCTCATATTGCAGGATTTCTGGTTTGATAAATCTTATCATCATTTAATGCTCACAACTACTTTTGAGTTTTTATCCAAAGGATTTTCCCATGTATGAGAGAGAAGTACCATTGTTGTCCTTGAAAAGCAAAGTTTTGTACAAGTTTATGTTGGACCCATGCTTTGCTTCTGCCTCTGAGGATACTTTTCCTTAATTCATGCTTACAAGTCCAGCTTAGGCACGGCTAAAAGCTGCTAACCACCATACTTTTTATCTTGCTTCAAGAACAAGCCAGTACGCTAGCATGATGTTGGTATTTTTGACTTCTCTAAGCTGCAAAGTTCTTTCCTATAAATTGAACTTCATTTGCAACTGTGAAGAGGTCGGTCAGAAAAATTGAAAGGAAAAGCTTTGAAACCTTGCTAAAAATTCCAGAAGTCCGAAACTGCAAACACAAATAAAAAACCTGCTAGTTTTTTATTCTTGCATTCAGACTCAAACTTCCCTCAAGTGTTTCTTGACCAAATCATCCATACAGCTTCTGAATCTTCCAGCCATTCGTAACCCAAGTTAAAGGTTGTTCTAGTCAGCTGGGCACGTGAGGAAGCTAATCAGAACATTACAAGCAGTCAGAACCAGGCTCTAGTTTACAGGACTTTCTCCAGCTGCAAGGTAAGCTTTTGCTGACTCTCAATCATATCACTTAGGCATTGTTAAAACTTGCATGTCCAAAATACAATGTAGACATCCTGATTCTGATGTTGTACATATTCTAGGGTTTCATGTATTTGTCTGCCTAAGTAGGGAGAACATCGGTTCAGAACTTCTTAAGGAAACTAGGATTAGCATATACATGTTTGTTTCTGATTTTTAGTCTTGACTTTTTTATGTTTCTGAAACTATGATGGAAACCTGCCATAATTGTTATGAATGTGTTTCTTGTTCTGTTAAGATATGACTAAGTTGCATATGTTCTGATTAGCATGAAGAAAGAGATGGAATTTATCATCAGAGTTTACTTTCTGATACATATTTATGCATTTGCTTCTGATACCGAATGTACAGCCACCCCAGTGGTAGACAGTGTGTGCGCATAAGACATTTGTGCTAAGGGTCCTGGGTTCTAGCCCCATAAGCATCTTTTTTAGGTTTATTTAGTGACTTTTTCACCCATTTATCTGTCAAATAATATTCCTAAATCAGAACTTCTAGACAATCTTACCCAACAGCATTATCACCTCACTCTCTCAAATAGCCAGAACTTTTGATCTGCTAGTGACATTAGAACTTCTAGATTCACAGCTTTACCAAAGTTCCTATACTCCCTCAGTAATCAGAACTTTTAGATTTTCCTCTGTTCCCAGCGACCTCAGAACTTGGTGTACCCAGACCCAGAACTTCTGACCTTTTACTTTCCTACTAACATTTTCTCTCGTGCAGCGTCTCAGAGTCAGAACTTCTGATTCCTTCTCGTTTCAGCAATGTGCTGATTCTGACTCCTTTTTCTCTTATTTATCTTGTTTTAGCTTTTAATAACCAAAAACACCAAAAATATTTCTTATTCACATGTTTTATTTCTTTTAGAACAAAAAGATCAAAAATATTTTCTTAAGCAAACTTATTTTCTTCTCTTAACAAAAACAAAATAAATCCATTTTACATTCTTGTACATTATTTCAATATGGTTGTAATAGATAATTAGGACTTTAATTTTTTGCAATCCCCATTTGTAAATTTGTACACCTCATCCCCCTAATGTTTGTAATAGCGTAGAATATTTAATTTCCGCGTATTTATTGCTTTCATATATCTCTAGTAATTAGGTGTGTACGGGAAGATAAAAACACCAAATAGACAACCCTAATCAAAGGCTAAACGCATGCAATCAAACACACTATTCACACATGCACCCTTAGGGTAAATCTCATTTATTGCCTCGGAAAAAATAGTCATGTCCCTCGAATATGGGCGTTTTAGCAAAGACCCTCGATAAAAGATCGCAGTCCCTCGATGTTGCCTTCAGTAAATGATCTAGTCCCTAAACGACATTGCTAAAACGTCCCATAAGTTGCCTTCTATGACTACACAAACGTCCCGCGCCCGTCCCTTCACATCAAACGATGGGGATTCTTACCAAATCAATGGTAAGATAGAAACATCTAAAGGAGGAGGAAAAGAACATTTAAGACCTTCTGAGTAGGTAGATCGCTCCTAGTTGCTCGCTTTTTCACAACAAAAACATTTTATACACCAATACCTCTTTGAAACATTTTCAAAAAGATAACACTTTGTACGCGTTCTTATAGAAACGAGAACCATTACAGAGACACCTTTTCAAAATCACTTTCAAAAACACATTCCACAAACACCTCTTTGAACTATTTTCGAAACAACACTTTGTGTGCGTTCTTATAGAAACGAGAACCATCACAAAGACATTTTCAAAATACTTTCAAAACCCACACCACAAGCACACATTCAAACAAAATCAATTGATCTAGCAAGAAACCAAGAGCTCGTAGATAAATATGGATGAAAAGGGTGCTAATACCTTCCCTTTTCATAATCTACCCCTCGAACTCAAGAAAACATCTCAAAGGTCTTTCCTGTTCTTTTCAGCCTTTCCTTTTGGATAAAAGAAAAGTCAGTGGCGACTCTTGCTAACCGCAACATTTGCGATCAAACATAAAACGACCAAGTCAGTTCTCCCACCGTGTTACAGAACTGGCGACTCTGCTGGGGAAATAATTAAAGTGGGGTTACCTTAGGGCTAGATCACATTTACTTGCTTTCATTGTTTGATTTGTGTGCTTTACATTATGGTTCCTTGTTTGGGCTTGCTTTGATCCTCCACCCAGATCTGGGACACCTTATTAGGTAAGTAGCAATAGATTGTGGAAACTGTACGGTGTAGATCGATATGGTTGAAATAATGGCTACATTAGTGTGACGCATTTGTGGGTACCGGTATCCCTTGTGTTGAATCGAGGAGAATACGGGGCCGTTGAGTGGCGTCATGAAGCACTAACTGACTTTAGAACCTTAAGTGAATAAACTTGGCCATTTAGGATGTAGTGAGATAATCGATTTCGGTGGAAAGCTAAAAATTGGTTGATACTCGATACTACACTCATTGAGACATACTTTTGGGATATCCCGGCCGTGAGAAAAGATTGATTATGCTGGGACAATGCTTAAAAGAAAGGTCAGTGATATTGAGATCCCTTAGAACCCGGTTACTATTTAACTAGGACAGGTTTGAGCCAACTAAACTTCAAGAGGTTACTTACCTATGAGACTCCATGCAAGCCTAAACCTAAGGACTTGTTTGTTTTGTTTGAATATACTTACTTGTACATAACATCATGAACATCATAACATCATACGCAATCTCACTAACCATTTCAAGAATTTAGGAATTTATCTTTGTTTTTGTTTTGTAGGCCATGAACTTCATCCAAAGAATCACCATCCGAATCAGCTTCGTGAAAGCACACCCTCAGCTCCAAGAGTTAGCATCAAGGGTGCCCGAAGATTCTCCTTTTACCAAGAAATATGGACGACTCCTCAGTTTGGCTACTTTCAACTTCCAAGAAGAAATGATGTGCATGCTCTTCAAATTCTTTGGTCCCATACATCATTGCTTCACCTTTCCTGACTATCAGTTGGTACCTACACTAGAAGAATTCTCTCTACTATTAGGAGTGTACGTGCTTGATACAATATCGTTCACCGGTCTAGAAGGGATCCCGAAACCTGAGGTCATGGCCGAAGCTCTACATCTGAAGAGAGCTGAAATCATAGCAAATTGGGAGACTAGAAGTGGAGTCAAAGGGTTCCTAGCCAAATTTCTATTAGAGAAAGCTCGTTCGTTCTGGGAAGATATGGATTTTTAAGCCTTTGAAGACGTCCTGGCCCTTCTCATCTATGGTTTGGTTCTTTTCCCCAACTCCGACCAATTCATATATGTAAATGCCATCAAAGTCTTTCTTTCTCGTAATCCTACACCTACCTTGTTGGGAGACATCTTACATTGCATCCATACCCGCACCATGAAGAAAAGAGATACACTTTTATGTTGTATTCCCCTACTCTCCAGGTGGTTCATTTCACACCTACCTCGATCAACATTGAAGAACGAGCAAAGATTGACATGGTCTCAAATGATAAATACCCTCACCAACTCTGATATTCATTGGTGTTCAAGATCCTCAGAGGATACTTCTGTCATCGATCGTTATGGGGAATTCCCTAATGTCCCTCTACTTGGCGTTAGGGGAGGTATCACTTACAACCCTTGATTATCTTTACGACAGTTTGGGTATGCCCGGAGAGATGGTCCTCATAAGATGCTCATCCAAGGTTTGGTATTCGAATATGAAAGCGACGATCAAGGCTACCGTCAGAGATTCATGCAAGCTTGGAAGATGGTAAACAAGGTGGATAGCAAGACACTGGGGCACAAGAATTCCATCCCTCTTGAGCCTTATCTCAAATGGGTACGAGCCCGTGCTCAAAGTCTTATGATGCCTTACCCCTGCGTTCTCCCAGTTATCATAGAGCCTGTTGTGGAAGGAGATGTCCCATACACTTTCCTCCATCCTAACATGCACACCTCTCTCAAAGACTTACATAGAGATTGGATACAGCTTAAGGGGGAGCGAGACACTTTCGAGGCCCAATTCTACGCCAGCAAGAAGAAAGTTCTGGAACTCACCAAGAAGCTTCATGAGGAGCGGAGTCTGAACGCCTACATCGCACCAAAGAGGATGCGTTCAACTTTTTTACCTTAGAGTGTTTGTATTTCTTTGTAAGCCCAAAGAGGCATGATGTACTCAAACTTTGATTTATTAATATAACGTGTGTTCCTTTTTTTTTCTAAATGAAATTTAAGTCTCTAATTTCCTTGAAATCATTTGCATATGCATCTTCATTCATCATAACATAAGAAGGATTCTTACAACAGGTCTCCTCATCTTTCTACTGTTTATTTCAGTGAGATGGACATAGAACAGACGGTAAAAGATCTCCAGGCGCGGAATGCTCATTTTCAACAAATGTTCTTGACTTTGGCAAAAGGACAAGAGGAGTTGAAAACTTTGTTGGTAGAAGAAAAGAAGAAGAAAGCAAAGAAATCAACCGGTGTTTTGAATCTAGGAAGAAGGTTCCCAGGCCAGCCAAACGGACCCTTAACTTTGCAACATCATCAGGTGAAAAGGATAATCAAGAAGGGAAAAGCAAGGAAGTGATTGAACATCCAGAATCTGAAGAGGAAGAAGAGGATAATTACTCTGAAGAGCAATATCCTCTAGCTGATGAGAAGTACAAACATCTGGAGGAGCGTCTAAGTGCAATGGAGATTCAGAAAGTGCCTGGATTGGACTTTGAAGAGCTGGGTGGGATTTTTATTCCACCAAAGTTCAAGGCACCAGTGTTTGTTAAGTACAACGGGTTTTCATGTTCCAAGATGCACCTATGATCTTATGTGAGGAAGATACAGCCTCACACTGCTGACAGAGATTTGTGGGTCCATTTATTTCAGGATAGTCTATCCGGGACTCAACTAGATTGGTTCTATCAACTGAAGAGGGCCAATATCTATAATTGAGAAGACCTGGCCGCTGCTTTTTATAAGTAGTATCAGTACAACATAAACCTTGCTCCCACTCGTACTCAACTCCAGAGTCTGGCTATGGGTTTGAACGAGGGTTTCAAAGACTACGCTCAGAAGTGGAGGGACTTAGCAGGAAGAGTCCAGCCTCCCCTGTCTGACAGAGAACTAGTAGACATGTTTCTGGTTACCCTGTCTGGTCCTTTCTTTAATCATCTAATTGGAAGCTCCTCATCCGGCTTTGCTAAATTAATCTTGATCGGGGAGAGAGTGGAAGCTGGGATTAAGAGTGGGAAGATCCAAAAGGACGCATCCTCCAGTGCCGTGAGAAAACCACTCATTAGGAAGAAAGAGGTTGGTGCTACATACCATCAAAGGAATCAGGACATAACTGAACATCATCCAACGGTAGGAGCCGTCATGATCCCCAAGCCTGCACCTACTCAACAAAGGAACAACCAGCCTAAAGTGAAAAGACCAGTAAGACAATTTACCCAGATAAATATTATGTTGTCTCAAGTCTTGCCACATTTTTTGAGATCTAATATGGTAACTTTGAAGGAAGCCCCGAAGAATCCCAACACCGCCTCTCCTTATTACAACCCTAATACTCGTTGTGCTTACCATTCAGAAAATCCAGGCCATGATACCAACAACTGTTGGGCTTTGAAAAACAAGGTACAAGACCTTCTCGAGGCAAAAGAAATTTAATTTGATGCTCCTGAGATCCCAAATGTTATATCCGCTCCTATTCCCAAGCATGGTCGTGATGTCAACGCTATTGAAAATGATGTGTTACTGTTGTTGATGAACTTGTTACTCCTCTCCTGACCGCAAGAGGAACATGTTGAAGGTCGATTTATTTTCGGGCTGTGGCGAAGGCTGTCACCTCTGTTTATCCCTACCAACTAGTTGTCATTTATTGAAAGCAGGTGTCCAGTGCCTGATGGATGACAAAGAGATTTTGTTTGAGAAGACTCATGTTCCCACCATTTCTTACATAAATGTTTCAATAGTAACCATTTCCGCCAATCCTTCCAGGGTCTCCACCAAAAGACCCGTTAGTATTACATATGTTCCTAAGGTGACTCCACTGATAATAACTATGCCAGGGCCGTTCCCATACTCCTCAGATAAAACTGTCCCCTGGAACTATGGGGGTGATGTCTACTACCACAGTGTCAAACAAGATTGGTCGGCTGGTGAAGACTCGGTTTTTGAGAAGGCTGACCCCGACATCGACAACATTGTGGGAACCAGAAAAATAACCAGGAGTGGAAGAGTGTTCTCTCCTGAGATTGCTCCTGCGAAAACTGCTTCCGGTCCTGAGATCATCCCTGCTTTTGTTCCTACTACTACAATTCCTATGGTTACCCTTACTGACACCCCTACCGCCAAGTCGACTGAGACTCGGGGCAAAGGAATTTTGGTTGAGCCTGCCCGGATCAAGGTGCAATCGATATCTATCCCAGAAGCCTCCAAGAAGGAGATGAAAGAAATTCTGAAAATTATAAAGAGAAGCGACTACAACATAGTCGAACAGCTAGGGCAAACTCCTTCAAAGATCTCTATGCTAGCTTTACTGATGTGCTCTGAGGCTCATGCTAAGGCCTTGGTGAAATTTCTTAAAACTGCCCATGTGCCACATGAAACCTCTGCTGATCAGTTCAAAGATTGTGTGGCCAGTTTAACAGCTAACAACGGTCTAGGCTTTTCTGATGCTGACCTGACAACTATAGGGAGGAAACACAACGAGTCGTTGCATGTCTTTGTCCAATGCAGGGGCACTACTTTTGCCCATGTCCTGGTTGCTACTAGTTCATCTTTGAATGTGCTACCTAAAAAGGCTCTTGATAGACTCGATTGTGAAGGTTTGATCTTAAAACCCAGCAACATAGTGGTAAGGGCCTTCGACGGTTCGAAGAGAATGGTGCATGGGGAGGGGGCATCCCCATTAAAGTTGGAACTTAAACCTTTGATTCAACTTTCTACATGATGGAAATTCTCCCTTCCTATTCATGTTTATTAGGCCAACCTTGGATTCACAATGCTGGTGCCGTCACCTCTACATTACATCAGATGCTGAAATGCCCAACCAAGGGAAAAATCATCACTGTCCATGGAGAAGAGGAATATATGGTCAGTCACTTGAACTCCTTCAGATACGTAGAAATGGATGGTGAATTCATCGAAACTCCGTGTCATCATTTCGAGGAAGTCCCACAAACAATGGCAGCAACCAAGACTGTTTCCCAGGTCCCAAAGATTATAAGACCTCTGCTAAAGATGTCTTCACTGAAAGATACCAAGGCAATAGTCGAAGAAGGTGGGCATACTATTTGGGGCCAACTCCCGGATATCCCTTACAAATTTGACAAATTTGGTTTGGGTTTCACTTTAGGAGGCCAGAAAGTTGTTCGTCGTGCTCGTGCCGGGGGTCAACCTTTGCGGATCAGCAATCGTGGAGTCAACGCAATGGAGGATAATGATGACAGTTGTGACCTAGAAGATTAGATTTTCCCAACTATCAACGGAGGACTCAGCAACTAGGAAGCCAAAGAATTTGTCCCTATTACTTTTATCCAACAGTAATTGTCTTTAAATTTTTGTTGGACTTGTAATAATTAAATAATTCAGACATTTAAAACCTTGTGTCTTACCCGAAGCACAATGGTCCATTTATAAGGGTTGTTACCTCATTTTCATTTGTAATCAATGAATCATGGACGTTTTTGCATGCAAACTTTGTGTTATTTGTCTTTATTTTCTACATTTTTATTTCTTTCAAAGATAGCTATGCTCTTACACACACTCACATATCAAAATGCATATCTACATCCACTCAGGATCCCATGGGTAACGATTCTGCTATGGCCTATTGTGACTTTGAAAATCTAATCTACCAAGCCGAAGACGAAGGTGAGGAAGATTGTGAAGTGCCATGGGAACAAGCCAGGTTACTACAACAGGAAGAAAGGTCCATACAGCCCTACGAAGAACAGGTTGACACAGTTAACTTAGGTATCGAAGAGGACAAGAAAGAAGTCAAGGTAGGAGCCAATCTGGAACCCAGTGTTAAGAAGCGTTTAACTCAGTTACTACATGACTATGTTGAGGTCTTTGCTTGGTCATACGAAGACATGCCAGGACTTGATGCTGATATTGTGGTCCATCGTCTACCGACAAAAGAAGATTGCCCTCCGGTAAAATAGAAAGTGTCGCATGCGGCCAGACATGTCAGAGAAGATCAAGACTGAAGTCATGAAACAATTCAACACCGGGTTCTTAGCTATCACCTCCTATCCATAATGGGTCGCCAATGTTGTTCCAGTGCCTAAAAAAATGGTAAAGTACGCATGTGTGTGGACTACAGAGATTTGAATAGGGCAAGCCCTAAGGATGACTTCCCACTTCCCCAAATCGATATTCTGGTTGACAACACCGCACAGCATAAAGTATTTTTCTTCATGGATGGTTTCTCAGGCTATAATCAAATCAAAATGGCACCTGAGGACATGGAGAAAACGACCTTCGTCACACAGTGGGGCACATTTTGTTACAAGGTTATGCCATTCGGGTTGAAGAACGTTGGGGAAACCTACCAGCGTGCCATGGTAGCTCTATTTCACGACATGATCCATCACGAAATAGAGATCTATGTGGATGACATGATAGCCAGATCTCAAACTGAAGAGGAACATCTTGACCATTTGCAGAAACTGTTTGAAAGGCTAAAGAAATACAAGCTAAGGTTGAACCCGAATAAATGCACATTTGGGGTGAGGTCCGGTAAACTCCTAGGCTTCATCTTCAGCGGTAAAGGTATCAAAGTGGACCCTGCCAAGGTGAAAGCAATACAAGAAATGCCTGCTCCTCACACCGAGAAGGAAGTCATAGGATTCTTAGGACGACTTAACTACATCGCCAGATTCATTTCTCACCTAACCGCTACTTGTGAACCAATCTTCAAATTACTGAAGAAAGATCAAGTAGTCAATTGGAATGATGAATGCCAAGTTGCCTTCGACAAGATCAAGGAGTACCTTCAAGAACCTCCTGTTTTGATGCCGCCAGTCGAGGGAAAACCTTTAATCATGTATCTAACTGTCTTGGAGAATTCAATGGGGTGTGTGATGGGGCGGCATGACGAGTCTGGCCGAAAAGAGCATGCTATTTACTACCTAAGCAAAAAGTTTATCGACTGTGAAACAAGATATTCACTGCTCGAGAAAACTTGTTGCACTCTGGCATGGGCTGCTCATCGACTTAGATAGTATATGTTGACCCATACTACCTTATTGATATCCAAGATGGATCCAATTAAATACATATTCGAGAAGCCTGCCCTCTCTGGGAGAATAGCGAGATGGCAGATGATTATGACTGAATACGACATTCAGTACACTACCCAAAAAGAAATAAGGGGCGGTGTGCTAGCCGATCACCTTGCTCATCAGGATGTGGATGACTATCAGTCCATGAAATTCGAGTTCCCAGATGAAGACATCATGATGGTAAACAATTGTGAAGAACTCAAACCATATGACGGACCTGAACAAGGATCCCGATGGACCTTGGTTTTTGACGGAGCCTCCAACGCACTCGGTAATGGCATAGGTGCTGTAATCATATCCCCTGAAGGATGCCATACTCCTTTCACTGCAAGACTTTGTTTCAACTGTAATAATAATATGGCAGAATACGAAGCGTGTATTTTTGGTCTCAAAGCTGCCATAGACTTGGGAATTAAATCCTTAAGTGTATTTGGAGATTCAGCCTTAGTCATCAGTCAAATCAAAGGAGAATGGGACACGAAGCACCCTAATCTCATCCCCTACAAAGAACAGGTGTTGACATTAATCCCACATTTCGAGGAAATTACCTTTGAGCATTTTCTACGAGAGGAAAATCAACTAGAGGACGCGCTAGCCACTATGTCATCCATGTTTAAACTCAAGTGGGGTAACGAGGCTCCCCAGATCACCATTGAGCGGATGGACGAACCAGCTTACTGTCACGAGATCGATACTGAATAAGTAGTGGACTAGCCTTGGTTCCATGAAGTTAAGAGGTATCTCGGGGCCAAAGAATATCTGGAGGGAGCTTCAGTCAATGATAAGAAGTTCTTGAGAAGATTCTCTACTAAGTTCTTCCTTAGTAATGGCATTCTCTACAAGCGCAACCACGACTCTACTTTGCTTCGTTACATAGACATGGTTGAGGCAGACAAGATCATGGTTGATCTACATGAAAGCACTTTTGGCACCCATTCTAGTGGGCATATGATGGCTAAAAAGATCCTACGAGTGGGGTACTAATGGTCTACCATGGAAGCAGATTACCATCAGCATTCTCGAACCTGTCACAAGTGTTAGATCTATGCTGACAAAGTACATGTGCCTCCAGTTCCTCTAAACGTCCTGACTGCTCCCTGGCCATTCGCGATGTGGGGCATCGATATGATTGGAGAAGTCAAACCTACAGCTTCTAATGGGCACTGCTTCATCTTGGTGGCCATTGACTATTTCACGAAGTGGGTTGAGGTAGCTTCTTTTGCTTCCGTTACCAAGAATGTTGTAGCCCGATTCATTAAACTGAATCTCATATGTCGGTATGGTATCCTAGAGAGAATCATCACAGATAATGGTACGAATCTTAACAATATTATGGTCACTACACTATGCGCGTAATTCAAGATTCAGCACCATAATTCTTCTCCTTACCGGCCAAAGATGAATAGCGTTGTCGAAGCCGCAAATAAGAACATCAAGAAGATCATATAAAAATGACAGTAACCTACAAGGACTGGCATGAGATGTTACCATTTTCTCTCTATGGTTACCGTACCACGGCGCGCACGTAGATAGGGGAAACTCCTTTCTCCTTGGTATACGGTATGGAAGTTGTCCTACCAATTGAGGTCCAAATACCTTCTTTAAGAATCATAAAGGATGCAGGTCTGAATGAAGATGAATGGATCCAAACTCGACTTGACCAGTTGAACTTAATTGATGAGAAGAGGCTTACGGCTGTCTGTCACAGCCAGATGTACCAAAAACGTATGATCAAAGCTTTTAACAAAAAGGTCATACGTCAGGTATATCAGGTTGGTGACTTGGTAATCAAGCGTATCATTTTACCACAAGGTGATCTCAGGGGCAAATGGACTCCTACATATGAGGAACCATTTGTGATCAAAAACATATTCTCTGGTGGAGCAATGATCTTAACCACTATGGATGGCGACGACCTTCCACACCCTGTAAACGTGGACATAGTCAAAAGATACTACACATGAATAAAGACCCGCTAGGTCGACTGGCCTAGGAAAAATTAGGGCATCCTAGCGAACCAACAAAGGTTCGGGCAAAAATTAGGGATAAAATACAAAAATATGTACACCCGGCAAGTTGAAAACCCGAAAGGGAGGCTTGGGCAAAAAGGGGTATCCCGGTGGACTGAAAACCCGAAAGGGCGGTCCAGGATAAAATTAGGGAATTAAAGCGTATGACTATGTCACGTTGGATCACCTTACAAACAACCTTTAGCATCGGCTGACAAGCTCAAACAGGTCTAATCAATCCAATCAACTTCGGACAAGGCAGTAAGTGGACAAGACGCTCAGAGACACGAAGGCTATAGCAGAGTGGGAACCCCATGGGATCATTTCACATAGTTATCTTTTCTTTGTATCAATTTTCATTTTTTACGATGAATTCTCTTACTAGAATACTCATCTCATTGTACAAAACTACTTATTCAAGTTAATACAAAGATATCCCTTTGAAAGTTCAAAACTATCTGTTTTTCTTTTTGCGTGTTTTGTTTGCGAAAACGTCCAATGATTATTTTTGAACATATGCATTTGAACATGACTACTGTTTACAAATGAAAAAAAAAGAACAGAGAATGGTAAGACAATCACTAATGGCTTTAAGAAATAGGATAATATCTTTAGATTATTCCATAAAATCCCCTGCAGGTACCTTTTCCAACAAGAACGGAAATTAGGGCATCCCGCTGTAGGATCACAATCATATCTCCAATATGCATCCTAATGGTATCAAGTGCTCTCACACCCCCGGCGGAACAAAACTTCCGGTTACAGCTCCAAAGATTCCTCAGTGAAAGTCTCCCAATTTCTCAGAATTCCCTAATAAGATTTCACAAGGTCCACAAGCAATGCACAACGTTTCCCTTCCACAACAGAGTTTATCTCTTTAATACATTGGAAACTCATCAAACACTTCAACTTCAAAATATGAAGACTTACACTCCTTATACCCAGCAGTGCTCAGGGATTTATTTTCCCTGACTCCAGCAATACTACGGCATAACAATTAATGTGTCCATACATTACATCCACACGTCATAGCATTGACAACACAAATACATACGACACAATCTCATTTATTTTGAGAATATCATTGCACCATGCATTTCATACATCATGACATTGCATGCAACTAACCTTCATCTTTTTCAGGAAAGATCAATCAACAGAGAATTATCGTCAAATTTTCAACAAGTCAATTACATATCAATTCCCAAGAAAGGATTGGTCAACCATCTATGTAGCAGAGGCTTTCTCTGGTTCAGATAAATCGCTCAAAGATTTACTCTATTTCTCTCCAGTTGAAGAATATTCAAGACCTCTTTTGGTTCAGTTTAAATCTCTCAACGGTTTATCTTGATACTTTCCAAAAGAAACATCTCTGGTTTAGATAAATCTCTCAATAATTTGTTCTAATTCTTCTCCAGATCCCTGCCGGTTCAGTTTAAATCTCTCAACGGTTTATTCTGATTCTTTCCCGCGGATGTTTTCTCTGATTCAGATAAATCTCTCAATGATTTGTTCTGATTCTTCTCCAGATCCCTTCTGGTTCAATTTAAATATCTCAATGGTTTATTCTGATTCTTTTCCATAGATGTTTTCTCTAGTTCAAATAAATATCTCAATGATTTATTCTGATTCTTCTCCAGATCCCTGCCGGTTCAGTTTAAATCTCTCAATGGTTTATTCTGATTATTTTTCGCGGATGTTTTCTCTGGTTCATATGAATCTCTCAATGATTTGTTCTGATTCTTCTATAGATCCCTGCCAGTTCAGTTTAAATCTCTCAACAGTTTATTCTGATTCTTTCCCGCAGATGTTTTCTCTGTTTTAGATAAATCTCTCAATGAATATTATTCTGATTCTTCTCCAGGCCACTGCTGGTTCAGTTTAAATCTCTCAACGGTTTATCCTGATTCTTTCCTGCAGACATCTTCTTTGGTTCAGATAAGTCTCTCCAAGATTTATTTTGATTCTTCTCCAGACCACTGCTGGTTTAGTTTAAATCTCTCAATGGTTTATCCTGATTCTTTCCCGCTGACATCTTCTCTGATTCAGATAAGTCGTTCCAAGATTTATTCTGATTCTTTTCCAGTTAAAGTCAAGTTTAGACTTAGTCTAATTTCCATCAACAATCACCTTCAGATGGCATCTATTAAGCCCATTCCCTACACAATCAATCATGACATCCTCAAGTGCAAATTTCTGGGCACTCTAGTGTTCAATCATCTTCCACCTTCAAGTCACGAATGGCAGATCCGCCAATCTAACTCTTTAGGTTTAAGAAGTTTGAATAGGGGCAGCTGTTGTACCCTAATATTTGCCCTCTCATTTCTCAAAGGATCATCCTGGACCCTAAGATCCAAGCCTTGAATTACAAATTTTCCAAGAAAGTTATTCACAAGGGCAAAATGGTCATTTTACATACTGAAAAGTCAAACCTTGACTTTTGGATCAAATTCAAGTTTAAAGAGTCATATTTCATCAAGACATGTTGAAATATGAATTTTGTTTCATCAAAAAATTCAAAAGTCAAAATTACTTTGGAAAAGTCAAAATTCTAAATACTTAGAATTTTTCTAAGTGTTTAAGAAATATGACAAGCTCAGAAATTCTGATCAAATTATCACCATGATGCAAGCTGATTCTGGAAGAACTTCTAACATAACAGTTGTAAATCTCAATGAGATCTCAAACATTGCAAAACAAAACTTCTCCTAGAAATGCTGGGATTTCAAGCTACAAATCCTTGAAGACACGTCCATGAAACTAAAGCTTTCAGCAAATTCTGGACCTTTCCAAAACAGGATTTGGTTAGAACCTCTGGGCCAATTTTCATACAGGTCCAGTCAGAATTTGCAAATTCAATTCAAAGAGGATTTACAAAGCGTGTTACAAGCTTTTGGGAAAGTCTGAGAACTCGCTCAGAACATGTTGGAGCAAAGAGATTAAAGGATCAGAAGTTAGATGTTGGTTCTAAATTGCGCTGATGTTGAACTTCTGACCCAGAATTAAGCTATGATGCATAATCTCATATTGCAGGATTCTGGTTTGATAAATCTCATCATCATTTAATGCTCACAACCACTTTTGAGTTTTTATCCAAAGGATTTCCCCACGTGTGAGATAGAAGTACCATTGATGTCCTTGAAAAGCAAACTTTTGTACACGTTTATGCTGGACCCATGCTTTGCTTCTGCCTCTAAGGGTACTTTTCCTTAATTCATGCTTACAAGTCCAACTTATGCATGGCTAAAAGTTGCTAACCACCATACTTTTTATCTTGCTTCAAGAATAAGCCAGCATGCTAGCATGATGTTGGTATTTTTGACTTCTCCAAGCTGCAAAGTTCTTACCTATAAATTGAAATTCATTTGCACCTGTGAAGAGGCCAGTCAGAAAAATTGAAAGGAAAAGCTTTGAAACCTTGCTAAAAATTCCAGAAATCCGAAACTGCAAACACAAATACAAAACCTGCTAGGTTTTTATTCTTGCATTCAAACTCCAACTTCCCTTAAGTGTTTCTTGACCAAATCATCCATACAGCTTCTGAATCTTCCAACCATTCGTAACCCAAGTTAAAGGTTGTTCCAGTCAGCTGAGCACGTGAGGAAGCTGATCAGAAAATTACAAGCAGTCAGAACCAGGCTCTAGTTCACAGGACTTTCTCCAACTGCAAGGTAAGCTTCTGCTGACTCTCAATCATATCACTTAGGCATTGTTAAATCTTGCATGTCCAAAACACAAAGTAGACATCCTGATTCTAATACTGTACATATTCTGAGGTTTCATGTATTTATCTGCCTAAGTAGGGAGAACATCAGTTCAGAACTTCTTAAGGAAACTAGGATTAGCATATACATGTTTGTTTCTGATTTTTAGTCTTGACTTTTTTATGTTTCTGAAACTATGATGGAAACCTGCCATAATTGTTATGAATGTGTTTTCTGTTCTGTTAAGATATGACTAAGTTGCAGATGTTCTGATTAGCATGAAGAAAGAGATGGAATTTATCATCAGAGTTTACTTTGTGATACATATTTATGCTTTTGCTTCTGATACCGAATGTACAGCCACCGCAGTGGTAGACAGTGTGTGCGCATAAGACATTAGTGCTAAGGGTCATGGGTTCTAGCCCCAGAATCATCTTTTTTTAGGTTTATTTAGTGACATTTTCATCCATTTATCTGTCAAATAATATTCCTAAATCAGAACTTCTAGACAATCTTACCCAACAACATTATCACCTCACTATCTCAAATAGCCAGAACTTCTGATCTGCCAGTGACATTAGAACTTCTAGATTGGCAGCTTTACTAAAGTTCCTAGACTCCCTCAGCAGTTAGAACTTTTAGATTTTCCTCTGTTCCCAGCGACCTCAGAACTTGGTGTACCCAGACCCAGAACTTCTGACCTTTTTCTATCCTACTAACATTTTCTCTCGTGCAGCGTCTTAGAGTCAGAACTTCTGATTCCTTCTCGTTTCAACAATGTGCTGATTCTGACTCCTTTTTATCTTATTTATCTTGTTTAAGCTTTTAATAACCAAAAACACCAAAAATATTTCTTATTCACATGTTTTATTTCTTTTAGAACAAAAAGATCAAAAATATTTTCTTAAGCAGACTTATTTTCTTCTCTTAACAAAAACAAAATAAATCCATTTTACATTCTTGTACATTATTTCAATATGGTTGTAATAGATGATTAGGACTTTAATTTCTTGCAATCCCCATTTGTAAATTTGTACACCCCATCCCCCTAATGTTTGTAATAGCGTAGAATATTTAATTTCCGCGTTTTTATTGCTTTCATATATCTCTAGTAATTAGGTGTGTGTGGCAAGATAAAAACACCAAATATACAACCCTAATCAAAGACTAAACGCATGCAATCAAACACACTATTCACACATGCACCCTTAGGGTAAATATCATTTGTTGCCTCAGAAAAAATAGTCATGTCCCTCGAATATGGGCGTTTTAGCAAAGACCCTCGATAAAAGATCGTAGTCCTTCGATGACCCTCGATGTTACCTTCGATAAACGATCTAGTTCCTAAATGATATTGCTAAAACGTCCCATAAGTTGCCTTATATGACTATACAAACGTCCCGCGCCCGTCCCTTCGCATCCAATGATGGAGCTTCTTACCAAATCAATGGTAAGATAGCAACATCTAAAGGAGTAGGAAAAGAACATTTAAGACCTTCTGAGCAGGTAGATCGCTCCTAGTTGCTCGCTTACTCACAACAAAAACATTTTATACACCAATACCTCTTTGAAACATTTTCAAAAAGACAAACACTTTGTACGCATTCTTATTTAAACGAGAACCATTACAGAGACACCTTTTCAAAATCACTTTCAAAAACACATTCCACAAACACCTCTTTGAAATATTTTTGAAACAAAATTTTGTATGCATTCTTATAGAAACGAGAACCATTACAAAGACATTTTCAAAATACTTTCAAAAATCACACCACAAGCACACATTCAAAAAAAACCAAGTGATCTAGCAAGCAACCAAGACCCCGTAGATAACTACGGATGAAAAGGGTGTTAATACTTTCCCTTTTCATAATCTACCCCCTGAACTCAAGAAAACATCTCAAAGGTCTTTCATGTTCTTTTCAGCCTTTCCTTTTGGATAAAAGAAAAGTCGATGGCGACTCTTGCTAACCGCAATATTTCTGATCAAATGCAAAACGACCAAGTCAGTTCTCCCACTGTGTTGCAGTAGGCACTAAAGGTTCGCAACCGCGGCGGGTGCAAAAATCATAAAAAATATATTTCTTTTCTCACCTCCACCGTCTATTTTACATATAACATTTTATAGCCAAAATATACAGATTTTTCAAAGAGGTTCCTACGGAGTACCGTAGATGTTTAGGGTGCTAATACCTTCCCTTTGCATAACCAACCTCCTTACCTTGAATCTTTCCCCCTCTTTTTGGGTTATTTGCTCTTTTCCCATTCCTTTGGAAACAATAAATCGCGGTGGCAATTTTTATTTTGATCTGTATAAGTCTAGTCAATCTAATGGCTTAGTCTTAAACATTTATACCGCTACCGAAAAAAATGGCGACTTCACTGGGGACAGATTGACCTCTTGCTAGTCCATCCCTAAGTGGGTTGAGCCTATCTTTTTTTATATTTGTATATGTGCTATTGTTGTTTATGTGTTATATGTTGTATATATGTTTGTCTGGATTTTCCTGGTTTTCAGGGTGCTTGGTGATTACTTATAAGTCCTATACCCGGACTTGGAAAAACTTTAAGATAGGACGGGTGGTATATTCATGTTAACTTTGAGGGAGTAATCCCAAAAAAGGAGGCATGAGATCCCCCACTCAGTGGAGGCCCCTTTAACTGTAGTGTCGTTTACCAAGTAATCGGAAAGACGTAATGCTTTAGACCTGGGAGCCTGCTGAAGCTGAGGACCGTAGAATACCTAACCCATCTTGGCCTTTTAGGTGTAGTGTGGAAGCTATGACGGATTAATCCGAAAATAGTTGTCACGCAATACTATGCTCGGACGAGTTTTTCTTGAGAATATTACTAGTTACCGAGTTAATCGGGAAGTTGGTAATATCCGAAGGAAGGATGTAGACTCTGGGAACCTCTAGAACCTTGTTCGGCAGATGATAACCTTTAGACCATACCTTATGGATAATACCTTCGACCCCATGCTCGTGACGTTGAACCTATGAACCCTATGTTTGTGATCTTGTGTGTGATTGTTGCATCATGCATCCATGCACTCATAAGCACCTTTTGAAGAAATTTTATTTCAAGGGACTTGAAAGTTGACCATTTGTGAATATCTCAGGAACCTTTCCATCTGTCGTTATCTACAGGCTCTTAGATGCTTAGATCACTTTTTGAAATACCTTGTGCGTTTGTGGGTTTTGAAAAGTATTTCAAAATGCCTTAGTGTGGCGATTCGCTTTATGATAACTCTTGTATTAGTCCTCAAGAGTGTTGACAAAGCAGATGTTTTTGAAAGTTGTTTTTGAAATGTGTAAGTGTAAAAATTTTGTTTTGAGCATAGCGTCTAAGAACTATCTACTTGTACTCGAAAAGTTTGTTCTTTTCCTCATATCCTTTAGACAGTGTTATCCTACTATTAGTGAGTAGGTAGCCCTGTCGTTGAATGTATAAGGGACATTCGAAGGGACGTATAGTCATAAAGGTAACATATAGAGACGCTTTAGAAATTTTTTTTAGGGACTAGACCATTTACCGAGAGGCAACTGTAGGGTCATCGAGGGACTATGATCTTTTGATTTACGGGTCTTTGCTAAAGCGTCCCCGTTTCGAGGGACATGACTGTCTTTCCGAAGGCAACCAAAATGGGGCACCCTAGATGTGTATATGTGCAATGTGTGTTGTGTTCAGTTATTTTAGTCTTTTTTGTTTAGGTTTGCTAGCGTTTTGATTTTAATCTTTGCCATACAATCCTATTAGTCATACATCTAGCAGTTAATATATGTACAGGAATTAAAAGTGAGGAAGTATAAATCCTACGCTATTACAATGCTTCGGGGAGGAGGATATTTACATGTCCAAAAATTTGGGGGGAAAGAAAATAAAGAAAGCAGTAAAGAGCCATAGTTTTAACTATTACATACTGTCAGTAGATACATTAATATAAAAATGTGAAAATAAACAACGCGCGCAATTTGAAAATAATGTCTAAGAGTTCTAAGGAAATAAAAATATTTTTGTTTGTTTTTATTTATAAAAGAAAGCCAAGTCTAAATCTATTTAATTTTAATTTAAAGAAAATCTTAAATTTATTTATTTATTTATTTATTTAATCAAGTTAATAAAAAATACTAACCTAATGTTTTTTGTGATTTTATTTGATTGTTAATTTAAAGAGAAAAACCATTAAGGGAAAATAAACTAAACAAAAAAATGAAAATATAGTAAAAAGAAGAGGCCTTCGACTCGGAGAAGGGGATTGCCCTTCGATCCAGTGGAAGAAATTATCCTTTCGATCCAAGGGGCAATGAGTTTTCGATCAGAGGGGGTGACTATCCTTCGATCCAATGAAGGAAGTTGTCCTTCGATCCAGTCAAGGGTGTTACCCTTTTATCCACTGAAGGAAGTTATTCCTTTCGATCTGTGGTAGGAAGGGATTTTCAATCTAGGCCTGCAAGACAAATATTAGCAAAAAAATATGACTCGGGTGTCAAACGCGCCTGCCTTGCCATTTGAGTTGTTGTTTCAATCAAAATAAATGAGACCAACACTGAATCCTACAAATTTTGGTAGTTTCAAAAACAAACAAAGGTCTATCTCAACCGAAACCCCCTGAATCCCAATTTGGGGTTGTTTTGATCTATGACGGTCTGTGCCTTGGGTTTCGAAGTTAATCTATTTCGAAAACCTCTAGCCATGGTAACCTGCAATTTCAGCACTGAATTTCTCATGTAAAACGTCATACCTTTTCTAACCATTATCACAAACATATATGCATGTATTAAATGGGTCAACAATACATATTTCAACATGTTTGAATCGAAGAAATATACCAAACTGATTATTACCGTGGGGGTGTTTTTGGGATGTGTTGGGCTTGTGTGATGATTGGGGATGGCTTTTGGGACCTTTGGGAAGAATATAGGATGCTAGTTTTGGATCGAAGGTGCCTGCAAAAGGTGTTTTGGTTTTGACAACTTTGCTGAATTTTTGAGAATTTTAGTGGCTCTTTGAGATAACTTTCGATAGGCAATTTTTGTGCGTGCCCCCAGGTTGCAGATATGCTGGGTATTTATAGGAGATGAGGAGGGAGTCCTAGCATGGAAATAAACAGCCTTAATCATGTCCTTAAAGGATAGCCAATAAACATAGCTTTGAAGACAAAAATCAGACCAATTTAAAGATTTCCATTTAGAGAACTTTCATGCCATTTTGAAATGTAGAGTGAACCTGGACATGCTTCACCTTCGAATGCCTTCAATCCCTTCCCTTCGATTGGATATGAGTTGTTTCTTTCGAATGGCTCTGGTTTCATTCTTATAGCTCCTTCGATTGAGTCAAACCTCATCAATTCGAATTGCTCAGATCTTTGATGACTCTGAATTCCAATTGTTCAGAGTTTTCCCTTGTCAGAGTTTCCTCAATTAATTCACCATCTGCATCAATTTGAATTGCCCATAATTCTCTTTGTCAGAGCATTATTCTTTTTTATGATTCTGAATTCCAATTTGAACCTGTTCAAAGTTTCCCTTATCAGGGCTTCTATGAAAGCCCCTCAGATCTTTACTTTTCAATTGACTCTGGATATGCTCCTCATGGTTCCTTCGATTGGACCCATCTATTTGCCTTAGCTGCTTGATTATGGAGAATTCAAATATCCCAAACGAGAACTTCATTCTGGCCATTCGAAGCCTCTTTTGTCACTTCCTTCAAATGCCATTACGTAGGAGGCTTGGGCCTGGCAACATATAGGACCAAGACTCATCATAAGACAAACTTGCATTCAGTAATTATATGTCTCCTTCGAATGGCCACCAATATGTGACCTTCAAATGGACTTTTGGAGTGCTCTTTCGAAGGGGTCATATTGTGTGTCATAGTGTAGAAACTGTGTTGAGGGGTCTTAGACTTGTGAATTAAAATCAAGCACAGAGGAAGTCCTTGCCTTATGCATTGAAGGTAAACATAGAAGAAGCTTTTTCCCTTGTGAATCCCAGATAAGTCTGAGGAAACTTCTGCCTTGTGGATTGAAGGCCAGTTGAAAGGAGCCTTTGACTTAGTAATTCCAAGGCAAGCATGAAGAGGCCTTTTCCTGGTGAGTCGAAGGTTGCATGTAGAGGCCTTTGCCTAGTGAGTCGAAGGTTACATGTAGAGGCCTTTTTCCTAAATGAAAACTTGGACCAAGGCTTGCTAGAAGGGGAACCAACGCGTAATCGAAGCTGATGAGACAATGCTTGATCGAAGGGTTTTAAATTCCCAATCAAAGCTTGTGAGACAAATATCGCTCGAAGGGTTTTAAGAGCCCAGTCGAAACTCCTTGTCCAGATTCCAATTGATGGACATCCTGTTCAGATGCCAATCGAAGACACCTTTGTTCATCTTCAAAAAAAAATTATTTCTTCCATCAAGTGTTTGTAACCATCTATGTAACAGACAATCTTGTAAAACATGAGAGAGAAAATTTTGGGGTACAACAGAACCTTCATGGATCTATTGCATTAACATGTCCACTTCGTGTCTACCCACACATTTGAGTAAGAACATGTCATAATTTCTTTTGTATAACACATCTTCATTTAGGAAAAAGCTGCCGACCAACCTTCTCAATGTCTTTCTATCTTTGTTCGACGCACCAAGCGGGTATTCTTGGGTCTGAAGAAAGTTCTTGATATCATAATACCAAGGTTTTTCATTTGATGTCCCCTCTGTAACAAACACATGAGATGGTCTATCAAGTTGTCGAACTTTAATCTGAGGTACATTGTTCCAAACATTTACTTGGTACGTTGAATCCAAAGTGTCTAAAGCATCTGCCATCTGATTCTCATCTCTGGGAGTATGATGGAATTCAACCTTATTGAAGAAAGGTAATAATCTTTTCATAATCCTTGTAAGGAATCAAACCAATGTGACGAGTCTTCCATTATCCTTTGATTTGATTTATTACCAAAGCTGAATCACCATATACATCAAGAATTTTGATTCTGAGATCCATAGCCTCTTCAAGACCATAATACAAGCTTCATACTCTGCCATATTATTGGTACAATCAAATACCAACCTTGAAGTAAAAGGGATATCTGACCCATGGGGAGTGATAATCACAACACTAATTCCTTTTCCATAAGCATTTATAGCTCCATCAAAAACCATACCCCATCGGGATTCAGGATCAGGACCTTCCTCAGGAAAAGGTTTATCACAATCTTTAACTTGCAAATACATCACACCCTCATCAGGGAAATCATATTTAACAGACTGATAATCATCAACTGGTTGGTGGGCAAGGTATTGTGCCAACACACTGCCTTTAATGGTCTTCTTAGTATGATATTCAATATCATATTCAGACAACATCATCTGCCAACGGCCAATTCTTTCGGTAAGATCAGGCTTTTCAAAAATATACTTAATTGGATCCATTTTTGAAATCAACCAAGTAGTGTGATTCAACATATATTGTCGCAATCACTTTTCCGCCCAAGCCAAAGCACAACATGTTTTTTCTAGCATAGAATATCGTAACTCACAATCAGTGAACTTCTTGCTGAGATAATAAATGGCATATTCTTTTCTTCCCGTTTCGTCTTGCTGTCCTAAAATACAACCCATGAAGTTATCCAGCATAATTAGATGCATAATTAATGGTCTTCCTTCAACAGGAGGGAGCAAGATAGGAGACTCAAGCAGATACTCTTTAATGCTTTCAAATTACCTTTGATAATCATCCGTCCACACATAACCTTGATCTTTCTTCAATGACTTAAATATTGGTTCACATGTTGCAGTCATATGGGAAATAAATATGGAAATGTAATTCAAACGTCCAAGGAAGTCTCTAACTTGCTTTTCAGTTCTTGTTGCATGCATTTCTTGAATTTCCTTAACATTATCAGGATCAACTTTAATTCCTTTTTGGCTGACAATGAAACTTAGCAACTTTCTTGAACGAACACCAAAAGTACACTTATTTGGATTCAAACAGAGACGATACTTCCTCAATCGCTGAAACAACTTCAATAAATCTTCTATATGCCCTTCCTCAGTCTAAGAGTTGGAAATCATATCATCAACATATACCTCAATTTCCTTATGCATCAGATCATGGAATAGGGTTGTCATAGCCCTCTGGCACGTTGCATCAGCATTCTTCAATTCGAAGGGCATCACTTTGTAACAAAACATTCCCCATGGTGTGATAAACGTCGTTTTTTCTATGTCCTCAAGAGACATCCTAATTAGATTGTATCCGGAAAATCAATCCATGAACGAGAACACTTTGAATTTTGTTGTACTATCTACCAACATATCAATATATGGTAATGGGAAGTCATCTTTCAGACTGGCTTTATTTAAATATCTATAATGAACACGCATGCATACTTTTTCATCTTTATTTGGTACTGGAACAATATTGGAAATCCACCGAGGGTACACTTATGTCACAATAAAAGAAACATAAATATTCTTTAAAACCTCTTCTTTAATCTTCACTACCATGTCAGGATGAGTTCTTCGCAGCTTCTGCTTGATTGGTGGACATTCTGGCTTTAGCGACAAATAATGTTCCACAATATCAGTATCTAAACTAGGCATGTCTTGATAAGACCAAGAAAAGATATCCACAAACTCTTTCAGCAACTCAATCAACCTTATCTTCACCTCAGGATGAAGCAGTTCCCCAATCTTGACTTCTTTTGGATCTTTCTCTGAACCTAAGTTAATCGTCTCCAGCGGCTCTTTATACAACTGAGTGGTATTTTCCTCGTGCTCAAGCAACCTTAAAACCTCTTCTGGGATTTCATCATATTCTTCTTCTTCAGCCACATACACATGATATTCAAAGTTGGGAGAGGGTGCAGGGTCATTGCACTCAACGATTTTTTTAATTAATCTGCACATATGATTTATAATTGATTTTAGAAACTAACACATGTAACAAGTGATTATGCATATTTATTTAGTTATTATTTATTTCGAAAGGTTTTTTCTGATTACCATTTTCCAAGAAAAAACAGAAAATAAAGACACAATTTAGAAATCCAAAAAAACTTTTATTAATAATCTTAAAAATCAAAACAAAAGATACGCCCATACAATCATTACTTCGACCTTGGGCAGAGTGAGAGATTTTTTTTGAAAAGTCATTCAAAAAACAAATTACTTTGAAATGTGAATGCAAGAAGGAACATCAATAGTGATCCAATTCTGGATTCTGACTCCATATGTCATGAAGTTCAGCATCTCTTGCTCTGACTCATCTTGGAGAATAACAATGATCCTTAGAGTGGTCGGATGAAGATATCTTGCACTGTGAAAGATGTTTTGATATTTACTCAAAGAAAATTATGGATTCACAACTTCCATCTTCATGGAGAAACCTAAACCAATATCATTCTTGTTCACTGGTGGATTAATAACCTACCCCCACACCTTGCTAGGGCCTTTCTGCACTACCTGTTGCGCATCCTTAAATGAGGCGATAGAATCTTCATTCTTTCTTATATTGTCAATGGAAAAAGCTTGGAACTGAGTTCCAATTGCATATTCATCAACTTCTACAATGCTAAAGTAAGACACATGAGATATCAACAAAGCTTGCTCACCATTCACAATGACTACCTTTCCTTCACGAACAAATTTCAGCTTCTGATACAAGGTTGAAGTAACAGATCCTGCTTCATGGATCCATGGTCATACCAATAAAAAACTATAGGCAAGGACAATATCCATAACCTAAAAGGTGATTTGGAATAGGTGTGAACCTATGTGAATAGGTAAATCCACTTCTCCGATGACAGACTTTCTCGAACCATTAAAAGCTTTCATTATAATACCACTAGGGCGCATAAGAGTTCCTTTGTACTTAAGCTTCATGAGAGTACTTCTAGGTATGACATTCAAAGAAGATTCATTGTCAATCATCACATTGGACAAAGAGTCATTCTTATAATTCATAGATATATGCAGATCCAGGTTGTGATTTCTCCCTTCATCAGGCAACTCGTCATCCCAAAAGCTCATATTGTTACAAGATGTAATATTCCCCACAACATTGTTGAATTGATCCAGGGGCATATCACTTTGAACAAAAGCTTGATCCAACACCCTCATCAGAGATTCCCGATGAGTAGAGGAGTTCACTAACAAGGCTAAAATGGAAATCTTAGAGGGAGTCTGCAACAACTTATCCACAATCTTGTAATTACTCATCTTGATGATTTTTAACAGATCATCAACATCTTTTTCCAAGGCAGCGCCACTAGATCCTCCTTCCACTTTCTTAGGCTCAGCATAAGTCTCAACAATCTTTTTTCCAGGATTAACAACTCCTTGAAAGGTAGGGGCGAAGACACGACCACTACGAGTTACCCGACTAGCTTCAACAATATTCTCAACATGGGATAAAGGTTAGATAATAATTTTCACACCATCTTTCAGGATAGTTGCATTGTACTTATAAGGCCCATCTTTTTCTGATTCATATGGCATAGGACTAGGTAAACAGATAACTACGGGAGCAATAACAAGCATGCTGTGGTACGAAATTTCTACAGGAGCGAGAACACCAAAACACTACACAATGAAATTCACCCCTACTTCTTCAGAATACTCAAGAATCGCATAATCATTATCAGAAAATATACCATCATCAGAAGAAAGGAACTCATTAGCAGAAACGTACTTATCATCAGACATGGTCTCAACAGAGTAGTCTTCAATCATATTAACTTCATTATGATAATCTATGTTGCTTGTGACTCTGATAGTACCATTATCTAACAGTAATTGAACACCTCTTCTTACAACAGAACAACCACGGGAATCCCTACAGCAGATCTGACAGGACCCATAATGATGTACCTCCTGGCCATCCATGTGAAAAAATGTGGCGTGAAACTGTACTAGATCATCATTCATGTAATTCACATAAAAAATACGGAATTCTTCGGGGAAACCATAAACCATATTCATATCTTCTTCATATTCAGCCCTTGGTTTGATTATGTGGATAAGACCTTCATCCATCATTTCTTGAAGATCAACTCTCACTTTATCGCATCCATGGATATTTGAACTACAAATACTACAACCAACATGGTCATGTGTATAATAATTGAAGTCACAAAGATCAGCATGCATCTCCACTAAATCACCTCTGACCAGATTGATATCAAAAATTTGGAAGTCCCCAGGACAACCATCAACCATATTTACAACAGTTCCACCTCCATATTTGGGTAGTGGATTATACTTCACATTGGGACCAACATCCTTAAAAGATAGGAGACCAGATCTTACCATCTTCTGCACTTCAGACTCTAATGGATATCAGTTTTCAATGTTGTATCCTGGGGCTCCTTGATGAAAAGCACAAGTCTGATCCGCCTTGTAATACCATGGTAAAGTTGAAGGTATAGCAGGGGGGGCCTATTTTACACCAATTTCTTTTGAATCAAAACCGGAAACAACTATGCATAACTCATCGAAATATGATTAAAAGCTTATCTCTTCTGACCTTGCCCTTGATTACCTTAAGAAGGTGCTCTCTAATAGGCAATAGTAGTCGGATCTACACTGATGACTAGAGTTATAGAAGCAACTTGTCCTTGGTGCTAATGACGTCTTCTCTGAGGTCTAAAATTTCTTTCCTAAACAACAGCATTTGTTTCACTTTCTTTCTTTCTAGAAAATCCATATGATGATTTCCTTGTTCCACTAGAACCTTTCTCTTTGGTCAATCGTCCTTCCCTGACGGATTCCTCTAGACGGACACCCATACTTTCCATCTCAGTGAAATCACTTGGTGCACTTGCAACCATCCTTTCATAATAAAATGATCTAAGGGTTTTCAGGAAGACCTTGGTCATTTCTTACTCTTCCATTGGGGTACCACTTGGAAAACAACTTCGCGCCAACTCTGTGCATACTCTTCGAATGACTCCTTATCTTTTTGAGCCTTTTCTCTTAGCTGGTCACGGTTAGGTGCCATAAACATATTGTACTTATAATGCTTGATGAAAGCTTCACCCAAGTCATTGAATGTGAGGATGTTGCTACTGTCCAATCCCATATACCATTTCAAAGCAACATCGGTTAAACTATCCTGGAAGAAATGGATAAGCAAGTGTTGGTCATTAGTGTGAGTGGACATCCTTCTGATATACCTCACTAGGTGGTCACAGGAACAAGAGTTGCCCTTGTACTTCTCAAATTCTGGCACCTTAAACTTTGCTGGCACTTTCACATTAGGAACTAAGTAAAGGTCACTGAGATTCTGTCAGAATAACTCTTTCCCTCGGAAATCCTTCACTTCTTTCTGCATTTCATTGAATTGATCCTGAAAATAATCCAATCGGTCATAAAAGCCCAAACTTTCACTCGGTGGAGGAGCATGATGATAAACTTCATCATTAATAACAGGAATAACATTCACTATAGGAGGTGCAGCATGATGGATCTCATTATTGGCAACATGAGTAGCATGTACTATAGGAGGTGCAGAAACAACAACATTTTGAGTAAATGGAGCAACTTGAGCAGCATGATTATAACCTTCGGGCACGAAATTCTCAGGCATTCCCCACGAGTAATCGTGAGGCATACATTATTTAGCAGTAGTAACTGGAGTAACAAAGATGGGAACTGACAGAACTTCTGAAGCAACAGTCGTCTATTGTGGCTAAGTAGCATGATGAGATGGAGGAGGAGGAGGTGGTGGCTAATTATTAGCAACCACCAATGATTCTACCAAAGCAGTCAGATTAGCCATACCAGCCCTCATAGCAGTAACTTCTTCGCGCATCTCACGATTCTCTTGTTCAATATTTTCCATCTTCTTCCTGGAATTAGCCCGAGTATTGTAACGATGAGACAGCTTGCTGACTAAATGAAGCAGAGAAACATGTAAGACACCTGGGAATGAATAGGAATGCAAAAATATACAAAATGATACATGATATGCAATGCATGTGCTTTATTTGTGTTTATTCAAGGAACTCAAATAATTATAGACAATTGCAAATATTAAAGTACTAACACATTTGGAAATACTGAAAATTTCATTTTAATAATAACTTCGGACTGGATTACAACTTTTAGTACAAGTTTCAATAATCCTAAGTACAAGAGAATAAAGATAGAGACTACAAATCCTAAGGAGCTAAAGTTGATGAAGATCTCTCCACACATTGATGCTTTCCCTTGAGTCTTGCAATTTGAGTCTTCAATTGCTTATTATCTTATGCATACTTGTCGGAGACTTCTCTCCAATTACCAGAGTTAGAAAATGAGTGACTGGGACCTAGCTGAGATCTAGAGGAAAATAAATCATCTTGCTTCTCCATCATCTCCACACCACGACTCTCAAGAATCTGAATCAAGTCATCCTTCTCTTACAATTCTGTTGAGTAGGATACCTCCAGAGTCTGGTACTTGTTATTCTATGCTTCCTTCTCTTGCTACATCCTAACCAAGGCAAGATGAAGTTCTTCTACATCATCTAAGAGAGGAGGAGTAGTCTTCATAAACATATCAAATATAGGTTCTTCACGAGAATAAGGCATCTTCAACTGAATTGCCCTTGCTTGTACCCAACAGAAATGAGGCTCCAAGGAAACATCTATTCTTAGTCCCAAATCTTTTCTACCCTTTCTATGAATGTGGCGCTAGGCCTTTTCAATCTTTTTCTTAGACTCCTTGTGATCTTCTCCCTCTTTGAGAAAGAAACCACTCAGATGAATATTGTTTAGTTTGTATCTCATTGGATATCCAAGTTGACGATGCACAAGAACGTGCTTGTAGTTAATTCCTCCCTTTGTACAAAGAAGAGGCCCATTGGGCAAACTACCACACCTATCAATAATCTCCATATCATAATAAGCTTGATGAACCAATAAATGTCAGAATGAGTGAGAGTCATAATCTTCGGGGCCCAATGAGGTTCCTTCTTGATATCCCAAAAAGCAACAATCTGAGGTAAGTGAGAAATAAAACACTGATGTAACAACAGTGTGCAACAAATGACCATCCCTCCCTGATAGAAATTAAAAAGATGAATGGAATAATAAGTATCTCCTAGCAATGTATGGACTAGATTCCCAATCAAAAAGATCCTAATGGCATTGACATCCACAAATTTGTCGATGTTAGGAAACAAGAATAACCCATAGGCAAGCAAAGAAAAGATAGCCTCGAAAGCAGTTGTACTCTTCATTTTGGCGAAATAACGAGCTTTCTCCAATAAAAACTGAGCAGGTAAACCCCTGATTCCTCCTATGGTAGTCATGTTAGCCTCAATCTCATACTTCTTCAAATGAGTCATGGCAGCAATCTCATGAGACTTAGGCTCTCCTTCTAAGCGGGTGAAAGGAACACGATCAATAATAGGTTAACCAAGTAAGTAAGAATACTCCTCCAATGTGGGTATCGACTGATAATTAGGGAAAGTAAAACACTGGCACAACGAATCATAGAACTGGACCAATATCGAAAGAATACCCTCCTTCATCTAGAACTTCATAAGAGGCATGATGGCTTCATACTTCTTCCGAAAATTTGTAGAGCTCTCAATCTCAGGAATCAAACTCATCAGTTCCTCTATCTTAGGATCCTTGAAACTCTACTTCCAAGTCTTTCTTCTTCCAAAATCCATGGTAAAAAAAAGTACCTGAGATATTTGAAAAGTCAACTTTAAGTTCCTTGAGTCAACTGTTTTAAAGAATGCTCATGGGTGCATGAATGCATGATGCAACAATCGCACACAAGATCACAAACATGGGGGGTTCATAGGTTCGACGTCACGAGCATGAAGTCAAAGGTACTATCTACAAGGTATGGACTGATAGTTTATCAACTACTGAACAAGGTTCTAAAATGTTCCTAGAGTATACATCCTTCCTTCGAATATTGCCAACATCCCGATTAACCCGATAATTGGAAATATTCTCAGAAAAAACTCGTCTGAGTGTAGCATCGCGTGAAAATCACTTCCGGATTGCTCTGTCATCTGCACTACACCTAAAAGACCAAGATGGGTTAATGGGTTCTACGGTCCTCAGCTTCAACAGGCTCCCAGGTTGGAAGCAACATCTCTTCCTGATCGCTCGGTAAACGAATACTACAGTCAAAGGGGCCTCCACTGAGTGGGAGATCTCATGTCTCCTTTTTGAGGATTCCTCCCTCAAAGTTAACATGACTATACCGCTCATCCTATCTTAAGTTTGCCCAAGTCTGGGTAGAGGACTTATGAGAAATCACCAAGCACCCTGAAAACCAGGAAAATCCAGACAAACATATATACAACACATAATATACAACAAATAATAGCACATACACAAATAAACAAAGATAAGCTCAATCCACTTAGATATTAGAGTCCCTAGTGAAGTCGTCATTTTTCTGTAGTGGTAGAAATGTTGAGACTAAGCCATTGGATTGACTTGACTCACACAGGTCAAATAAAAAATCGCCATTGCGCTTTATTATTTTCAAAGGAAATGGGAAAAGAGCGAATAAACACAAAAATAAGGGGGGGAGAATCTAGGTATGGGGGTTGGTTATGCAAAGGAGAGGTGTTAGAACCCTAAACATCTATGGTACTCCGCAGGAACCTCTTTAAAAATTTGTGTATTTGGCTATAAAAAGTGTATACAAAAATAGATGGTTGAGATGAGAAAAGTATTTTTTACAATTTTGCACCCGTCACGGTTGCAAATCTTTAGTGCCTACATACCACCTTCCGTGCAATAGGGAATCAGGGTACTCGTAGTTCACCTAAAAAAATTTAAAACACGTGTGTGTTGGTTAATTTTAAGCGAAGAGACATCATCGTCATATCCGAGTGGAAAACATACTTACTACCGACAATTATGAGAAAGGAGAATCTGCATCATCTCAAAGTGGAGGATATAGCTTGGATTTTAAAATCAACAAATCCTCACTCAACACCCAAGTGGAAAATATATCACTTCACTACATATCGTAGAAGTATAATAGCTTGCAGCACTACAAGAATCAACAAGAGTATAATCTTTTGAGAAAAGTTTTGAAGTAAAAAGCCAAAGTGGCAAAATGGTCTGAATGAGTTTGATTGACTTTTAGTCTTCTTACAAAAAAATGTCAAAGGATGATTAAGTTGGTTAAAGTTTAATTAAGAAAATATTTTTTAAAAATGCATGGACCTAAGTCCAAGTTTATTATGAAAGCGGTTCAAGTTAGAAAACAAGAAGAGTTTTGAAAATGAGGGAGAATATTTTGAAATTAAAGAAGATAGAAAGAAATGAAGGTATTATCCTAAAGCATAAAGTAAAAGCTAAGGAAAAGAAATATCTAACCAACAAGAAGTCAACACTTAACATAAAGAAGTCAGTGTAGAATTCCCATCCTTTGGATTGAAACCAAGAAAGTAAAAATACTAAACCTCTCAAGAATACCCAGGCTTCAGATGCATTAAGTCTTCATAAAAATTGGGCAGAGTAACAGTTGTATACAGAAGAATTCTCAATCACAGACAAATCATATAATCACAATAACCTGCACACATAAAAAATCAACCCAATGTCTTGGAATAAACCCCAAGAACTTCAGACAAAATAACAATAGAATCACAAGGTCCCAAGGGTATCAGGACTTCTCATCCTAAGTCCAAGAGGTCCACAACTCCATAATGTCAAGGATAGTAACCAAATAGTCCAAGTAACCTTAAAGTTTTTTAATGTTCAAGTTGGTTATTAAGTGTATTCAAAAAGAAAAGAAAGCTCAAGTGAGCAAAATAAGAATGATATATAGATAAATTCTCAAGTGAGAAAAGATAAAATGACATAAAGATAAATGCTCAAGTGAGAAAAGATGAAAATAACATGAAATATAAATGCTAAAGTAAATGGTGTATAAAAATAAAGGCATAAAATAAAGGGCATAAATAAAAAACACAAAGTAAAAGCACAAAGTAAAAACACAAAGTAAAGTCAATTTTTAATGAATTAGAATTTAGAGGTTAGTTGAATGACCATCTTGAAACTTGCATTTGAAAACTCATTAGAAGATTCATGAAATCAAAGCTTCTCAACAACAAGTCTAATTTACATTTGGTCAAGTATATCATTCATTTCAAGTATTCAAGGCAACCACATATGATCAACGATATTCAAACGATTCACTTAGACCAAAGTTCATGAAGTTCATTAGAGGATTGATAAAATCAAATCCTCCTAACAATGAACCTCAAGGTTATTGGATCAAAGGCTTTTAATTAAACATACTTGGGCTTGCAAACATAGGTTTGGGCCACGAATGATCATTTTTCAAATCGGGACAAATTTAGCACTATGTCAAGCAATCGTAAGTGGACTTATGTAGAAGTCAAACCTATTTTGAGGTCAGTCAATAGCAATCTATGTACCACATGTTAGGAAAATAATATGTAGATTATTCTCCAACAACATGTAGCACAAGTAAGAAATGGATAAGATGAAGAGGGAGGGGATGTATCAGATGAAATTAGGGTTTCAAATATTATCAACATCATTCATCCATTTTGGTGGATTTGGTTTTTCAACCTATCAATATCCAAGATCCAATGAGGTTGAAGAATTTGTCCCAAAATAACACCCAAATCAGTACCAAACAAAAATAATAAAATAATATTTAAAATGATTAATAAAAGAGAAATAATTGGTAAAATACACAAAGTATATTAAAACACCAAATAAAAATCCTAAAAAATGGTTAGAGGTCAACATGAGTCAATAAGTGTTGACAAATTTTTTTAGAATTTTCTAAAGTTAGAAACTATTTTTTAAAATTCAAAATAAGCAAAATAAACCAAAAATTGTGAAAAGTAGTAAAATCATAAATAAAAATAAATTGAAGTCACCAACTATTTCAAGAGGTCATTGGATTCTTCCATATTTTTTCCAGAATTTAAAAATAGAGAAAAGTACTTTTAAACAGTTAAAACAAGTTGAATAAAGTGAAAAATCATAAAAAATATCAAATCACAAAATAAAATTATGAAAAAATAAGAATCAGAAAAATTAAAAATATTTCTGAGAATTTTTCTAGAATTTTTGAAGTTGAGATGATTCTTTAATGAATTTTTGAAGTTTAAAACAATTAAAATATAAAATCAGAAAATAAATATAATACCAAAAAGTTGTAGACCATTTGATCAATGTCAAAATGCATTAGTAATCAAATCCAAGGGATCTGACGTGTTGTGCATGATATGGACATTAGTGAATAAACCACCAGATCATTAATTAGAAAACAAATTTGAAAAAATGTGTGGCACCATGTCATTGGTTGAGAGATGAAATGTTGGTCATCTTTAACCTCCAGCCACGCACGAATTGCAGGTCTCGCAAATTGTAAAAATCAGGAGCTCAAAATGGTGTCATTCGCTTCGTCTCTTCAAGACAGTTCCAATAGTACCCTCGCGAAAAATTTATATAAACTGTAGCTCAGTCGATTTGAGAAAAACCAGAAGAAAAAAGTTGGAAAGGGATTTGAAAATTCATGATCAAAACTCACTTCTAGTTAAAAGCTAATGACACGACCAATATCATAGTGATGAGAGCTACTTTGTAGCAACAAGTTTGGAGAGAATTGATGGAGAAATCTATCTGTTGAAGGTCAAATTCAGAGCTTCGAAACTTGACTTAGCTAGCACGATTCAGGGCACCTCAAGGCTTGGTTCTTCTTCTGTTAGCTTCAGTGAAGTTCAAGGATGAAGAATCAACAAAGAAATTGGATTGAAAAACGCTTTAGAACCAAATTTAAAGTTGTAGAATTGAGAGGTATGGAGAAGGTTCAACAGGGGTTATTTGACTTTCCAAAGCTTGTAAAATAAAGTAGAGGAGGTCTCTATTTATAGGAGGATGTGATGCAATGCTGAGAGAGAGTGAATGATAAGCAATCAAGTGAAATCTTGTGCACCCTGATCATGAGAAAACTGTGACTTCTAACTCATCAAAACTCAGTTAAATCTTGCGTTTCAAGGTGCTAATCGCTTATGGAAGGTTGCTAAGCATGATTAGAAGTAAAAACACGCAACAATTTTTTGATTAGAGGCCACATTAACTAATTTTCCATCTAACTGTTTTGATAAAATCAGTTTCAAGGTGTCCACTTTGAATGCATGGTGCACGAACTCAAGAGGCTTTATAACATGATTCTTGGAGCATTTGAAAAATGAGGTTACAATATTTATAATGTGATAAGAAAGACATCATTTGTAGATCTGAGCAAAAAGTTATATCCAATTGAATTTGTGAAAAACACACAGATGTTTTGTACTTAGAAAAATTCTAAGTGTTAAACTTCAAAATGACCTATAATGTTCTTCAAAATTAAATGACTTTCCACTCAAAATTTGGTCTTGATATCTGAATATGAAATGAAGTAGACCTCTTGAGTTGAATTATTGAATTGAGATCACTCAAAAATCATAAAAACTGAAAGAGTTATGGTCTTTGGAAGATGATGAACAAACTTGGGGAAAATCATAAAAGACCTATAATCTTTTCAATTCTTCAAACACTTTCCAAGAATTCTCAAGTCTTGCACTTAAATACAAATTCGTACTAGACCTCCCAATGATTATTATGGAAAAAGAATAGGCTCAGGGAGATAAAAATTGACTAAGTTATGATTATTTGAAGTCAAACCCTAGAATTCAAAGGCTCTTCAAGAAGACTTGTAATCTTTCTCAATCATTAGTGATCTTCCATTCAAAATTAGATTTAAATCTTTGAAGAGAGCTTGTTAAGGACCCTTTAAAGAGAATCATGAATTTGGAACCAATCAAAAATCTCAAACAATGAGCAAGATATGATCCTTAGAAGTCAACAAACCCTAGCTCAGAGAGTGTCAAAATGACTTGAAACCCCTTTCAAATTTTGATGATTTTTCTTGCACAATTGGATCTTGTCATGTGAAGAGAGGTTGTTGTAGATGGTGATAAGAATCCATAGAAAAAAGAACCAACTCAAAATGTTGAAAATTGAGAGAGTTATGCACTTGTGACACTGAATCTAGTATTTGCTCAGTTGGGTTAAACTTGTTGAGTCAACCTTGAATCTTTTGGACTTTTTTGGAAAAATAAGCATGATGAATCATAAGAGGCCTTGAAATGATATTGTATTGAAGCACACTCAAAGATGGAGCGTAAGTCTCAATGAAGCTTGTTGAAGAAGGCATGGAAATAAACACATGAGCCTATGAATCTTCTTGATGAATTACACCACAAACTTTGGGGAGATCTTAACCTAAATAAAGTGAGAGAGCTCATTGAACCACAAATATTTGATGCCATAGACATGACCTTGAAGATTGAGCTCTTGCAATCTATTAGAGAACCATTTGGTTGAGAATCACCTCTCAAATCCTAGATTAGATGGTGAGATGAATGAAATTGTGATCACCTACAATATGAACATTCAAAGGAACATATATATACATATTGATGTTAGTTAAAAGAACACATGTACAATATACACAATTCAAGTTGCTTAGTAATCCCTCAAGATCAAACTTAAAGATAGGATAAAGAGAGAAACAACCCTAATGTATGTGTCTTGATGCATTGTGACATGAGATGATGAGAAATCTTTGGGGCAAAAATTGGGGTATAACATATTTTATTCATATAAATTATTCGTGATTATTCTTTAAAATTTAGAAGGGTGTTACATAAGTGGTATCAGAGCAGGTCGGTCTTCCCGACTAGATTTTATATGATGTTAATACCTTGAATGGTCGATTTGTGTGCGAACATAATATATGTCTTGTTCCTCTAATGATGTTTGCCTTTATAAAGAAAGAAAAGGCTAGAGGAAGAAATGATGATGTTATTCCAGAAGCCTTGGAGTCGTTGGCTCAGGCAATGACTCAGAATCAACAAAATCCTCTGAATGCTGGAGGGAATGATGAGTTTCGTGCTTTGGAGAAGTTTCAGAATAACAACCCGCCAACCTTTAAGGGCACACATGATCTTGATGGTGCGCAGGTGTGGCTTAGAAAGATCAAAAAGATCTTCATAGTGATGGCTTCTTTAGAGGAACAAACGGTGCAATTTAATACTCACATGTTGGAAGCGAAAGCTGAAGACTGGTGGGACAATGCACGTCAAAATGCCTAAGGTGAATTGGAATTTAAGTCAATGGGGGTATTGGATGAAGGTGTTAGGAATGGAATTGTGGATATTTAGTTGTGGGAGAAAATATATTTGTTAGACAAAGGTTTGTTTATGCATGCGATTGGTGTTGGAATGTGCTTGGAATGCTGTAATGGTGGAAAATATGTTGACACGATCTAACATGGAATGAATGTACATCTCTTGAGAGTGTAAAATTTGTTAGAGAATGAATGTAGTGTTGTGTGAGAATCTCATAATTCTGATGGTGTGAAGTGGCGAGGAAAAGTGAAAAGTTTGAGGGGTTGTTAGTGGTTGCAAGACCTGTACAAAACATGATCGTGATGTCGTGAGACATGAATGTTAACACTAACAATATCAGAACGTGATAAGGAGGCAACAATGTTGGTGTTAGTGAGACGAAGATATTGACCAGCTTGTGGTTTTAACAACGTATGAGAGTTGCGATTGTAGGTTCATGAAGGTAGTGATGGTAAATATAAGGAGGAGAATCCATCACAATGAGAGCACCAACTTTTATGATTAATTTTTGGACTACAAACCCAGCGTGCAGCAGTCTTATGAAGTGAACGCATAACTACAGCTGCACAAACTTTCAGCACTCATTATAAGAAAATGGTTGGTCGAATCCGTATTTTGGAATGGGAAGCAGTGCGAATTATCGAATCTCGTTGCACCACACTCCACCATGCAAAACAAGTCCACGCCCACATCTACCGCAACAATCTCCACCAATGTTCCTACGTCATCACCAACCTCCTTCGTTTCCTCACCAATCTCCCTCACCTCCCCGTTCAATCCTACCCTCACCTTCTCTTCTCACAGGTCCATTCCCCTAACCCTTTCCTCTACTCCGCTCTCATTCGCGCTTACGCTCGTAACGGACCCTTATTCCAATCCATTCGTTTATACTCTTCCATGTTGAATAATAACGTTTCACCCGTTTCCTTCACCTTTTCCGCTCTTTTTTCATCCTTGAAAAACCCCACTTTGGGAACTCAGCTTCATCTTCATGCAATGTTGTTTGGGTTTGTCTCTGATTTATATGTTGGTAACACCATTATTCATATGTATGTGAAATGTGGGCTTTTGAGCTCTGCGCGGAAGGTGTTCGATGAAATGCCGCACCGGGATGCGGTTTCTTGGACTGAGTTGATTGTTGCTTATGCGAAGAGTGGGGATATGGATTCCGCGCGGGAGTTGTTTGATGGGTTGCCTGGTAAGGATAAGTTTGCTTGGACTTCTATGGTTACTGGGTATGCTCAGAATGCCATGCCGAAGAAAGCGTTGGAGTTTTTTCTACGGTTGCAAGAGGCAGGTGTGGAGACGGATGAGATTATATTGGTTGGTGTTATTTCTGCTTGTGCTCAATTGGGTGTTTCTGGGTATGCTAGTTGGATAAGAGGCATTGCTGAGAGTTCTAGGTTTGGGTCTGTGAATAATGTGCTTGTGGGGTCTGCATTGATAGACATGTACTCTAAGTGTGGTAATGTGGAGGAAGCTTATAGTGTGTTTAAAGGAATGAAGGAAAGGAATGTTTTTTCTTACAGTTCTATGATTGCGGGGTTTGCAGTGCATGGCCAGGCTCGTGCCGCGATCAAATTGTTTTATGAGATGTTGGAGGCTGGGATAAAACCAAATCATGTTACTTTTATAGGTGTGTTTACGGCGTGTAGTCATGCTGGCATGGTAGAACAGGGTCAGTATCTCTTTGGTGTCATGGAAAAATATTATGGTGTTGCTCCAACTGCAGATCATTATGCTTGCATGGCTGATCTTCTTGGTCGGGCAGGACAGTTGGAAAAAGCGCTCCAGCTTGTTCAGACAATGCCTATGGAGCCCAATGGAGGTGTGTGGGGGGCACTTCTTGGAGCATCACACATCCACAGAAATCCTGATGTTGCTGAAATTGCTTCTCATTATTTGTTTGAGCTTGAACCTGATAACCTGGGGAATTATTTATTGCTGTCCAACACGTATGCATTGGCTGGAAGATGGGATGATGTATCCAGGGTCAGGAAATTGATGAGAGAGAAGCAATTGAGAAAAAATCCGGGCTGTAGCTGGGTCGAAGCGAAGAATGGTATTGTACACGAGTTCTTTGCTGGTGATGTGAAACATCCAGA
Organism: Vicia faba; assembly: GCA_948472305.1. Taxonomy (NCBI): domain Eukaryota; kingdom Viridiplantae; phylum Streptophyta; class Magnoliopsida; order Fabales; family Fabaceae; genus Vicia; species Vicia faba. Next base: position 1,069,477,756 of record OX451741.1, on the reverse strand, counting down.
AATTAATGAAATAAAGAAGGCATTAGATGATCTTTTGCAGCGACTGAAGGCTATTGGATATCAACCAAAACTAAATTCTGTGCCGTATGATATTGATGATGAAGGAAAGAGGCTTTTACTTATGTCACATAGCGAAAAACTTGCTTTGGCATATGGACTGTTAAATACTGATGCTGGTTCCACTATAAAGATTATGAAAAACCTTAGGATATGCGAGGACTGTCATATTGTAATGTGTGCCGCATCCAAAGATACAGGAAGAAAAATTGTTGTGAGGGATAACATGAGATTCCACCACTTCCTTAATGGGACTTGCTCTTGTAGTAATTTTTGGTGACCAAGACTAGGTCCACATGGAGGTGATAAACATACATATTGGTGTTGGTCTGTTGGAGGAATAACTTTAAAGGAGTGACCATTTTTTGTTATGGACAAATGTACAGAATTGCTTTGTGGCTGCCTACAGATTAACTATTGGATGATATTTAAATTTTAAATCAACTGCGCCCATAGTAACTTTACCGGGCTGTTCATTTTATCACAGAATGGAGTTAAAGATGGAGAAGGCATGTGAGGTGCAATTCTTGTGTGACCATTGGTATCTCTATAGGTATAACCATTCAGAACCTCAAGATGACTTATTAGCATAATATAAGAGCCAGTGTTGAGGTTCTCTGGTAGATCTACAGATACTAATATACAAGAGTTTCTTTTGGCAAGTAAGGGCAACTGCTAGACAAAATTTCCGTCCATAGCAAAGCAAATGTCATACCAATTTATGATCAGTGTAATTATGTAGTAGTAAAATCAAGTGACACTACAGGGAGATGTGAAACAACAAGCGCTGTAATGGGGAATAAAAGGAACTTTAATAATAACTCTGGTGGAATAGTGAAACTTCAAATAGGCAGTGAGGAATGAGGCAGAAAGCAACAAGGATTGAGGAGGTAAAGAAAAAACAGCTAAAGGAAGCCCTTATCTTTTTGGGTCTATAGCAGGTGCTCTTTTTTAGTGTTACACTACAATTCTTATGACTTGATTAACTCAAAGGTCTTGTTGCTTCAAAATATAGAGGTTGCTTGTTTTTGTGCTTTCTCTGGGTACTAGCATCTTTGCTGGCCACCTAGTTCAAGTTGTTAGAATATATACAGGCTTTCATTCACATACAGATAATTCATCAATATCACATCAGAAGAACTTCATAGCACCCTTTCCTGCTGCACCCAAAAATGCACTTGTATATTTGATTTTCCCAATATTGAGTTAGAGCAAGGATTAAGTAGAACTTTTGGACGGGTTTGGAGATCGTACATGGAACTATATTCTATTTTTATGCCACGTCACTTTCCATCACGAAGCTTGTGTCAAGGAAAGTCCTCACTGAACCTCATGATATTTCTTTTATTCTCTGTTGAAATTGGGGTTAGTATTTTGTATGACAGGGATTCCTTACGGTGGAGAGATTTTGGTACAAAATTAATAACCTCATATATCGAGTATCTGACAATAAATTGTTTGATCCATTTTCATATTCCACTCTAAATTCTTCTCAGCTCAAAACTATCATATAATGCATATATACTTGCCTCTTTTTTCCCCTAGTTAATTTTATTTTTCCTGATCAGGTTCCTGAACTAATAAAGCATTACTAAACCTGCATCATGAATAGTCTTAAACTGATAGTGTAAGCAAATATTTTGAACATCCTTTTCATTTTACAGCTTCTTATGCATTAAGATTTGAAAGCCAGATAACTTTGCTGCTGGTGGTATGCCCCTTCGAAGAATCAAATCATGTTTTATAGATCTTATCTGCAGTTTTATATGCCCTTTCACCCTTTCCAAAAGGAACTACATCCTTTCCTCTTTCCCAAAAGTATAATCTTGGGAGATTTTTATTCAAGGACTGGTAAAGTTCATTTATTTTATTTTTCATGGCGATGACTAAAGATGAAGTATAGTTATTGAAACAGAAAAAAGTTAAACAAAAACTATGATTTGAAAATTATCTACTAGTGAAACAAATGGACACATAATCGTTAATGAAAAATAAAAGATTCAAATGTTAGCATTATAGCATTATAATACAATTATGTTTTGTTTTTTATATATGTAATGAATAATTCATTCGTCTATTAATAGTTGAAGTTACTTGTTTAACAATTAGTACAATGACTTGCCAACACTTTAGAATGGTTGATTAGTTTTTCTGTTCTTTTGTAATCTTTGAAAGTGCTTGTGTCATTGAAATGTGATAGGTTGTCTGGGATGTATTTATCAAACAATTGTTTAGACTATCATGGAACTCTAATTTTTTTTTCAACGAAACCACTTTTAGATAAAAAATTAAATATGACTCCAGTTATTTAGAAGTTAAATAATACATATTTTCATAGTTGTTTCTACTTTCTACCCTCAAGTCCGCCACTCCCTCAGAATTTTATTTTCAGTTAAAAGTATCGTTGATGGGTAGAAAATGGTGAATATGTTTATAAATTATCATTAAACTCATTTTTAACCAATTATCATTAGATTCATTGGCCATTAGGAGTGATGTGAGAATAGGTTGAGCGAATCTAAACTTTGTCGAACTTAAATTTGGTTTGATAAAAATATTAAAATCTAAGTCTAACTTGTAGTTTATCATAAATTTATTTTTAAACCAAGTCTTGCCTTTTCGAATGATTGATTGACTAGTTAACATATTTAAAAGTCTATTTTATTTGAACATAGACTAAAAAATTAAAAGATCAATGATATTAAAGATTTGTTTGCATTGACTTACAAGCGTTTATCTAATCAGTGACGGTTTTAAGATACGGCGACCCTGGGCAATTGCCCGGGCTCTAAAGTGTGGCTCAAATGTTTTTGGGTCAAAAAACAAGAGAAAAGACAAAAATTAAAAGGGAAAAAAAGAAGAAAAAAAAAGCAAAATCAAAAGAAATCGTAAAATGCTCTGCAGCATTAAAATGCTCAGTGACTCTGTTCTCCTCTCTCCTTCTTCGTCTTTTGGTCTCTTCTTTCCGTCGTACCTCTCATCTGTAAGGTTATTTCTCTTTCTCTATTGAAGTTTTTTTCTTCTAATCTTTGTATTTTGATCGGTGACAGTTATTTAGCATTTGGGATCTTAGATTTAAATAAGTGTAATTGCTGAATTTACAGAGATTGTTTTCAATTGCTTTCATCCTCTTGCTATGAATAAGCTACTGTTTAAATATGTGTAATTGTTTAAAATTGCTATGAAGTATGATGAATAAGCTAGTGTTTCAATTGCTTTAATTGGGAACTATCTAAAATTGAAGAAATAAGCTACTGTTTTTCTTCCTCTTGTTATTATCTAAAATTGAAGTTATTTAGTGAAGGATGGGGTTAATTTGAAAAAGCAAAAAGCTTTGAGATTATGCATTTTGACAATTCCCTAATTCCATTCAATTTGGAACGTTTCACCACTTCCCCTAATTTGTAAAGTGAAGCATCTAGAGAAATAGGTCAAAACCCCTCAAATGGGAGGGGAACTCAAATTTAGGTATCTAGGTAAGAAAATAGGAAGATAAGTTGTTTGGTTAAAAATGAGCGTGAAATTATCTAAAAGAGTGAAGGGTTGAATAGACCTTCCCAATTAAAAAAATAACTTAAAAATATTTTCCAAAATCAAAATTTTAAAATGTACAGGAAAGTTTTGGAAAATGTGTATTACAGACCAATTGTATTATTTATTCACTGAACACAAATGAGCGTGTTGAACTAATTTTCTCGACTTTTATAGGTTTGTTCATTTTGTGAGCACACCTGAAATACTGTAACATGTATATATTATAGAATCCGAAATTTGAACATGTATATATTATAAAATCTGAAATCTTACAAATTGAAGAGGCAATTGCAATTCAAGAAAATAATTCCTTTGGGATTAGCATTGTACTGTCTTGGTAGAAAATTATGAAGCCAATGAAAAGTTGCCCAGACTTCATAATTTTTCTGGCTCCGCCACTGTATCTAATAGTATAAGTTTTATTAGACTATTTATTTAAGAAAACTTATAAAAAAGAACTTATAAAATTGTTTATGAGGTGTTTTTCAACCTATTTTTATAGTCTCTATAAGACAAGTAAATTTTATTTTTATATTTTAATTCAAAATATAATATATAATATAATAATAATAAAAAAATTATTCATACTTATTTAAATAAGGCAGTTTGATGGGTTTAAAAGACTTTTTTTATGGATTGAAGGCTTAATCTTTTTTTAACTATATAGACCTATGAAAACACTTATGTCTTTTGACAATTTCTCATCTCACCCTTATTATATGGGGCACACCTCTAAAAATTCGAAAATGTCACTAGATAAATTCGGAGATGCCTCTCCGAACGCACCAAACACAATTTTTTGACAAAATTTAGTTTGGAGTGCATCTCTAAATTCACCCCAGGGTAAATTCGGAGGTGCACCTTCAAAGTCACCTTTCGTCTTAGAAAATAAAAAACAACCCCTCATTTCTTAAGAAAATTGGTTCGGAGATGCATATTCGAATCATGTGTCGAGATAATTCACAGATGTATCTTCGAATTGTTTCCTGTATGATTTTTCTACAATCAGTTTTTTATTATTGTGGTGTTTTCAATCGAAACACATTTCAATTCGATTAAATTTTTCGTTATTTATTTCAACAATTAATAAAAACGAATATTATGTAACCACGTAAAGCTTTAATAAAATCGTATATTATAGAAACCGAATATATTAGTACAACAATTATTCTCAAGGTCGATTAAAATTAAACATAATACCATCAAATGACTCTATTGTGTATGCCTAATCCTAACACTCTGGTTATTCCCCTGCATACGGTAAGTCACGACACTCTGTGCTCAGAAATAATGGACTATGCTAGGGCGACCGCTTCATCTCCACCTCTCGCAAACACTCCGGACTCGATGCCCACCCGTGCAAGCCACATAATGGTCTGACAACACGACAACACATCAACGACATGGTCGTCCATGACATTGCTCATTCTCTAGTATCTCCTCATGAGAAGACCTATGTGGACGTCCAAGAGCGTCCTGTGTCATGTAAGGGCGTGACACCCTGTAGAATCATGTCATGTAACCATCTACATAAGACCATTAAAATGTGACTGCCTAACTCTGATACTACTCCAGTACCAGACGACTCTCAAAATTGGCCAAAATGTCATTCAGATGTCTGCGAACAATAGTGATGGGAGCAGCCTGGAGGGGGGCCTCAGAATAATCTCGAACCCAAATTGTCGCATGCATTGCTCAGGCAGATACCTGCACATGATGTTGGTCCCATATGCCAACCATCCAGAATATAAGGAAATTTAGTTGAATGAAACTTTATCCCGGTGAGAACTGTATGGCCTCCATCTTACATCGTCATGCTGAGTCTTGTCAATATACACACAGTACGACAAAATATGATCATTCCTCCTGCTAGGGATAAACCGACAAGCATATGGCCAATCACGAGTATATAACGGATAACGATTAAACTCGTGGATGCGGTGATAGTGAGAAAGGATCCATCCCTGAAATCAAATAAGGAAAAAAGTATTAGTAACAACTGTGAAAAAAAATTAGTTTGTAACTTAATAGTGGAATTTGGAAATTACCGTAAGCATAGTGCATAAGCCTGTCATCTACTTCGTCGTCTTTTTGCAACCTTCATTCAAGTTATAGTACAGGTAAATCAAGCATGCTACCCCCAATTCCACTCGCCAGTGGTCTCCAAGCCGGTGAAATATTTGAGATAGGTCATATCCACATAATTTGCACTTTTGTCCACAAACATAGACGTGCCAACTAAGAATAGAAAATAGCACCTCAGGACACACTCCCCATGGTAGGCAACCTAGAGATCATCAACGACCCGATGATCGGCTATCTCCAAATGTTTTCCATACAAGTTCGTTGTTAAGTGTCAATTTTAGGTTATCTTCGATATCATATATTGACACTTTTAAGCTCTTATTCTTTTGATTATGAAAATGACTTACTTTGAGTGATTCTTGCATCGATGTATATAATCTTGACAAATTTAATTTGTTTGTTAGTTTTTGAGCTTTTTATGTTCAGAAGTTGCAGCTCAAGGCAAATTCTGAGAAGAAAAATCAAAGAATTTTAGTGTCTGTGTTTCAGAAGCCTCGCCCGGTGAAAGGGAGTCGAGTGAAGGAAGCCTAACCCGACGAAGGCGGGGAAAGGCCAGAGGCGAGAGAGTTTGTAAAAGTAAGTAGCTACTGCCTTGGTCTCTCTCGTTGGAGCTCCCAGCGAAGAGGTAGCGAGAAGGACTCGTCCGACATAGCTGTTGGCTTGCCCGGCGAGACAAGATATTTTCCTCAGCCTACGTGCATTGTTGCTGTCACGTGGGTTTGTTTAGTAGGGCTCACCCGACGAGGCTTATGGAGCTTCGGGCAAAGCGTGCATGCCGTGTTATAAGCTACTTCGTAAGATATTTGTGGTCACTTCTTCCATTTTTGTTTACAATCTTGTAACCTAGAAACACTTGTGTGTGAGAGAAAAACTCATTTTCTTCATTTCTACTCAAAATCAAAGCTTTCAAGCATAAATCTTTGATACTTCAAGTTTTATGTTCATAAAGCTTTATTGTTTCCTTGTTGATTGTTGAGATGAATGCATGATTTGTTCCGGATGTTAGCACAATTACTAGTGAGAGTGTTATGTCCCTTGTAAATATTGTACATAGTGCATGTTTTATTGAGTGAATCAAGTGATTCAAATATGAACACGTTGTTTCTAAAGTTGCATTATGTAATGTTTATGTTTAAAGCTTGATTCATTATCATGTCATGATTCTTGCAAAGTGATGAAGTTTATCTTGTGCGCGTGTTTGTCAAGTTTGAACCATCCATTTTTGTTCCGGTTGATTTTGTGCTTTTGAGTTTTTTCTTATTGTCTTTAGAAATTTACCTTTGTTTGGGGACAAACAAAGATGCAAGTTGGGGAGAGTTGTTAAGTGTCAATTTTAGGTTATATTTAATATCATATATTGACACTTTTAAGCTCTTTTCTATGCTTTTGATTATGAAAATGACTTATTTTAAGTGATTCTTGAAACAATGTATATAATCTTGGCAAATTTAATTTGTTTGTTAGTTTTTCAGATTTTTTGTTCAGAAGTTGCAGCTCAAGGCGGGTTTTAAGAAGAAGAATCAAAGAATTTCAGTGTCTGTGTTTCAGAAGCCTCACCCTACAAAAGGGGGTGAGTGAAGGAAGCCTCTCCCAGAGAAGGGGGGGCGAGGCGAGAGAGTTTGCAAAAGTCAGTAGCTATTGCCTTGGTCTCGCTCGTTGGAGCGCCCGACAAAGAGGTAACGAGAAGGACTCGCCCGACGTAGCTGTTGGCTCGCCCGACGAGGCAAGATATTTTCCTCAGCCTCTGTGCACTGTTGTTGTCACGTGGGGCTCGCCCGACAAGGCTTCTGGAGCACCGAGCAAAGTGGAGCGGGAAGGCCATGTTATAAGCTACTTTGTAAGATATTTGTGGTCACTTCTTGAACTTTTCTTACAATCTTGTAACCTAGAAACCTTATGAGAGAAAAACTCATTTTCTTCATTTCTACTCAAAATCAAAGCTTTCAAGCATCAATCTTTGAGACTTCAAGTTTTATGTTCATAAATCTTTGTTGTTTACTAGTTGATCAAGCTACCATGGTTATGGGTAGCTAAACCTCTATTTGTGTCAAGATTAGAGGTAGATAATCTTCACTTTTGTATGTATTTCTCTAGATATATTGTATGTGAACAAGATGGTGATTAATATATGGTGAAAATCCTTGTTTTATGTTTTATGTTTGATTTGAATCATTATTGAGAAATATGTTCAACTCTTGACCTAGGTTTTCATTTATCAACAAACAATTTCTAGACATAGTTTTGTGAGTTAATATTCACCTATATAAAGCTTTTAAAATTATCATATTGATAGTTAGGTATAGAGATCATCTAAAGATCAATATGATAAAACTCACAATTTATTTTAGAGATGAAACTTATTGAGAGGATATGTGATTATATTGATTGTTAATAAGTTCACATGCTTTATTAAGAAAATATGTATGAAATAGATTATCGAGCCCTAATCTTGACATACCTTTTACCAATCATTTTTCAAACCAAAACTCTCCTTTACCGATACTTAACACCTTTCATGAAATCAAAACTTTATGTTATCAAAACCTTTTATAAACCCATGCTTAAAATAATTTTGACTGTAGAATGACGGTAATATCACCCAATCCATGTGGATACGATAAAGAAAATACTTATCATGTAAAAGTGTATCAACATTCGCCAACTAAGAAAACTTGGCATATTCACCCTTGGTGCTTCTACACTGCTCAAAGGCTTCCGCAGGGTTAACTCCCAAATAAACCTACATCATCTATGGTTTCTTGCTTAGTGTTTGGAGAAGGAGGCAAATATGGTACTTCTTGTTCAAGGGTTTCGCCGTTAGGGACACAATCCATCTCTTCATGATCTAAATTTTTGTTGTTGGCGTCTAAAGAGGATTCATAGGGGTTATGATCTTCGACATCTGAAGCATGCATATCATCTTGAAATTTTTTGGAATGGTCAACTTCGTCAGTAGAACCTTTCCATGGCGTGGGATGAACAAAAGAAGAACTGATGTTAGTAGGGACAACATACTTGATTCTCGACAAAACATTTTCAAAAGGATTTTCCTGCAAGGAAATAGATTATTAGTATTAGAAGATTTTTTTCTAATGAAGAGATTAGTATAAGAAAGTTTACCTTAGGTATTCCACCATCTGGGCTAGAATTGGCGCTCTCAGGTCTACCAAAATAAATTTTGGCTTCCTTTTTGCCAGCATCTAAGGCAACAAGTTTACCTTTTTCTCCTTAACGATGGGGGTAACCTTCTGAGTAAGGGAGACTTTTTGAGAAGCAGCACTCAGAGTCCTTGCTTTCTTCTTCTTTTTCTTAGGAGTATTAGGGTAAGAAATTTCGCCAATATATTCACCTTCGACACCTTTCACTGGTGTGTCTTTTCCCTGTGCAAGTGGAGTAGCCTGAGGTTCATCATTAGCCTGAAAATCGACAGGGAAATTGGAACAAGAAAGCATTAAGTAAGGTGCATGTGTCGAAAATAAGGTCGATTATGAGTACGAAATGTACATGTGATGTTCTTGGAGCTTGGGTTTCTTTAGCCTTCTTGTGTGAAACAGCGACAACATCATCGACAACATCCCTTGGTTTTTGAGAATCCTTTTCTTTCCTCACCTTCATGTATTGTAGATAAAATCGGGACATGTTTTGTATCGACATGAAGGCCACCTTTGAAACTATGCATATCATGTTTAGTTGGAACCACCCGCCAGTTTTAAACTTTCATTTTGAAACACCTTTAAATGAGACCCACAAACGAACCAACATGGAAACGGAGGTCGAAACGCCAAAGCCATATTAGAGCCCAACAAAGGTGGGAATTTAGGTAGATAAAATTTGAAAGCGAACTCATACTTGTCTTCGTTTTTGACATATGAAGAGATTTTTAAATCAAGGAGTTTTTTCATAATTTTTTCCTTCAAAGTGATGGAGGCATCATGAATGGTTCGACTAAGACAATTGTGATTGTACACAATCTCAAAATAGCATTAGACAACTTTAATTTCTTTTATGTGTTGGGCTCTACCTTTTTTGAACTTTGTCTGCAGAGAGGAGATGGCATCTGTTAGATTATGTGATAATGTTGAAACTAAACATAATTCTTTAGCATGATACACTCTCCACCATGTATCAAATTCTATAGTACTATAGAAAGACGATTGGAAGGAGAAGGGCAGAAGTCTAGCATAATCAACATCATGTCAATTTGAGCACTCAACATATTCATCCTAAAAATTCAACAGACCCCAAGGCAAATATCACTTTTTCGATAGAAAAAGCACATGGGTAGGATTTGTAAAATTCCAAATTGGCGAGATAACAAGTTTGGTTGGTAACATAAAATTTTCACATTATCCTTGGAGACCCCAAGCCTGGTCGAGAGGAGTTTTGGAGTGAGAAAAGCTTCCCATATCTCCATTGATTCAGATTCTTGCTCAGTATTGGGGGACGGGAATTTCCTTGTAAACCACTCAGGCTCATGACTTCATTTTACAAAAGGAGCCATAACAGGGGTAAAGTTGTGACATTTTGCAAACATCAAAAAGAAATCCGTAAAAGCTTCTTGCCTAGTTCATGAAGAATCGGCCGGAGTCATGAGGATGAGTCGCGTACCTTTAATTTGCTTATTCTTAATGTTATCATCTTTTTAATTGTGGATGTTGATGGGAAAGGAATGCTCAAATCTGGAATTTAGCCAAAGTTGAAGTAACCAGAAAGGTGCAACGAGCATGAGGTTTGTATCTTTTTTTAGTGTATTCCTAGTGTGGACTAAAAATCCTAATAATTCATAAAGGGAGCCTAATATTAACTGGCTCAATCAAATGTTGCGACCATCATGCAACTGGTTGGCCAAGGTTAGAAACCTTTTGGCCACTTTAAGTGACCTACATCAGAAGACACATACAGATAACCACAAGGCCAAAAAAGCAGTGTGTTCTTCATCAAAAACTTTGTCAGTGGTATTTTCATGGTGTTCTTCGATGTATTTCTGAAGGTGGCTCGAGTGCCATCGAAATTAATTGTATCCTCATCTCTCTCAGTCAGGTCGAAAAGTTCACCAGTTAAGTGAAGACCAGT